>OU893340.1:5052116-6315145 GCA_918026875.4 Diatraea saccharalis | reverse complement strand
ATAAAGGTACTTACAGTCAAGGTTTCTCACTTCTACATTGTGCACAAAAACCTTTGAAGTCTTGAGTATTTTGCGAACTGCGAGTGCGATTATCATTATTATAAACTACACATGCTTCATAAATAAGGAAAACAAAAAAATATATTACAATAATCTATTTATGCCCAAAGGTGGCGTAGTGGATAAGCGCCGCGACCCGCGTTTCTTGTTGTTAAGCAACTTCCGCAAGGGTCGGTCCCGAGATGGGTGACCAAAAAAAAAATTTATCTTGAGCTACTTTAGAAGGCACGTTAAGCCATTGGTCTCGGCGGCATTTGCTGTTTAATACCTTCCGATCCGCATTGAGCCAGCGTGGAGGGTAACGGCCCATCTTCCTTTATTAGGACAGCCTGAGCTCGTACAGTCGGTCAAAGGAAGATGATTTTTATTTTGTCTATATTTTCAAACCGAATCCGTTGTGACGACTTCTACAAGGTACATACGGTCCTTCCTTTCATACATCTTCGCTTCCTGAACTTCTTTTACATTTTTCATATATGCTCGCCAGTTTTTATGGCTTCGGACATCATCTTCTTATAGTACACAATAGATGTGATGTTAAAAGGTGCGTCTTGGTCTTCCGTGGCGTTAACATCCTTCCACTTTTGCGTTTACCATTCTTTCATCAGGCATTCTTTCCACACTATTGATTTTTACTTACTTTGTTTCTCTGATAAAGAAATCTCAGATATTTTCATAGTGGTCCAATAATTTTGATTAAATTATCTATTTTGCATCAGAAGCACTGGCAGTGACTACCTCCTTTGATACATAAGTTCTCAAGGCATATGTTGCATTTCAATATAATACTTTTTTTTATCAGAGAAACAAAGTAATTAAAAATCAATAGGATGATTTCGAAGATGATCCATGTTTGCTTTTTTCTGTTTAATAAAATAAAGTTATACTTCTGATTATAAAACTACGACTAACTTTAGTATTAGGTTTAAAGCATTATTCGATCAGAATAACTGAACATGTCTCAATTTGATGTTTTCTCTTGTCATTGTCAATTTGCTTTAGTCGGCCAATAGAGAAATCTACTCATACAGGCTTTATTTTGTTAGGTTAAACCTAATAAATTGTTAGAAAATGTATCGTTTTTATTGATTGACTCTAATAATTTAAATAACTTACCTTACTCTGCACTGAAAGCATACGATATTAGGTGTCTCGTTGCGGATTTCAATATTATTTATAAAACCGATAGAAACTCAAATAAAGTTATTTCTTTTTGATGTCATAAAACAAAGAGAACAAACCTAAATGATACAAATAGTTTCTTGGACTGGTGGTGCGTTGATGTCTTTTTTATATTACGTCATAATAATCTTTATTTTAGTTGTATGTCTTAGTGTGTATTTCATCACAGATAAAATATTTTGTTGGCATCATTTCATTATTGTCACTATGCAGATTTTATTTGAATTCAAGCCAACCAATGCTTTGAATGGCAGTTCCATATAACAAATCACAACGAAAGTGGACTATAAATTCAAATATATTAAATTTTTGACCGACTTTATTTTTTTATGTATGTAAATCGATTTCTCCGTCATTTATGAATTAATTGTCATGATACTTTATTATTCGAAAGCGTATGGGTTTAAGGTAGTCCCATAAAAATTCATACTGTAAATTTAATTAAGCATTTTTTATATAATAACAATAACTGGAAGGATAATGTAACAAATAACAAATCAGTTGCTCGATATATTTATATCGTTGAAATAAAAAAACACATATGATTTTTGTAATGTCAACACAATTTTACACAGGTATCGCTTAAAAACATTTTTTTTTTATTAAATCAAACCAACTTCAAATAACAAAAAAACTTAAACGTTGCAATTGAAGTTTTAAAAGAAATAATTAAGAAATAAGTAAAACACTTTTTGACTTTTGAAATTGGTTTGAGTCTTTAGTTTATTAAGCTTAATTCAATATAAACAAATTGTGATTTAATCGCTCTGTCTTACAGAGAGTATTGATTATTATATTTTATCACTTTTTCAATCACAATAGGGAATATTCACATTTTTGGAAATGTTTTATATGATAATTTATATCGATATATAACTGTAAAAAAATACCCGGCAACGAAAAACTAAAATTTTGTAACATTAATCATTGATGAAAATAAGTAATATCTACGAGCAGTTTAAATACCGGAATTTTTGGCGCGCTTGTCGTGACGTCAAAGTACACGACTAGAGATATGACACTTTAAACCAATATGGATTTTGAGTGATTGATTATTATTCAATTACCCAAATCAATTAACAATTAATCGAATTTTAAAGTATAATAGACTTTTTTAATAAATCATAGAATTTACCAAATTGATGAAATAAAAATAAAAGCCTAAAACATCATTTAAATTGTAATCAGTTGTTTATTTTGCGACATAATACATTGATGTTATTGCATCGATGTTAACTTTTTGTAACAACGACATCCCTATACGTGTACATTTTCGTCACATCCGCTTTGAAAAGTAGCATGGCATTTAAATATTTTAAAGTTACCGCATTTATTTTGCACTTTTAAATAATTATTTTCTAGATGAAAACGAACTGATGTTGAAAAATATTTAGATAGACTTTATTCTAAAGCAATAACGATTGTAATAAAATATATTTAACCCTTTTTTTAATCAAACGCATATTCCCTATTGGTATTTTCCTTTGAGAAAAAAGGTGTTAACGCAGTATCAGCAAACTTATTACATCCATTAATAAAAACTCTCATATTTATTGAACTCTATGCATTTATTATCGTATATCTGCATCTTTGCAAACGGACTGTATTAAAAGCTCATCTCTATTCACGACAGTTGGTAATCGGTTTAACGTATTTCTGAACACGCGGCTTCACCGCAGTTCAATTATGGGGAAGCTATATATTAACCGTTTTATAGTGCACAGCTTAAGAAGACGACCTCAACGACATACTCAAGGAATATCAATATTACTTCATGATTGAATAAAGTAAATACCTAAATGTTAACGGGAATATTAACGGGTACCGTTATTCAATGCGTTATTAAAAGAGTTTTAAATATTATGTGAAATTCCCGTATTGTATTTAAATTGAAACCTGCATGGTTTCAAATTCAAATCGGGTAAGTAGGTTGGTGTCGTAGTAGATAAGCGCCGCGGCCCGCGATCGTTGTTGTTAACCAACTTTCGCAAGGGTCGGTCACGGGATGGGTGACCAAAAAATGAATATCTCCAGCTACTCCGTGCTTTACAAGCCTCGTTAAGCCGTTGGTCCCGGCTGAATTTGCAGTCGTTAATACTCTCCAATCCACATTGGGCCAGCGTGAGTCATGACCCATACTCCTTAACCATCTCAGCCGTAAGGAAGGCCTGAGCCACTGCAGTGGGGACGTAAAAAGGCTGATGGTGATGGTATCAAATTTCATATCTCGGTGGCGCAGGAAATAGCGCGTACGGTGTGCGAACTCTCGGAGGGGCGCGATAATTTGAATGAACAAGAAACATAATAAAAATTAGATAAAGATGGATTGCAGTTTTGTTTGACATATTTCAACAGCTTTCAAACATAGATTCGTGGCTATGATCCAAGCTTTTAAAGTAATATTCAAGAAGGTCGCGATCGTAATTGTTATCACATCTCATATAGTTATATTCGTGAATGTCTTTCAAACATATCAAATTGCGATAGTTTTTAAAATAAGACAATTAGGTTCTAGTATATATGAAATTACTACTTATGCAAAAACTTACCCGCTGCGCACACTTTACGTACATCATACATGGTCTAAGCACTTAACTGCCCATGCTCTAAAATAAAAATAAAATGAATAAATAAATGTATTTAAAATAAACAATAAATATATTTAAATATTATAGCATAATGCTAAGTAACTAGTGAATGTTATATTTATAATTATAAGAGAGAAAGAGCGAGACAGAACATATTTTCGCTGCGTCTATGAGGTCTTCGCTAGGAGTCGCCAGTTGAAGAAATTTCACTTGATACTGACACTGAAACTTCGAAGAAGACGCCGCCCACGCTCAAGAGCCGCCAATGCGTATTTCGTAATTATCTCCAGCTCATACCTCGCGGAAACCTGCTAGTTTAATTTTTTTTTAACCGCACCTTACATTACACACCACGTTTTTAAGGAGATATTGATCTCCCTCCCTGCATAGCCTGCCTAGGGCCATAAAGGGCGCCTACAATGAGCTTGATGACGCAGTCGTTAGTACGTTCGGTCTGCCATGAGATAGTCAAGCAACTTTAGTAATGTCGGTCACGGGATGGGTGACCAAAAACTATTATCACAAGTTCCTACATGTTTTGGAAAGCGGGTTAAACCGTTGATTATATCTACGGAGAACATCTGTGCTGTCCTCTAGCAATGGTGATTTCATGACATCGATACTAATATTATACAAAGAAAATATTTGATTGTTTATTTGTTTACATCGAATAGGCTTCGAAACAACACAACCGATTGCAAAGATTCTTAACGCGGCTTACATAAGCTTATAATTTACGTGGGACCATGAGAGAGGACCGAGGGTCCTGTTAATGGGGGTGAGTGTCCTGGCGAGTCGATCAAGGCGCCGGTCTCATTCCCAATCAGAGGGTACACTGTAGGGATTTTAGTGAGAGGCCTCTGGTGACAGAGGAGAGTCCTACGCCCCTTCTCCTGTCGCCCGCCAGACCACAAAGACTGTGCTTAAAGCATTTCCGCGACGCATAAAAAGGCTATACTTTAGATGAGCGAAATCATCTAGTATAAAATAACTGAATAAGAGGTAAAATATATGGCAGACAACTTTCGATATATAATAAAAAAATGCGGAAGTGTACATTTTCAAATAAATTTTCAGAATAGGAAAGGGACATTTGAAAAAATCGGATTCCACAAAAAATCGTTGGAAACATTTAGCGAAGGACATCACTAATTATTTTCATCAATGTGTATGGATAGACAGACAGATCGATGGGTACATTTGCTACCACGCCCTGGCGCGACTTCTCGGTAGCGGTCAAAAGGCGGCCGCCGCTTGTATCAAACAATCAATGAAAGATTGAGTCGTTACTCGAATGAATTCCCCACAGGTAAAAATAATAAAAGAAGAATTTATACAATGAATTTACATACTTTTCCATTTTTAATTTATTACAATTACTTTGTCCTTCTTTTAGGACGCAAAAGAGAATCATTTTAATATTGTGATATGATTTGGATAGTAACAGTTGGGAAGGTTTTCTTTTAATAATTTAAGCTAATAATGATTTTTAGTAAAATATATAACCTTTTTTAAGTACCTATTAGAGGAAACTAAATAAAGAGGAGTATAAATCTAAAACGGAATACCGAAATTACCTTCTAAATTATTCTAAATTTTAATACGCTTTGAAATAAGCCAAGCGAATCAGGCAACCGATCGCGAATTTTCTGATAATTCACAGATAAAACTAGAAATAATTTAAGAAGCAATTTCAATATTACATATTAATTATTTTATATATTCCATAGTTGGTAACTTTTTTCTACTCTATCAAATTCTAAAATGTATTCTCTATTTGATGTTAAAAAAATAACTTTTCAGAATAAAAACACTTGGGAATAAGAATTTTTAATTGAACACTCATTATTTTTTTAAACATCAAACTTATTAAAACGAATTCAAGTATAACGCGAGTTCTTGTAGATAATACGAATTTCTCGATTATCTGAATACACGGTCATTATATGGCGGCAGACGGCTATTGGGACATCGGCCAAACTACCTGGGTAAACGTTAACAGGTATAACATTTTACCTCACGGTATCTATGTCATCGGCCCATCTCACTGTTATCTCTATTGAGTAACGACTGTATCATTAGTTAGAGCAATTTTCCTATTGGTATATCTGACTTCTTTAACTGTAAAGTGCTTACAAATATTCGTTATAAAAATATATAAAACGAAAAGGATACATACACTGATCAAATTATCATACACTAGCTTTCCACCCGCGTGGACTCTAGGAAACTGTTTATTTGGATATTTATTTATATCATGACAAGGGTATAATTACAATGACGAAATGAATAGTAAACAATGATTCTCCGTAGCCGAGTGGTTCGCACGCCGGTTTCAAGGTGTCGCCATCTCTGAGGTCCCGGGTTCGATTCCCGGTCGGGTCAGTGTAGAAAAATGAACTTTTCTATATTGACTCGGGTCTGGGTGTTGTGGTACCTTCGTTGTCTCAGATACTCCATAATACGGGGGCTTTAGCTACTCATCTTGGAATCTGAGCAATGTATGTGATGTTGTTAAATATTTATTTATTTATTTTATTATTATGACAACGTTTCAATTCCCCATACAAAGTTCCACTCCCACTTTCAATTCTTTATTTGCTGTTATCCGGGATAAAATGTAGCCTATGTTCACTGCATACGATGTAGCTTACCGTAGGTGAAAGTCTTTTTAAAATCGTTTCAATAGTTTCGAAGGCTATTCGTTGCAAACAAACAATCAAATCTTCAAATTATAATATTAGTATAGATAGTAAAACAAGGGACTAGAGAAGAAGCGTATTTACTAGAACATATCCATCTACTTGGTATTTTACAATACAAGGCCGCACCTATTATAGAAAAATTTCCATAAGTGACACGATTTTCGACACTAACATAAAGAGAAAGAGATCCTAATTAGATGCATGTGTCATGTCCACCTATTATTTTTCTCCATTCCTATTATATATGTTTATATTTATAATTATCTATTTATAATATTTAAAACATTTTATATATTTATTATAATATATATAATATTTTATTATAATATTTATAGTCATTCTTTATACAAAATGCTTAAAAAATCCACTTGGTCCCTGGCGCCCTGAGATGGGAATCGAACCCACGACCTTACGCTATCCGGGCCTCTGCTCTAACCGCTGAGCTACCCAGGATCTTCCTTTATTCACGTGAGGCTCGAAAGAGGGGGGGTTCGTCAAAAATCACTAAATATCACAAGAGGGTAGAGGGGCGTGTAATAATATATCACGTGTATTTA
This sequence comes from Diatraea saccharalis, assembly GCA_918026875.4. Classification (NCBI taxonomy): domain Eukaryota; kingdom Metazoa; phylum Arthropoda; class Insecta; order Lepidoptera; family Crambidae; genus Diatraea; species Diatraea saccharalis. The sequence continues at coordinate 6,308,053 of OU893340.1, read as the reverse complement.
TCTTTCCCTCAACAGTGCGATTACTAAATTGAAAAGCGGCGTAATAAATTAAGATTTTTTTGTAGGTACTAAAAATACACATTATTTAGATGCTCTCCATCGGTGTTAGTTTTAAACCTGACCATGTATCACCAAGGAGGAGGGGGGGTTAAAAAATGCCCAAAAACGCATCACGTGATTAATGGACAGCCTCTTAAACGATAAGTTATATTTTAATCAAGATCATTTTTAAATTGTACCATTACCATTAAACTAGTGGCATGTTGTGTCAAAACATTTATCAAAATTCATAGATTTTTTTGTTAAAATTACTTTATGTACGATGTTGGAATATGAATTCGAATAATAAGTATTTAATAAGAACTTTTTTAAATGTAAAATATCGTAATGAACATTTTCGAAATTTCGAATTTCATGAGTAGAAAATTTTGAAAATTTTCTGGGCAATATTAAAAATTATGGAAGTCAAATTGTCATTTTACTAAAAGAAATCTACTTCTCTTTGATCACAAATGATTAATATTATAAAATCTAGTAAACAATACTATATTGTACTACATCAAACAATGCAAAAGCTTTTAAAGCTTATTATGCTCGGTGGGTATTGATTGTCAGTTATTAATTTTGCACCTACGATTTATTTTACACGAATTGACAATATTTTATTCAATCTCACGGCTTAATATTATGAAATATGTAATAACAGTATTTCATATTTACTGTGTTATTATTCAAATAGTATACAATAGTACCTACATTTAATGCACTTAATTTAAATTTCATCATTGCACGTTGCCAAACGTTTATGTTAAATTGCAGTCGGTCACATTATTTCAGTTTAGCTTTTGTATGTTAAATAATAGCATTTTGAAATCAAATTGAATGGATACGCCTTCGGGAATTATAATGTCCAATCAAAGTATGAATGAACTAGTGCCTCCGCGGTCGCTGCAAAATTCGGCAGTGATCGCATCGCACGCGCTCTTCGCCAGGTGCGATAAAGCGCGGGCTGCCTTTCATGTCCACGTACAATAACATTTCATACGAGAAACCATTAACATGAAAATCAAGACTTTATTCGTTGCCATGACATTCAATATGTCGAAATTAACGATCACTTGCTTTCAGACCAGATTTCGTATCGATAAAATGATTAAAAATATATTTTACAAGGTAAACTGTTCAAAAGTATACCTACACACTTATAGAGATCCATTAAAATTTTAAAATGAATAATGTACAGTCGTGGTAATGATGCGGCCCTACCACACTCATTTACCTACGTCTGTTTGTCATGCTGAACTCTAACCTCTAGATTATTCAAATACGTGACTATGTATTTATTTCTAGTTGTATAGAACTGGCTTCATAATAAATTACTTTTGCTTTACACATAAAGATGGTTAGTTGAATACTTACTTTACATTTTGGTTTGGTACGTCTGAACACAGAAAAAGTGCTCGAATCTGTATTTAGAAAAATAATGCGGTTTTGTTTATTATTCCACTCCCGCATATGGCAGGACGGTATCCACCTAATACGTTTTCAATTAGATCAGTCTTATCCGAGTGGCATATGTCAATCACGGGCGGTATCGATGTCCAGCTGGTATCGGTAGCTGACTGGCGAGTTTGGCGGAGGGCTCGCGACGGTTGCGGGCCCGCGACGCGGCGCTTCTGCCACGTGGGTGGGCGCCGCGTGTGGCCTCGCTGGGTGGGCCACTACCGCTCACGCACACACGCGCCCGCGCACACGCCCGCAAATAAACACAATCATCAACTAGCGATACTCTACTCCGTCACCGGATAGAGCAATCCTGAGATTACCGCGTCTCGCTGACGATACGACCTCTCACGCCCGCGACAATCGCACAAACATCGCACTTTATTGTCCACATCCGATTCTGCTACACGCTAACTGTTATCTACACATGTTTATTATTCTTCGTAAGAAAAAATATCGTATTCTGATTATAGGTACATAATATAGTAAACACTCTATTAACATTCAAACTATCAGAAAAATCTATAAAACTATACGCGAACAAGAATCAAAAATCTTTATTTAGTTATCAGTATGGTAAATTAAGTACAAGATGTTACAATTTATGTTCTAGTTTGCAGAATATACACCAGCAACTGGCATGCAAGTTGATATCAAATTTATTTCGAGTTAATATTATACATACACAACAAAAAATGTACAAACTTAGTTTCCTTGAGTGTTTAAAAATCATCAAAGCCATAAAAGCTTATAATACCATAATTTCGATTCTCCGACGTCGCGTCAGTGTCGTTAACATAACATTTCGATCTTGATATTCTGCAGTGTACTACGTTATGGGTTAAAATGTCAGTTAACGCCGGAGTTTGCTTTCGAGTCACAACACAAGTGACTATACGGTCGCCGGTGTGATAATTTAACAACGATTTTGTGTTTTTCTCTGATAAATTGCCAAAAGTACAATACACGCAATAAGGTTGTACTAATTGCACTTCGGTATTATTAGATCGCTGATAACGATGATAATTAACTAATATGAATCGTAAATTATCGTATACAGTGAGATCCATCAATAATAATAGAAAATCAATCGACACGTCTTCTTTTTTAAAGTTTGAAGGTTCTTTTTTATGAATAGATTTTTTTTATTTAATGAGGGTTTACTAAAATTATTAAATAAATCTATGTAAAAAAATAGATCTAGATAGAGTATTTGATATAAAATTGATTCACAATTCGACGAGAAATCTGTGAATATACATAAAAAATATACACAACCGTGGAACACAAAACCTCTTCTTCCTCCTTTTGAAGTCGATTAATGACATTGACGGGAAATAACAAACTCGTGATACTAAGCGGAGATCATACAATCATACCTATGTATGTATTTTCAGAAAATTAACAACTCCCAATTATTGTTAAGTCCATGGATTGATTATATTAGTCCCGTACCGCGTATCGAGCAAATGTATCAAAACATGAGTACCTCACCCGTGGAGTCACGCGGTGCGGGCTAAATATAAGTGAGGCTTTATTCTTAACCGATTTAAAACAAGTGAACGCCTACCGAAAGGGGTGACCTTCGGTACCTCTTCGGATTGTTCGGGCGGGTGGACAAGATGCTCACTATACTTGGGATATCCTAGATAATTTACTAATTTGACCTCATTTTTCTCGTTTTTATCTGATTTTCAGAGGTTTGAACAGAAATTGCGCAGTCTAACAAAGGTTGTCACCTTTTAGAAGAAACAGATACTGTGTTGGTCTGTTTTTGTTAAAATAATACGGATGCATAATATATGCGTGACTGCCACTAGCATAATAAACGTTGTGTGAAAAAAGAGTATTTTAGCGTCCTCAATTAATGTATTAGTTATATGTCGTACCTATACATACTGTAGAGTACAATTCTCTATTCTAGATTATGGTTATCAACCCTAACTCGAGCTCAATTTCAGTGTTAACCTCTGAAAACGCTCGAGTCTCAGATATATCCATAAAATATCTCATTCTCGGACTCTCTCGCCTATTTCTCAGGTCGAGAGTACACGAGGCTGGTCCAAATTTTCAAAGATTTTCTCCAACTGACAAAATAATTTGTGAAAAATTGTTCATATAAATTGGTTGATGAATGACAAGCATTTATCGAATATGCTGGAAAAAGTTATGCTGATGGGAATTCAAATATCAAACCGCAATGAAATGCTTGCTACTAATTGTAGGTCCAATTAGGGTATGAGGTTCCAATTGCAAACAGTTTTCAGTTAAAGCTCTCTTGTATGTACCTCTGCTTACGTCACAATTCAAATTCGCAAACACATACACACCGGGAGCAAAGACACGCTCGCTTGATTTCATAAATTTTTTGTTACAGAAAAAAACCAAACAAAATGCAATATAAAAAATATATTTTTATATAGTTAAGATGAAATATATATTTTTTTACGCGATTGCTGTCGCGATTGTTTTTATTGACTTCCCGAAATTTATATTAGTCGTAAAATCGATCTAAAAAACCATTAAGTGAAATTTTTGTGTTTTTTTTTAACTACCGAGCTAATATTGAAATGTATGTTTGTTTTTAGCAAATAATCGATCACATGTTCAATTTTCATAAAAGGATTTTTATTAGGCATATATTAGTTTAACCTTAGAATAAAAATTGCGTAAAAAGTTGTTATTTTGTAAAACCTCGTCTTGAATTACAAAAAAGAAGAGATTCTCAATTCGACTGAATTTTGTTTTTCAACGTAGATGGATTTGGATTTTGTTTATTTGTTTGAAAGGTTTAATGAATTAAATTATAGCCTACTGTGTTATCTGCGTATAATGTAACTTTCTGTAGAAGAAAGAATTTTAAAAATCAGTCTAGTCTGTAGTTTCAAACACTATTCAATACAAACAAACAATCAGATATTTCCTGTTTTTGATATTACTATAGGCTAATTGCTAATCTGACGCATGTGTAATTGTCTATTGTCTATGCACAGTGACGTATTGTCGGTTTGGTGTGAAGTGAACGAAAAGATGATTATGTATGAAAATTAAATAAACTGGGTGACGCTCAGTTTGCTTTAAATGCAGCTTGAAAAGTCTCCTGTCAATCATCTCAAAACAATTGATATAGTTTTAACTATCAAGTTAGAAAAACAAATCTTTTTTAAATTATGTTAATTGATTCTTAATAAACAAATGCTTATTAAATCCACCAGTCCCAGGTAGGTCTGAGTTGGGACCCACGACCTTTCGCAATTATGAATGCAAAACTGATCAAATATAATAATAATGTTGATTTTTTTTAAACAAAGAAATACACAGGTAATAAACAACGCTTGTTAAAATAAATGGTTGATAAATTTATTTTTTTACACAGCAAAAGTTTGAGTAAAGCTATGATAATCAACCGATAATACATACTTCAAAAAAGTCACTCAATTCTTGTTTGCGGCCACATTTTACTTAACGCATTGCCTTTATTTTCTAAAAAATTGAAAATGAGTAAGTATTTAATAAAAAATAAAAACTAGTTTCCGAAATCAAACTTGACGTCGCTACGATATTTTTTTGATTTCTCCATGACAACCCTTCCGGTTTCCTTTCATGTATAAAAGTAAATTAATTTTCAGAACTCAATAAATAACTCATATTCTATTTGTACTTTTTCGTATTTGTATTGATATATAAGTTTCGAACTTTGCAAATTTCAGTTTTTCAATATGTTAGTTAAAGAAACGGAAATGACTATCTTTGTTCCATTCGTTTCCCGCAAAAACCAACTTTTGGTAGATTCGCCATCTAATGAGTTGTTTTTTAGTGCTTTCTTTTTTTTTCTTAAAATACCTACTCATATAATAAAGTTTTTTCCACATTGCCACCGCCCGCGCGCCGTCCGCCGACGCGTCATCGCATAACCGTCTGTCGCACCGCCTTTTGGTAAATTTTAAAGGTGTATTTGCAATTTTTTACGAGGCCATTGTTTAAAGTGGCTGTTTTATTGTTCAGTAGCCTCCTTGGTTGACGGCAACGGCAAAACAAAGGAATTACTCTTCGGTATAAAACACATTTCCAATCTGAGAATATAACACACTGTGTTTAAGTCCGTGCCGTCGACCTTATTGGTTCTTTCGTCAGGCTTCATTAACGGTAATAAGCAAACAGGTCCAAGTGTTTATTATACCCCTGAATGTGGGTACTTGGTACACCTACTGACTATAATAAGAAATTATTGCTTTCTCGGCGTGAATTTGAGTTGCACTTGCCTATAATCTACCTGACGCCAGCACACATAATTCTATAATTATATTTTTCGATAGGGAGTACGATTCCCCAATATCACGTATTTTATCGATGACGGTTCGTAAGGCTAATTATTACAAACAGCACTTTTATACACAAACATTTGGAATCGGCTAATATCGAAAAAAGAATTTCGCGGAAATCCAATATCGTCATTATAATATTTTACCTTAAAAATATTGAAAGATTTATCTAAGACTCAAACCCATATCATTTTTAATATAATTCCGATATAAAATGTCACATAATTATTACTTACAAATAAATATCAGAGTTCTTATTTTCAAAAACACATCCATCACTGTATCGTCATGGAGTTGAAATACTGACGTGCTAGTCTCTGTGACGCAATATACAATACTATACAATATATGTATACTTTACTATTTGATAAAACCTGTTGCAGCCTTTCATGAGCTTAGATTAATATATACTTTTACTCTTTGGATTAGATACAAGCGGATGACTCATTTTATATTTTGGTTTCTCCTTCGATTTTAATTGGAAATCTACTTTTAAAAAGATTCAGATCAATCATTGCTTTTTAATACATAATATAATTAAAATATAAATGTTTTAGTATTCAACAACATCACATTCACATACATTGTTCAGATTCCAAGGTAAGTAGCTTAAGCTTCCGTATTATAGAGTATCTGAGTATCAACGAAGATACCACACCACCCGGACCCGAGACAATATAGAAAAGCCCTTTGACCCGACCGAAATCGAATCCGGGACCCCAGAGATGAGACAGGCGTGCGAACCACCCGGCTACGAAGGTCGTCAATTAATATTAAAAAAAACTTTTAATACGCTACGACGGGCCACATTACTCTTATAAACTAGTGATTCGCACACTATGAACGCAGACAATGTCTACGTGAAATGAGTTTTCAACACAAATTAATTACAGATTACAGCCTATTAAAATGCCGTAGACTAAGTCTGGGGCGCAATAAACGTCGGACCACCATCGCACGGTTACAAAACTAATAGACGAACGTCCAAAAAATAGACACTCGTAAACACAATTAAGGTTTGACCGCGTTACCTTACCATAAAAGAGAACTATCACGACCAATCTTAGAACGATTAAAGAGTCTAATAACAGGAAAGAAGAGTTATTCGCAAGACTTCCTTCGGATTATAATATAAAACCGGTCATATAGTGCTTGTTTTTCATAAAGAAAGCGTCATAATAATGTCGTTTATGCCTACTCAAGTACCAAGGAGTTTATAGAACATCATAATTTAATTGCGAAAATTTATGAATATCAGATCAGATTTATTCGATACTAGCTTTTCTTTAGCGGCTTCGCTCGCGTGGTCCCTAGGGAACAGTTTAGTTGAATAAAAAGTAGCCGAAAATAAATCCATTCCAAACTTAGAATTTAATAAATAATTTGGATAAGGTTTCATATCATGACACGGATATACTTTACTCTTTGACACTGGTATAATTACCATTAATCTAAGATAATTATAAAGACAAAATGAATAGTAAACCATTTATGGCAACGTTTAAAATTTCACATACTTCCACTCCCATTTTCATCACTTTATTTGTTGTTTTTCGGAATAAAATATAGCCTATGTTTACAGCATAGGCTATATTTTAATTTCCCGAAGGTGATAGAATTTTTAAAATCAGTAAGTAGCTTTGCAGCCGTTGCAAATAAACAAACAATCAAAATAATATTAATAATTAGTATAGAAGTACCTACTCCAGTAGGCGTGAAAACGTAACAGACACACAGACAAAGCAACTTTCTTATGTTTATTATTAGTATAGATTTTCTTATCTAGTCTATTAACAACATTTGTTATTATTAGTATTACTGACTAATAATAAAAAATATTGTCAATAGACTAAATAAGAAAATCTATTGTAGACTGTCAATTTAGATTATACAGATATGAAATTCGTAACTAATTGTTATATTTTATATGCGAGTTATTTATTTAGGTCCTCTGTGAGTTTATAAAAACCCGAACTGTAAAACATATGATAGAACACATATTTCATTTACATTTACATTTGTGTTTTTCAAATATCCATTTGTAAAATGGATTTCAATTTACGATTCGGCTAATTACATGTAATATAGTTATTTGTCAATCTGCTTAAATACTTACATTTCAGTTACTTAAATAAGGTAATCATAATAAATACTTATTAAACACTAAGCTTGCTTGGAGAAGACTTACTTTTATTATGTATATGATTCAAAATAGTCTCCGCGGGCAATTGGCGTCATCTGAGTAAAGTGCCATTTATATTTTTCCCACGCCGAGTGGTACTACGGGCCTACTTAGGTACTACTTCATACACTTGTTCGCCGTACGGGGGATAATAAAATAACTCCTGTACTACATATGTATATTATGTGAAACAAAAGGACGGAACGAAAGATGCAGTAGACATTACACTGTCATAAAATACAAGATCAATAAAAAATAAATAATATTGAATGTTAGACACCATCATCAATGCAAATTACTTGAATAAAGTAACCAAAGGCATATGAAAACAATTTTCGTTATAAAAATTTTGCTGTCTTAGCTTTTTCTATAATTTTAATAAATTATATGTATTAAATAATGCATTCATATATAGAAAACAAAGATATTTATAAAACAAGACTATTATTGGTTGCTAGGAATTTAGATAAAAATTTGTATGGGTTGGATTATAATAATCTATTTTACTTTACAAATCGACAACATTACAGTTTTACTTCTCAATCACCATAGACAAAATCAAAATTTTCTTTTTAATAACCAACAATTTTAACACACACAATTTTCACAACGACTAAGAATGTCAGTGTTGTATAATCAACATATTCATGAGTTTATGGGTGCAGTAAATAATTATTTATTTATTTATGGCATTAAAACAAGCTTGCACAAGACATAATGCTGTACTACGACAGACAAATTTATAACCTGGTTACAAGTAGTTAGTGCCAATAACGTAATATAGTAATAATGCAGCTTATTGAACCTTATGCTTGCTAAGATTTGCATAAAATTTGCACCTAGCCTATATTAGATTACATTAACTTATGTATGACAGCAACAATAACTAAAACCCCATAAATGAATTAATTTAAACTACCAACAATTCATTTTGAATTTGAAATTCAAAAGCAAAGAAATTATGAAGAGAAGGTTCTTACCCTTAAAGAAACTCTAGACATAAAGAAAAAGAACAAAGAAGAAAAAGAAAAAACAAATTTGTACTATTTTGTAATTTTACTTTTTTGATTCTCAAAGCAGGTGTCTGGAATCTTCCTACGTCACACTCACTGGAAACATAATTATAGCAATAAAATGGCAGTCATGGGAACAATATCGACGTTACGACGACGAACATTTAGAAATGAATGTGTGAACCTGCGAGAGATGCTAGTCTGACGTTCACGCATCCGTAACATCGCACAATAGACTCTGTTACGTCATATCTATAATTCTGTCTCCGTCGTGTGAGGTCTGCTTGTCAGACCGCCTCCAAGTTGTAATCAATTTGTACGCCCTTCGGCGTCTACGCACCCCTGCCCCTCGCAACATGGCAGATACATGTAACATTCGTCACGCACCCTGTCTGCGCTTTTAACAAACCTTTTTTTAGATGCAAGATTAAAAATGCATTAGGTCTAGAAATATAATTTTTAACTGAATAGTTTTCTACAAAACAATGTCTATGAGTGCTTTTAATGAATAAATTAGTATGTTCATAATTGTTGCATTCGTTTTATTTGCTTTGAAAGTTTTCAAATACGGAGTTTAATTTTGAGAGAGATGTTAAGATAATTTACAAAAAATTACCTGCCACGCTACATATAAACAAATTTTCTAAATCCGTTGTATATTTTATATACAATAATTATATCGTACGGTTCATACAATGAAAATAAAGCCAACAGCTTATTTCGAAACTACAGTACCTTCTTAAGTACTGCATTAACAAAAGTAATCTCCAATAGATTCCATAACAGACAGCTCGTGAACTGAAAACGAAATTGTATCTAAGAGCTTAAATGCACGGAGACCTCCCACGTAGAGCGCATTCTACGGCTAGCCGTGCTCAAGTTTTGCAAACAATGCCATACTCGGGTTACGATGACTCAATTAGTAGAAAAGAAGACAACGAACAGCAATGTATTGTAAATAGATCTTAACATATAACTATTTAAGAATGGTGTGATTTATATTTACTTTAAAGTCATATACGTCCTGTTATTATTGGGTCAACAGTGACATCACAAAATCGAGAGTAAACATCCGATAATCAATCATTAACGGATAATTGTGTCAGCGTGGCGGCTCCTGAGAAAACTGAAGCTTAATGAAAAGGCAGGATGTCGTCTGGTTCTCAGCTATGGATATTTTTTTTAATTTCGTCAGGTATCACCGCGAGCCGGCTGAACAAACTTTACGTTGAGCGCGACATCGATAATTCACTCTTCAATCTACGTTTCAACTCACGAACTGTTTCCATTTTCATCGATTTTAAATTCATATCACGAATTCTTTATCATAAATAAGCGATTCAATGACGATTAACTATAATTAATACAGAATGTTATGATTAATAAGAAATGTTGGCTGAATCAAAAGTACTTTCAATAAGTTTATTTGAATAAAGATAAATTTGATTTCGACCTACACTGTAGTTCATATATTTTTATAATTTTTATTGATTATTCTTTTCACAATGAATCACAAGATCATAAAACTTTGTCACGATTTTGGTGTTGAATTCTAATGTAATGAATGTTCTCAGTATCAGATCCCTTACCCTCGAACTTCAATTAATATCAGGAACTCAGCCACCATCAAATATGATCATGAATTACTTATGGATAATAACATAATGCAATGTTTAAAAATACTTTTAGCGGTCCAGCCTGCCCAAGGGGGCGATAGCGTTCGAGAGTCCTTACTCTCGAACGCTATCGGGACCGATCGACATTACAATTATGCCGCTCTGCACTCTTGATTGATTCTGTAGCATACTCTGGCGCTAGTGTTGGGTACACAACCGAGTGTACGCAATGGCACAATTATTGCAATTGGTTGCGATTGCATTCAAAAGTAAGAGGGTAGGCTGGACCACTAAAAGGTTTTTTAATGTTACATTATGTTATAATTCATAATTAATTCATTATCATATTTGATGGTGGGTGAGGACGTAATAATAATTGAATTTTGATAACGACCTCAATCACCTTCGTAAGAAAATATATTTTATTCTATTGTAGCAAAAACACTGTGAAGCCTTAATATCGGAACTTGGGAGAGCACGTTCTAATCAATAAATCAAACAATTTTTAAACGGTTTGTATTTGGTTTTGTTCACGATTTGGGCCCTTTACAGGTTCCGTGTAAAATAAGATTAAAAATTTATTATTTGAAACCATCATCGTCATCATAATTACCCTATTAATGTCCCCACTGCAGGGGCTCATCATGCGGACCTAGTGCGGATTGATAAGTATTAGCGAGTGCAGAGCAGCCGGGACAAAATTGTTGGTCACATACCCTTTATTTTTTCTTAGTTCTCAATCCAATTTATCTCTTACAGTATTTTGTACAAACGTCCATTAAGGTTTAATGACGCCTTTAAACTCCAATGAGTGTCAAATATGCATGGGCAATGTCGCTTCTAAACTAATGAAATTTTTAAAGGTCGTTTGTGCAACAGGCTGTCACTCTCTTAGTTAAATAACGTAATAACTATCGGTGTACAATGGACACTTTATCCTGAGTCCCGTCCACCGCTGATATAACCGTGCTTCCTGCCAATGACAGCAATGACGATGCGACCATTACAACACTATTATTTACATTAATCCGACACGGTAAACCATGAGAACAAGGGGCCTTTCTTCGACACCGAAAACTTAGGAAACAAGAAAAAACTTAAGAAAGCAATGTAACTAAAACAAACATATTTTCATATTAATCCAAGAAATAACGCAATCTAAAAAAAATTACATGAAAAATGTTGCAAATATGGCCTGTACACAGGTGTGTACAACGGGCGGATCAAGAGTGAAATTTCTTAAAACACGGTTAATGAGACACTTGTTTTAAGTTTTTACTTTTTTATTATTATTACAATAAAAAAAGTTTAGTCAATGATGTAATTACCATAAGTATCTAAGATTTCTTGCCAACGATTCGGCAAAGTTTGGATGCCTTTTGCCCAGAACTCTGATGGCTGTGCCTCGAAAAAGTTGTTCAACTCCGCCTCTACGTCAGAGAAATCATTAAATTGTTTACCCCGCAAATGCTGTTTCAGGGCTCTAAACAAATGATAGTCTGATGGGGCGAGGTCTGGGGAATAAGGTGGGTATCGTCTCCCAGCCCAAGTTCTCCAACTGCCGGCGAACCACAGATGCGACGTGAGGTCGAGCGTTATCGTGCAGTAAAACTACATTGACTCGTCTTCGTCGTTTTTTCTTGATAGCGGCAGATAATTTGGTAAGCTGGGTTGAATATTTGTCAGCGTTTATAGTTTCATTGTGTAATAGCTGATAAAACAGTATGCCTTGCGCATCCCAGAAACAGCAAAGCAGAATTTTTCGGCGGTTCTTTTGACTCGGCTTCGGTTGAGTTGGTGGCGTTTCTTCTCGAGGCAGCCAAAAAGCACGACGTGTATCGTTCTCGTAATAAATCCATGATTCATCTCCAGTAACCAGATCTGACAAAAACTCTTTACGTCGGGGTCGCAGCAAAAGTGACTGACAGATAGCGACACGGACTGCACGACTGGCGTCTGTAAGGATGTGAAGTACCTACCGAGCCAAAACTTTTCGATAACCAAGCTCATGCAGATGGTGTTCCACAGCGCGGTGACTGCATTTAAGTGCTTCCGCTAATTCACGAGTGGTAACATCCGGATTCAACTGCAGTTGTCATCATTCACTGCGGGTGGTCGCCCTGAGCGTGGCTGACTTTCAAGGCTTCTGTCTCCTGATTTAAAACGGTCAAACCATCGGGACACCGTCGCATGGCTTGTACTTCCAGCGCCTAATGCATTGTTGATATTGTCAGCCGCAGCCCGCGCACTGTGGCCTAACAAGTACTCGTATAAGTATAGTGTTCGAACTTGTCGCTCGTCCATTTTTCTTCAAACTGACTAAACAAATCGCGAGCGCGGCTTTATATACCCTATCACCAGAAGTACCTAGAATGTTCTACAACATTCTAGAATATTATCGAAAAAATTGATTTTAAAAAGGAAATGTTATAGATTTTTCTAGTGTGTCTCATTAGTTGAACGGACGCAACTTTTGGAAGTAATTCGGATACCTGAGTCAATTCAAATTAGAGTTTGGATTGTTACAGAATCGCAGGACTGATCATCGTCTTTGTGGGTGCGTTTTTGGGATGGATCATAATGATTAGAACGTGACTCCTCATCACTGTTGTTCCATTCAGACTCATTATTTAAACGCCGTGTTAATTTGATCATAACTAGTATATCGCCTGGTACTCCCTGAAGAACACAAATTATTTTATGGGTCTTCTTCTCCATCACTAAAAACAACAGGATTAGATGGAACTACGATCAAGTGGATCATTGAGGCTTAATCTTTCTCAGCCGTAATTATTTCAACAGGCTCACCTAACCATAGAAAGTCACTATGTTCAGATAATTCGTAAATACGTGACATCTTCAAGGATCGACTAGGTTGTGAAAAATAATATACATGCGTCCATTGTACACAAGCGTGTACACCAACAGTGTCGATCAATTTTTGTTATAAAATGTGATATTGTTTTAGCTCATAATTATAAAACATAATATAAACTTACCTTGCACAACAGATTTAAATTAATTACGAAGGCTGCGGCCAGAGGATCGAAAAAAAACCGATTTAATTATAATTATTTATTAAAATAATGTTACAAAGTATTTTATTAAATCTAAAACTTATGTTAGGTTCGGACGAAGTAGGTACCGAGAATGAATGTTCTAAAACTGCGATGGTGACATCGAAGCGCGAAGCACGAGGCGCCGACTCAGCAGTCACATGTCGTAGACCGATGTTCCATAATGCTGAATTCGCAATTACACAATTATAATATTTTATTGTGTAAATTATTAGAATAAGCGACGTAAGCTCGTTCGTGGTAGTATAGGCATGTAACACCTCCACCCGCAGATCAGCAACTATTTGAGCACTTTGAGCGAAAATGTTGATGGTAGAGATTTTTCTCGCTTATTTTCTCTTATTTCTTTGGGATCTTCATATTTGGGCATCTTCGCGTTATCTTCAATGTCGTTGCTGGATGCTGGATTGTTCCGAGGCTGACAGCGTCTCCGTAGTATAAATATTATAGCGAATATGATGGCACAGCTTATTAGTATATAAAAAGGCATCGTAGTATGATAAAGGGTCTCGAGGTGCAATGGATGATTGATTTGCAGTGGTGTGTCTACTGACATTCTCTCCTGGATGCTGCGAAGTTTTCCTAGGTCGATCGCGTTCAATTTGAAGTGTGTAAGGGTTGTAGCCGTTGTTTTGTAGTTATCTGGTATCTCCGTAAGTTTTACTGGTTGACCTTGAACTTCATCATTGGTGTTAATAATAGTAAACTCTTTTGTATGAATAGAGCATTTCTTCGGAATCGTGGCAAGGTAGCTTCCTTTGAGAACAACGTGATCTTCGCGGCCACACTGCAACTGGACCACTGTAGATTTAGGAAATGCAAGTGTGTAGTGGCGGTCATCGATTTTCTCCATGGCTTCCTTTTCTAGTGTAATGGACGTCGGGTTACATGATCTATCTATAGATTTGTCAGAGATTAACTTATAAATACAGTCTGGTTTACGTAGTTGATGGTTTACATTTTCCTCACAGAGATAAATCTGGCCGTACTTCGGGCATTCAGCCTCTATGTACATGGAACGTAACTCGTGTGTTGCTATATAGGAATAAGGAGGAACTATAATGGTGTGGTTATTATTAGGAACAATACATAATTTATATAGTTGATAAATATCTGGGGAGAGTATAGGAATTTTAAATATTATAACTATGCGTTTATCTGTATAATATGAACCTGTCTTTATAATGTCATAATATTGTCTTAGTTCTAATTTTAATAACTGATTACTACTATAAGTATTACCTAACTTATTCATAATCAAACCTAAACTATCTATATCGATCATCGAGTGATGAGTACTGGACATATGGATAAAAGCTAACGTATTTTCTATTCTTATTAACTCATCAGATAAATCTTGAATATTATTACTAATTATATTTAATATTTGACCTACTTTCATAAATTTAATTAAACTATATCCCACATATGAATTTTTATCTAAAAGAGATTCTATAGCTTTACTCATTTTGTCTTGATTATCAGTTATTTGAGATAGAATATTACTATTATTAGTAATCCATTCTTTACAGATGCTAATGTGCTTATTTAATTTAGATGTAATTTTATCCTCATTATCTTGTATTGATATAAGAGCATCATTATATAATTTTGCGTCTGTGTAATCGAGGTTGCCTGTTATACTTTTTATGACTGTCCCTAACCCATCAATAAGACCCCTTTTGACTCGAGCAGGCTCTAAACTAGATAACTGCTTAGCTGTTTTTATTAATTTGTTACGCAAATGTTCTACCTGGAATTCGTACAGCACATATGTATCGTTTTTTACATTATTTTGGAAGTCATAAAGCTGCCTTTGTACATGATTCAATTTTTCTTCAATATCGGTTAAGTCTATGTAATGAATAAAAGCATGGTAATGTGAGATAAATCGTGTGGGTCCTAATTTGAATGGTAAAAGTCCTGGTCCATTGTCTAAGCTTTCAAGTCGGATCTCCTGGGCCGACGTCAGGTGGATGATGAGAGTCAGAAGAGTCCTGTAACAATTTATTGGATTTAGGGACACGTTTCAGTCGGGATTTCGCGATAGGGCCTTTTTTTCTGGTGGTATATACATGAATTGGTAAATCAGCTAAAACGGTGTCATGAGTATATCTGGGTGCTATTTTTTGCCGGGAAGCTGTGGGGTTATTAACGAATATCTGTTGCTGAGGCTGGTATTGGACCTCCGCTTCTCGATCCTTATTTCTATTCTCTATGATTTTAGTTCGTTCATGCAAGGATGATTCGTTTATAATCTCATAAACCATTTTCATTTTATCTTTATGAGTCAGTACGTATTGCTGCATTAGATGTTCTGTCATGTCAACGTCTAGTGGGTCTCTGGGGTCAAAGTGTCCTCTTATGATGTCATATGGTCTACATTTTGTAAAACTATGTATGGATGAATTGTATGCTAATATGGCGTACGGCATTAAGTTAACAACAGGTTCATTTTTATGTTGCAAGTTGAGTATTCGAAGGTGTTCTAAAATGGTGGAATGGAATCGTTCTATGATTCCATTGTCGTTTGGACAGTGAGGTAAAGTTTTATGATGATTAATTTTATGGAGTCTAATAAATTCTGAAAATAGCTGATTGCAAAATTCTGTCCCATTATCCGTCACTATTGTTAGTGGTAAACCATGGTGTGTACAAAAACGTAATAAACTTTGTAATATACTCAACGCGGTACCATCTCTTAGATGGTATGCTTGACCATATTTAGAGAAGGCGTCTACAAATGTTATATATTTTTCATTTTGAGCTGTGAACAAGTCTAAATGTACTATTTCTAATGGTTTAGTAGCAGGAGGAACGATATTAAATTGTGGTCTGATAGGATTCCTATCATATTTACTTTGGCCACATATTGTGCATTCATTTATATACTTTGTGATTTGATCTCGCATCTTAGGCCAGTAGTATCTACGAGAAAGAGCGAGATAGCTTTCATTAATTCCGCGATGATTGGTTTTGCCTTCATGATAGTGTCGGATAATGTCTTGTTGACGCATGTATTCTTTAACATCTTCTAATTTTACTTTAGATAAAACGAGACTCATTGCAGAACTTTTAAAATGTTTTTGTATAATAGGCACTATAGAGTACATACCTAAGGGTGGATTTATCTGTATGGCGGTCTTTATTTTAGGGTTAACGTATTCTTTAATTATATTTATTATATCTTGCTCTAGGTTGGACTCTGATACTTGAACAACTATTCTTGTATGAGTGTCAAATGGTTTAATGACGGAGGGGCGTTTCTTTACATCGTTTACTATGGTTATACAAATCTGTCTATGAAATTTGTTTAAGGGCTCGTCTGTCAAGGGTATTTCAAGGATGGGCTCCTCATTACTTGTGTGGGCTGTCATAGTACGCGAATTTGATACGGAACCTGGAGCGTCAGGAGCGTTGGGGATCATTGAGTCAGTTTCTTCATTGTGCAATTCAATCCGAGATAGAGCATCGGCGTTTGTATTATTTTTTCCTTTCTTATATATTATTGTATAGTCGTACTCAGAAAGTTTTAGTCTCCACCTTGTCAGTCGAGAATTGGGTTCCTTAATATTCATTATCCATTGAAGGGGCTTGTGGTCAGTGATAATTTTAAATTTACGTCCAAACAGGTAAGGTCTAAAATATTTGGTTGCCCAAACTATGGCCAAAAGTTCCTTTTCAATAACACTATAATTAAGTTCACTGTCATTTAAAGTCCTGGAAGCGTAACAAACAGGTTTGTCATGTCCTATTGGTCCTTGAGAGAGTATAGCTCCTACGGCTACGTTAGAGGCATCTGTGGTGAGATTGAATTCCTTATTAAAATCAGGATATTGGAGAATGGGATCATTGGTGAGCAACATTTGACATTTTTTGAAGGCTTCTATGTATTCAGAGCTAAGGGTGACTTTATTTGTTTTTTTAAGGCATTGAGTGAGTGGTTTGGTAATTCTGGCGAAATCGGGGATAAATTTTCTATAATAACCTATAAGACCAAGAAATTGCTTGATTTCTTTGGGTGTTTGTGGTATGGGATATTTTTCTATAGCTCTAATTTTATCGGGATTCGGCTTGATGCCGTCTTTAGTAATGATGTGACCTAGGTATGCGGTTTCTAATTTTAAAAATTCGGATTTATCCATCTGGATTTTAAAATTGGACTCTCTAAGTCTGGAGAAAACCTTTTCGAGATTTATTATGTGTTCCTGGAGCGATGTGCTAAATACTACTATGTCATCTAAGTAAACTAGGCAAATTTGATTCTGGAGACCTCTAAGGACATTGTCCATGACTCTTTGGAAAGTTGAAGGTGAATTTTTTAAACCCATGGGCATGCGTAAAAATTCGAAGTGTCCATGTTCTACATTGAATGCTGTCTTAGGTATATCGTCTGGATTCATCTCGACCTGGTGGAACGCCTCGAAAATCTAGGTGTGAGGGGACTGATTCACGCTTGGTCGAAGTCAAACTGTCAGGGTTGACAATTATTACAGTAAGACAGCATCGTGTACCTACAGCGTTCCACAAGGCAGCAATCTTGGCCCAACGTTATTTTAGTAATATAAAATTACCAAAGGCTGAAACAATTATGTTTTCAGATGACACCGTAATTTTATTTCACGGCAAGACGCGAAGCGAGGTAATAAAAGCGGTAGACATAGGTCTATGCGGGATTACAAATCTCTTATCAATAAATTCTACAAAAACTAAATTCTTGTGTTTCAGTAAGACTAAAGTTAAAAATCCGAAAAATAATTTAACTCTTACATTACACACATTTCCATGTAATCAGAAAATGAAGCCTAATTGCAATTGCCCAACACTCTTTCGCGTTCTAAAAATTAGGTGTGATTTTAGATGAAAATCTAAAATGGGAAGAACACATAAGCACGGTGTCAGCAAAAGCTCGGAAACTGATTTTTTAAACAACAAACACTACTGCAGACTTCAAACTTCTATCAACTCATAGAGCCCTTTATCAATGTATACTCACCTACAGTATATGTGTTTGGGGAGATGCTGCCAAGACACATATGATACAATTAGAGAGAGCTGAAAGAGCTGTACTTAAAGTAGCTTTAAGTCTACCATATAGATTCCCGACAGAGCAACTATATCAGCAAGCAATGTTTCTCCCAGTCCGCAAACTTTATGTTTTCCTTATACTATTTAGGTTCCATTGAAAACCAGTTTTATATATAAAAAACACTGCGGGTGTCTATTGAAGTGAGCACGTATTCTGTTCGGTCTATCACATAGAAATCTGATTATGTTGGAAGAAGTGCAAATCTGAAGCTAAAATTAGTTCAATTAGTTGTGAATGTAGTTTGGAGTGTAAAAGTGCTAAAACCTTAACGAACCGTATTAAATTAATAAGTGGTTTAAGTAAATCAAAATTCTTAATAAATTCATCATGGAAGGTATTTTGAAGTAAAAGTGGAATACACAAACAATGGAATAAAATCTTCTAATCGGTATCTTCAACGTACGCAAATCTATAACTTTCTTTTAACACATCAAGTTGACTGATCGCAGTCGATTGGTTTTTGCATTGGGTAGCGCATGATTGGAGCAAGTTCAATCCTGAGCGCCTTGAGGTTTATTTTATTGCTATTATTATTTTTTTTTTAAACTTTTTCACCTTTTTTATTATTATTTGGATTTTGGGGAGAAGCTGAAGAATTTATTTTGATAATAATATGGATTGTCATGCATGCAGAAGGCCAACTGTGGATCAACACTCTTTGCAATGTCATCGATGTAAAGGCAAATGTCATATTGAATGCTTGAATATTAATGAGGAGCAATTTCTAAATTTGTGCTCTGATTTTAAAGCGACATGGGTGTGCCCGGCTTGTTCCAATGTTACTCGTCGAAATCGAAATGTTAACACACCTGTAAGATATAATCAGATACCGTTTAACACTGAGGATTCAATGGATATGTCTTTAGATAATATTGATCGTAGTCAAAACATGAGCTCTCCTAAGCAAGCACCTCAAATATACTTTACGCAAAATACGGAAGATACTGTAACAATGGCAAATATCAGCAAGATCCTTGATGAAAAATTAAAGAGTTCCTTATCAACGTTCATGAGAGATATACGTTTAACCCTTGAGGAACATGTGAAGGGAATGGTTCAAGCCGAAATGAAAAGCACTATTCAAACTTTAAAAAACGATTTTAATTCGTCTATAAATTTTATCAGCGAAGACCAGGCTGCTTTAAAGCATGAGTTAGAGAGCACAAAAGAAGTTATAAAGAACTTACAGTCCCAGAATTCTAAGCTGCAGAGTGACACTATGAGGTTACAGCATCAAATATTAAATTTTTAGAAATTATCTAGAAGCCGAAATATTGAGATACAGGCGGTCCCTGAGAGCAAAACTGAAAACGTTGTTACTTTATTTAGGAAGCTTTGCGAAACTGTACAAGTAAATGTGGATCAGGCCGATATACACGCATGCCGGCGAGTCGCAAGGATGGATAATAAATCTAAACATCCAAGAAACATACTAGTCACTGTATCATCACCCCGTTTACGCGATACTATTTTATCATCAGTACATCGTTACAATAAGGCTCATCAGAAGGAGTGTCTCAGCTCATCTCATCTTGGAATCTCAGGCGAGGCGCATAGAATTTATGTCAGTGAACATCTCTCTCCAGAAATTAAATTGCTACACGCTGAAACGCGCAAAGTGGCCAAAGACAAAAATTATAAATATGTTTGGATAAAATTTGGTCGTATCTTTATGCGTAGGAATGATGAGAGCGGCTGCTTCCCTATTAAGAGTTCTAGTTGTTTGAATAGACTTTAAATGAGGTGGTGTTTGGGTTTTCTTCCATTTTTTTTTTTAATAGTAAATCTTATGTAATCTGCGTGGTTTGCTATTCACTTTCATTATGATCACTTTGAATGTTTATTATCAAAATGTAAATAGAGTAAGAAGTAAGTTGAACAGTTTGTTTTTGAATATTTTGAGTTGTGACTACGATATAATTTGTCTCACTGAAACTAACTTTAATGAAGAAATCTTGGATGGTGAATACATAGACAATCGGTATCACATCTTTAGAAGAGATCGATCTACGTCTAGTTTACAGAATCATGGGTCGTCGGGTATCATGGGAATGCGAAGTCGAGGAAATTTGGATCAGCATTGTTTCTGAGTTAAATAATGTACGCGATATTAACATCTGCGTCTGTTATCTGCCACCCGATCTTAACATTGACAGACTTAATAAATTTTACAATAACTGTCAAAGAATATTTTCAAACGATAGCAACAAAGGGCATTTTATTCTGGTTGGTGATTTTAACACTCCTGGTGTCAGTTGGAAGAATACTGAGGCCCTTCATTGTACTCCGGATGTTTTGATACACAACCAGAAATCCATTTTGCTGTTGGAGTTAATATCTTTTTGCAACCTCTCCCAGTTTAACAGCTTTGCAAACAAAGGTGGACGCTATTTGGATCTTGTGCTCTCTGATTTGGATACTCTTACTGTTGATAGAGCTAGTGCTCTTAGTCGAGAAGATGATCATCATCCACCTATTGTCATTGAAGTGCCGATCTTGACTATTTCTAATGGTTCTATTAAAGAAAAAATCCGCAATCGTCCTGATTTTCGTAGGAGTGATTTTGACAGAATTAGATCTGAATTAGGTTGTATCGATTGGTCATCAGTCTTGGGCTCGCTCGATGTGGAATCGGCTGTGCATTTGTTTTACAATAAACTGGATTCTATTATAGGGAAACATACGCCTCTCAAAAGTAGATCCTCGCGAGATTCGTATCCAAGTTGGTTCAGCCTTTCGTTAATTAAATGTCTCAAAGAAAAGTCTAAATATCACAAAGCTTATAAAAAGTTTAGGAACCCCAGAGATTACGACACGTTTAGCTTATTACGTACTAGGTGTAAACAACTTGTAAAAAAATGTCATGAAATTTATATATCTTCTCTTGAAGATTCTCTTTCGGATGATGTTAAGGGTTTCTGGAAATATGTAAACTCAAAAAAGGACAGCAATAGCTTACCATTACATATGAAATATGGTGAATTGGAATCGGACAACGCGGAGGGAATATGCGAGCTTTTTTCTTCTTACTTTGGTAGTGTTTATGAGGAGGGAGATGGTAATTTGAGGTTTCGGCAGGACTGTAGATCTAACTCCTGTCTTGGTTATGTATTTGTCGGCGAAGCAGATGTTTTAAGAAAAATAAAGAAATTGGATCCCAACAAAGGATCTGGATCTGATGGCATACCACCTTCATTCATTAGGACATGTGGTGAAGAACTCTGCGTACCTTTGTCCCTCCTTTTTAATAAATCATTGACTTCTGGATTCTTCCCCACTAAATGGAAAGTCGCCCATATCGTACCTATCCACAAGAGTGGCAATAGGACTCAGTGTGAGAACTATAGGCCGATTAGTATATTGTCGTGTTTTGCTAAACTTTTTGAGAGAGTTATATACGACATACTTTATACACATTTCAAACCTTATATATCGCCTAATCAGCATGGTTTTGTAGCAAATAGGTCAACTGCCAGTAATCTGCTGGAGTATAAAGACTACCTTTGTTGTGCATTTGCCAAAAGAGGACAGATAGACTCTATTTATACTGATTTTGCTAAAGCCTTCGATAAGGTGAACCACAATATATTGTGTGATAAGTTGAGAAGCTATGGTATTCATGGTAGTTTGCTTCGTTGGATAGAGTCGTACCTTAACCGTAGAAGTCAACTGGTAGCAATTCGGGGTCACCTTTCCAATCCTATAACAGTCACGTCCGGTGTTCCTCAGGGGTCACACCTTGGACCGCTCTTGTTTGTTGTATTTATCAATGATCTCGTGGAGCATTTGACGTGTCCTAACTTACTTTATGCTGATGACCTCAAAATATTTAAAACTGTCAACAATGAATGTGATATCATGGAACTACAACAGAATCTTAACACCCTAGTACAGTGGTGCACTGATAATCGCATGCATATTAATATTGACAAATGCTTTGTGGTATCATTCACAAATAAGATCTACAGGACAGAGCATGAGTATACTCTGTGTGGCCAGGTTCTTCATAGGAGGGAGGTAGTGAGGGATTTGGGTGTGGTCTTTGATTCAAAATTATCTTTCCGTGATCATTACGACTACATTGTAGCTCGAAGCAATCGTATGTTGGGATTTATTTCACGAAGTACTAAAGAATTCAGGAGACCCACTAGTTTATTATGTCTTTACAGAGCACTGGTTAGGAGTTTGCTTGAATATTGCAGCGTGGTGTGGGCTCCTTTTTACAAAATACATATTGCTAATATTGAGGCCGTGCAGAATAAATTATTTAGAATTCTATGTTACCGTTACGGATACCGCAGAAAACATACAACAATTTATGAAGACAAATTAAATTTTTTCCATATGATGTCTTTGGAGACCCGCCGTGGATATTTCGATCTTGTTTGCCTATTTAAGTTGGTTAACTCCATTATAGACTCTCCGTACTTGATTTCATGTTTGCAGTTTAATATTCGATTTAGGTCCCGTAATCCGAAACCTTTTGTTCTCAGGGTTTGCATCAATAATACATCCTTCTATAACCCGATCGACAGAATGTGTCGCACATTCAACCATATATCCTCCAAATGTCATTGTCTGGATATATTCCATCTAAATTTGCAAAAGTTTAAAAGAGTAGTACTGGAAAATATTAGCTGTTTATAATTTTTTATTTATTTTTTAACTTTCTCGGTGAGACGGGTTATAATGTAATATGAATTAATTTCCCTAGCTATTTTTATTTTTTTTTTAATTTGGATTTTATTTTGTTTATTAATATCAATTTTAATTAATGCATTCTTTGGATTTGATCGGATTTTGATTTGTTGCTATTTATTATGATTATATTATTGTTTTATATCTAATTCGCTCATTACTAAAGATTATCCGTTTCTTGATTATTATATAAATAAAAGGTTAATTATGTGTACATAATATTAAGAATTATGGTCCTGTGTAATTGCTTTTATAACAATTTACTGAGATCATACAAAGACATTGTATAATACAGGTCAAAAAAGTTTCAGGGCGCGATTACATAATGGTTAGAACAATACAAGTATGATTTACAACAAATAATACAAACAATTACTAGCCTTTCTTAAAAATCAGATAAATGCACACACACACACAACACAAACCCACACACACAATACAAGCGCATACACACACACACACAAAGTTTTTTTAAATTAATACTTACACTTTAATATAATTATTTGCAATGTATTTAAAGAGGAACCTGCCTCTCGTAACACACGGTAACCTTATGAAGTTCACAATATGTTCAGAGAAAAGTGTATAAAATAAATAAATTTTCATTTCATTTCAATCTGTGACTTGAGTTTTATTTGTCAGTTTACGTTTTTACTTCAGAATATGAGTTTAAGTAGAAGTGTGGCTTATTTTTTTATTTTTTTTCATTTTTAACACTGACTTCTAAAATTAATATATTGGTCAGACCATAGCAAAGCTCGCAATTGCGTGGGGCTTGCTATGGTCTAACCAGTAAACTTAAAGCGCGAGATTTGCTACTTTTGCTACGTGGTTAATCCGGCACTGCCTCCGTCAATGATTTTTAAATAATGACTTATCTTTAAGATATTCTATTAAATATTGTTTTTGTATTTTACTATTTCTAAAAGTTCAAACCACAATCAAATATTACTTAGATTACATGGACTATGCGTTCCATTATTTACACCTTACAATGATGTAAAGAATAAATTATAATAAACTGAGAATAATTTACTCCGAGCCAATTCAACTTTATCAATTAATGTATCCGCTTACAAATAGTCATTGCCGATAAACACTCTGGTGTCAGTTTGACATTTCTAGGGCGCGAAAATGCATAGGTCCTTCTACCTTTACTTTAATGATTTACCAAGCCAAGGTGTTAAGCACTCCAATGCAGGGATTCCCAAGATGGGCAGTTTAGTCCCCTTGGGGTCGAAAACGGTTTCACAGGTTGACATTTAAATGAAAACTATTATTTGGAGGTCAACGAAATCTAAAAATCAAACCCTATTAAATAACAAAAATTTATAGTTGAAACTTTCGAGGTCACAGCTGTAGGCTGTATATACTTTGTTTTTTACCAAACATATATTTGAAAAGTAGATATTTAATAATCTCTGCTACCCTGCAAAGTATAGGGTATAAGATCTGTATAGATTTAATAGAAAAATTTGAGTTAGAAATTCATAGATAGAGCAATCTCTTGCATAAAATAGTTTAGGAATCACTGTTCTAAAGCAATGCAGAAAGGTAATTTATCGTAACAGGTGAGATATTTATGTAAACGTTCGTAGCATAAATATTCATCGTTAGAACCAGTTTCTTCATTGGTATAATTCATCCAAAGTATTTTTAATTTAATTAACACAATTTAACTAGCAGAAACGGGTGCGATATGTTTATGGAAAGCTTACTTTTCTCGAGCAATTCTCGATAAAAGGTTAAGGATAAGGGTTTACCCATCAGGTTAAGGAAAATGTCATGACTCCATTCTATAGTTTCTGAATTTGCTGCGTTTAGGTAGGCTGCGTATAGTAATAAGTTTGTGCACGACTGAAAGAGACATGTAAACGAAATTCTCTCTGTTCAAAGGCCGGACTAAACAACTATGTATTATATGATCATAATTCAGAGGTATCCCTCTCCACTGTTTCTTCCTACGACGTTCGTCTACATTTCGGTCCCTTTATGTCCCTTTGCGCGTAGTTTCAAAAACCACAAACAAACACGTCGTCTATCGAGATTCTGAGACAACGAAGGTAACAAACCACTTAGACCAGAGACTATAGAATAGTTGATTTTCTACATTGACCCGGCTGATAAACGAAACCGGGACCTCAGATGGCGACACCTTTATAATGAAACTCGGTCTTCCTTCGTCCGGATTGCGAAAGATCGAGTCCCGTCTCGGGGAACCTGCGGCTAGTAGATTTTCCAAGCACTTTTCATTAAAGATATATTGCGATAAGCTTACAAATATATTTGTACATCGTAAGAAATGATGTAACAATTGTTTATTAACCAAATTAATTAAAAAAATGTAGTTTAATCAAATGTACGAAGTAATGTTGTTTTAAATTCGTAGTATTTTTTCTAGCTCATCGTTAATCCCTTGTCATCAGTTTCGGGGAAGCTGGTAAAAAATGTTAGCACAACAAGTGCTAGACATTGTGGTGTTTGAGCTGATAGTTAACGGGCCGTTGTTACCTCGAGTGCCACCGGATAAACAACGAACTTTATTCCAGAAGAATTGCTTCAGTACCCATTTCGCGAAGGTGACCATGTTTTCTCTTTTGGGTCAGGAAATTTCTGAAAGACATATCAAAATTCAAGATCTGCATTACTACAAAAGGTTTGTTGATGATGATTTTCAATATTCAATTTTTACTAAATATAGATTTTTTTTTAATTACCTAAACAAAAATTTTTGAATATCTCTTATAAGTATGGAGTAGATTTATAAGTAATTTTCATAAATGTTGTCCAAACATCAAGAAAATCTACTCTCATTCCCAGTTATTGATGCGAATTAGTATGGGAATGGGCACCATAGTAAATCTTGTTTTCAAATTTATTTAGTTTTGTTTATATAAATAGTTGTTTTAATGTTAGTATAAGTTTTGCCATTAAGAAAATTCAAACTTTAAAAAAGCGGTAAATAATACTTATCTCAAAAATCACTTATTCAAGAAAATACAATTGAAGTCAGGCGGAGATCTTCTGTAGGTTTATTAACTAAATAATAGACTCCCGACGTCAATAGCATTTTTTTGAATAAGTCACTTCTGAGATAAGTATTATTTATTACTTTTTTAAAGTTTTAAGCCAGTTCTTTTTTTAAGTTTTTATTTCATGCTTTGATATTGATATTTTTTATTTCCTCTTCCTTTTGGATTTTGAAGTCGGTTAAAAATAAATACTATATCGCATTCACAATGCCATATTGGAAAATATTCATAAAACATAAATACCATTGATCAGAACGTATATCTTGACAATAAGTGGACATGATAATTATCTTTATTTGATGTCCTATTTGAGTCTGCAGCGTCGTCAACCTACCGATTGCATTGTATGACTAAGCTGTATGCTTAGGGCGAACAGTAGCTGATGCTACCTGTTCTACGCCGTACCTGCTCACGTTCAAACACACAATTCTTATCATTATCTTCCATAAAAATACTAGAAAATCCCCAGGTAAATACCCAAGAGAAGGGCTTTGATCAAACAAACCGTAATACTAGTAATAAAAAATTAAGCGTAACGCCGATGATATTTCAAGGGTATGTTTTTTTAAGTATGTAAATCTTACGAATTCTTAACAATATTTAAAGATAAGGTACAAAAAAGCTTACGATATTGAATATGGTAGTAGAAAAGTTGAGGCCAATTCCCCTGACCAACTCAAGTAGCAACTTGAGTTGGTCAGACAATCTCAATGCAATCGTTTACCATTTCCCAATTTACGTACGTACGTTACGTACCAATTTACGGCTTGCATTTTACCATTTTGTGCTATCTAATTCTATGACAGATATATATAATATTTGAACTTCTGGTAGATTGTAGGTGCAAATGCAGCCGGGATCTATGACTTGACGTGCCTTCCGAAGCACAGAGTAGATCGAGATAATCATTTTTTGGTCACCCATCCCGCGACCGACCTTTGCGAAAGTTGTTTATCAATAACGAACGCGGGCCGCGGCACTGATCCACTACGCCAATGAGCTACTCTTAATAAAAAAATAATACACTTTATTATTTTTATGAGTACTAAACTCATTTAATTAGTGGAATAAAATACAGTTTTCTTTGACCACGAGATTCGTTCGAAAAAAGGCAAGCAATAAATCTTACTCTGAGACATGTTTAAAGTGAAAAAAGCAACACATGTCTGAACCATGTTTTGGAGGGACTAATTTCCTTTTGGGGATTTAAATATTTTTTAGTTATTTTGGAAAGAAAAGAGGACGGGATGCCACCCACGTCGGAGACGGGGATAGTCAACCAATAACAAAGGCGTGAACTCTGTTGTTTGTGCACGAGAGCCTTATTAAGGCAGCTATTACAATAACAAATGTTATTCTGTACAAGCGCAGTTACAATATTCATTGTTCACCATACCCCATAATAGAGCGAAATATTAATAAGTTTTTTGTTTTTCTTATTAGAAAAATAAAAGAAGTACAAAATCGTAATATCCTCAGCGAATCCTTTCATTTGATATCAATATTATTTAGTTATATTGGGCGGTCCGTAATACTGAATGCGGAATGAGGTCATTGTGTCATTTTCATATTTTATCACGTTCGTGTAGTACAAGAAAGTTTGCGTGCTGGATCTACAAGATTGTCGTAGCTTGAAGCTGTAAGAATCTTCATGTCCTAAACCTAGTAATTATTATAGGTTATAAAACGGTAGGTCTGAAATCATTCGTTGGTCCAGCAAAGGCCCCATCAAAATTGCTGCTAGGAAAATCTGCCGCACAACTTGTGGTTTCGATCTGTAAGAAGCTTTGTATCGTGGGAGATACAAGAATATTCACGTCTTGGATCAGCAAAAAAATTTTTGCGTCTGTTTACCACAAAATGATATAATTTCGTAAATCAAAATTTGTACTTTAATTGAGGATACGCCATTAAAAAGTTTTCTATAGTTACAAAAAAAATAGATCTAGGGTTGTCAATACAAAAGTCATGTGAAAATATATAACTAATTAAACGAAATATATATAGAGACAGGTTTATAAATATGAAAATGTAAATAAAAAAGTAAATACAGACTTTATTGTGATTGTTTTCAATTTTCCAAGTTTACTTATCACACGTTATACACGTTAGGTAGGACTTTGCGAAGTATGAGCTGGGGGCGTAACGCCAAAAGACATCATCATTGCGTCTGGAAATTATATATACAGGAGCAGTGGCGGCAAAAACTTTTTAATTATCATTAATGAAAATGCTAAAATAATTCATTAATCTCAGCTACCCTGAAATTTTACTTAAATCCATAACCTTTCGCAAACCAGGCGACTGGTCTAACCAATAAGCTGCCTGAGACCAAACAGGATTGACGAATTTCTCCAGCACTTATTACTGTTCGCTGCTGGTACAGCGCATTTTCATCACATATTGTAGTTTCAACATTGATATGTTCAGGCAATCCACCCAAACAGCCGAAAGAAATATTCGGTTGAGATGAAAATTTGTTCTAATTTTTCTAATAATAAAAAGGGTTACTAACAAGAAATGAAAAACGATGAAGTTTGGGATTGAGAGTAACATGATGACAAAATGTATGTTTTGGCATATAACCTTCACAAATATAATGTAGTTCCCATATTTTTAATTAAAACTTTTGTAATTAATTAAAACAGGTTTTGTATGAAGAAATACAAAACCTTTTCAAAGTTACTCATTTTAGTGTACGTGCCTACTTACGTTCCTGTTATTTATCATATTTTATAACTATTACACTTCTATGTTTTTTACCTATAAGACGATGGTGATAAATAAATAAATTATATGTTTAATACAGGACCATGCGGGCGCTAATTAAATATATATGACGAATTTTCGCTTCCATTTTTTTTTGTAAAATAATATTTAGTACCTTTTATTCACTAATAACGTAGCTTTATATTGGTGAAAGAAATTAAAAAATCGGCAAATTAGTTTATTTAATACAAACAAATAAAACAAGGAATAAATCTTCCTCGATATATTTCAACCTGTATTTTTCCGAAAATCTGTAATTATTTTATATAATGATTTTGATTACGAACCAAGTTTGCATTTTTGTAGGTTTTATAAGATAGTAGGTTTTCAACCAACAATACAAGAGGGCGATTATTTAAATTTTTTTGTATCTGGTTATTAAAAAAAATTCACTGCATTTATTTTCGCAAAATACAACCTTTTATATAATATAAAATACACGTAGTTTTGAATGTTTCATCTCACTATTATGATGCTGGCTAGAAGAAATCTCAAACTGATACTATTGCCGAGTTACATAACTAAATTTCATTCCCGACCATTTCCGTTTGTACCTAAATTTTAAGTTTGTCCATAACACCAATTTCTTACAACCACTGACGAACCGACTTTCTTTTGTCTTTGCTTGTTTTGTTTCGCTGTAAGTGATCCAGAAAATTGTAGCAGCTATAATCAAGTAAATTCGCCAACGCCAAAATGACCTTATTATTATCTGTTGATGATCCAAAATTTTTGTTATTTTCAGTGGCGATTTACCAAATAATGATGATGAATCCTTTAGGTCACTGCCATTATATGACTTTAAAAAGTAATTTAAAGACAAAGGAATTCTTAATTATAAAGAGTAAATTGTTAATGTTATTTATTATGTTCGCTAAAACCTTATATAACTTGTCAGTTATAACGTTAATGTTTGATATTGTAACTCCGAATGAAAAGATAAAAGATATGAATTGTTAAATCATAAACTAAAAGACCCAATACCTATATCGATTTGAATAACATAATCCCGAAAATATAATCGAATGCAATATAAATATTTATTATCACTGCTAATTTACGACGTACAGTAAATTCTTGAGATATTGTATGTCGGCCAATATCGAACATATCATTCGGTTGTTTCTTGCCGAATGCCAACGGGCCAGTGTTTGGGTGTCCAACTCGAAATGTTCGGCCGCGACAGGCAATTCCCTTTGACCGTGGTTTGTGAAATATGAGGGTCTGTACGGCGAAAATAAAAGTATGCGATGATAGATATCCAAAATTCATTAACAAACAAACGAGCTTAGCTACAGAGATTCATTTTTAATATATCTCTATCTGTAAAAGTGTACGGCTATCTTATTTTATTATTATTATTTTCTTTATATATCAATAGGTATTTTACGGCTCCAAGCTAAGTAAAATGTAGTTAAGTTTATATGTATTCATTATAAGTTTAAAAGAACTTTGTCACAATCCTACAAGTGTTTAAAATTGCTGCCTTTTGTAGTGTGATGTAAATATTTTCTTCCCCCTTGCTTTTCAGACAGGCATTACGGGCTTTTTGGAATAATACCTGTCATAGAAAGAATGACGAGCACCACATTAACTTTAATTTGCTAACATAGTCTTAAAACTTCTTCCTTTAACTCTGTATTTAGAAATTTTGTCTGCTAAGGTCTCTTGTATCATATTGTATTTGAAACTGCGATGTCAATGAGGTCGGCAGTTTTATATAATTGATATATATCAAAAAAAAAATTTTGGTATTGGATTCTTATCAACTTTTTCTCTCTCTTGTTGATGAAAATCGAGAAAAACGAACAGAAGAATTAAAAGATATATATTTACTTCCGATTAAGGTCTACTATGAAAAATTGACCAAATAGTTACAGAACTGATAATAATTTAATCGAAGGTAAAGCTGTCAAATGCATGGATGAGCACACAGAAACAGTGACAAACAGCCTTATAAAGAAAAGAACATACTGTCATTAATGTTAAATTTAATCAAATCAAATAACATATAAATACATATTACTATTATTATCACCCGTGCATGTCACTTTTTGCGCCTGGCAACCTTATAATTCCCTATATACTTAAGTCCCTATAATATGCGAAGAAATGCCCGTTCCGGCATTCAATCATCTGAATATCGCTGGGCAAGAGCAGGAAAGAGCGATAACTACTAGAGATTCGAACCAACGAATTGATTTAGTTATTGCTGTGGTGGTATTCTGATGAGAGAAACAGTGAAGTTCTAATTGAGGTATCCGAACTTTTTTGTTTTTTCTGAGACGTGTAATCTGATTATTAAACTCAATTGCAAATAAATTTTATCTCGAACGGCAAATAATCACATATGTCACTTTTCACTTTTATGAAGTTTTACTAATTCAAAAAGAAGTTACGAAATATGTATTAGGATTATTCTCACTTATATTATGAAATTAATCATAAAAATTCAAGTTGAAGCTCTACAGTGTTAATGAACGTATCGTAAAATCTGCGGCTTTAATAATTTCCGAGTGAGGTCGTCGAGGCATAAGGTATAAATAATAAGCAGGTCTATGTTTAGAGCGAGGCGACTTGGGTGGTCCGCCACTCCGCGGACGGAACGGGGCTGATGTTTGAGATATCGTTGCTCCAATGAAATTGAAATAGCGAGAACATCAGTACCGCACTTAGGGCATTACGATAAGGGCACTCTCTTCGAGAATAATAATCTGAAGACGGCAATTGAGTTAGTTAATTTATGTAGCCACCAAATATCGTGTTGGACTAATCCTATAGTTCGATAAATACAAAGTTTATGTGTCATTAATCAATTTTCAAGAACTTCATATTTTATAATGGAAAGTAATATATTAAGCACTGACTTACGCTTTACCTACTGTAAATGTATTCTACAACATAAATAACTAAAAATCATGTATCTTTACGTTTTTGGAGGTGCGTACTTAAAGGATATTACTTATATTTACTATAATATATATATTGACAGTTTGTTTGTCCACCTACCTATAATAGTGTTGTATTTTTATGGTTACTATAAGTAAATATTCAATTATTTAGTATTTTGAAGATGGTATTATTTCGTTACAAACGAATTGACTGCCCTAAGTTCGTATCTGTGGTGCAGATTTATCTGGGTGTCAGATCGTATCTAGTGCAGCGGGCCGGTGTCGCAGCGACGCGTTACACGCTGCGAACTAGCAAACCGTACTCGACTTATGAAAGACAGAATACCTGCGATCATTAGACTTTTAGCTTTCCAATGTGAAACCGACCATTATCAAAAACTGTAGTTCCCAATCAAGCAAATCGGTAAATATTACTGCTTATATTCCAAATTAAACTTCTAATATACGTAGTACTGCTATTGAGAGCCCCTGGTTTAACGCTTTATAATGAATTTCCTCTGCGTTAAAAAGATAGTACTGCTACAAGATAATAATATCCTATTAATCCTATTAATATTATAAATGTGAAAGTTTCTTTGTTTGGATGTTTAGATGTTTGGATGTTTGTACGTCAATCACGCCGAAACTACTGAACGGATTTTGATGAAATTTGGTATACCTACAGATAGGGTATTAGCTGACTTAGATAATAGGATACTTTTTATCCCACTAAACATTTCCCTAGGGTCCACGCGCGCGAAGCCGCTGGCGAAAGCTAGTTATAAATAAGGAAAATATTAATACAAAACCATAAATTGTTCCCACCGACTTATTCGGAGAAATATTTTAAGTTATGTGGATGCTTTGATTGATTTGCCTTACCAGTTCTTAGACAGTAAAGTTTATGAAACAAAATCACAGGAACGGTCATTCTTGGAAGCAGACCCTATCATTACCTACATATTTCTATTTTCCAGCCGGCTTCCTCATATGCGAAGCTGAGCGCTCTCTATAATTACCTTGTTTACGATCCTAGGCAAAGCCTACTATGACCTTCTGAGAAATAGGAGGCAGCTAACAGTCATAGTCACAACATTGTCAATGTGGACGACCACCCGCGTAGCTCTTTGTCACGCAAATTCGTAAGTTATGCTAACCATGTAAGTTCTTCAGCAGTCAGCACTAAATAATTATGCGGTCTCACCGATTTATACAACCGCTATTGACGTCAAGCTTTTGTTTATGGCATCATCATTATGCAACGACTTGCAGGCATTCAAAGTTTACTCATTTTATACGTTTGAAGTCGTGTCATACGCCTTTGTTTAGTATTAGGTACGCATGATAGAAATCGTGCAATACTCTTTCATCGCAATACAATTACGTACCTAAGGTAGGTACTTATATTTTAATTATTTATTGATACTTATTGTCAAAAAGCGTAAGGAAAAAATATGGTGAAAATCATTAGATATTTATTCTTTCGCATTTATCTTGCTCTAACTTAGGTTTTTTAAGCTTTAATGCTCACTCTATTTTTGTCTCAGAGAACTATGAAGCTGACAATATATCGGAATTGGTTTTTACAGTAGATTCATATCTACTTAACGGTCAATTACACAAACGTCCATTGAGGTTTAATTACAACTTTAAGGTCTTATGAATGTTCTAAATTTGAAACTTTGTATGGGTCATTACTCATGTGGCATTAAAATAATAACAATTTTAATGGACGTTTGTACAACTGACTGTATGTCTGCTGGAACTTGTGCATTATAGCATATGTTACGAACTGGCCATCAAACCGGGCTGTGTAAATTGTTTTAATTTCTTTTTCTGTTTAATGTCAAGTCAGTTTTTTTGATTACTCTTTGCTGTCGCGCTAGTCTCCTTGATGATTTTGTTACAAATTTTTGCTGATTAATATTTTATTTTATTATTAATATACTTTATCTTGTATCCTTAATTTGAGCCCTTTATATTCCACAATCCTTTTCCTCAATACTTTGCTAATACTGACTTTAAAAATTATTTCATAGGCGAATAGCAAAATTCAAGAACCTTCTGCTTATAACTGAGAGGAATAAATGACTATGCTTCAGAATATAATATGATTATCAAACTTAACTTTGTATCTTTTTGCCATCTCTGTAAATGTCTCGTAATCATATTGTATTCTATATACGTCGGAAGACTAGTAAATTTCCTCGCCTGTGGACAAATGTGGCTAATGAAGTGCGTCGTTCGCGGACACGTGACATGACACTTCAAATCTGGACTAAGCCTTATAGACTAAAAATATCCCCTCTGTAATTTAATTTTGAAATAGTTTATAGTTAAATATCACATAGATTAATAATTTAGAACCGGTTGCCTGGTTATTTTTTTTTAGCTTTGTGATGAGGATAATGTGAGTAGGTATGGAAGTAAATGATAATATTTTTTGAGAAAATTTATTTATAATGAAAAAAGCTTAAAAAAATCATCTTTATCCCTTGTACTGGTCTGAGTCAGTAAGTGGATTTTTAAGCAATTTTCATTTAAGAATATTATTATTTACACAATGCGATTTATGCAAAATATTATATTTCATCAATTTTGCATTCGCAAATATTATGAACAAATTTTCATCTTTATCGGAATTTTAAAATATATGTAAAAATTATTTCTTCCGGCTGTTTGGATGGATTAGTCCGAACTTTGATTAAATACGCTCTGTAGTAGCGAAGAAGAAACAAGTGCTTGGAAAATTCGTCAGTGCTGTTAGGCCGTTAGTAGCTCAGTAGTTAGAACAGTCGCCCGGATTACGAATGGTCGTGGGTTCGTATCCCATCTCAGGGTACCAGAGGACAAAGAGGATTTTTTAACCATTATTCATTATGATTATTTTTCAGTATAGCCAAATATAAACGATGAAACTGACCAAGATAATATCTTTTTAAATTTAAAGGATGTACCCAAATTCTCTTATTCCTTTCTTCATCTTCCTCAAGAGCTTCGTGAATGGCCAATATCTTAACGAACATTATTTAGTTAGCACCCCAGTCAGCAGTCTAGAAACACGTACCGAGATATACTGCTTAAATTTCGAATCACTGAGCTCTTTTATGTGAAAAATAGCCGGCCACTCAGCGTATGCATGCGGTGTGAACGTATACAAGCCGACTGGTTTGTTCACACCATTGACGTATTGTAAGCTATAAGCGTATTGTCAGCATACTGTGAACGAAAAATGTCGTTTATTTTCACGTTTACACTGGGGCTCATAGTAAGCCTGCTCACATTCGGCGGCTTACAGTCAGTTTGGTTTGAACACGGCCTAATAAAAGAATATTTATTTAGCGTTCCGAAAAAACAAATATTAACTTAATATAGTATCATATTTTTTTCTTCCATAGAGATAAGTATTTAAAATACAATTTTATAATAAGTATAATTAATTATACTGCTATAATTAATTTACCTTCATGTTATCATACCATAATAATAAAATATGAAAGTTTATAAGTACGTTTGCAACTTCTTTGAGATCCACTTCAGGTTTTAATGAAATTGGGGTTACAGATAAGCCTTCGTTATTTCATTAACATATTATATGATAATAATACTTATTATGAATTTGGCGTTTAGTAATAACTAAACATTTTCCAGATTAATATGTCCATTTAAATAAAATTTTCAACTACGTGAAGCATCATGCACTAACAATAGCGAGTATTAAGTAATCTAATCCCTATTACGGGCTGTAAATTATTACCTTATTAGGGTTGTGTCCTACAAGTAAAAATCCAGATTATTATATGTCGGGAAACTAATAAATATTTAATAATATAAATTTTATGACAATATTTCGGAAAATATAACGTTTTGAAACTGGAAAAATGTAGAGAAAATATATTACAAAAATTTGCTAAAATACATATGGTATTTAATTAGTTATATAAAACGAAAAATATTGTTATCATAACAGGTTAAAACGAACAAATAACAAATAAATTAACTAAAACTGCTTAGACGCCCATACGTTTTTCTCTACCGTAGCACCATTTGTAGGGAGCGTTTTCGGCAGACTACTAGAACTACATCTACGAAACTATTATATTTAACGCAGACATACTGCTACTTCTACATTATGTCTCAGATATAAATGGACTATTTATTTATAAAATAAAAGTAGCAGCCAATAACCCACCAACCACTGCACATTAGTGGGTTAACGATTGCAGTTAGCCGGAACTGAAGCACGGAAAGTAAACCTTTATATTTTGGTCATCCATCTAAAGTATTACTTACCATTATCCCATCGAGCTTCTCAAAAACACTTAAGTAATGACATAAAATAATTTGTTTTATCAAAGCGGTAGTATTTTATGGCCCACCGAACAAGAAGTTAGAAAAAGGTATACATACTTACCTAAATAAGATCCTCCAAACTATGTATATTTAGGTATCGGAATGTATCATAAAAAGAACAAACATTATGCAGTGACTTGCGAATACAACGTCATCAATTAACATTTGAACAGCATGTCAAGTTGACCGCGTCCAATCCATCAATGTAACTTTTAATATCGTTGCATGCAGGTATGACAGTGTACAAATATGGGATAAATGATACAAAATATGGAACGCCGCAGTTGAAAATACATATGATGCTGGCTGATATGATTCTTAACATAATCGAGAAGGCAAAAAATCATTACGCTCCCGTGTGCTTCGGAACTTTTAACTGTTGAACTGGTCCGCACAGGGCCCTCGTCTGTCATGGCCCATTATCCCTTTTCGATTCCATCCATAGGAAAGGCCTGTGCCCCAGCAGCGGGGATATTAATAGGCTGTTGATGATGATGATGATGACGTAGTTTTTTACAGTAGATAACAATTGAAAAGTAGAATTATTGAATCATGAAAAACTCCTTTATATACCTGTCATCAAATAAGCAATAGTTGAAAACCGGATGAAAAGCATCATTGTACCATTTTAGGTACCTTAATAATATTACATACACAGTATTTATATTAAAAGTGAAATCGCCGATCAGTGAAAGAACATCCATTTACTAAATTTCACCCAACAAAAGCGGACATAACGAATCGGTTAGAAAACATTTCCTTTATTTCATTAATAAAGCGGATCACGATCAGCCCTCTTAATGGCCACTCATAAATAACTAGTTACCATTTTTCAATGTTCTTCTTTCATCAGAGATAGGATTCCTGAGGTTGGGATTAAGCACTCTTTATGTTGGCTACCGCACACGAACGCACGCTTGCGAAACTCATTCATCAGGCGAGATTGATTGCAACTGTCAAAACGGTAATGGCGGCGAGTGGCGGCCATATTGAGGGCCGATGAATGCACCTAAGCCAATATTAATGCTCGTTATTGATGAGCCCCAACCTTAGTTCACGGTTACTTATTAGATGTGTAATTTATTAAACATTGTGTACGTGTTTAGAAAGAGCTAAATGAGCGAGCTATAAAGGCTCGTTAGCGACCAGGATAATACATGCGCATAGAAAAGTGTTTGGCTAATTTTGAAACCTTTGGTTGACGTGGTATAATAAGGATGGAACACTATCATCTTTCGGCTGTTCTATTCCAAAATAAAACATTGAAATAAAAGACCGAATACTTAGGCAACAGCACGTTAGGCTATACAAAACTATCAAAGTCAACTTGATTTAAAAACACAGACCAAGAAGATACTATTTAAAAACCTTAAACCTCAATGCTTTGGAGGGCAGAGTTTAAAATCAATTGAGGTTATTTGACATATTGTGGTAGCCGGGTGTACCAATAAAACACTACTTATCAATTTAGATATTTTTCGTGCTACTATTCTGAATCAATCAATCACTATGCTGAAATTTTTCAAAAAATGCCTTAACACTAAGTATTAAATCTATCGGAATGTAATATCGTGTAAAAACAAACACCTTTTAGCTTCATAATTGGAACAAAATCTCCAAAAATAGTTTTTTTTTAATCAAGTTTTAAATCGAATATACACAAAAGCTCGCGATTGTACCTATGTTGACTCTGTGGAACGGAACGTCCGATGATGGTGGTTATAAATCTTTAATTGAATCCACATCGCCTATTCAATCACCGTGAACGTTTGAATCCCTGAATAATACTTAGTATTCTGACTCACATGAGATGAGGTTACGTTCTTTCAACAACTCAACCAACCAGTGATTTTTACAAAAAAGGCTTGCTTGCTGCTAATAGTTTAGACATGAAATAAACATTTTGTTTGACTTTTAAAAAAAAAACCAGTCTAACTTTATTTATTACACTATAAAGTCTATATTGAGAAGAGAACGGTTCTTTACTATACGACAGAAGAGCTCCTACGGAGAAGACCCAGCAAGAAACTTGAATTTTGTTTTATGTCACTCAATTCTGTTTTTCCGTAAC
Source organism: Diatraea saccharalis (assembly GCA_918026875.4). NCBI lineage: Eukaryota > Metazoa > Arthropoda > Insecta > Lepidoptera > Crambidae > Diatraea > Diatraea saccharalis. The sequence continues at coordinate 6,269,437 of OU893340.1, read as the reverse complement.
AATAATACAAAATATCATAAAAGAATCATCCGTTCATTCGTCGATCAATTAAAGTGCTTTATATTACCCTTCTCAAACTTAATCAATACAATCATTTTCATAAATACGAGACTATTAATGTCACCCTTGCTGTGACACAGATGAATCGAATCGAATATGGAGAATAGACAACATCCCACCACGCGGTCCTCAGTGCGGTTTGGTTGGTGTTAAAGCCTGCATATGTAGCCGGCACCAACGACTTGACGTGTTTTCCGAAGCTCCGAGGAGTTCAAGATAGTAATTTTTGGTCACCCATCCTTTTTTTTTTGACGCTGTGAAATGCGTTACGCATACCCGCTTCACCCTGCGCTGGCTCCACGGGTGATGTGGGACTCCTCCTGTGGCCCCACCCCCGAAGGGGCTAGACAAGAAACAGAAGTTTACCCACTAAAACTCAGCGATGTCCCTCTCATGGTAGGCGATGCGCGGGATCGGCCCGGAGGCCATACATCGCGCGGTTCGCCCCCATTTCGGCCCGCCCTGAAAAGGGCAGGTCCCACTCGGGTTGGGGGTACGCCTCAGAGACATTCGAGACGCACCCCCACGACGGGGCAGGAGCGTACAATGCGGACCGGTGCGCGAACCGGCCAGCTGGCCCTGTCTAGAGACCAGAGATGCGCAACTGTGCAATCTACGGTCCCCTACCCATCGTGTTGAGAGGATCCACACAGGCATAGCCCTTATCGTGGATCCCCTCCCCCGTAGGTCGATGCGCCGCAGAAGACCAGCCTCATCACTCCCTGTATCAGCCCCGGGGGGCAGACAGGGAGCGTCCAGCCGGTCGACGGGTCGCATCCCCTCTCGTCGCGCCGCGGCTACGGCCCTACCGAGGTCCCGGCGCCGCACCAGTCGTCGAGCAAGCACAGCAGGTAAGTCCCCAGTTGGTCACCCATCCTATGACAAGCCCTTGCAGAGTTGCTTAACAACCATATCGCAGACCGAAAGCGCTAACCACTGTGCCATCGAGCTCCATGCAATCATACACTCTAAATTGTACTATTGTAGTACCTACGTATTGGCATTTGACCTAAAAAATGAAAACATGTAAAACTATCACAAAACACTTACGTTGTAATTCAGCCGCTCTTTTACTACCAAACGACAAGTTCAAAGCCAATTTTCATAAAAATAAATTGAGATCTTACTGAGAGTAACTAATAAAAAGTAAAACAAGCTTAATACAGGATTGAACAACTTTATTATTAGGTACTAAAATATAAAATCGCACATTTGACACATGTTGACCAACATGCGATGCTACTACACGAGTAATAATATACCACACGACGCATACTCACTTAGTTTGTTTTTTACAAAATTTCATCACATAATATTGTATACGCTTCACGATTCAACATTTTTCTTGTGTCATTTATATAAATATTCATTAAACCATATATTTTTTCTAATTATTTACATTTTATCACCTTATCTATAAAATAAAAAAGACAGTCCATTATGGCAGTTGCCATAATCTAAGAAACTACAAAGAGTATAAGATATGAAAATAAATACATAGTTGGTAAGTAGAAAATTTAGAAATAAAAGAGTTTACACGTAAATTCGTCACAAGGTAACATATAATTATACAACATTTTTTATTATTAATTTATTATTATCACAATGAGATTTCAATTTAATCATCATAATGACGATATAACTGTTCAAAAATAGTTCATAATTCTCTCTTGCGGTGTAAATAATTATTTAAAGCGGATATTTTGTTCATCTGTTACCTGCAAACAGAAAATACACTTTTGTTATAATTGAAATTAAAAATAATAATTTGCTAACTCGTTCCAAATTAACGTCAAAAATCATAAAAAAAATCCGCTGGATACTTGTAGGGTAGGCCAATGTTATGTGTTATCTATACTGACATTATAAACAGGAAGTACTTGATTATTTGTTTGTTCGCATCGAATAGGTTCCGCAACTACTCGATTGTTTTAAAAAAAAATTAAAGGAATTTTGACAGGAAGCTACATAATACGCGGTTGTATTAAATAAAAACATATGCTATTTATATTTAAGAGGGCAAACAGCGTGTTTAATATAATGTAAAACAATGTATGAACAATACCGTGTTTAGCTGAGCTCGAAGCCGGCGCCGGCCTGTATAGCGTAAAGCAGTTTCTCTGCCATCAGATCTTCGCGCGTGTACTCCGGCAGCTTCAGCAGGTTCATGCAAGTGGAAGCGGACGGTAGCCGATCTGCCGCGCCCGCTGATTGGATACACAGCGGCGGTTGCAACTCCTATTGTACAAAGTTAACCATAGATAATACCAGCAAATTGCTAATGCCTGGCCGCCATTTTGGTGAAGTAATCAATGGGGATGATGACTAATTTATGTTTGTCTGTCCGACGGGATTATTTAAGAATATTAAGCACGTATTTTTTCGAATAATCAATAAATTACGGCGTTACATTCAGTTGAAATGTCTTAAGACGTAACGCCTTTGTACATTTTCCACATAGTTGTGACGTAGCGAGCCCCCACTCCTCAACTTCAATGCCTATTATCTAAGCCATATCTTGTTTAACATTGAAGCAACAAAAAATACGTATTTAATATTTTTCTGTTATCCGAGTGACAGACTAAATACAATTTCTTTTTTTTTACTCAAGCATCATCTCTATTGTACCGTTAGCAAACAAGTGGCCGGTGAGTACGCGTATTGAGTTGCGTGGTGTTGTGACCGCTATTATTGTTGTTTTCGATTGTTATTGACAGATTTTGTTATACTTCTTATGACTGAATAAAAAATAGCAACTGCTTTTATGATTTCTACGATAAGAAAACTTTATTTAATTTATTAGATAAATAAATGTTTCTAATGTCTCAAATTCATTATTATTTTGGCCAATGTTTAAAAAATAATAATAACTAACAAGAACAATTAAAAACCCCAAGTGCACAATCATTAAAAATAGAATTTAATTTTCTTTAATTTCTTCAGATACTCAGCGATAGACTTAGAACATACAGCCATGCCATAAACAAGTTTCCCAAATTAAGTTTTCCCGCCTACACTTGAAAAACCCGCCTCTACAAGATCCGAGCAATATGACACTAGCGGTCAGTTGCATAAACGGCCTTTCAGGTTTAATGACGCCCTTAAGCTTTAATGAATGAATGTCTATGTATGGGTAAAGTAGCTTTAAACTATTGTCAATTTTAATGGACGTTTATGCAACTGGCTGTAGGTTAATTTTTGTTTATTTTGTTACCAAACGTAGCATTAAAGTATATGATTAATCTTATTTCAATAACTATAAGGTATAAAATCCAATGCTTCAGGTGCCCGTCTCACTCGTACTCAACAGTTATCGCCCGATAGCACGATACTTGAACCATTCTGATTGGTCGACATCTGCCGCGCTTCGAAATTTAACCTTTCGTGCAGGTACAGAGAGCCACATAAGTCTATAGTCGTTAGTCAGTAACTATTCATACTAAACTATTTGCTTACCTTAAATCCTAATAACGGTGGTCTTGAGCAACTGGTGACGAACTTTAAAAGTTGCCGTCTCTGATCGTCTGTAAAGTTCTTCACTACCTTCCAGAAACATTGCACTGTCGGATGCGTCGCTGAGAAACCTCCTACACATAAAAAGGTATCATAAATATTTGATAAACTCGATGGCGGTTACCGCGTTCGGCATTTGATAACCGAAGTTAAGCAACCATCGCAAAGGTCATTCATCGGATGGGTGACCAGTAATTTGTTCGCTGAAAGTTCCTTTGCTTTAAAAAGCACGCTGAGCCGTTTGTAATAGCTGTTTTGCAGTCGTTAGTCGTGGTGTACCGTTCTCCCTATATACATACAGAAACTGTGCCTAACAGTGGAAATATCAATAATAATATGTCTGGGAGACAAAGACTACGACGATCAATTTTAAAAATATATAATTAGTTCACCATCTGCGGTCAGAATGGGTACAATTTAGTATAATTATATACGATACATTCCCTATAATTAAAGATACATAATAACATGTCTCTTATTCTACAAAGTTTTTGACAAAGCAAAATATGTAAATAACATGGTATTATTTCTCACCCGCGTACTGAGTGTGTGCCATTAGATCGTCCAGGTCTATGGGCACTTCAGCACCAGATATGAGCAGCTGTAATTCACGACAGGAGAACATACGCAGCCATTCACCGTTCACCACAGATGTAAGACCACGCTTGAAAGCGTTACACTGCGCCCTTATTTGCCTACAAGGTATAAAGACACATATAATAATAATTTATTTGCGTTTGAATAGGGTATACAAAAGTGATGTAAAAGTATCACCTATATAATTATCACCTATTCAGCCATTAACAATAGCATGCAAATGTAGTAAAAGAAGATACTATAAGCACTGATTAATCCACCCCAGGGTAACGTTAGGTTTCTATAGTCTAAGAACTCATGCAACGAATAAAAGGAACGCTCAGCAAGCCAGTTATATAACTCTCTCTTAAATCTAGTAAGAGGTGTATTCTTTATAGATTCCGGAATCTTATTAAATATTGTTTGACACATACAGTAGCAGTTATTTTTAAATCGCGCGCTTTTTGGGACTATGTCAAGAACTAGCCTATTTTTATTTCTAGTGTTCCTGGCATACACTTAATGAGCTATTTTGTAATAATCAGGGTATCGTTTGGCAAATTTCGCTGCTTCAAATATATATAAGCAAGGAAGAGGTAGAATACCAAGAAATTTAAACCATTGCCTACATGAGACGTCGGGAGCGATACCACATATGGATCTTATGCATTTTTTCTGGGCAATAAATACCCTTTGCATTTCTGTACCATTGCCCCAAATAATAATTGCATAACGTAAAATTTACTCCACATAAGCGAAGTATGCTGTGAGAGCCGTACTTCTTGTCGCTACTCTCGATAATTTAAATAATGCAAATGAGAAGCTATTTATCTTATTACAAACGATTTCTGCATGTTGTTTCCAATCTAGTTTCTTGTCAAAAGTTATGCCTAAGAATCTAACGTTATCAGCTTCTTCAAGCGTGCATTTTTGGTATTTAATAATCAAGTTATTAATAAACAGGGATAAGCGTTGGACTAAATTTTCGCTGAGGCCGCTCTTAGTATTAGTAAAAATTCATATTATTAAACGGAGACTTAGCCAAGGTTAACCTAGTACGAGGTTCTTACTGGAGTCATATTTACTCTTAAAAGGTGTATAATACGAATTTGGACTAATACTAAAATTGCAATTTTAGCGTAACGTTACGGTGACGCTAAACCTTGTTTATTAATAGCATTCTAGATGTAGTATTTCTTCGAATTAACACTCCACCTGAGGGCCGACTCTGTTTGTCCACGAACGAAAACTTATTTTTTAACATAATCATCTATAGTTAATACAATAGTATGTACATAAAATTCGAAAACATTGAAAGGTCTTATTCTAATTTTATAACCTCTTATATATGAATGAATGAACTATTAATTATGTCTTACTTAATATTTTACCTGTTCAACTTATAATCAGCGACTAGATGTATATATTCTATCCTATTTTCGGCTGTGACTGGAATGTTTGCGCCTCCCGGTTTCAACTCCTCTGTCTGAGAAATTAAATAGTTTTATTATTTACTGCAATATTCTAAACATGTCGTAAAGTTTGTAAAATTTCCTAATTAATTCCGCTCTGCGTTGGAGAAATTAAAATTTGCTTTTTAAAAATCGTATTTCAGTTAATATCTACTAAAATTAAAATAGGTAATTTTTATTTTATTTTAAATAATAGATTCACACAAACGATACAAAAAAATAAACAGTATAATAAAAAGACATTGAAAAATATTATAATTATTATACTTATGTTATTTTTTTACAAACAAAAAAGTTATTTCTATTGAAATGTATCATTTTGGGTAATTTCATTATAAAAAAAGAACAAAATAACCATATAGTAAAATCATGAAATTTGAGACAAGAAGTGTTTGTTTGATTCTCAAAGTAAGGTGAAAACGTAGCTAATGACGGGTCATTAGCTACGTTTTCACTTCCTCTAGAAAAAAATTATAGATCTATGCACCGAACACTCTGTATACGTGAACGGGTGTAACGGTGCGTCGTGCCACCGTTTATTTAGTCCTAGGTTTCAGCATGCAAACTTTTTGTCTATGATCTTCAACATCATTTATTTTCATTATTTTTTTTTATTTAAATAAATTTTTATAATGTTCTCACCAGATGGAATTTTTCACGAACTGACATTAATAAAGAGTCATCCATTGGATTACTCAAAATTTCAAATTACGAAAAGTGAATAATGAAGATAAACGATGTCGATGATCAAAGACAAAAAGTTTGCACGCGGAAACCTAGGACTGACTCCGCCGTGCGGACACACCCTGGTAGGCCAGTCGCAATTTGACCTGTCCGTGCGGCTGGAGAGCCCTGTATACGTCTGTAGACTAGGCGAACTGTGGTTCTAGAGGATAGGTGATTGAAATGAAAACATCTGTTTTTGGTAACACAAATGTTCCGCTGATGGTGCAAATCGTGTTCGCGTCGTAAGTATTCTTAGCGGATCGCGCTGGTTGCTCACTCTTTCGCTGCGAAACTGAGACTGGCTCACAAGATGACCAGTGACCACCAAGATGTGCGTGAGCGCCCTCTTCCTATTGGTCGAACTCAATAGGATTAGAGTAACACGCCAGTCCGACATTGATTTTTTGCACGAATACAAACATTTATTAAACAAAGGAACACTGTGTGTGGCACATACACAATAACAAAATATCTTATTACTTAACGCATTACTAAACATAAATTTAAAAGGAGCGGGCCGATTGTAATGCTATCGTCGTCAACAACGTCCATAAGGTGGATTACTCCTGCGTAAAAAAAAAACTGAACAAACGGTGGTACGATCAATGTTACACGGCTACTGACCGTACGCTCGCCGAGCTCATCGCTGAGTATGGTGAAGTCCAGCCCCAGGTCGGCGACCTCGTGGCGGCCGTGCGCGCGCAGCATCAGCAGCCCGCGGTACAGAGCCGGATCAAGGGACGCGAGCGCGTGCACGTCCGGCTCGCGGGACGAACACAACTTGCCCAGGAAGAACTCCGCCAGTGGCACCTCCACTAGCAAGTTCTCGTATATCGCCTTAACGACTCACCGAGATAAATAAACATCAAATAAATTAATATTGCACAACTTCACATACGTTGCTCAGATTCCAAGAAGATAAGCTCCTGTTTAATTGAGTATCTGAGACAACGAAGGTACTAAACACTCAGACCAGAGATAATATACGAATTTTTCTACACTGACCCGACCAGTGTAGTATTAGGCCACACTGTCTAATTTTAAAGTCTCAATCGCTTTTGGAACGAATGATGATTTGAATGATATAAATGTCATAGATAATTAATTTCGTTTGACATTTCCCAATAGCTATCAAAAATATTTGTAACTATTTATTTAATTCTTCATGCACAAAAAAAATACATTGACGGACTTAATGCCTTAGGCATTCTCTCCCAGTCATCACTTTGCTTAGACAATTCCATTTAACGTTGAATGAACGTTAGCGTTCATTCAATATCTTATCAAGAAAACCTATATCTTATCGCAGGTGCTACCACATGTGAAATAGTTGTAGCGTGAATTTCGTGAATATCTTTCAAATGTCATATTCAAAGTGATTGTGATAGATATTAAAATTAGACAGCACCACGGGAATCAAACCCGGGTTCAGATATGGCGACACCTTGAAACCAATATGCGAACCACTCGGCTCAATAGAATCTCAACTACTTGCATTTTCTATTTTACTATCTACCTCAAGTCCAATATTCTTAGTTTCACTCACGTGATTGTTACTTAAAAATTAACAGATTTTTAAATAAAATTTCAAACTTGTTTCATTCCCGTATGAGATGAATCTTTCAAAGACCTTTCTTTGCGAACTTTGACGTCATAATAAAAATAATTGGTGTGTAATATTTCATATGCTGAGCTGTACGATGATAGATAGTCAATAAGTATTTAACGTTAATTATAAAATACTAATAAAGTATCAAATTCCTTCAAATAAAAAAGAACTATGCTAAATTGATAGATCCCTTTTTAACGAGTTACGGTACATGCTGCAAAACACAAATGCGTCAAAACGACGAAAAGTCAAATTAGTTTCGTTATCGACATAAAAACATCCCTAGTTACCGCATATCAGAAAATACTTATAATTGGCCCGGGCCAAACTTTGTTCCACCCAAGGAATTTGAATGTAAAAATATATAAACTTCTTTATTCCTCCTAACAGTCAATGAATGAACAAATTTTGAATTTAGCAATGATTTAAAATAAACAAGTATAATAAAAAACGGTTCAGCATTTTTTGAGTTATAAATGATGTAACTAACAAGACTTTTTTTATAGGTATATATCGACGCTGGAAAGCAAACACGTAGTAACCTGCAAAACCAAAATGGATATTTAGAATGGAAAATCTTTAGATTTTTCAAAAAAAAATATATCTTATTTCTATATAAATTGATTAAGAAACAGCTTATATGTTACCATGGACGTTTATAGGAATTATTTATCGAAAAAAATCAAAGTTTTTCTGCTCTGAATAACAATTTTGGTTTTGCGGGTTACTACGTGTTTGCTTTCCAGCGTCGATATATCACAATTAAGGTAATATGATTTCTATAATTACGTATATGTATTAAAAGCCGAGACTTAACAAGGATAACGTAGCGTATTATGACATCATCAAAACTAAAACATAAGCAATACAATCACATGGACACGACTAAATCTCTGTCCCAAAACGGTTCCAGCTCAGCATATGCTGGTCTTGTGATCAGCGCTGATCTTCCGCTGAAACCGATCCGGTGAAAAAACACAAACAGTAACACATAACAAAAATACAGTGACATAAAAATACAAATATGTAGCCGTATCGAAAGTCCGGCTGTATGGTAAAAGCTATTTTTCCGTATTATTACTGTTCTCTTTGAGCTATCTCTACGCCTAATCCATAGATGAACACATTAGTATCTATGGTAGTAACTAAACCTTAATCTGTGGCAGTCTGTGGTCTATGGCATTGACGCTTTAACATTTTAATCAAAGTACTTTGTGATTTTATTGAACATTCTATTAATCCTAGTTATAAATATGAAACTTCAACTTCAAACAATCAAATCACCTGACATTAGTAGAACTGTGCGGAGCAGACAAGCCACTATCAAAAGAAGGAGACACTTGTGATTGATACAAAAACTTTTCTACAACAACAATACTTTACGTGTGACAAATTATAAACGCGTTATAAAAGCGAGTTATAAGATCGCTTCAGAGGTCTAATCACAACTCATTACCGAAAACACAAAACATTATTAACTCTGACAAATGGATTGCAAACTTAATGCGGAGAAACAGGAGCAGAGCAAAATGTTCAAAAAGCCATATTCACATAAAGAGACGAAAATTTAAGGTACGCATATCTTTAAAATACACTAGTTTCGTGAGCTTGAGTTTCCTGTGTTTTTTGATGTTGGTTTATGTAATATGTTAGCTTGCGCCTAAAAGTCTTAACACTTTGCAGGTTTCTCAGAGGTGGCGGTATATTATTCCAACACTTTGTGGCCGCATAGCGGAAGCTACCTCGAAAGGCAGCAGAAGCATGACGTTCGGTGGACAACTGCGCACAGACTCTTCGGACTCCATATGCCTTGCAACTAGACTTAAAAGATAACTTGTTAAACAGATAAGCAGGTGCCTCATTCTTTATTATGTCAAACAATAAACATGCTAAATGAAGTTTTCGACGATGTCGCATCTTGAGTATAGAGTGCGCATTTAAAAATGGCGTCACATGGGCCCTCAACGGAATGTAGAAGCAGAATCTAGCACATGCATTTTGAATACGCTGTATTAATTTTTTTGTTCTATTAAGTAAACGTGGACCATACACTGTATCCATATAATTCAGTTTCGATAAAACAAGCGACTCCACTAACTGCACCCGCAATCTCTCGCACAGAAACCGCCTAACCCTATATAACACCTTTAGTTTGTAAAAACAATTTTGTATGCAACTATTAATATGCTTTTCAAACCGCAGATTACAATCCATAATCAAACCCAGATTACGTGCTTCATATACTCTTTCAATTGGATTGTTATTTAACTTGACCGATGTGTTGATACTTAGTTTGGACATCTGACATTTGGTACCAAAGATCATGTACTTTGTTTTAGTGGGGTTTAATAATAAACAATTTTCATTAGACCATTTGTGAACATTTTCTAAATCGTCATTAAGTTTCCCTATTGCATTGTTAATGTGTTCTGGTTTAGAGGATATATATATTTGAGTATCATCAGCATACATATGACATTTGGAGTTTTTAATTTGTGATGTTATATCAGCCGAGTATAAAACATAGAGGATCGGCCCTAAGACCGAACCTTGTGGCACACCCCTACATATGGACACTTTTTCAGATTCCATAGAAGAACCGTCTCCGTTCAATTTCACATATTGGGAGCGATTACTAAGGTAGCTGTCAAACCACTTCACTGCGTCATGGCCAAAACCATAATATCTTAATTTGGATAAAAGGAGGTTTATATTTATTGAATCAAAAGCCCTGGAGAAATCGAGTAAAACAAGCAACGTACACATGCCTTTATCCTGTGCATGCAGTATATTATCAATAACATCAAGTAGGGCAGTGGTTGTGCCATGACCTTTCCTGAATCCTGACTGTACCTGAGGTAAAATATTATTTTTCTCTAAGTACTCAACCAGTTGCATACATACTGCCTTCTCTAAGATCTTAGACAAGCATGGCAGTATACTGATTGGCCTCAGGTCCTTAACATCTACCGGGTTAGTGGTTTTAGGTAAAGGAAGTACTATTGCCTGTTTCCACATATCTGGATATGTACAGGTAGTGATAGACTTGTTTATAATATCTCTGATTACATCCAGTGTATGTGGTAGGGTCTTCATAATCATATCCAAGCTTATGGAATCACTTCCCAGTGCATTGGACTTTAAGCTATTAATTATTTTTATGGTTTGATCCAAACTGATGGGTTCTAAATGAAATATAGAGTCAGTGAATCTATTATACTCATAAAAAGTCATTAATGAAATAGTCACTTCTGATGGACCCAAAACTTTCATAAAATGATTATTTATAGCAGTTGGATTATTGAAACATGCTGGTAAATTACAATTTTTCTGGGGTAAAATAGTGTTCTTGAGATTTTTCCATAATAGTTTTGGGTCATTTATTTTACTATTTATGTTATATTTAAAATAGGCTGTTTTTTCGTTAAATAATGCTTGATTAACTAATGATTTCAGAGATTTGTAGTAATCAATTGAACAGTTTGGTCTTTTTTTGTGATAGTTGACTAAGGCTTCATCCCGGAGCTTCATCATTAGTTTGACCGTGTCTGTTATCCAAGGAGGACAGCATTCTCTGACGACAATAGATTTCTCTGGCGCAAAGTGATCAAAAATAGTAAGCATATATGCACTAAACATATTAACCATTTCATCAACACTGTTCAGATACCTAATATGATCCCACATTCCCTTCATATTATTTAATTGTTCACCAATCACATCCATACTGATGTTATTCATTGGTCTATATTTTATGATTCGTGGAGGATTTTTTTCTCGCTTGATGTTAAGTTCGCAAACCAACATGCAATGACCAAACAGCAACCCCACATGGTCAGAGATTATGTTTTTAATATTGGAATCTGTACACACAACATCAATTAATGTCTGGCTATTTGCAGTGAAGTGTGTTGGGCCAGAAATCAGCTGTGTTAAGTGGAAACATGTTAAAAAGTTATTGAATTTCATTGTTTCGGTGCTATGACTTTGTAATAAGTTGATATTGAAATCACCCAGCAACACCAGATTGTCACAGTTGGGAATCGAACTGATAGTGTCTGATATCGCGTCAAAAAACAAATCAATGCTCACCCAGGGTGGCCGGTATGCAGTACCTATAATTAACTTCCTTCCGTTAAGGGTCAAGGCGAGCCACATCTGTTCAACTATTCTGTGTAAAGGGTCCACCGGATGAGGCCATACTCGCAAATTAACGCCTCGCTTGATATAGAAGCCTACACCTCCCCCACGTGTACGCAAATTTCGAGGGCGCGGGATATGCCGCAATCGGTATCCCGGGAGCGCAGGCGCACGGCCCTCCTCGTTCTCTTTTAGCCATGTCTCATTTATTGCCAGTACATCTATGTTATGCCGCGTCACTGCGGCCACAAAGTTGTCGTGATTAGTTCCGAGGGAACCCGCATTATATAGTCCAATTTTTACTCTTCCCTTAATCATTTGTCAGTGATAACATTGTATGTATATAATATATAGTATATAATATGTATATAATATGTATATAATGTATGTATATGTATATGTATATAATAGATCATAAGACTAGAAATTATAAAGTGTAATACCAAAAAATGAGAGTGCCTATCCAATTTGCGATCGCTATTATGTATTTCGTAGAATAGTTTTTGATGTAAATATTGTAATAGTCTATGTCTTATCAATATATTTCTTTCATATAAGCCCGTCTTTTCGTTACCCAGTCCCTTCATCAACATAAAACAACACTTATTATATCTTACAGAGCTCAAGTGATCACTCATCGCGTAAAACGGCATCGATGCCAAAAACACAGTCTACATCGGTGTCCGTCCGAAAGCTGTGCACACGCTTGCCGTCGTCCTGTCGAGCGAAGATCCGCCCCCTCTTGGTCCACGTGTATCGCCATTGACGTTTTCGACACTCTTCGCGGACTCGATGAAACAGACGACGGTTGTAACCCGTCAACCGCTCATTGATATAGATGCGCCGCGGAACACCCTCCAAGCCGATGTCCGTCGTTGTGACGTTCCGGCGCACACGCGCAGCGCGCAGCAGCTCGTCGCGCAGGTCGCGGCGCGCCAGCCGCACGACCAGCCGCCGCGGCCGCGCCGCCGCGCCGCCGCCGCCCGCCGCACGCGCCTCGACCGCACCGACACGCTCCGCGAAAACGACATCTCGAGCCTCCAGCGAAACACCCAGCTTAGTAGCTAAAACGGTCACGGTATGGACAGGACTGACGCCTTTCTCTTCTGGAATGTGTCCTATATCTAGATCAGACAACAGCGCGTCCTGATCTCGACCGTTCAGCTCCACCTTGAGACTTTCCACTGTCCGTCGCAACTCCACAAGTTCATCCGCAGCCGGCGGCGCCTGAGCCTGCCTACGTTCGACCTCGCTCAGTCTATGATCGAAGGCCCCCATCCGCTCGTCCATATTCTGCATAGACAACCGAAACTCCTTCATGTATTCCCGGAGTTCAGTCATGCATGCCTTAATCTCGAGTCGCATCATACCTATTTCAGACTCTGCATCGGATGGAATGGGTGCGGCATGCGTAGCGAGTGGCACCTTGGCACCGTCAGCGGCTTCACAAATATTCTTTACGGGCGTGTTGCTATTGTCTCCCTTCCTGACTCTCTTGTTCGTGCATTCCGGGCATACCCAGCCCTTAGCAACAGTAACAGTATCGGGTATCGCTACACAAGCTTTATGAAATATACCCGTACATGTAGTGCAACTAGTGGCACCTGACGGCGATAAAAATTTACCGCAAGCCGTACACTTTGCCATGCTTAATAGATGAACGCCGATACGATACGCTTTATAGGCAAATCGAACGTCCTAAAAAGTTCACCTCGATAACGATAGATGGCAGCAGCCGTCTGAACCGCAAGATGGCACCACCACTCGTAGCGCGTTTTATCGATGTATTTGTCATACAAGTAGTACGCTGTATTGGTGATAGATGGTGACACTAGTCACTCGTAGTATCAATGTCAGATTACCCACACACAGACAAAACGAGACCTAAGATAGCTGCTATATTAACATCGATAGCACACAGTCACAACACAAACAGCGACACAAACACTATTACGAATGCATCGGCCGCTATAGCACACACTGAAGCGGTTTCCACAGAGAAATACGGAGTTTACGATTTTTACTGTAACGACTACTCCAGCACAGACCGACCGTGTTACCGTTCGTGACGTAATACGCTATGTTATCCTTGTTAAGTCATGCATAATAAAGTACAAAATACCTTTCCTAACATCCTTCCAACAAAGTAGTAGTGCATTGGGAAGTCATCATATAATAAATGCACTCCTGGATTTGGATACAGCATGTTGTCCCTAGTTAATCTAAACAGTCCTCTATTAGGATCAAATGCTGACCTGAAACCAAACCGGAATGTAAGTTAAATATGAAACAACGGGAATTACCCAATATTACTTAAGTACACCAATGTTTATAAAGAAGAATATGTATAGATTTTTAATTTCATTATAAATAGGTTTCCCTAACAAACCTTAGTAAACTAAGGCCGCGTACAGATGATAGTCAGGCGAAAAACTGTATTTGCTCATCCTTGTCCAGCAAACTGGCACTGTGAAGAGTATATGCGAAGGAAAAGAATTGCTACGCCCAAGTCGCCATATACAAGCTTGGGACACGACCGTCAGGAGTGTTACGGTTCATCTATTTTATTATTATTATACGCGCACTCTAAATAAGACAATTTGAAATAGACTAAATAAATGTGAATACTATGAGACCATGACAAATGTGTAAAAAAATGGCATTAGAGCAACTTTAAAAGGCCTTAATTTGCACGTTTGTTCACGTTTCATTTCATCTTACCGGACCAACCCTGTTATGTGTGTTATGTCGTGACTGTCGACTGTACGGGGCCTTATAGAAGCTTAGACAATGATAGTTTTACATTGTGGAAAATATTTTCCATAATAAAGTAATTTAAAAATCACTCTCTGCAATGTTAGCTAGGGTTGCCAACCCCAGCTGTTTTAAATTTGTCAGTATGTGTTCTTATCAAATACGGCACCATCTTAAAGTGCCGTATTTAAGTATTGTTTTAGTATGTGACGCGTTATCTAGTTGTATTGTTGATCGAAGAGGACAAATCAATTTCAAAACCAGCCGCCGTAATACAATAGTTAAATAAAATTAAAAGTGATAATAATTGACTTTATCAAGCCGTTTTATAAATCTAGGATGCTGCTTATATCACAAAAATCGATAAAAACCAGGATATACTGGGAGAAAAGGACAGTTGGCAACCCTACTACAGACTTCTATTCAAGTTCCTAGAGCATCAAAAACAATGGAGTCCAAAACGAATTCACATAATTGAATGGATAACGGAATTCTTTAGAGACTGGGTCGTGCTATGTAATTTTAATTAAAAAAAATTACATTTGTACTAAACAAATTCGATTTGCATTCAATAATATTCGTACTCATCATACAGATTTATATTCGATTTCGATTGGATACGCACTTTAGTAATTCTGATAGGAATTCTCTAAACAACCCTCCGCCATCAACGCCTGCTTCCTCAGCGCCTGCCTGATTGATGAGCTGAACCCGAAGTTTCAATTTCATATCAGGCTCTAAAAAAAAAAAACTCAATATCAATTTTATCATAGTAAATTGGAAAATACCTATGTACACACTACTTCAGGACAGGTTACCACAATATGTCATAGTTCTCCAGTCGATTTTAAGCTCTACCCACTAAAGTTTAAAATCAAGTAAAGAAATTTGAGTGATTTATATAGCCTAACGTGCTGTTGACTATACTTTACGATCAGTTCACAGATTAAGCAAAATATTACGAATTAATCGCATAGTAATATAAGATGAATGATTAAAGTAACCATTTAAGAGAACCAAGCCAATTTGGATTCCTTCATAACATAAACTTTTATCGCCGTGCCATCTACAATGAGAAAGTATCAAAAAATAATATATTTAGCTTTTCGTATTGCTTTGATATGTGAATATGAAATTTATTATTTTTGAAGGAATGACAATTGCTGTCTAGGGTCCGTTTCAATGATTCCATTTTCGTTCAAGAATTAGAGATATGCCTAATTATCAAAGATTGGACTAGATAGAGCTATTTTATGTACTTTCCATATGTTAAAATAATATGGATATGCCCAAAGTCCCGGGATTTGTTTTTTCGAGGAATATTCATATTAACATCAATGTGTTGCAGTCAATGAACCTAAATAGCTCCATATACTCCGATCAGTGCTAGTTATAAATATGGCTGTCTATAGTGACATTCATCTTAGGAGTTTATTTTTTTAATACTTTCTCATTGATATTTTTTTATTATTTTCGACTACATCACTAATCTTTACAAAGATTTTTTTAGAATATGTTAAATAAATACTAATTCATTATGAATGATATACTCACCATTATCTGGCCTTAGTTTATCAAAGGCGTCTTCATATAGATGAGTACGTCGCACACTTATGTATATAGATGGGCCTTCATTGAAATTTGTCATCTCATACCAGTGGTCGAGTTTCTCCCTAATAAATTAAGTTTTTTTAATGACGAGTAGTATAATCCTCGCAAATTGCTAACGCGCATAACTGCCATTTTAGTGACGTAATGGTGTTTAACGATCAGTAATGTTAAAAATAAACATTGGTTGACGAGTACAATTGTTGAGTTGTGTTGAGATCGCACACAATTTCTGTTACGCTTTGTTGTTTTCGATCGTTTTTGTAAAATTTTGATGTTACTTGTTATGGTTGACTAAAATAGCAACTGCTACTATGATTTCCACAATAAGTAAACCTGATTTCACTAATAATATGTATATCTAATGTCTCTCATTACATAATTATTTTGGGGATGTTTTAAAAATGGTCCTTTAATTTTGTTATAATTTATCTCTTGCATTTCGTGTTGTCTACATTATATTTTTGTATTATCTACATTCATTAAATGACGTTACGCGGATATTATTTAGACCAGGTTCCAGCACATTATCAATTTGCGGCATTTATACTAAATTAGCCATTCTACATTATATCTAATATATGTCCTATGTAGTGATTGAGCTCTAAAAACGGTAACGTCAGAAAGCTGTATGTGATATTAATATAGCTCATTATTTAAAGAACAAACAAAATATTCGCATAAATTTACAAACAAGGATATTCATATATGTCATATACGCGAAGGCTAGTCGTACTACGTCATTTATGGCTCTTTTTATTAAGTTAAATTTCTACTTTAATAAAAACACCTACACTGTCCAGTGTTTATTTACGATATTGATCAGTTAAGACAACAAATGAGTAAATAAAAAATCTCACCTCATAAGCAGCCCTTGAAATATAAGCACTCGTGTTGAAAAAGGCACTACGAAAGGTATTTCTCGCAATATAGTGACTGTCCTCAGCTCCTTGATTGTTAAAGGCGGTCCTTCTTCTGCAATAAACATTAATCATTTTCTCTAAAATTTAGAAAAAGTTTTTATTTTACATCCCCTTTTTTATTTTTTCGTAAAAATATCCCAAGCAAATCTTTTAATATTTTCGCTATCCCCATTAGGATTAAGATAAGTAGAATAAAATAAAATATATATAGAATGCTCCAACTTGAACGAAAGAAATTGTAATGTAGCAAAATGAAAGAAAATTACATGTAGCGAATAAGAGAAGGTTGAAATGGATGTATGGAGTGACAAGAATAGATAAAGTAAGGAATCAGTATGTAAAATGGAGTTTGAAAGTGGCACCAATGTTAGAAAAACTGAAAGGAAAGCGTTTGACCTGGTATGGACGTATTATGAGAAGGAATGTATTGAATGTAAAAAACAGATGGAGAACAAAAGGATGACCACAGAAAATATGGATAGACTCTGTGAAGCATGATATGAGAGTGAGTATAGTGAGCGGTGAGATGACGGCTGACAGAGAGGAGGGGAAAAAGAGGACACTGCGCTGACCCTACATCTGGGGACAGGGCATGAGGATGATGATGATGATGAGAATGTTCCAAACCTTGTGATGATAAAGCTGTGGACAGGGCGGGCGGGCGTCTCAATTGCCTCGGGTTCGGTCTGTGATGTGTACCCGCCACAATAAGTACCGCGGCCTCGCCCTCGGGCACCGCGCCCGGCGCCGGCCACTCCTCCGCGCCGCAGAATTGCAGACGCGAATCACGCACATATAACGCGCGCAATAAATGCGTACAAACCTTAACAAGGAACAAAATGGACATCCTAAGTAACAAAAATGCTAGTATAGTCAAACTCCTTAGGAAAATAACTGTAAAATGCGCTACTAGTAATCGTGATATATATGTTTTCTTAATATGGATATGCCAACAATATGCATATCTATATTAAGAAAACATATATATCATGATCATATATGCCCCAGTACGTACCTGGATATCATTTAAAAAAAACTTTTTTTTATAAAAGCCCTCACTAGTGTTGAAAATCATATTATAATTTTCTATATTGGCTGTCAGACAGTCATCATATTTAAAAATTTGACTTTTAAATGTATTTTCATATTAAAACAACTTCCTTTTATTAGACATATATTTAAACTGAAATTAAATATTCGGACTGGCCTTATGTTACATACCTTAAACAAATGTGACCAAGCCGGAGTTTGGTTTTTCCCAGAAAGTTCAATCTGAGTATTTCCTACGGCATCCTTGTAAGAACCTCCTACCACTGGCCTCGTCTCCGGGTAAGCGAGTTCCACGAGGCCGAGACACACTTGACGCAGTGTGCGACAGAGACCACCCAACTCGGAAAATTCGAAAGCATGAACTCTGCCGCCACTTGGACCACCACTGGTACTTGTACTTACTGGAGTAACTAAAACAACGAGAAGTGTATTTTAAAATGTAAAATATTCCTCTGTTTATAGACACAAAGTATTGCATGCATGAAATAATGCTAAAGCATTTCTTATATCATTTATACTCCATATTTAATGAAACTTATAAAAAAGATTCAAATGTTTGTCATCTATTACATGCTTGAAATATCACTCAAAATCAATTATAATAACTGGGCAGGCTTCATCAAATCGTAAAATAAGTTTAGTTATCTATACAAAATACGCCTCCAAAAACTTGCATCTTATTTTATATATACGAATTATAAAGAAGAAAGATTTTATTGTTTGTTTGTTTGTTTGTTTGTTTACATTGAATAAGCTCCAAAACTACTGGAGCGATAGCCGGGTGACATATTCTATAATTTAAGTGGGCGAAGCGGAAAAACAGGTAGAACTATGAGACAATCTAGATACAATAAATAAAGCGTCAATGAAATGTATTAATAATAAACCAAAACAATTACATGTCATTTTGACATCATCGTCGTCAGTCTCACGACAAAACTCTGTGTCGTGTAAAGTGCCGATCAACAGTGAGAACAGGGCGCAGAAGGCGGCTAACGGAGCCAGAAGTCTATGTACTCCTATCACTGTATACTCAGCGCCCATTCCTCGTGACAGCGCAGACAGCAGAGGAGTAGCAGATCCACCGAACGAAGACTCGTGACTCATATTACTCAGCCAACGCCAGAGGCCGCGTATAAATATAGGTTTAAATGCTAATGTGTATAGTAATCTGTAATATTAAAAAATATATATGAAAAGTAAAACTATTTTACTTTTATAATGTAATATGGAGAAAAGAAATGGACTGAATGGAATTTCCGATTAATCAAGACAGTAAACTTTATGGGTCTCTTCTTATACAAACTCATTAATAAAAAAGATCATATATATAAAATGAATTGAATGTTTTCCAAAAGTGTACTACTAAAGAAACTTCTAACATTAGATATTGAAAAAACTGAGAACGTATAGTTTTTTTTTATTCATCAATAAACTAAATTAAAGGAATAAAATAAAGTAAGTAGTTAATCTCCAATAAGTTTCTAGTGAGAGTACGCAAGCACGTGTCTACATATCGACGCTGGAAAGCAAACACGTAGTAACCCGCAAAACCAAAATAGTCCTTCAGAGCAGAAAAGCTTTAATTTTTTTCGACAAATAATTCCTATAAACGTCCATGGTAATAAATAAGGTATTCCTTAGTATTACCAACGTTTATACGGAAATGAGATATGTTATTTTGGAAAAATATAAAGATTTTCCACTTTAAATATCCATTTTGGTTTTGCGGGTTACTACGTGTTTGATTTTCAACGTCGATATTCTCTCATTCACACATTTACTTACGCCATTCACCTGCTCCATAACAGAATAAACACCGCACTAACACATATTATTAAAACTTTTATTACTACCCCCTAATAAATTATTGTATTCTCTTACTGCCCTTATTATTTACAATGTGCTATCAGTATTAAATCTTTAGCTTATTGTGACAGTTTTGTTATAAATAAATAAGTAATTGTTTTAAGTGAATTGTAACGAGTATTGTGTAGGACTGACTACTTGCGATTCGGGGTTTACCCTAGTGCTGGTATCAGTCCACCATAGTCGGCTATGTGATACACTGTTTGTAAGAGGGAGTTTGTTGATTCCAATGTAATTCAAAGGATGATTATGGTGAGGATTAAATGATTATTATTCTTATTATTGTTTTATAATCTTAACTCATGAAAATAATAATTTTATGACAAGAGATATGAAGATATCACTCTATGATGCAAGTATTATTATATTATAATCTTAACTAATGAAAAAAATAGTTTTATGACAAGAGAAAAGAACATATCACTCTATGATGCAAGTGTTTAAATATCAAACTTAATATTACGCTAAAATTTATTCTTGAATATGGATTTTAAAGTCGTACCTATACTTATGTAAAGCCATTCTATGACTCAATAATAAATTGTGACATATATCTGACATGGCATCTAAGAATTCGTCACTGAGATCACTCTCTGTTATCTGTGAGCAGGTTACCATAATGCAGCGGTCAGGTTCATTCAAAAGTTCTATACACTTTGTCAATAGTAACTTCTCTCTAACTGATGTAGGGTTTGGTTCTGTTTCACTGTCACTATCATCATCCTTGTCCGCTGCTGTCTCTTGGCTGTACAGTGAATCTTCATATTCATATGTAATTTGTTTATTGCACACATTCACAGTCAACTTAGCTATTAATTTGAGATAATTTAACACAATAGGATTATTTGGCAGTCTTGTATTATTCAAATTTCTTATGTCATTAACTGAAATGCAAATAGGAAAGTAAGTTTTCTGTCACAACTACTTTTTTAAAACTTAATTTTTGTTGATCCATCTTTTACTTACCAAATTCCGGTGGTTCCAATGATAAAACAGAATGAAGCAACCATGAATCATTTATTAACAATTTACTAGTGAATTTGCTATCGTCTTCGAGACATTGTAGTAGAGATAGAAAAGGGAATTTCTTTTCAGAGTTCTCTCGTAGTGACGGTATAATAAACATTTCTACTGGCTCCCAATAAGGGTTGCATAGAAAAGCAGATGCAAACTCTGTCATCACAGTATTACTGAAATAAAGAAGATTCCATATAGTTAAAATGAGGTATATATGTATATATGGTAGCTAAAAAAAATCAAATATCCACAATTGATTTTGTACTTAAATATCATACAGTATTCTTGAATCCTATTGGCCAAAATTTTCAATTGAAAATTAAATCAAAAAAAGATTTACATACTTATAATCTGGCAGATGAACTTTTGAAATTAAATGCAAAGGTCTCTGAATCAGATCCAGCAAAGCCCCACAAAGTGGTGTTGGTGGATTTGGTGATGGTCCATATAATGGTGGAGTTCTTTGACACATAAGATGACACAAGTCTTTGAAATAGCCTGTAATTCAAATAAGTGAATTAAAGAAATACACACAACAATAATAAATTATAAAAATTAAATATTTGTGACTTTTACCTCTTCGAATCAGGTATATAAAAGTATTTCCAATGATTGTTAGAGCCTCATCTTTACTTAATGTTGATTCTGCAGATGCTACTGAAGTAAATACTTCAAACATTCTAAGTGGGACTGCTAATGGTACCTGTGTATAGCATAATAAATTAAATTATTACTTAGTTGATTTATTAAATGACAAAGTTTGTACAATACTTCTTGCTGAAGAGTAGTAATAATGTGACAAAGGATAAACTATACATGTTGTCAGATTAGTTATGTGTCATGTGATTATATCCTATAAAAAGGCCTATACACCAACAGCAGAAACCAACAGCAGAAACCGACAGGTTGATGCATATTTATTATTATAATACAATTTAAACATTAGTTTCTCTAAATTTAGCTGTAATAATTGAAAATGTTACTTAATTAGCCAGTTGCACAAACATCCATTATAATTGTCATTAGTTTACCCATATAAATTTGACATTTATTAGAGCTTAAAGCGTCATTAAACCTTATTGGATGTTTGTGGAACTGACCATATATGAAATAGATATATTTGATTTATTGACTTTTGACATGATTACCTCAATGTTGTCTTTGAGCAACAGCAAATGCATAGCCAATAGTCTTCTTATTTGAATACAAGAATTTGCATTTTTGAAAACTTTTTTCCATTGTTTCAAAAGAATTTGTGATATTGATATCTGAAATAAAAATTATTATATGTTATTTGTTGTCCAATTAAATGAAGAAATTAATAAACAATTTTGGGTTAAGAAATAAAATGTAAGTATTTTAACAAAAAGTAGAGGGAATTTGATGTCTTTTATTAGAGTAAATAAATTAAACAACATGTGACAATACTTTTTAATGAAAAAGTATATTGTATACTTTTATATAGTGAATTTAACCTCCTTAACTTCACACAACTTTAACTTCATACTGAAAATGCACTAAAGTTCAACTTTAGTGATTCTTTTGTTAAAAAAGAATCACTAAAGTTAAAACTTACTGATTCACACTAGTCAAGATCAATTTTCAACTGATTAGACAACTATACAAACTTACCAATCTTGAAACATCTTTCTTAGCATCATAGAAGAACAATATTTTGGTAATAAGAGTAGAAAAGACTAATCGATCATCATCATTGGCCTTTGGGAAAAGAGTATCAAATTGCACCCGCTCACTTTGTTTACAGTGTTTCCTTGTTAAATAGCTTCTTATATAAGCTTGAATTTTTATTGCACTGTTCAGACGCTTTCTACGTTCCTAAAAATGTTATATAATTAGATTTATTAAAGTTTTATTTTACATACCCATTAGATATTGAATAAATGCTTTTAATTTATATATATTTCTTTTACCTCACGTTTCTGCCTCTGTTGTTGTGACTGCAATATTAGGGCATCCCGGTCAGTATTGCGTTGTGCACTTGCTCCCGATAGATTCTGTTGTGGCTTCCTTCTAAAGTCTCCCTCAAAGGAATACATATCTGGAAACCAGAATATGGTCATGATAACAACACTTACATATAATTAAACCAGTTTTTGTTAAAGAAAGATTACTGCAATCTATTCAATATCAATTGCAGCACACACCAATCATTGCCCATCGTGGTTTTGATAGGAATAATTCCATGATTAGAAAACCTTTTAACTATTATTTCAACGTGTTATGCTTGTACTTCATGAATAAGTTTAGATAATAAGTAAACATGAATCAGCTGCACAATAGAACTATAATGATGTGGTGATTTTTGTACCTAAAGTAGCTCCGTATTTATTCTTAATACTAAAACATATTCACAATTCATCTATTTATTTACTACATGTGATGAAATTCCACAGATTTTAATGCAAAAGTTGTTTTTTTCCCAGTACCTTGACAATGACATGACATAAATGAAACGATAAGCTCGTTTTAGCCATGTCTTAGAATGAAGAAGTATTTAAAAAAAATAAAGAAATTACAAAAAAATATTTCACTAGATGGCAGCACAAATTGTATTGTGCGTAAGAAAATATTCCATTTAACAGCAACATAAAATTTTATAATAACTTGTTTTACAATAATGTGTAATTATTATACCTTTCAGTATTTGATAATTCATTTATTACAAATGTTTCTCTCGGTAGCTACCGACTGCCTCCCTCATTTGCCTTACGCCTCGCTTCATATTCATTATTAGCGTTTATTTCATTTTTTTTACCTCACCTCAAATGAGGTACCTCGCGAGTACCTCATGAGATAAAACAGGGCCATCACTCATCCTCAATAAAAATAACATAAGATGTTGCATCTCTGGTCTTCCTTCTACCTTACGCCCTGTATTATTTATTACACTACCCATAATAGGGGGTATGGGACGATAGAAATGAGGAAGTATTTAAAGAAAAAACCATTAGTTTCCGAAATCAAACTAGATATCGCTACGGTACGTTCTTGATTTCTAGATGACAACCTTTCCGGTTTTCTTTCATGTTTAAAAGTAAATTAGTTTTCAAAACTCAATAAACAACTCATATTCTATTTGTACTTTTTCGTATTTGTATTGATATCGAAGTTTCGAACTTTTCAAATTTCAGTTTTTTAATATGTAAGTTAAAAGTAATGGAAATAACTGTCTTTGATCCATTCGTTTCCTGCAAAAATCAACTTTTGCTAGAGTCGCCATCTAGTGGAGGTGATTTTTTTTTAGTGCTTTCGTTTTTTTTTAAATACTTCCTTATTGAATAGTGTAATAAGCAGTGGTCGGAATTAGGTAGAGTTATTCATGTACTTACACTGATTTCATACAGCGAAAGAATAAAGTGGATATGCCTCAAATCCAGAGATTAATTTTAAAGAGCAGAAAAAATCCCGTGATTTTTTAAATAAAAAGTTATTTACTTTTACACAATTTAAACTACTGCACGCACGACGTTGCCAAACTTACATCAATGACATCGGATGTCCAAAGTTGCAAAATACCAATACGCGCGATGTTGCCACATTTGTAGTTCGCACAACATAGCTTGTGAGAACAAAAGAATACAATAGCGCAAATGCGAAGCACTCCCCAATTAACGTAATGTACTAGATTGCGTCTCTTTCTACCGCATTCAAACTATCTAAATCCCGGGAAGGTCCACATTAATATCAACATTTCGATGAAAGTACATAAATAACTCTACCTAATTCCGACCTCTGGTTATAAGTGATTTAAACTAATGTAGTCCTGTGGTGTTCCTTCTAGCGATGCGACTCGAATAGGATTTTGTTACTCAAGTCACTCGTGCCAAACCTCATTCGAGTCATACTCAAACGTGCTACTCGAGTGTCATTTTTCTTAGTTATTTGAAGTAAATACATACATGATATAAATAAAATACATAAAAAACGTTTTGATATATTATTTATTTAAGGAAATAAAAAAATTAAGTGGCTTACGAAACGTGACACCACCTATTTTTCCGTTTTCATATGGCAACAACATAGAACTGTCAGTTTGACACTACGTTAGACAATTCAAGAATATTGAATTTTGTTGTTTTTGCGAATTTGAACTTGTGTTTTTGGTTAAAAATTATGTCGAAGCCGATAAAAAGTTCATCGAGGAAACTTCTTTCCATCATGATTGACAAGTTTACTGAAGTGAAAACTGAATTAAATAAAAATTTCATGGAGAAATTACAACGATTAGATAAAGTTGTATCTTTTTTAGGTTAGTTTTGTATTATAATTTTGATACTTTCGTTTTAATTTTCTGTAATTAACTAAACAGATATTTTTTATAAAATATTGCTCTATTTCAGATAACTGTGATGGTGATATTCAACCAATAATGGAGGAGATAAATGCAATAAAAACTTTAGAAAAACAAGAAATGCTGAATTCGGAAACGCAGTACTTACAAAAAATTTCTTCAATGACAGGTCTCTTTTCTTGTTTTGATTTAAGATAGATTGATAGTATTCCTATAATATTTACATAGGTTTTTTATGATGTATTGGTTTTTATTGTTGACATCCAATGATGTCATAAGAATGTTTTGTTTAACAAGGAAATTCACAGAATTCATGAAACTAATCAAACCATGTAATTGTTATACATGCTAAATATGCACATAAACTTAACTAAATTAAACATAAATTGCATTCATAGTTGAATAGGTATTTAAATTATTTTGATGTATGTGTCTATCATTATTTGCTTTTAAATACATTTAACATATCTTTGTTTCAAAGTGTTTAATCTTTTATAGATGTAAGTATAAGGACACTAAGAAGGATAAAAAAGGAAGCATTAATTAATAAAGGAAAATGGGACACTCCTGGGAAAAAACGACCTCATCAACCAACAGTGTCTGCTTTAGATAATTTTGATTTAAGTGCAATTCGGAATAAAGTAAATGAATTTTACTGTGTGAAAAAAATTGTTCCAACATTAAGAAGCCTTCACAATGAATTAAAAGATGCAATAGGATTCAGTGGTAGCCGTGAGACTTTACGAAAAATTATGCTTAAGAATGGATTTTCTTTTAAAAGCAATGAAAATGAACGTTCTATGCTTATAGAAAAATACCAGATTTCTGCATGGAGGCACAAGTATTTGAGAGAAATAAATATAAAACGAAACGAAGGAAAGCAAATTGTGTACCTTGATGAAACTTATGTACATCAGAATTATAAAGTTAAAAAGTCTTGGCAAGGACCTTCAACAACTGGTGTCACTACAAAGATATCCTCTGGAAAACGGCATATTGTTGTGCATGCTGGATCTGAGGAAGGTTTTGTGCCTGGTGCATTATTAGTGTTCAGTAGTAAATCCAAATCTGCTGATTATCATGATGATATGAACTCATCGAACTTTATGAAATGGGTCAGAGAAAAATTAATACCAAATTTAAGTAAGCCCAGTGTAATTGTTATGGATAATGCCAGCTACCATATAAAACAAATCAATAAACCGCCTATAATGTCTAATACCAAAGCAGATATCCGTAAATGGCTTGTAAATAATGGAATACATTTTGAGGAATATCAGACAAAGGCAGAGTTAATGTGTTTGGTTAATGATAAGAAAACATTGCCTGTATATGAAGCTGAAGAGATTTTAAAAGAACATAATCATGAACTTTTATTGCTGCCACCGTATCATTGTGACTTAAACCCAATAGAGATGGTTTGGAGTCAAGCAAAAAGAAAAATTGCAAGCAGAAACATTGGAATACCAGGAAAGGAAATGGAAAACTTAATAATAGAGTGTTTTAACTTAATTACCCCTAGTGACTGGAAGAAATACACTGATCATGTTTTAAATGTCGAAAATGATTACAAATTAAAAGATGGCATTGTTGAAAACGAACTTGAAAAATTTATTATATCTGTTGGTGCAGACAGTAGTGAAGAGAGTGACTCTGATGATTCCTTGTCATTGTTATCAGGTGTAGAATATTTAGAAACAGATTTTGACTATGAATCAGACTAAAGTATTTTTAGTCTGATTCATAGTCAAAATCTTATCTTAAATTTTCTATTGTGATTAACATGATGATTTTGTGACACCTGTATTATGTAATTTATCCATGGCACTTAATTGTAACAAAAATAAATGTTTTTTTTTTGTAATCTGGTGTTTATATTGACTAATTTAATTTGATAGATAGTGGTTCTGGATCAGAGCAAAAGGTTGTGATGAAAATCCCTTAGGAGACATGTATGTGTTATGAACACATTATAAATATAAGGGCCAGAAATCAAAATTGGCTAACATCACATTTATTAAAAAAATGTGGCCAGAGTCGCCCATATTCATTACAAAAAAACAAAGAAGTCGTTGCAAAAAACACCCTTTTAATTAATGACAAATATGAATTTTTAATATTATAAGTGCTGTTAGCCAATAGGTATAACGAATGGGTTAAAAAAAAGATTCGATTTAGTCCGTCAGTCAGATAATAGAAAAATATTGGATACGTATTTTTTTTCGCTTTAATTTAACAACAAATGGCTTAAGAGGTACTATGCGACGACTTCAAATATGCTTTGCAACAATGTTACTTTAATACAGTTTATCGATACGAAATCAAGTGTCAAAATGGAGTCCAGTGGAGAATGCCGATATTGACATTTCGAAATTGCTCATCATTGATAGAGAATACGAAATAGTGATTTTGACACAATCAAAGTGTCTATTTTTTACGGTGATGACGATTCTTGGTTGTCAGTTGAGTTAGTGAATAGGCCTACTGATATGCTGTTAACTGTACAATTAAGAACAGTCACGCTTTAGTCAAATGTTCCAAAACAAATAATTTTAATTGATATCTAAATGTTAAGATTAAATATAATTAATAAAAGTATCAAAATTATTTTGCAGTACTACATTCAGTGTTTACTGCTTAAGAATTTTTGAAATTGCCGCCCTTTTCTTGTGACACGTTTCCAAAGTGACAGTGTCAAGAGAATCAACTCGATGTGGGTGTTTCTTCGGAAATTAAACTTCCGGTTTGATAATAACTTCCGTCATTATTGTTCTCCGAAAATAATTAAATTTTATTTATTATGATTTGATAATAACTTCCCTCGTCATTGTTCTCCAAAAATAATGATGTTTTTCAATTTTAAAATCTATATAGAATCCATTATTGTAAAAGATTGATATCACCGATTTAAAATAAAATTTTGAGGAACAATAATGACGGATATATCAAAGCGTAAAATTCAAATTAGAAACAGCTATTGAGCGTAGTTGATTGGATAACTCGAGTGCAAAGAAATTAGAGTGGTTTTTCTATTTTTGAAAAATTCGCTTGAGATAAAATAGGACTCGAGTGCATCACTAGTTACTGTGATTTGTCCATATAGGTCGTAGATAAGATATAGTTAGTTAAAAGCAAAGAGTAATGTAATATAGAAAGGGTTAAAAGTAGGGATGGGCAAATGGGAAAAAAATATCTAAATATATCGAATCGACGTTTTTCAAACGTATCGATAAATATCGTCAAAAATATATCGATATATTGATATATCGATTTTTTCTGCGTATTAAGCGATTATCAATGATAATTTCAAAATATTCGAAATTTTGAAGCAACTACACACCTGGCTGTTTTGATATCAGATTTATTATTTAAAATAGGCACATAAACCCAAGAAAACAACATTATTAACAGAACCAAAATTAGATTGTTCAAACAAACGTGGATTTCTCTGATATTGTCATCAGGAGCACACTCAGTGATACCAACTAAACCAACAAGCAGTGTCACTGTCAAATAAAAAGACAAACAAAAAACACAACCAGGTCATAGACTAAACTCATATAGCCTACTGTCCACCTACTCTTTTTCTAAATTTAAGAAAAACATGATGTGACGCATGTGCAGGTAGCAGAAATTAAAAAAATATATCGATTTTGTTACGAATTTGATATCTGAAAATAAATATCGAAAGCCGATATATCGAGGGAAAAATATATTAATTATGTCTATCGATATTTTATATATCGATAGTTTTTGCCCATTCCTAGTTAAAAGTACTCTTTGGGTTTGTCAAACAAAATGTAAACATGATATGTACATGTCACGGCCCGTCAACTCCATACAAGAAACCAATCGCGTAGGGGTCCAGTGATGTATGACATTTCCACACGCCCCTCACCCCTGTCAGTAGATGGAGACATGACACCTGACAGAAACTGTCATTACAACAAAGAGTAAAGATACTAATGTTTTAATTAATCTTTAATTCATTTCATTTTTATTTTACATGTTGGAATTAATTTATTCACTTCATATTGGCAAAATTGTGTGAATGCGCAGATATGCCATTAATAAAAGAAGAAGGAGACTAAAGTATGTACCTACATATCAGGGAATTACAAGTGATTGAGTAAAATTTCGTTTGTGCTTACCCTCTTCGCTTTATTTGTAATATAAACTCCTTTTTTCGAAGTATTTTTCTTTGTAGAAGATGCCTAGGATATTGGTGTGTTGTGTTATGGTTGTGTTACACGCATTATTAAAGTACGAACAGGATGCTATTCTTTGTAAAATTCTAGTGAACGAGAAAAGATTCTCCAAGTGGTTACAATGTCTTAGTGCTGTGTGTGATACTGAAAATTTGAATCCAGGTAGAAGTGTCATTTGTAGCAAACACGTTGTACCAAGATTCATTACTCCAAAATCACGACTCTTGGGTGACGCACATCCATCATTGTTTAATGATGATGGGCTCTCAATCAGCCTACCCTCTTCAAGCAATACTGGTAAGGCTGGTTTAATCTGCTATTACCTTTAGATAATGTAATTAAAATGATATGTATCTTCACTTTATGTTGTGTTTTGGAATACCGCTATTCTTCATTAGATTTTTTTGTTATTACAGAAATTATATTCAATTCGGAACACAGCTATGCAAGAAAAAGTCATGTTGACCACACATATTAGAAAGTGGAACTGAACAGAGGTTTGTTTTTAATTTATTTTATTTAGATAACAAAGTTCATGCTGCAGTTTTGGTGTATTTTAACATAGATTTCTGCTTTAAAAAAGTCTAGTAGATCTGTCTTTCTTACACAAATAAAGAAAAATTACATTAAGTTATTTAACTCTAGCGGGCATGCTAGAAGTGATTTTGATCAGAGAAAAAATTTATAATATAAATAACATATTTCTAATATCATCTAAGATTAGGCATATCCTGTTTTTTAATCTTACAAACATAATCAATATTGATTTCATAGGTGGTGTAATTTTCAAAGAACAAATTGAGACTCCTGTGTCTGCAGCCACTGAGTTTACTCAATTAGTTGCTTGTTCTGGAGATTAAAATATGACACAAACTAAATTATCTGGTAAGACCTGTCTCTTTCTTTAGTGTATCTTTATTTCAATCAAATAGTAGTTCTAATAGAGAAATTCACTGAATACTTTTGATGTTATAGACCCTGTGCAATGTACCCAAACAAAAAGGAAAAGGCTTATTACCAAATAAAGCCAATTGTCACCTTTATACCAGAGAATTTATGAAGAATATAACAAGCCAAAGATGTAGCTGAACTTTCATAAAAAAGTTAAGAATACTTAAATACCTTTAAGTTTTGTAAAAAGTTATCATTTGAAAAGTTCACACAAAAAATGAACACAGTTGCAAAAAATATTTTTGAAATGCAAGTGAGCATGTGCTCTAAAAATAAACATGAGAGGTGATTCACTACCGAAGAAAAGATAATTGCTTTATCAATATCAAAGCAGAGTCCAAAATTTTATAGATTTTTAAGCAAAATTTTTTATTTTATCATCCAAAACCACACTGAATACTATGATTGGAAAATTGATCATAGAACCAGGCTTCATGTAAGTGGTAAATATATTCCATATAAGGTTTTTCATACTACTTTTATGACTTTTTGTATTACTACTAAATAATAATATGTACCTAACTATTTGAATTTACTTTTTCAGGTGGACAAATGAAACTCCAAAAAAATATGCTCCATTATATTTGATGAGATGTCATTAGAAACAGCACTCTTGTATAATAAAAGTAATAAGGATTAAAGATAACATTAATGGATTTGTAGAATACCAAGAAAAGAAAGTGAATTTTGCAGATCATACTCTTGTTTCTATGTTGGTGCTGTTTACAAGTGGCAACAGCCTTTATGTTTCTATTTCTGTCAAGGAGCTACATCTACTGTAAACATCAAGAATATTTTAAAGTCAGTAGTAGAAAAAGTTATTGAATTGGACCTTAATCCCATCGCAATAATATATGACCAAGGCTCAGTTTTCCAATCAGCACTCAAAAATCTAAAAGAAGACACTAAGTGTGATCAAAGTTTAAAATGAAATCACAGGTTGGTACAGAGAATTATATTTCTATGAAAGAAAACTAATAGATTTAATGAAAGCAGTGAAGGTTCTTATTATTATATTGTTATCTATGTTTTAAGAAGTTCTTAAATTTTTGTTTCAGTTGGCATTCTTAAAATATGTGGGGTGGATTTGAACATTATGATTCTACACACTTGATAAAATGAATCAGGAATAATTTTGGTGGTAAACTTGCAAAATGGCATGATATCTATGAGACAGACTGTCAACACACTGAAACTGGGCTATTTTATAAATTAAATGACCAATGAGTTATACCTGATAAAATTAAAAAGATGAAGGTAATGCATTGGTTATTATATTAGTATAACTTAAATTAGTATAAATAAAATAAATAATTTGTATTCAGCTTCTATATTCTCTATCGGAGCAAGTGTTGATTCAATGACCTGTATTTTTAATTATGTAACAAGTAGTTATAGTTTACACTTAAACTACAATAATGATTCTCTAATGAAGATAATTTTAAATATGATATCTCTTTTTGCAGGTAAAAAATTGTGTAAAAATATGTCTGCAGCTTTGTCTTACACTGCAAATTTCTGTGAGTATTAGATGAAATTTACTAACAGTTAATTGTTTTGAATCAAGTTTCATACAATTATTATATGAATATTTTAATTTGCAGCAACTTATGAGGATGTGCACAACATTAAGAAATGCAGCTGATGTTGTTTCATTCTTTGACCAATTATTTGATAGTGTCAATGGAGCATCGACAAACAAAAAAAGCATAAAGGAAAAGAGCTGTGACAGATAAGACACACCATCATTCTTTCTGGCCAAAGGCAATTGAAATTTTAGAAAAACTTAAATATGTGTATAAAAAGGTATGCAAGAATCAGTGCCCTCTTTCAAAAAAATTGTGATTACGTTTCATAAGGTTGTGCCACTAAAAAAACGTAGCTAGGAATTGCTGAGAATGCAGAATAAACCTGTGAAAAATATAATAAGTTAAAAAATAAATTGTTCAATAAATAATATTGGAAAGATGTGTGTTTCATTTACGTGGTCATTTTTCCTTTTTTTTTGTTTTAATACAACAATAGTATTAAGCTAGACTTATCAGTCTGCTTTATTATTATTGTTGTATTAAAACAAAAAAGGAATTTAAATTAAAGTAAAAATAATGTGGAAACTAGGAAGATGGCTAGGTACCTACCCAAAACAGGGCTGTATAGCTAAATGCCTTTGCCGATAGTAGATCTATATATTTAAAACGAATGAAGCTGTAATGTATCACTGGCTCCCAATCACGTTCTACGAAGAAATTTTTTGTTAGGAAGTTGGTATTACAATATTATACTGGTAATAGATAGCAAACTCAAACTTTAAATAGGTCACGATTACAGCGCCATCTATCCGCCAGCTAAAAAAAGTCACGCGTATGTGTGCGTGTATATGTGTGTAGCTAGCTACAGCCAGGTTTATTTGATCAGTGTTTTTTTTGATAAGATAAATAGGTATATTTTTTCTTTTATATAGATTGATTCTAAAAATGTTTAATAGTTATTATTCATTTTGAGAATCAATACATATATAAAAAAAGCAAATGTACCTTTATAACTTATCGAAAAAAAAAAAACACTGCTAATTAAACCTTAAATATAAAACATAATGTAAGACCGCAGATTATTTTTCGTTTTATTTGCTATGATTAAACAAGTATATCAGGAGTCATATTTATATGGTTTATGTTCAATGCTAACTATTATAAATGTTTAGAGCAAGTAAAATAAATCAATTAGTTTATTTCAATGAAAGACTTGTTATTTTTGTAGCTTTATTAACCATCTTATTTCAGACATTCATCAGTGATCCACACACAGTTTTTCTCTTCCTATCTTTATTTTTTGAAAAATGGTTATGAGCCTTTACCTTCATTTCATCATTTCTATCCCAAAATGAAATTTTGCCATTGATTAAATGATTGATATTTTTGCACCAATTATTAATAAAAAATACTGCACATTTCTCTGTTATGAATTCTTTTAGTTGAATTTGGTGTTCTGTGCATTGTAAAAAATTTAAATCTAAATTAATCTTTATGATTAACTTTATATATGTCAAAATATTTTTTTTTATTGTAATTTTCTTTTAAAACTTCTATTGTTTTCAGCATTGGCAACATAGTCAAATAGGTTTCGGGTAGGATAGCACAACCAGCTTTTGTTTTCAAACTCTTTTAAAATTATATAAGTATGAAATATCTGCTTTTCTTTAGCTTCTATGTTGTTTTTACATAATAAACAGCTTATATAAAAATTTTTCTTTGCTAATTGTGCTATCCAGCCACTACAGTATCCAATTGCTGCGGATTTTTCTACTTATTAAACTTTCTGTATTGATTAAATCAATGCATAAATGAGCATTTTCAATTTCAACTTCACATTCAGTGGGTATATCATCTACGTCTTTAGTCAATAGTTCTTTTAGTGTTTGCAGACAAACGCTATCATCCATTTCGCAATTTGATCCCACTGAATGTGAAGAAGAAATATTGTCAATAAGCAATGTTTTAAAGGCCCCCTCAAAAGATTGTGATGTAGGCATCGTATTGCTGCAGGCATGAGCCCTTATTGCCCCAAAAAATTTCTCCAAATGCGTCTTGGTTGAAATTTCATAGCAATAATAAATTTATGCCTTTTGAATTCAAATAAATTAAAATTCTTTTGAAGTTTTCTACTGTTTTTATCCAGCTGGACAACGATGGAACTATCCCATGATTAATTCCATTATGAAACCTCATGCTCCTTAAAACTGGAAGGCTTTTGTTCCATAATTTATGATGAGGCGATGTTGGTGTCACTGCTGTCCTATACGTTTTCCTCCCTTTTGGTTTGCTAAAGCTGCCATTGACACTGTCGAATAAGTCATCAAAAAACATCAACAGGTCTGCAGTTTCAGTGCATTCTTTTTCAAGAACTCCAAACTCTGCAATGAAAATATAATGTTTGTTTAGGTTTGTAATGGAAAATATAAGTTTTTAGTTTATAGTATGTATGTACTATGTATACCAGAAAAAATTTCTATAATAAATCTGCTCTCAAATATATAATAAAACATATGGACTCTAAAATTTCATAATAATAATAATCATCATCATCAGCCCTTTTACGTCCCCACTGCAGGGGCTCAGGCTTTCCTTGTGGATGGTTAAGGAGGATGGGCCATGACCCTCCACGCTGACCCAATGCGGATTGGAGTGAATAGACGACTGTAAATGCAGCCGGGACCAACGGCTTAACGTGCCTTCCGAAGCATGGAGTAGCTCGAGATAATAATTATTTGGTCACCCATCCCATAACCTACCCTTGCGAAAGTTGCTTAACGAAACGATCGCGGGCCGCGGCGCTTACCTATTACGCCACCAAGCTATTCTCATAATAATATTAAAAAATATCACCTGTCATTACTCCAATAGCAGCTCCAACAGTTTTACTTAACACCTAAGTGCAGTGTTTCACTCTCATTTTTAGTAATAATGATGGCACTACATGATGAGCTGTCAACTTAGGTGCCATCTTCACTCCTTTGTAGCCTGGGCATCTTTCATATAATTGTAGAATGTGATTCCACTTAGCAGTACATTCCTTTCCATTCATGTTATATTTTAAATTTTTTGTTAACAAATTATACCTGATCCCTTTTATTAAATGAAGTGGGTCATAGAGTGAAAATACTTTTTGTCTCCAACTTCGAAAAATCCTTCTGTATAGTGCTGTCCTCTTCTCAAATACATTTCGTTAGTCTCTTTTAACAACAAGTTTATAGCAGCAATATTTGATGTAGTTTGGTCACATACTGCTGCTACCACCATAAGACCAGTTTCTGCAATTTTAATAATCATATTCTTTATTAAAGCTTTAAGTTCCAAAGCTTTAAGCTTTAAGTTCTTGTACTGCCACTGCAAAAATAATAGGCCAGTGGCTGTTTATATTTTTTAACAATGCCTCTAATTAAGAAAACAAGTACATGGTTACTGTACTATTTGCTTCATTGCTCCATTATCAACAAATCATGTGATAATTTTTTTTTTTATTAAAGCTGATGCTTGGTGCTATTGCCATTTCATCAAATACCAAGGTGCAGTATTTAAATTTATCTGGCATTCTCCTAACTCTGGATTTTAGGTTGTCAAATAAAATTTCATTTATGCCTGCCTTTAACTGGACTTTATACAACAAAGTCTGCAATGTTTGTCTACTAGGTAAAATACAAAATTTTCTTAACAGACGATACGCCTTAGGTGCAGGTTTGTATAATGATAGCGCTAAAATCTTTTCATCAATGGTAAATCGATGCCCTTGCTTTTTCTTATTTCCATGTGACATTTGCATTCGGCAAAATAATTTTGCAGTAGGTGACATATTTTTGGAAATTATTTGGAAAGCAGAGGTTTTCATTCAAGATTTAGCAAGAGCCAATTTTTGTTTAAAGCTCCTTTTTTGAGCTTCTCATTTTTTCAATTTATTCACAATTATTTTATATTGTTTATGGTCTTTTAGAGAAACACCTGCAACAAATTTCATGAAATGTAAATTAAAGCCTCAAAAATAAATAGTTTCTTTTTTTGCATTACACACTGTACAAAAATATTCAGAATAACTGAATATTTTTCAGATTTGCAGATTGTTTCCAATTTCATGCAGCAATTTTCAAATTGGATAATTGAGATATATTTTTGCAAAACATACCTTTTAATTTTCTTGGCAACTGTTGTTTGGCAACAGGTGTTTGTGTCTTTCCAAGGTTTGTATGCTGACCTGGAAATAATAACAAATATAGTTATTTCATGGATATCATTGGCTTATCAGTCTCTGGCTCAAATTATGTAAGATTGGCCTATGTTACACAACATAGATTTGCAATTTTGAACAAAGGGACATTCAATTTTGTATAACTATATGTTGACTCATGAATTTTCCTTTATATAAAAAATAATATTATATTTAAGATGATTATTTAACTATTTTAATTTTCATCAGAAAAACGTTTACCAACCTGATGTGCCGGCATTTAGTTGAGAAGGTACAAAATGTGAGCTACATGGCAAATCCGCACTTGCAACTATGTGAGGTTCTCCAGTTGATTGCGCTGAACATGAAGAAAAAAACATTTTATAATATTTTATTTTATAATAAACATTAAAAATTAACATGGAAATTAGGAGCATTTGAACAATGGTATAAGAAACTAGCTTTCGCCCACAAGGTCTTATATTGTACATATAAACCTTCCTCTTGTACCACTCTATATATTGATGAAAACCACATTCAAATACATAATGTTTTTTATAAGAACTCAGCTTATAGAAAACGTATTTGTTTTCTACTATTTCATTTTTACTTTAAACTTTTTATAGTTTGAAAAATTATTCACTGGTCATTGTTAATCACATATGAATGAATTTTAATGCATAGCCTGCTGCTTCCATCTTTAAATAGATAGGTAGTCATTCAATATGCAGTATTATTTATAAATAATAAATTACCTGACATATGAAGTGTAGGCATTGCTATGTTGCAGTCTATTATTGGGATATTTATAAATATCTAGAAAATGTTTTCCACAAATATGCATGTTATTATATATTTTGATTGGATCCAGATGAGTTATTTCTCCACCAACATTGTCTAGCCATTTTTTAAATTTCTCTGTTTTAGTTCTAGGTTCAGGAAACCGGTGCAAAGGGATACCTGAGTAACATAATAATATGTATTATTCTCTGCTATTCACACAACAAATTATTAGTCCTTAATTATTTGTATAATGGATGAACAAATAACAATTCTTAAATTGTAGGCACATAATAAGTTTTTTAATGAATATTGTATTCTACGATAGCTCAAAGAAAAATACCTGAAAAACATTTGAATTATGAAACTCCACGTATAGGTATAAAAATCGGTTGAAAACTTTGACATTATAGTACAATTCATAAAGTATTTATTGTACAAACTAAAAAGCACTTACCGCTATCCTTAGTCACTGAACATTAAAGTACACAACAACGGTTTTGTGCCATGATTTTTTGAGCAAAGTTCAAATTAAAAACAAGTAACATTTCGGTACAGGATATTTCAAGACACAATACGATTGCTAACACAATATATTTCGATTACACGGACGAACTTAATCAACTCAACGTGAAAAGCAGAAAAAGTTACAGGAACTTGCAAAAACTAACAAGCACACGGACATTCACTCAATACATTTTCCATTTGCGAAGTTAGTTTTAAAGTTTAGCCACAATACCAAACCATTACATACGCGCCATTTTCAATTGATATTGCCATAGTATATTTAATATTACCACTTAAATTAGAAACATTTCTAGTGACAATTCTATAATTACTATATAATTCTGTAACAAGATATATTATTTCAATAATATTAGGTATCATAAGGCTTTTTAACTAAGTTTCAAGTAATAATAAACAAGATTTATTAATGATGCCTTTAAAAATTATCCCCAATTATAAACACATTTATTTATTGTGGCTACACCATGATTTCTATTTTAAAAGCTGGTACATAGATGGCACTGTAAAGTAAAAAAAAAATCGAGTTCTAAGTTTGCTAAGTAAACTATTGAATAAATTAAATAGTTTTCTAAAATAAAACAGTGGTTTATGTACTGAAATCAACTATATAACTAAAGTAATCAATCAATCTAAAAACTGGTCCTGCGTTAAGTTAGCATCAGCATTACATCATGGACAGTGGTCGAGTAAGTGTATTCTTCGTGTAACCAAAAGATTTTTTTAAATTTGTTTTTAAACTAATTTAGTTAACTATTGTATAAAACTATCTTTCTATATCTTCACGCCGTATCCCTTGCGGGGTAGGAAGAGAGGACCAAACGTCCTATTGTACGGTCCTTACATCTTTAGCCTTATCCATACTTGTCTCATACTCGCCGGTATTTGGCTTCTGATTTTAAATCAATTCCTATATGACAAATAAATACTACTAAACCAATTTTGAAAATTCTTTTATTAATAAAAAAGCTTCATTAATGGGAATCTCAAAAGGCTATAATTTATGAATTAGAAATCACAGTTCATAGTTGAGTAGATTAGATAGTTAATAAATATTTACATCCCCAATATTTTTATAATGGTGAATTCACTAGATGGACAAGTCTGTAGGCATGCCTGCTGGACTCCGTTATGTATGACCAGTAAAAAGAAAAATAGCAATTAAACTGCTAGCATTTTATAGCTATTACCTATATTCTAAAGATCAATTTCTTTAAACAATAGGTACTAACTATTAAAGAGTATATACAAAGGCAAAGAGAAATTATGATAACATTAACAGTCAATGATTATAAGCAAATGTTACCAGTTTAAGTGAAATAGTGCATAAAGTGGTGGTTTTCTTATTATTTTTTATCTATTTTGCATTCACAATGCTATACTGGAAAGTATTCTTTTTGAAAAATACTTAAGAAATCCTACAGCCCCAGGTATCTCAGAAAAGTCCCATCTTAGAGTACTTAAGGCTAATGAATTTTTTAAGCATTATTCATAATGATTGAATTGATTGATACTATGATTACAGTAAAAATCTTTGAAAATTATTATAATGCACATAAATTTAGTTTACTTATGACTTAACTGTTAATATGGACATAATTCTTTACAAAAAAAATATATATACTAAACTGTTTAGTATGATACCTTATTTTTTTTTATTCACAGGTTTCCAGACCTACTTTAGCACAAGTGAAGACAGTGGTAGAATTTATGCAGAAGCATCCTGATTTAGCACATAGAAAGCTTAGATATGGTGTCGGCCATCAGAAATTTAAAAAGCTTTGGATAGAATTGTCTAATATTGCAAATAAAATGGATGGGGCTGTAAAGTCTACACAAGGATGGATAAAAGTAATTTTCTTGATCATTTTTATATTCTTATTTTATCTAGTATGAATTGATGAAGAATGTATTGTGGATATTGTTTTCAGTTTTGGTCAGACAAGAGAAGAAGTATTTTAATCAAACAAAAACAAATTGAAGAAGGAAAATATCAAGGAAAATTGGCTCCTATTGAACAAAAAATATTAAATTTGAGTGATAGTAAATATACTTCTAGTGAGTATTCAGCTGGTGATAAAAATTTTTACTCCTCAGGACATAAAAGTTATTGGGCAGTTGTCTGATTCTACAGTTGTTAATAAAAAGTATCTAAATAATAGTTTCAGTAGCTCGGTGGCACAGTGAATAAATCGCCGCAACCAGTGATCGTTGTTGTTAAACAACTTTCACAAAGGTCAGTCACGGGATGGGTGTTCAGAAATTATTGTCTTGAGAGCTACTCCGTGTTTCGTGAGAGCATGTTAAGCCGTTGGTTTACTTTTTAATATTATTAGGATTTTGGCAGATGGCTGACCTCAATTTTGGGGCCACCTGGACTGAAAACCGTGGCGGACTGCCTTCTGCGCCCCCACCCCCTTTATTTTGTCATGGCATGGGATATCCTCCTTATCCATCCATAAGAAAGGCCTGAGCCCCTGAAGTGGGGAGATAAACGGACTGATGATTATGAAATATTAATAAATATAAATGATTTTGCCAAGGTTGGGTAAATCTATATGACCTCATGCAATATGAGGAATTCTTGCATTGCTGTAACACAGTTGATGCTGAATTTTTTTCTATTTGTAGTATGTGACCATTTAAAATGTATGCAATGCATTTTTTTTTATTATTGTACCCAAACTTAAAATTCAATGAGCTGCATCTACATATCATTGTGTTGTGTTAGCTGTAGATACAGGTGATAGTGTAAACATTATTTCCACTGACCATTAAATATTCTAACATAATATTATGCTTTATCCTAGGAAAAAGAAAGAGTGTGAAACAAGAACCCTGCAATAGCGATGGCGATAATGATGATGTACCCCTTGATGACTTCCATTCAAAGGATGGTGACAATGATTTAGAAAACTCTTTTCCTAATGAATCTGTTGAAAAGCAATTGAATATAATGGAGAAAGTGGTTTGTATTTATCTGATTATTTATTCTTATAAGGTGTTGACATTCATGTTACAGTATTATGACATTGAATGCCCCCTAGCATTCAAGTATTACGTTACGCAATTTGGTGGAGAGGATCTTGTAAAACGTTATGATATGTTATCGAAATGGGAGGGGGTCGTACAGCATGTTACACAACATCAGTTTTTTCATTGAATACAAAAATATGGAATTAAAATCTCTCAAAGTTGACATAGAACATTGTTATAGTCGTTATTATGAAAGTGAATTCGTGCCGTAATGTCCTCAAAAGAGGGTGATTTGCATCGGCTGTTCCTGGCCTATTAAAACTGTCATGCTGATTTGCCAGCGCAACTGTGCCAAAAACGCAAGCCAACTTTTCACTGCTAGCATTTTTGTTGAGTGCTACGTAACGTTTATGGAGGGCGAGAGTGTCAGAAAAACGTTGCGGTGCCTTAGAGGGGTGGGGGAGGAAGGGTTAAAAATCTCGTTACATAATACTTGAACAGCCCCCTATTTTTGTGATCGTCCACCATACCTCGGCGAGACCAGCGTGAGAAGCATAAATACGAGCGTGTCACTTTGTACTCACGTCTCGTTAATTACGGTTGCATATATAGAGAAATGTACGATTGCGAATTCACGGTAGCTTTAACCGTATGCGCTGTCAGTTATTAACACACTTTTATAATTATTATATTGCTTGAACTAATTCTAAAAAAAAAACCAATATTATATACTCTTTGTTACGTGGTCGTCATTGTACGAAATCCTTTCTGTTCATCGACCGTGCTGTAGTGATGCATTCGTCTAGTGCCGCGGCGAGGTGAATCAACGTGACGTAGCAAATGTAACATGTATACTGTCTTATTCGTTGTCTCGTTTACGTTCACGAGAGTCGCTATAAAAAATATAGAATTGCCCAAA
The DNA here is from genome assembly GCA_918026875.4 of Diatraea saccharalis. Taxonomy (NCBI): domain Eukaryota; kingdom Metazoa; phylum Arthropoda; class Insecta; order Lepidoptera; family Crambidae; genus Diatraea; species Diatraea saccharalis. The sequence goes on along the minus strand of OU893340.1, from coordinate 6,227,734 downwards.
AGAAAGGGATTTAACAGCATCGTCACAATTCGGAAATCGCTGCAACTCGACGGCAGTATTGCGCCTGTTTTGCGTGTCAATCAATACATAACATATTATATTTATCAATGTTCAGTTGATTTTTACGCACCGCCTGATATATTACCTGTATACATCTCTCCGGTTGACTGGTAGAGAATGCCTAAAGGCATTTAGTCCGTCATACGTACTGCGTGTAAAAAACTTTAAATGTGTAAATAACAGATATAAGTTTTGTGAAATTGTAATTTTTTATTGTTATATGTCTCAGGTGGATGCTATGGGGCAACAAGCATCGGCAATGGCTCAAGTAGCACAGGCACATCTTGATCACTCTAAATCCTTGGAGCGATTTGCAGAAGCTACTCACCTACAGGTATAACAATAATTATACTGTTGTGCTATATTTTCTTTATTTGACCACATATGGATTCGAATTTGATTTAAATGTAGAAAAGGAACATCCTGTTTTCTTGTTTGTATTGAAAATATATTTGATATTGTGTATGAAAGACATTTCATTTTCTTTTTTATCAGGCGGTAGCTGTGGATCGTATAGCCAGTACATTCGAAAGCATAAGTTCTTCAATCAATGACGTTCGAAATGCCCTTTTGGGCATTGATTACTCAATGAAGAGATGTTATCCCTCATTAGCACCACAGTTACGACAGAATTCCAATATATTTAGTTAGTTATTATGTCTAGCATTTAGGGGCCGTCCATTAATTACGTGATTTTTTTTCAACATTGTTTGTCCCCCCCTCCCCCCCTTGGTGATGGACATGGCGAGGTTTAAGACTACCCCCTCCCTCCTTCATCCAAATCATGTGTATAAAAAAAACAAAAAAATCTTAATTTTTGACGTCGCTTTTCGGTTTAATAATCGCGCGTCGAGGAAAAAATAAATACACGTGATATATTACTACACCCCCCAACCCCCTTGTAATATTTCGTGATTTTGACGAACTCCTCCCCCGCCTTCGAGCCTCACGTGATTAATGGACGGCCCCTTAGTTTAATTTTTTTTATTATTATATTAATTTTATTGTAATATTATATAAAACGAAAACTAGCCACTAGTTATGTAATAATGCTCTCACAAACCATAAAATAATATTTAAAAACAACATTTTTGGAGTTTTATTATAGCGGGCAGCTTAATTAATCCTCTAATGACAAAAAAATGGAATATATTATTTATTATGCCTATAGAGTTGAAATTTGTCTCACATGGAATGGGAATATGCTGAGTAACTATTCTCAAGAATTCCCACCCATAAATAAATTTATGGGATGTTTAGACTTGCAGGCAACATATAGAAAAAGACTTAATAAAACTAAAATTATTTTTGTAAAATAACATTTCGTGATGTAATACTTATGTTTAAGTTACTATATAGCAACACATTTTTAATAGTATACCGCAAGATGTCAAATTTCTGCAATTGATTTTGAACTAAATTTTAAAATCAAGCGGAAAAATTTCACTATATTATTGGTACTTTTGTTTAACTAATGATGCTTGTGGAATAAAGATTTATCATTCATTAATCTTTTCGCATTGGTTTATATGCACTTAAGACATTTTATATTATTTCTCGTATCACTAATATGTATGTATACTTTATGATATTAAATGAAATTTAATTTTAAACAGGTATTTTGTAAAAAATAAAGACTGGTAATTCATTGTATTCATATGAATTAAACTAGCTATTTGTTCGAATTTTGAGTTTTTAAGAATATGAAAATGGTATATAATAGGTGCCCAACATATTATGGTTTTATTACTTATCTATAAAAGCTATTTAAATAGATCTGTTATTGATTTAACAGCACTGTCTTACGAATAAAAATAAAAATAATGCTCATTCAGTAAACAAATTTTAAGGTTAATATCCACATCGCAAGACTGTTCTTACAGCAGTAACAACAGTTTAGTAAGATACGCGTTTAGAATCAACCGATTATATAGCCGATGATTCCGAGCTCTTGCCTAATTCTAATAAGGCTCAGACTCACGAACGAAAAGTTTTCATAGTTTTATATGCGCAAGTCTTATCAACTATTTGACAAACATACCTATTTAATTATTATATTTGATAAATTTTGCATTCATAATGCTATACTAGTAAATATTCTTCATGAAAAATGTTTAAAAAATCCCATCTTAGAGTACCAGAGACAAAGTAGTTTTTTAAGCATTTTCCATTAAGAATAAAGATATTTAATTTCCGTTAAATCGGATTTAGGATTCGTCAGATAGTTTTGTCGAAAGTGCATATACATACTTTTCCTAGAACATAGTTACGCATTAGAAGTGGGATATCTTATCAGTGTTGATTGATAACGCTTGTTTTATCGTTACACGTATCATTGTCCACCGTTCCAGTTTTATACCTGTTTTTAGTGCATCCACTCATTAGAACATTACAGATCTCGACAATGCGAATAAACAATTCAAGTGGAACAATCGTGTCGAATCGTAAAAAATGGCGATAAATTGTTACGCCGTTTCAATAGTAGTGTTTTGTTTAAGTTATGTTGTTGGTAGTGATTTCTGTCCGAAAGTGTGTGACTGTGATATGGACAGTGGGTTGAACAGAGCGACGTGTATTGATCAAAACCTAATTGGAGTGGACGTGGGAGTGCCAAAAGGAGTGCAGAAGTACATTCTTACACATAACTTGATCAGTGAATTGGATAACTTTTGCTTCAAGGTGAAGTATCTATATAATAATATACTGTGTTAATCAGAGATAAGTGCAGTGTTGCGCTTGATAAAATACATTTTTTACTGCTTGTCGCACATAATCGGTAATTTTATAATTTCAGGATGCCGGCTATTTGTCTTTGGAGATTTTGAATTTGTCTTACAATAAGATATTTTGGATTGGTTTGCACGCATTTTCGGGCCTGGAAAGTTTGGTTCATATTGACTTGAGCTATAATAGACTAAGATATATACCCTCGGACCTTTTTTGGGACACACCGAAACTTACCAATTTGGATTTATCATCGAATATTTTCGAGAAACTTAAGAATGAACCGTTTTTAATGCATTCGAATCTACGGGTATGTTAGTTTTATATTTTTACTTTTTATCCTTATGAATCTTCCCAAATACGTCTTGGGGTCTGTGCATATTTGACGGAAGATGCGTCGCGTTTTGTCGGTCGCTGAACGTCGGAATTGACAAAGTTATTCTATCATCATCACCAGCCTATTAACGAGCTGTCAAACGCGATCACTAGGTAACTAACGCATAGCTAATTTGGGAGTCGCACTCGATAGGTGCTTAATAAATAACAATATACTGATCGTAGAGATTTGCTTTATTTGTTAACTTACACGTAGACTGCACCCCCGGGTCTTCCTTATTGATGAAATAGAATAGGGAGAATGGACTTCAAATGTGGTATGAGATGATTCAACCTTATACACTAACGCATGACTATTTTTGTGTGACGCTTGACGGTCATCTATCAGATTTGCACCGACCCTAAATATTTTCTAAATTTCCTATATAACTAATATATTTTGTTTGATCAATTTTGCATTAATTAATAAGTGGTTAGAGCATTCGTCCGGATTGTGAAAGATCGTGGGTCTGAATCCCATCTCAGAGTACCAGGGACAAAGTGGATTTTTTAAGCATTTTTCATTAAGAACGTTAAGAATATTTCTTATATAATAATAATATCTTGTATTTTCATCTTTTTAGGTATTGAATCTAAATAATTGTCACATAATGGCTTTGTCGGACAGACTGTTCACGAGATTACCAAATTTAAGAAAGTTGGACCTGAGCGACAACTATGTCGTAACTTTTGGTACACAAGTGCTCGCACCGTTGCGAAAATTGCAAAAAATAGAGCTTAAAAGCGACTATCTGAAGTGCACCGCAGGCTTCATGAATGTCGAGACTTTTATCATTGATCATGATATAATTTATAAAAAACAGTGCAGTAAATTAGCACCCAAGATGTCGGAAAAAATTATATCGCTTGTTACTGTCGAAAAAGAAGAGGTGAACGTCAACGACGTTTGGAATATCACGAGGCCTGAAACAGAGCCCGGTCATGTGGAAACTACGACGCCTCTGACCCCATTCGAGAAGTTCGACAAGAAATTTTCGGCTTTCCAGGCGTTTATTTTAGGTTTGGAATTGGGACTAGCGATCGGTGTAGTTGGTACTTATATATGGTTGCGTCAGTTTTGTAAGTGCGGTCAGCTGACATGCTTTAGGTCGAGAAGAGAAACCAGGAGAATCCAAAGACGCCGCGATGGGGATATGAGGACTAGTTTGCTTTGGAATAATATAATAAGTCCGGATTTAGAGACTCCGCCCACTTTTCGGAGACAGCTCTCTTTACCTGATCGCGGTCCACCGTATCCTACGTACGGGGTACCTGTTGTAAGACAAGCGGCACCTTTACAAGTGGATGCCATACGTTTGCCCAACAGAGCTGAAACTCCCCCACCGCCTTATCACGAGTGCCGCATCAATATGTGACAACGTTATCAAAATAGTGCAGACAGGCCTCACTAGGATTTGTTTATCAGAAATATTTAGTACAAAAATATTGTTTGACTGTTATCGGCTAAACGATAGCTTGTATATAGTGATAGTGCGTGTTTTCATTCCGTGAGACCAGAAGTTGATGCGATGTGCGAGAATCGGACACTTGACGTAAGTGACCTTTCACACTAAAAATATATGCAGTCAGTAGCATGTCACATAATACAAAAAAAAAGACAATATTCTTTACTATCGTTTTGAGTATTAATGAAATTATGATAAAGTTCAAAATTAATTGGTTGTAGTGATGTTATCCTATTTTTCAACACTTTTTCAATTCTCATTCATTACAATGAATGCTTGTCCCGGCTTTGTGAAGTTTTTTGTTTAATAATGAAGGCCTCTATATTGTATATTGATTAGTTATTAATAATTATAAGGTAAATAATAAGGATAGGTATTATATAAATTAAACAATGAAATGTAAAATATAGTTATATTTATAAATACCTTTATCACATTTGATATTTCATAATTATCTGTCATAATATAATATTACATTAAAAAAATAATAATAATGCTAAAATTCAGACTCATACAGAATTTAATATAAATTCTTTAAAAATAAACAATTTGGGTAACTATATAAATTTTTTTGTACATTTCATAACACAACCACAATGGCAAATGATTTACGTTTTTACTATGGCATGATAATGGCGTCTTTATAATCAACCGAAAAACCAATGCATTCATACTATTCTAATTTATAATAACCAGTTGTGAATCTGTAAATATAAAGTGAATAAAAAATATATTATTGGAATGTTCAAGTAAATATAAACCTATTTCAAATATAACATTGTATACAATAATCATACATTTTGGTTGTAAAAAGGAACACAAGGTTGGAAATGCGTAGTAAGAGAGAGAAGAAAAAAATATGTTTAACTAACATTTAAATATTTAAGATTTATATAAAAAATGCTATTTACAATAAGCTCTTGTTACATTACTTGTTATTTGAACCTTGATCACGTTAAATACATTTTATATTTACAGAGATAAATAATACTAAACAATACGTAATCAGGCACATCATGGTATGTCTGCATTCATCTATAATCTTATAAAATGAAACTAAATGTCTTAGCTGCCTATCTTATTATAATTATTCGAGTTAAGAAATAACAGCAAGTATAAAAGTTTAACTTTACTAACCTATCAATTTGATCACTACTCCTTCAGTCAACACAAACCTAGCAAGTCTGCACTTTATAAATGCTATTTAAATATCAAACTTATCATATGATAATAGAAACGAAAATTACGTTGAGTGATAAAACATTCGATTGAAATGTCTGAAGGAGTAAAAATAGTTGTGGTTTATGATTATGAGCTTAGTTCATCATTTTCGAGGGCTAGTTGACTGATATTCACGTAGTCTGGATGACGCGAGAACACATCCACGAGGTTGCTAAAAGTTGGTCTAGCGTCAGGATTGTAAGCCCAACAGTCCAACATCACCTGGTAGATTTCATCGGGACAGTTTTCTGGTCTCTCGAGTCTTTGTCCATTCTCCACTATTTGTATTGCCTGTAAACATAATAATTAGATAATATGCTAAATATCTAAAATGAATAAATATGTAGGAGAGATAGTTTTATCAATGGATTAAAATGTAAGTATATATCAGGCTGGCAACGTCCACTATCCTTGATTTGAAATTAATTATTGCTCCATCTAGTCCCTTATTTATGTCCGTTAATCCGTTACGAAATAGGGACAAATAACCAAGTTAGGTAGGTAGTTTCGAAAAAAAAGAAACGAGTCTGCGGCATTGTTGGGCTGACTGGCTATATGCACATTTATTTGAAAATATTTTCATATGATAATTTACATCGTTATATAACTGTAAAAATGCCCAGAATGGAAAAACTAAAATTTAGTAACAATGATAATTGATGAAAATAAGTAACAACTATGAGCAAGTTTAAACGCCGGAATTTTGATACGCTAGTCGTGACGTCAAAGTACACGACCAGAGATATGACATTTTAAGCTAATATGGATTTTGAGTGATCGATTATTATTAAATTACCCAAATCGATTAACAAATAATCGATTTTTAAAAGTATAATAGACTTTTTTAATAAGCCTATAACACCATTTAAATTTTTATCTGTTGTTTATTTTGTTTTATTATATTTTACTGCATCGATGTTAACTTTTCTTTACAACGACATCCCTATACGTGTACATATTCGTCACATCCGTTCTAACAAGTAGCATTTGAATATTTTGAAGTTACCGCATTTGTTTACACTTTGAATAATTATTTTCAAGAAGAAAACGAACTAATGTTAAAAAATATTGACATAGACTTTATTCTAAGGCAATAATGATTGTTCTAAAATATATTTAACCCTTTTTGAATCAGACACATATTCCCTATTCTGTGATCTATACATATACAGTACCAAATAAATTATAAATTCGCTTCTCGCTGTATGTACGCCGATATCATTTAAACTATGCAACAGATTTTAACGCGGTTTTCATCAAAATACAGAGTGATTCAACAGGAAGGTTTATATCTATACTAATATTATAAAGAGGAAAACTTTGTTTGTATGTTTGTTTGTTTAATTGTAATGAATAGGCTCAAAAACATTGGACCGATTTCAAAAATTCTTTCACCATTCGAAAGCTACATTATCCTCGAGTGCCATAGGCTGTATTTTATTTTGGAAAAAATAGGGTTCCGTGAGATATTTTGGACTACATTTAAACGCGTTTATTTTACTCATGCTATTAATCCTTATCAAAATAAATTATTTCGTCGCTAAGTACAGTTTAAGTATTAATTTTTAATTTACTTTCTTGTATTTTGGCTGTGTGTAAATAAATAAATATTATTATTATTAAAATATTATTATTATAATATTTGGTCTTTGAATGATTAAAATTGGACGTACGGTTTTGAAGTTATGGCGAAATTAAAATATTTGTGCTGCACGGACCGTTGTATAAAACAAAGTCGCTTTCTCTGTCCATATATTCCTATGTATGCTTAAATCTATAAAACTACGCAACGGATTTTGATGCGATTTTGATTTCATAGATAGGGTGATTCAAAAGGAAGGTTTTTATTTATAATACAAGAGCACGCGGGCGAAGCCGCTGGCGGAAAGCTAGTCTATTATACAGAACGATGGGGACGAAACCGCTGGCGGCAAGCTAGTAATGAAGTAAACATATTGTTCACGATATCTACCAGCGAGCAAAAAGGTCAACGTACGTAATTCTTTCTGTTTGGCGACCGGACTATAGTAATGGTTGAGTTACCTCGATCCCTCTGACGTCACCGTACGGCTGCTTCCCATATGAGAACATTTCCCACAGCGTGACGCCATAACTCCATACGTCGCTGGCGTGGCTGAATGTACCGTAGTTGTAAGACTCGGGCGCGTACCACTTAATCGGCCACTTGCCGCCGTGACTCGCCTTGTAGTAACAACTGTCCGCGGATAGCGCGCGCGATAGACCGAAGTCGCTTATTTTCACTTGTTGTCTGTAATGATATATCGACATTTATTGATGTTTTTTTGTAGTCTGATGGTATGTTCTAGTCTTTTAAGCAGAGTCCGCTGATAAATATCTACAGATAATAACACCGGAAAATAATAAGAACCGCCAATTTATAAATATCCTAGGAAATTTATAATATAAATTATAGTTTAGTTAATCTGATTGTACCTTAGCATTGCCACTGTCAACATGGATTAATCAGAGAACAGTGTATTATATGCCGTATTTCAAAGCGTCGAAAATTAAAAGCTCTTCTGTAATTGGTCGAACCGTTTCGAAATCTTAGTTAGTTTATAAATGTATTATGAGACATTGATAAATTTGCGGATCTTGTTATTTTCCGGTGACAGATATATATCGATTGATATATACGTTGATATATTAATTGATGATTTTAATATTTATTTTTAGTTTGAGTGTAGAGGCTCAGCTTCGCCTGATGTAAGTAATATGAATGTGAGGTGCGAACGGTAAATTTTTTATTAAAATTTAATGCTTATGTTCACGTAATAAGTTTTATTATTACATTACCAGATATCCTCGCACGCATACAAATTTTTAATGATATTATAATAAATAACCAAATTGATTTAAAATATTAAATAAAGCCACTAGCAGCTTAAAAATCGCAGTTTTCATATGCATAATATATGTCGGATAAATTTCAAATATCGGATTTTTCATAGGGTTCAATATTTGTATGTGTATATATTTGTACATAAGGAATATTCTTTCTTTAATCTTAAGTCTATATACTGCGTGTTTGATTACCTGCTAGCAACCAGTATATTTCTAGCGGCGAGATCTCTGTGTACGAATCGTCGTCGCTCTAGATATCTCATGCCGGCAGCTATTTGACACGCCCACAGCCTTAACTCGTATCCTGGTGACGCTTTCTCAGGATGCCTGATGAGGTATTCTAAAAGGGAGCCCAATGGCACTAATTCTTGGACCATTGCAAGTGGAGGACCCTGAAAATAAGGTGTTTGATTATTAAATGTCAAATTCATTCATTCGTGTTCGTGAGTTCATTCGAGATTCGAGAAAAATTGATCACAAATTTACCAATAGTTAAACACTTATTGAAGTTTTTTTATTGTAAATTTTATTCAATATTAATCGAGATATCGAAATCGTAATTAAAACATTGATGTAAGTACTATCTTGTTGTGCATAAAATGTAAGAAACTAATAGCAACGCGTTTGTTTACAAAACCAACTGACGTCACAACTACAGACAAACATGGCGTACAGCGTGGCGTATTTCGTCTAATTTGACGATGTAATTTTATGACACTTATCTTATAATTTTTTTTATATATATTTAGATACTTTTCAAAATAGGTATAATACTGTAGCGTCCGTGCACATTACTATAGGTAGGTTTATTCTTAGGACGGTTTATGGCCAATGCTGGCCGTTGATATTTTAAATAATTACTTTTTCGTATTCGAATTCACGTGTTCGTGTTTTGCTGGTTGACAATCTTCCCTTTCTGATCGAGACCGGCATAGAGTGAGTAACATAATATTTCGTTATAAGTGATTCGATGTTCACCCATCTCCACCATCAGAATCAAGTTATCAGAATATTCTATAGACCTGCCGGACAGGGTATAAGGCTGAAAGTGTTGTAGTCTCACCAGTGACACGCCGATGAGTCTCACGATGCAGGTGTGCCGGAGCGACATCATGAGCTTGGCCTCAGCGAGGAACTCCCGCCGGTTGGTGTCGGTGTGCTGCACGTGCAGCGTCTTCACCGCCACCGGCACCGGCGGCGCGGCGGACGCGTCCGCACCCGGCGAGTGCGTCGCGCGGACTACCGACCCGAACTCGCCCTCGCCCAACACCGCGCCCAGGGTCAACGAACTCATCGGTATGAACTCTGCAACATATCATCTTTATCTATTGACATGAAGACCATATACTTGGCCACAGGGACATCATCGCCATCTTTCATTCATTTCACTTTCATTTTACATGTAGAAATTTATTTATTCACTTGACATTGGCAGAATTGTGCGAAATGCGCAGATAGGCTATTAAAAAGAAGAAGAATCTATTGACATATTACTCTTTGCCCTGATAGCTACTCGCTTTTGGAATGCTCTTTTAGCTCATATTAAAACTGCTTAGAGTAGAACGGTTTTCAAGAGATTGGTGCTTAAACTCTATCTCATGTGCGTTCTGTATTTTTTATGTATTTATTTAATTATTTGATCAATTTTACATTCACATTGCTATACTGAAAAATAATCTTAATAAAAAATGTTTAAAAAATACATTTTGTCTTTGACAAAGTATAATACATTTTGTCTTTCAAACTTTGAGCCACGTGACTGTAAACGACACTATAAAAACAATGACGTCATTGTTTAAGATGACAGAACAAAATGACAACATTGAGAAAAGACACGTGGGTTCGTTTTGAAAAAAAAAATCAAATTAATGATGTCAGAATTGAATCTCAATAAAATTACCATTAAAAAATCTATTTTTGATAAATCGTGAGATATAATACTGTTAAAGATAAATTAACGCAAATACAAATAATAAAATATTACTTCAAATATATCAAACAAAACCATTTGTATCTAGAAATACAAAACATAAAATTTACTTCAATTTCTCTTCTGTAATACCTATTGTTTACTTCGTCAATATATGTTGATAAATGGTTTATGTTGCCTTGACATATTTACAGGTGTGAGACGTCATAAATACCTCGTGATCAGCGTTATTATATAAGGCAAAAATTTTTGCGTGATTTTGGCTATTTAAATTTATCAATTATTTTCGTCGAAAATAGAATAGTTTCATAAAATATATTTAAGCTGTTTATAACATAACAAACAAGCATTTTATCAAAATAGTTTTCAGAAAGTATCAAATAACCTCCTGAAGGATTTTTTCAGTCACCTAATTTGCTGTCATATAGTTGTCAGTTTGAACAATTGCGTCACAGATGAAGTTGCCGCGTTTTTGCGCCAATTTTAAATGTTATTGGTAAACCACGTTTTATTCGGATTTAAAAAGGAATACTGATTTTTATGGGTATATTTTAACCTTATAATTAATTTAAATGAAGTTTAAAAACATCTTTAACTCCCAGATTACACGAACAAATCATATTAAAAACATCATATTAAACTGTCGCTAAATCGATCGTGTAATGGTCACTACTGTTTCTTAAAAACGCAATTTATAATCTCACCTTGCAAAGTAGACAGTTGACCGTCAGAGTTGATTGAAATTTCATTGTAATTCTCCGCCAACGAGGCCACCGCGCCAGTGTTGGCCGGCACTTTGTACGTTTCGTTGTCATCTTGCGTGGACTCATCATTGTTGTTAAAACTGTCGTTGTTGAAGTCTGACGAGAAGGAGAGGTTCCGCGTGAGGAGGTCAAAGGCGTTGTTGTTGGAGGGCACGGTGGGCGGGGAGTTCGGGTTCGATATCTGATCGTCGTTAAGTATATCGTGTTTGACTAGGGATAACGTTTGGTTCATGGCGGCGCGACTCGGTGATGGTTTCTTGGTGCGTGGCATTGTGGAGAACTGGAACATAAATATGAGCGTTTTAAACTTCCGCGTTGCTTTATATTTGATTGTATAATAAGGGTATTAACGCGATAGATTTTTATAGTTAGGTTTTTTCACCCACGAAATATATTCCCGAGGTTTCAACCAGGTTACACCGGTCGTGGTCGAAACATCGGGAAATATAGGTAGGTGAAAAACCTCCCCACTCATCCCCCACTGCAGGGGCTCAGGCCTTCCTTATGAATGGTTACGGATGATAAGCCATGACCCTCCACGCTGGCCCAATTGGAGGGTATTAACGCCTGCAAATGCAGCAGAGACAAACGACTTAACGTGCCTTATGAAGCACGGAGTAGATCGAGATAGTAATATTTTGGTCACCTATCCCGTGACCGACCCTTGCGAAGGTGCTTAACAACAACGATCGCGGGCCGCTTATCCACCACAACACATAGTTACTCATTAAGTGCTAAATAATATAGCGCATGGTGAATGTTCGTTTGCACAAAGCAGACCTATCATCGCCGAAGAGAGCCGAACATACTTGTTTCAATAATCATAAGGTGTAAAATACAACTCATTAGGTGTCTGTCTCACTCACACTCGAGCGGGATCAAGGACATGAATATAGGTGGATCATCTGAAGGTGGGATAATTGAATTATACTGATTGGTCGACATTTTGATATTCACATTAATTGTGTCCCACTATAATTAGTTGAACAAACCGTTACTATACTTACTTCTGGTAACGGTGGTTTGGGTTTGGGCGGCACGGCTGTAGTCAGTCTTGTCGGCAGCCCGTCGGGAACAGTGCTGTAGTGTTCTATCAATCTCTCTAATGATTCTAGATACGGACCATCGTCTATGAATAGCCAATTATTCTGAAAAACAAGAGTTAAGTTTAAAATAAAGAACAACTAAAAAAATATATTTGTGGGCCCAAAACACTGACACACCTATTCAGTTTCATAGTAAAGGGGCCGTCAATTAATCACAAGATCTTTTTTTTGATCCCCCCTCCCCCTTGATGATACCTGGTGAGGTTTAAGACTACCCCCTCCCTCCTTCAAACAAATCACCTGTATTTAAAAAAAGAACAAAAAATCTTAATTAAGAGGAAAAAATTACCCCCCTTTGATTTTTCGTGATTTTTGACGAATCCCTCCCCCCCATTTCGAGCCTCACGTGATTAATGGACGGCCCCAAACATGAATAACTGAACAAGTGGTAGGGGAAAAAATTTGAACAATTCAAAAGTGCTTGTAACAAGGTTATTTGGAAGTATTTTTCATTTTCATAAAAGTTACTTAGAAAACAAAGTTACATTGTGATTTATCCAGGCACATGTAAAATACACTGCATTTTCTGGTAACACATAATATAATTTAGGTAAGGCCTGATTGTGTCTAATATAATGGTAAGCATTTGTAAAATATATTTTAATCTCTTGCCTTAAATAGTTATAGATAAACATTCCTATGAAGCACAAACCTCTTTTCTAATAATGAAGTTGTAGGGCGTATTCTCACTGAGCATTGTGAGTACGTAAGCGCCCGTGTGCCGCTCACTGTACCTCACCAGGAACACCCCGTCAGCGGGCCGGTCGCGGAGGCCGCGTTGTCGACAGTACTCCTCCAAAGTGCGTACCGCCTCATCCCGGTTCAAGGTGCCGTGATACCATAGGCTTTTGGAAGTCTGCGGCGGTTTCGGCGTGTAGTTTTCTAAGAGTGAGTTTTCACATGTTAAATTAGTGAATATATGAAAATAAGTGTTTAAGTGAAACTCGATGTAAATTTGTATTTCAAATGACAGATCGATCAGCAAATGAATTTTAAATTAAGTCTCCTATGGTATTATTATTACAATTTAGTATAAAATTTTATATTATTTGAAAAAATATACTCAAAATAAGATTGGAATAAATTGCATCCACTCTATCACGAGACTAAAGTTGAAATAAATTATTTATGACAACAAGAAGAGACAAGTGCATTTGTGAGTGACAAGATACATAGTTATGAAACCAAATATTCATGCACATACAGTTTCATACAGAATTATAAACACCTGTGTGTTTATAATTCTGAAAGTAAAGTAGTGTACTTAAATACACACAAACTCCGTGGAAATACAAATCGCGGGTTTCAAGCCATAGGGGGCTTATTTTTCAGGAGACATGAAAATAATACGCAACTGTCAAATGTCGAAACGGGTTTCACTTATACCTTTAAGTAATGTGCCGATTATAAAAAAAAAACTGTTTTGTTAATTGATAAAATTAGAAAATATTGGCGTTATTTTCTTTTTTGTGTGTATGCCCCTTTAGATTAAATGAAACCCGAGAAATGATAATATCACACTTTTCAAAAGACTTACTCAATAATTGATAGCATTCCGTGTGTCCATAGTGCTTTGCTAAGTCTGCAGGTGTATCTTTTGCTAATGTTCTAGGATGTGACGGTGCTTTGAGTTTAAGAAGAACCTTAAAACGAAATGATCTGTTTAATATCGAAAGAAATTGTCATTAAAAAAATGTTAGAGCTTTAATTTATTTCTCTGGCGACCATTTATGGCAGTGATAATGATAATATTTGGATAATATCTCATTGTGATGGTAATATTACCTCGATGCATTCGATATGGCCGCGTTGCGCAGCGTCATGCAATGGTACTTTTCCTGTGGGCGCATGTCTCATCTGATAGTTAGCATTTCCTTTTGTTATCAATAGTTCTGTTGTACTGGGTAAGTTATTCTGACATGTATACTGCAAAATTAAAAAAAGAATTGTATTAAAAAAAAAACAAATTATTATCAACACATTCTAGTTTTTAAATTTTCTTTTTTTCTGTCTAAAATAACTTTAAATTTAGTATTTAAACCTCCTTCTTGGTTATACAGGTTTTCTCAAAGTGAGGTACGCAACAAGTATTCATTAAGTAACGCCGATACATTGAGATAAAATGTTAAATGACGTCACGATTTTGTACATTTCTACAAAATTGTGACTTAGTGAGCCTCCACTTCTCAATTGAAATAAAAAATTAACATATTTAATATTTTTCTATTATCTGACTGAAGGACTGAATAGAATTTCTTATTTTTTACTCAGGCATCATCCCTATTGACGGTCAGGGTTAAAATTCGCTCTCATCTGGAATCTTTTAACTACGAATACGATTTTAAGAGTACATGTACTTTAAATTTAAGAGTATATATTAAATGACAGTTGCATCAACTTCAATTAGTTAAGCGGTGGACAAACTTGACTTTCAGAGTCAGTGTGCACTGGATATTTTTACTCAGCTGATATTGTGACCGCTCTGGTAATCAGTGTGGAGCTGTAATAAAGAAATAAAGGAAAAAAAAAAAACAAACGATTATTCCGTACTGATTCTAGGGGAGAAATTATTGGCCGACTAAAAATAGACAGTGCACGCTGTTTCTCAAAATAAATATACATCTAGCCGATAGTTACATGTAGAGGAGTGTAGCCAAAGGAGTCGCGCACGTTGACAGTGGCGCCACTCTCGATCAGTTTAGCGAGTATATTGTCGCGGCCGGCTCGCGCCGCTATATGTACAGCTGTTTGTCCGTCTTGGTTTTTAGCGTCCCGACTCCGGTACCCGCAGGCCAACATTTGAGATACAATGTTGTAATCGCCAGCCTCAGTCGCTCTGTTAAAGAATAATTACAATTTTAAAGTGACAATCACAACAAACAGTAGGTACCATATTACCATAAAATGTCTAGTTATTAATTAAGGCGAGTTTGTTTCTTTTTAAACAAAGTTTATTTATAGGCAATGCCAATATTTGCTAAATAAAAATCGTTAAAAGGTTTTTTAGATCGTTTAACTATATGAAAAATATAGGGGTACAAAAATAGGTATTGATATGATCTAAAGGAAGCTATTTTTTTTGCTATAAATGCATTTTTTTCTGTGATTTAAAATGTGTTAAATCAAGCTGTTTACAAGCTCGCACTGTCTAATCAGTCTCCGCCAATGTGTCTAAGAGGATGAGTGTGTGTCATTTATGCGGAGAAATTCATGGAACATCACAAAATTTTAAAAATTTATTTGATTACATCCGTAGCCGATATTTTTGAAGGTCCGGGTTTGATCTTCAGTTGGATCAATAGAAAATAAGCTTTTCTATATGTATTTTCTCCGGTCTGGGTGTTCGGTGTTTCAGATTTTGACCGCGAATGTAATAGATTTTGAACCAAGTGAAATGTGACAAAGAGCATTTTAAATAATCACTATTTATGAAATCCAGATTAGAATTTACTATAGATGTTTTTTTGTAAACTTACAATTCTTATTAAATTTTTGTACAACCAACAGAATGTCACATTATGAATTAAGTTTTTTGAAGAATTTAAATCTCAATGCATTAAGGATTTTATTGTATAAATAGGTGTAAACCTACGTTTAATAAAAATAAAAACATATTTGTAACAAAAAACCTGTAACGACCCCTATATCCTACTAATAACAAATTATATTTATGTAATAATGTATGAAATGTTATTACAATCAATCGATATAACAATTTTCATATTTATTTGATAATGAAGAAATATCACTTTATTATCTGTATATCGTTAGTCTGTAGTATGTCTGGCTGCGCAAGGTACCGTGTGGTGTACGTCAAAATAGCAGGCACAACAACGAATTTGTGCCAATAATTAGGTAGACTATATGTCGGAGTAGAAATAGATGTCAATAAATGTGAGTGAATAGTGACAAATAGTGTTACATAGAATATAAATAGGTACACTGTAAATTAAGAGATATTGTAAGAACTTAGTGTGCCCGTTAGCTACATAGCAGGCACAATTGAAATACGATTCGTGTTAGTTTGAATTAGTTGTCAAAAAAAAAATTCTATACTACTAACTTTTATTTGACTCGCTTGACTTGACGCTTAAAGCAACGGCAATTTAAAACAAACGGGTAAGAATAAAAAAAGAAAGTAGAAGCTAATAAATACACAAAACCATTGTGACTGAAATTATGATTTTCATGATACATAAAAACTCAAACATTTCTTCTTTATTACTCTTTAAAACTAAAAAATAACTGCTTACATGTGCATGGATGCTTGCAATCAATATTAAACTTTATTGTACAGCGACAAGGGTCTAAATATATTTTAGTAATGTGAGATTATTATTATTTTTTTATTATAAGGGGCTATGCAGTTCTCTAAGGAACTGTAGTCACTGCGACCTTGAAGATCTATTGTGACTCGCCGCCAGAGCTATAGTAACTCCTTTAGCCCGGTAGACTTCAAAAAGTCTATAATATTCCTGGCTTTTAGATTTTATATCTTATGGGCTGATTATATATCGTCCCAGATGTATGCTTCGTTTGTGGATCAGTGGTCCACATTCACACAGGAGGTGTTTTGGTGTTTCACGTTCCTGTTTGCAATATCTGCAAATATCAGTGTCACTTAGTTTCATGTGAAATAGGTGTCTGTTTAATTTACAGTGTCTGGATAAATTTCGTACAATTGCACATATATTTGCTCTGTTTAGCTTCAAGAACTCTTCAGCTAGTTTTTGTGAATGGCCTTCAATTAGGGATTTAGCGTGGGGAGAACAGAACACAGACTGTGTTCTGTGATGGGGAGGATGTGGGAAGTACCATCGAGTAAAAAAATGGTAATGGAAAGCAATCTTAATTTAAATGTAAGACAATTGTTTAAGCAATTAATATATTATATTATATTAGCTTATTCTTTCTTTTGTTATTCTTACCCATTTGTTTAGAATCGGTGTTGCTTTAAGTGTCAAGTTAGCAGGCATAACATTAATCAGAAATATCTTGAATTCAACAAAACCTAGATATTCTAGCAAGCAGGCGATCTAAGATAAGAAAATTCGAGATATTTCTGATTAGCTTATTGTATAATTTCGAAATCTATCGCAAGCACTTTCAAATGTATAGCGATTTATGTAACTTTTAAAGTCGCAATCGCATTTTTGCGTCAATGATGATTCAATTATCAAGAAACGTAATAAAAACTTATTTAAATCAGTCAAAGATTGCAGGAACTATTCATCACTTTCGTTTTATATTTCTCATTAGCCTTCAAAGATATTTGTCTATAATGCTTGTCTTAGGCAATTCCAATCAATGTTTAATAAAACATATCATATAATTGTAGCGCGAAGGTCATGAATATCTTTCAAATAACATATTGAAAAGGACTTCAATAGAATTAATAGAATAAATAGACAATATGACCTCTGGGTTTCAATATGGGTTTCAGTATTCAACATCATTACTTAACAATTTTATAAAAAACATTGCTATTTAAATTAGATGCTTAACAACTATAACAAGAACATTAGATCTAAAAGACAATGATTTACTTAATGTGATTCATTAAGTAATAATATAGGTGGTCGGTGAGTCATCATTGCCAAATACAGATGTCTTGGATGAATGGCTAATGTGATAGCAACTATGATATTATTATTTGTCAGTTAACTTTTCAAAACATTAACTAGTATGACTAACAGTAATATAATTAGCATAACAAATAATATTAAACATTTGTAACATTCCAATGCCTACATTTTAATAATATTAGATAGTAAATTTTTTTTTTTACTTTTTTTTGTTCTATAAATTTATTCAGAAAGTCACAATTTGTATATATTAATTGCTATTGAACTTAAAATAACATTGTGAAATCCCAAAATTTAACAATAAAACTTTATCTGTAACTATAAAGTATTTTTCACAGTTAAAATTATAATTAAAAAAATAATGGCAATACCTACATTGCAACATGTGCTAAACTCATTTCCACACATGGTATTTGACTCAGAATTAATCATACACACAGATGTCACATACCTATCATGCAAATAGATGTAGGTATCTAAGATGAAATATTTCAAATAACTGGCATCGTAAGCAAAAAGTGTTGATATACAAGGGCATATTTTGTTCTCTTGATGTTTATTCAATAAATGCCTTGACAATGCATTCAACAGGAAATTATCAATAAAGTTGCTTATGTGTTTGTATGTATGTGTACTTGATAGTACCTACAATATGAATAAAATTGCTGAGTTCAGTAACCTTTGAACTTATATTAATATAGTTCGAGAGTTTGTGTCATTACACTCTGATATTTGTAGAAAAATATGAAGTAATATATCAAATATAATATAATAGAACTACATAATAATAAGATGATTATGTAATTGGCTTCTGTACACCATAGAAGCATTAGTAAATTATATTAAATAATATTTTTATAGCATTTATATGACACATTAGGTGAATTAAAAAGAAATTTGAAGGTATATTAGACAGATTTTTATAATTGCACTAAGTGAATATCTATGACAGAATAATATTGTCACTAACACAATTCTATTAATCACTATAATATTACTATTGTACTAAATAAATTTGACCCATAGTAAACTATTTCATCCAAATTAGTTCAGACATGAGAGAGAAATTAAGGACAATTTGTGTTGTTGCTTCTTTAATAGAACTTCCTACTTCAGCAGATACAATCTTTATTAACTGTTGGTAGCAATAAAACATTTCTTCATATCCTATTAGACACAGAGCAAGTTCCTTTTACCCAAGTAGTCAATGCTATAGCACAGTATTATATGTTTTTAAAGAAGCTTTAAGAGAAGAATTTAAGAAAAATGTTGTATATTATCAAAATACAGTACAGCAGTGACAAGTTTCATCAAAATAATAAACATTATAATTTACCTATTTAAAAACAGGCAACTATACATATATGAAAAGAGATGTGAATATCAAGGAAGTTAACAAACTGTGTAAGGATCATACTTTGCAATAATCGGTTCGCCTACTCTGCATCTCATGAGCATAAAGACATAGATTATTTATTAAACAATCTTCATTGATAAAAAGATAATGTCTCCTTTTTGATTTTCATTTAATTTGGCATCAAAAACTGATAGTGAAATAAGTAGACAGTATTAATTTAAATACAATATGATAATAAATAATTACCTACCTTATCATAGATCATTTTTTTATTGAAAAACTAAGGTAATATACAAAATAACTTTTAGTAAATTGAATGATAAGACTCACCGATGCAACAAGTTTGTTGTTCCTTGAGTACGAGATTCATGAGGTGGAGGCTGGCCTTTACAAACCACAGAGAGACGGGTAACCAAACCATTTGAATCTCCACGGTAGTGCTGTATTAATGTATCCAATCCATGGACTGTTGTGTGTTCTTCAATAGAGAAAAATGCATCTTCACCATGCCTTCGAATTTGATAATGCACTACTTCACCCTGTAATTTATTTTAGAGATTTCAGTTGTATATTTGTAGTTAAAACATTACCATATTCAATGAAAATTTGTAGGTAATTTTAAGGTTATTCTTATAAATATTAAGTACCTGATGTAACACAGAGAGAACATAGTCTCCAGGCGACGTATTGCTCTCACGTACCAAAAAAACACCATCCTCACCCTCTACAATCAAACAAATCATTAACTAAGTAAGTAAGTATATCTAATTGAAGAAAACATTTGGATGGAACTCTATCTATAGTTACCTTCTTTTAAAAGTTTTTCTGCGGTATCTCGCGATATTTTTCCATGGAACCAGTTTACGTTATCCTCTCTATTCATCCTCAACAAAAAAGAGTTTGTCTGAAAAGTTAATTGGAAACTTGTTAAATACAATCCAACAAGTGTCAGAAATTCGAGGAAAAAAACTTATTTATTATGGACGATTCACACCATTTCTTTCACGTTTGAATACTTACTTGAATTAAAAAAATGTCTAATGTTTACCACTTTTAACTTTCATTTGAATTTCGATTAAATAAATAGAACGAAAACAAAAACAGTCGACTATAGCAAACAAACTATCGCTATCGCCATATTATATTCTATTTCATTCTCGCGTATGTCACAATACACTTTTGATTATGCAAGCATATTTAAAATGTCCACAAATAAACTATGAATGCCACAAACAAAGCAAAATAACATAAGTTAAAAAGAGATAAAATAGCAGTCGACTATCTTTTGTACGTTTCCGTATAATATTGTATACGTCACGCACTACATTGCTCAAATAAGCCACTGATAAGATTTGTATGATGATTCATAAATATTTATACGCAATTTATTTTGGATTATTTAGCAATTGTTTTTTAGTACATTTAATTATTTTAATGTTTCTTACCTTCAACAAGATGAATGACGTCATGGTTGTTAACATGTTATTCAACTTCACAAAACAAAATATTTGCACTTGTCTTTTATAATGAAAGTTTAATATTTTTTCCAGCGTTCATGCACACGCATTTTATAATTAATATTGTTTTAATATATTTTACGCGAATTGTTTAAAATAAAAATAGTGGCGGTAAGCGGAGTGCGTCTAGCAAACAACCGGCAGACAGGCGCGGTATCCCCGACTCTGCCTTCCAACGAATGACTCATAGCAAGGTCAATTCCGAGAAATGAATCACCAACGTAGGTACCCAGTTCTACAATGGTTTATGTAGTTCGCATTCCCTCACAGCACTTCATGATTTACCAAAATTCATCAAAAGGCACATAAATAAATACATTATGCCTACTAAGTACTTAAATACTTATCATAATTATTAGCATTTTGTTCTCCAGAACCCCTAAAATTTTGACCCACCTAATAATTCCCAACTCTACCTAGAGACGTAGGTAGAAAACAAATATTTTAAGAAAAGTGGAAAAGTGCGATTCAGACGTGCACACCAAAGGTTCCGTAAAAAATATTCTTCTAAAAAGAGTATACTATTATCTATTTAATCAATTTAATTAATTTTGTTGAACTATTTATTACATAAATATTTATGAAATGATTAGATATTTAGGACGAAATTGAGAAATTTTACAATAACTGTAATTAATTAATTTAAAATAATTCGTCCAATTCCTCTATGTCTCTATCTGTCTTATTGATTGGTGGTTTTAAAATCATCTCGTTTTCTCTTTGGCTATAAGCGTACTCTTAATAATTTAAAAATTATTTAGGTATCTTAATATCATAAAAAAAAATATCTAAGCGTCCTACGGGTCTTTCTTTGTTTGTTTTTGGGTAGGTAGTAATTTTTGAAAATACTGATCCGATCAAGAAAATTCTTTTACCAGTGTCCATGTCTAAATCTACAAAATACATCTCACGCGGGTCAGGGATAATTTATGCGGATCAAGTCGCGTAAACTATTTACGATGTAATTTAAAAAAGTTGTTTAATTACTCATCACAAGGGAAAAGTCTTTGATTACACAGAGGCCCGACCCTCTTACTCTCGAGGGAGGTGAGGTAATATTTTAAACTACACTTACTTGGGAGAGATATAAAACAAAGAGCAAGTAAAAAAAGTTTGAGTAAAAACGAATGTACCGATTTCTTGTTTTTTCAAAAAATATAACTGGCTTCAAACTTCAGAAAAGTGAAAACAACTATAAAATTAAAAAGGAAGAGGTTATATGTCCGACGGCGATGTATTTTTTTTTTATGTTCGGTAACCGCTTTTTCCGCCAATTATTGACCGATTTTCTTTACATCAAATATCACCTAAATATTTAGATAATTATGTTTATGTCACCTAAAAAACAATAGATTGTGTGTTTTGCATTCATTCGTAATTCGAAAGGTGGAGTTTCTATGTTCAACAAGAAGTTGGGTATCTTTATATTTATCTTATTGTTCAATGAGTGTTATGAATAATTAATATCCTTATTTGAATCTAATATATTCTTCGTAGATTTTGTATTAATTTTTGATGTTATTTAATTAAATGTGCGTAGTAAGTAAAGTTTGTGTTTGTCTTGCACCCGATCCTCGTATTATTTCAGCTTTCCTCAGGTTCCTTTATTTCGATTGAGCTATAAGTATTTTTTATAAAAGTGTTCATCGATTTCTTCTTGAATTGTCAATTAAATTTGTAGCAAATTAGCTGTTTCCCCGTGACTTCATCTGTGTAAATTATAGCCTATGTCCCTCGCGTATTATTTAGTTCCCGGTAGATTAGACTTATAATCGGTCCAATAGTTTTGGAGTATATCCAATGCAAACAAACAAGCAATCAAATCTTACCCCTTTTTAATATGAGTATAGAATTATGTAGAGCAAATAAACAAAATCTCCATTCCTAAGACCATTGAATATTTTATATATAGATATATAATATTTATAGTGTTATTATTTAAAAAATATCATTATCACTTAAAACATGAATTAGAAACTTAAAAAAAATATAACTAGGCCATTTCAAATTTTTTTATTAATAACCTACGGGAAAGCTCCGCCCGACTTCAATAGCATTTACTTGAATAAGTCGCTTTTGAGATAAGTATTATTTATCATTTTTTTATGTTTTAAGTCGTTTCTATCATTTGAAAAAAGTTTTTATCAGTTTAGAAATCAGAGCTTGAAGTTTCTAGAGTTAAACAAATATTTTGCTAGCTTGAAGTATTTAGAATTAAACCAATATTTTGTTATAAAATCGTATACAAAATTATAATTTCTTCTAGTGTATATAACACTTAAGTCGTAATGTTTTCATGGAAAATTTTGAAATACTACTGTTAGGTCTAGAATATAAACCGAATCACAGTCTTCTAACTGTGCTTATCGGTATGTACATACTGTAAAAATACAAATATTTTTTGGACAATGCACACAATAATACATGTAATTATTGCGACAATTTTGCCAATTACGCTAACTACCCTTTGACGCATTAATGACAAACCCGTCTAATGCCATACTATAATCGATATTTATTTACAATTAGAAAGGTTTACAAACTAGATATGTGGTTCTTAGAATTTCGTAAAGGTAGGTATGTAGTAGTTACTTAGCGTTAAGTTTTAATAATAAGAGTCTGGTGACTCATGTACGTTTGAATCACCATTATAAGATATTTCTCAATTCAAACAGACAATGGTTTATCGTAATCTGATCTCGGTACATCAACAGAGTTGGCATTAAATCTATAGGTTAAGTGCTTATGTAATTGCTTATGATTAAGTACCTATAATAGAAAGAATTGACCATATAGAAAAGAAACTATAGCCAAATAATATGGAATAAGAAAATTGGGGCATAATTTGAAAATTCTCAATATATTCAGCAATTTCGAAATCTGCTCGCGGGTTTGCTTGACTTACTATATCTTTAAAGGAAATAAATAGTTTACTATTGTCAATAGACCACACTAACGGAGTTTTTTAAAGTATATATATATGTTGATAATTTAATTTTTATTTTCATATTTATTAGATTTTTTAAGTGTGACTGATTTTACTTCAGGAAATTCGGAATGAATTATTTCTTGACCTTTCTCTGTTTTTTTTTTATTATTTCTATTACTTTATCTTTCGTATTGTGTTTACAATAGCATTTTAGTTATTTTCAATACTTAAATATATTTTTTATTTTGCTTTCAGGTTCAAATTTCTAATTTGATGTTGAAGGGAAAATGACCGTACTCTGACATTATTATTACCTAACTTCACATTTCTTTTGCTTCGGTTTTTATAGCAATCTATATACTCAATTTGTTGTAGATATTTACTCACAAAGTCTTGTTTCTTACTTATTTTAAGTAATTTATCTTTAAAATATGATGTTTTTCTAACATTTTCCCAGAAAATAATTACTTAGCTTGTTATTTAACTGGTTGGTCAAATAACAATCGTTGTAGTTGTGTTAGTAAATCGAGCTCAGCTACGTGTCTTTCTGAGTGTCCCTCTCAGCACCCGCGATAGATCATTAGGATATTGCTCCAGAAATTTATACTATATGTTAACCGATATAAAAGGTAGTCAAATCATACTCACACAATTACATATCATTTACTTTTTGAATGTCCTAGAGTTAAAGTATATTTCTTTGAATGTTTAATAAGTAGACACTTTAACTATGTTATTTAAATACTTACCGAACTGTTTAGAAAGCCTTTGCTGCAGTGGACAAACCAGTCCTAAAGTTTGTTTACCTTTCGATCGCAATGTTTATTTACTTTCATTCGACAGCCAGTGCGGTCTGCCTGATGCCTTCATTCCACTTGCGGTCAGGTTGTTAGGTTACGCAACTATAATTGGAGACAGTTTTCAATCGCTTGTGATGTTTTTCTCTGCTGAGGTATTATATGAACATGTTAAGAAGAACGTGCCTTCTAAGCATAGAATGAAAATCTTGACTTATTTATGTACCATCTTAGATAAATTGCGTTTTTAAATACATAATTTAAAAACACAAGAAAATATATATAGTATATCTTAATTTCAACGTTCATTAGTTTTGATAATTGGCTAAAGCTATAACACGGTCCGGGTCCTGGATATGCACGCAAAATAAATCAATTCAGCTGAAGAGGATTATGAATCTAAGTGGTTTTAATAGAGCTAATAACACGTCTAACATGTATGGCGGCTATATCCTAAAGATTTAAATGTTAATGTGATTTTTTTGTTATTTCCGTGTTATTTCTCATTTATACATGTGATTGATGGTACAAATTAATATTTAGATAAAGTTTCTTGTAGAAATTTCAGTAAGTACCTACTAATGCTAACTTGAATTCAATCCTATACAAATTTTATCATATAATTTCGTTTTACTTAATTTTTCATTTCTAATTCTTAGAGCTTAATTCGTGGGTTTAAGTATTCTTATTCATTATATGATTTTTATTAACCAGGAAAATGGTGGGAAATTATTCAAGAAAATTATTGGTAGTAGCCTTAATGTCAGTAATTTACCTACTTATATAAAGTATACCTTTTTATATATCTTTCTGTGCTTTACAGATGTTACATAAAATCACTTATCAATTCTAAACAAAAGAATTGATATGGAAGAATTTTTTTCGATATAAGTGACATTTAATATACTTATAAAATGAAATAAAAAAATATTGTATAACTAGAAAAACATCATTACAATATACAGGGTTATGGGTAATTAGACCGGATCCTTTTAAAGGGTCGTAGGGGAGGTCATTTATAATTAATTTCACCCCACATACGAAAGTTATTCTTTTTAAATGCACTTTCGTTTGCAAATTTACAACAACAAAAAGCATTTTTTATTTAAAACTTTGTTGTTTCTGTTGGTTTTATTATTACTTATCATGAACTGGAATGTTATCTCTCCAAAACTATGAACAAAATTAGAATCTGCCCATAATTTAAGTTTATTCCACCTTTAAAAAAAAAACAATTTATCACAATAATGGCTCCCCTACGACCCCTTATAAGGATCCAGTTTAATTACCCATAACCCTGTTTATTAGATACGTACAACAGCATGTCAGATTACCACAATGCGTCAAAATTGGCAAACCCCTAAGATTTTAAACCTTTACTTTACGGTAGAGGTCAAAATACCTTGCAAAATTTTGACATATTCTGGAAACATCTGACGTGCAGCAGTGTGTACTTATTTAAAATTAAATAAATAAATTTGTTGATTTAACTGTCAGCTCCATAATCGTAGAAGCGCCCAATGTGATTAAGATGATTTTTACTAAAAAAGTTCAATTATATTTAGGCTGCATTTGATCTCTTGATCTGAACACGCAAAGTGACGCAAGGTATTTTAGCACACTTTCTTCAGTTTTATCTACTAAGTTACAACTCGATTGAACTCAATACAACACTGCATTTTACTCAAATCAATTCGAAACAAATTATTATATGTAACTTTGATTGCCTAAATGAAATTGTACTTCTGCGCTTGAAATTTTTTTTTGATCAGCTTGGGCACTTTATCCCATGCATTTAAAAAATATCGATACTCTTTCAATATGTATCCATATACGTATCCATTCGCGTTACGTTTATCAAAATATTTAATTTGTATCAAAAAAATTTAAAAACAAATATTATTAAAAATTATAAAAATCTATGGGATATAATTAATTATATACCACAAATATTAAGCTTAATACTTCAAAAAATATATAAAAACACAAATCAATTTTGCAGTTTAGAAAAACTGATTCAGCTAGGCCACTTTGCCATGATTAATTTCAGTTAGGCATGCAACAATTGGCCAATATTGTTGATCAACATCTTATTTGCTGGGTAGCAGCTGATGAGCACTGTCGTCACGTCAGCTCAAGATGCAACACGTAGACGGTAATTCAGCAAAAAGTTGCGTTATACGAACACGCAACAACGTTTATTGAACAAGAGTTTTTGCTCTATCCAAAAACAAAGTTGAGGAATATTTCGAAATGCATTATGTTGGTAAAACTGTGCGAGATAGATAATGCTAGTGTCATTGTTAGTGTCAGTGTCACTACTCCCTTTGTTTCATATATCCTTAAACAAAACTACGACTTCTGAAATTCTGACTAGTCCAATTGATGTAAGATAACAAGTCTGAGAATTTTTTTTAAATTCAATGTGCAGACGGTTTGGTGTACGTAGTCTGTGGTATGACTAGATTCGCCAAGGCAGCCTGGTGCCGCGCGGTGAGTCATTCCACTTTCTACCAGCTAGTGGGCAGCGGTCGATGACACGTCGTATATACCAACTCGTTGATGCTCCCGATGTCCGTACACAGTATAGCCTACCTGTGTGATAAGCTTATCGTCTTACCTACTCACACAGTTTATTGGGTATCCTTTTTATGAAGCTAGAATGTACTATCTATAATTGAAATCATTCTATTAGAATCGACGTTGTCAGCATAGTGCTTTATTAAAATTCTTCGTAGTTTATGGAAGTTAGTGTGCCAGTGATAGAAATCTGCTAATAAAAACTTAGTTATGATATATTTTAATTATATTTGTACTATTTTGCAATTCTCTTCTTAGCTTCTCAATGCTATACTGAAAAATATTCTTAATGAAAAATGGTTAAAGATCACTTAGAGAGAGTGGATTTTTATTAAGAATATAATTTATTTTGTTAAGACAATCTTCATGGTTATTAATATTGAAAAATTTCTCTGATATTGTTCTTATTTATTTTTGATTATAAGTTTATCTTGTTTTCTGATAATTTCATATCATTTCAGTTGACGAACGAATGTGTAGTTGCATTTAGATTTAGCAGTTTTGCTGAATTTTCTGATTTTGAGAATAAAATATCTATTTTTTACTCTTTATAAAAACCATATTCATATTTACCAAATTTCCGACGGTTCATAAAAATTGTGCTTACCAACAACGTATATATAGTACTCGCTTTTTTATGGATTTCATAAATGCTGGTTATCAACTGGACCCATCTAATAAAATTAAAAATATTAGGTAATACTATTCACAATCCTAATTTAATAAATTTTACATAATAAATCTGACAATTTATTATATGATTAGCTTTCCGCCCGCGGCTTCGCCCGCGTGAGGTTGATGTCGTACTTCATATTAACAACCCTTGTAAGCCCATTTTTCTCAATAAAATTAACCTATGTCCTTTCCCTCTAGCTGGTAAATTTCATTAAAATTAAAGGTAAATACCTACTCTTGCACACACACACACACATACGCGGACATAGTTTCTTTCGCATTTATAATATAAATAAAGTATTGATTTATTACTCTTCAATAGTTTAATACGCAAATGTGATACTTTCTTCTCGCCGAGTAAATGTCTCAGACTGGTGAGACATAGCATAACGCTCGCAGTCGACTGTAAGATGTTCTTCTCTCTGAATTAATTTCTCCGTGAGATATAGCGTGATGCTAACCGTCGATTGTGAGACGTTCTTCTCTCTGAATAAATCTCTTAGACTGACGAGATATAGCATAACGTTCATGGTCGACTATGAGACGTTCTTTCCACCAAATAAACGTCTAAGACCTCGCGCCTATAGTACGGCGCTCGCGGTCGACTGTGAAACGTTCTTCTCGCCGAATAGTCTCAGTCTATGTTATGGTAATTTAGTATTTGCAAATACTTATAAAACTTTACTTAAAAATCAATCGTCTTTTGTCACTAGAAAATGCTCATCATCCTAAACACCTTTTCCTACGGCGTATTCAGATCTTCTAAATAATTTATGACCTTGGATATATGGAATAATTTATGCCGAGGACTAATATCTATACAATAAAAAAGTTTTATCGAAATCCTCCCCCTTAGTTTTGGTGTAAAACGCGAACATCAGACAGACAAACAATTCAAAAGTCATATTTTACTCCCTGAAGTATTTTTTTTATTTACATTAAATGTATAGATGAAACACCCTCTACACTTTTACTATATGTAATAGATTTGAATTGGTTATAATATTTGATCGTTAAATAATTTCCTATTTATTTATGTCTTATATTTCCCTATTTACTATCAAATTTCATAACAGGAAAATAGAGAGCAAAAAATAAAAATCCAATGACCTCACACTGTACAAAATAAACTACAAAAACTATTTTGTGGGCTTGACTCGAAGCTGATTGTTTGTGCAAAAAGCATGAGTCGGTAGCATAGATGAGGTAATCGCCATTCGCCGCCTCTATCAATGAAAAACTTGCATAAAAAAATCATACAAAAGCTAACTGTTTTCTATCACGGCAAAGAAGTTAGATACAAAAATGTTAAAATACATTTTTGTAACAAAGTAACAATAGTAACAAAGAAGAGTTTTTAAGAATATTATTGCTGTGCCCAGATTAACTGTTTTGAATACAAACTAGACACTACGAACTAAACTGACTGAGCTTGTGATTCTTATTTACACAATAGATATAATTTTGGAAATCTTTTAATTTTTTATATTAACAAGTTATCTTTTCTTGGTCATAGGTGGTTTACAGGCTTCGATTTGAATTCACCTAGTAATCTCACCCAGTACATACGTAGTACATACATTTCAGGCGGTTTGGACTATTCTATTTGCGTTTACCATTTTAAAATTATATTAAGAATATACCTACGGGAAATCCGGAAAATTAATCAAGTGCGAGACATAAATAAGGAGAATTTAAAAAATCGGTTGACATACAGAAACATATATACAGTGGTGGCCATATAATTAAGAACGATTTGTAGTTATAGAATGTTTTACCATTTTTTTTTTTCATTACTTTTTGTAAGTATTTACTTTACGTATTCAAATTTTCTCGGATATACTAGGATAGACATATAAAATTAGTAACTTTTTTTTTGTAAAAGTATATTTATTGTAGACAGTATTATACCTTAGTATATGATAATAAAGCTAGACAAATAATTAGAAACAATACTCTTAAAAAAGAAATTAAACATATTTTAAACTAAAATTAATATTCGATCGCATGTCCACGACTTTTAATAACTGCTTTACATCGAAGAGGCATTGACTCTATCAATTTTTGACATTTTGGGTGAGAAATAGAATTACCTTCCTCCGAGAAAACGTCGTATTAAAGTATCGCTCAGTTGATTTACTACCTTTTCTTTAACTTCACACCAAAGATGTTCCATTGGGTTTAAATTAGGGCTGTTAACTGGCCAGTCTAAGATGGAAACGGATTGAGAGTGAAGAAATTCCTTTACCGAGCAGGCTGTATGTTTTGGATCATTATCATGATGAAATTTACAAACAATTGGAAGAACGTCTTCAGCATAGGGTAACATTGCCTCTTCCAATATACTCATATTTTTGTTCTTGAACTTGATCCATGTTTTTTTATAAGCCTAATATGCCCAATTCCATGACCAGAGAAGCAACATCAAATTTCAGGTTTCACCATGTTTTAAAGTCATCTTAGTAAACTTAGGGTCAAATGCCTTATTTGGACGTACGTATCGCCTTCCATCAGAGCATACTCTGTTTACTTTCGTTTCGTAAACGAAAAAAAATACATTTGACCACTACTTAACTGTCCAGTTTTCATACTTTTTTGCAAAGGTTAGCCGGGGTCGCCTATGGCACTGTTTTAGCATATGTACCTTTCTTGCTATTCTACTGTACAACTTTTCTTCTACTAAATGCCTTCGAATAGTGCGTGCCAAGATCGCAAAGGGGTTTCCTTCGCCAAAATATTATTTTCTTATAGCGTATTACCCTTTGAAAGGATTTAATTTCGCCAAACGAATGATATTTCTGTCGTATCGAAGAGATGTTTTGACGGTCGTATCATGCGCGGAATATTTAAAGTACTGTTATAAGTTTTAAAATGTTTCACAACATTGAAGATGCACAGCACTGTTTTCGAACATTGTAGATGGTCAGCTATTTTTTTATAAGACCAATTCTTCTCCCAAAGTTTGATTATAATCTCCCTTATAGATTGGTCGCAACTTTAATTTTTCCAATTATTATTTTGAAAAATTACGTTTCATTTGTGTTTACACTACAAATGGCGCCAGTTTTATGAGAAAATATTATAACCATAGGGTGTTCTTTGTTTGAATTTGAATAAAAAATAATTAGCTTGCGTTCTTAATTATATGACCAGCCAGTAAGAAGTAATTCTTGGACTAGATTTTACGTTTGCGTTTTATTCGTGGTTTATTAAAACTAATTTATAAAAGAAAGTACCAACAATGTAGGAAGATTTCGGAGTACTACAGCTTTTATTAAAACAAACATCCTCAACGTCGAGCACAACGCTACTGTCATAGCATAGAGTCACATAAAGTTTCCTTAAAAAGGTAATAAAGGTTTTTATTGTATCAAACAGCAGATGTAGCCGACACTAATGGTTTAACATGTCTTCCAAAGCACGCAGAAGATCGAAATAATATATTTTTGGTTATCATCATCAGCTCTTTTACGTCCCCACTGAAGGGCCATGACCCTCTACGCTGGCCCAATAGGAATGGAAGGGTATTTTTGGTCACCCATCCTATAAATGGCCTTTGTGAAATTTGCGTATACCGAACGTCTCCACCATTAAACCATCGAGCTTAGAAAGAAAAATTAACTTCTTTATATTTACAAATCAGGCGGGACAGTGTCACGTATTTTTTTCGTAATTATTAAATTACAGCGATACATAGAGTTAAAATGTTACATTACGTCACGCTTTTAATTTTTTTTTTACAATACTGTGACGTAGAGAGCCCCCAACTTTAATGCCTGTTATCTAAGCTATTTCTTATTAAATTAAAATAAAAAAAACCGTATCTAATATATTTCTATTATCTGACTAATTAACTAAATAGAATCTCTTTTTTTTACCCAGTCGTCATCCCTATTGTCAAAATTGTAACTGTTGTTAGATTTTTCTTATAATATTATTTAGTTGTTACACTTGATGGAACCAAGAGTACCATCAAATGTTAAAAAAAAGCTTATAAGTGCTTTCGAGTAACTCAAGTTCAAGTTTATTTTGTCCGATTGCGAGATAGTGCCAAACAAGGTGAAAATAAAAATCCTTATTATAAACATATTTAGACATGGCATATCGTTTATTAATAAAAAAAATTACGAAATAAAGTACACGTCAACAATTACCGTATGACATAAATCAGCGCGTAAACAAATCCGAGTCTACAACACGTACGAATTAACACGGCACCTTAGGGGCCTATTCCATTTGTCTTCGAACGATAATTCCGAAAAAATCGAATCTTTCTAATAATATTTTCCTGTAGATTATCCGTGTAGTGGGTAGTATCAAGCCTCCTACCTCCGTTGCATGATAATTATCGAGAAATGAGTTTTTTGGAGTCTTAAATACATGACATTTCGATTTTAGATACATAGAATTCAATCAGGTGTCGCGTTAGTTTAGACGAGTTGTAGATTATTCGTCCATCTCGGTAAGAAACAATTAATAACGAATGCGAATCAACAAAGATAATATGTAAGTAAATACTTATTTATATTAATTAAGTATATGCATAACAATAAAATACAGAATTTATCCGAAAAATTGATATTACGTAATTTAAAAAAATCTCTGGAATCACGGCAAATAATGCGATTTAACAGTGGTCTTTGCTGTTCTAATATATTCCCATACATTTACAATCTTATGTGAAGTTTGTGTTATTTATTATCTAATTAGTTAGATAATAAAAAACACTAACTTCCATAAACATCATACAATATAAAACATTATTAATACTAAAGAATTAGGTATATAGTACCAAGTGTTTATTATTTGTAAGAATATTATGACATTACTTTGGACATTAATATAATTAACCTTATCCACTCTTATAGTGAGCTTATAAATATTACTTTATAGTTTTAAGTAATAATAAGTACGTATTTCCATGTTTAATCTAATGTAGAGCACATATTTAACATTTTTCATGAATATTAAACTCAGATATTGGACCTATTTGAGTGTTTTCAATTATGCCTATAGCAATAACCTATAATCATAAGTTTTTGCTTTCGAATATTTTCTTCTACTTCAGTAGAAGGCATATTTCGACACAAAAAAAAATCAAGATATTACTGTCCAATTGCGAAATTTCACGAACATTTAATTAAATTTAAATGACACACAAATGACTCAAACAGCCTTTGCAATTTATTTGAACTCATACTACCACTGCTATTAAATTATAATAATTTTTTTATTATAAAATATGATATAATCGTGATTCGTGACACCAATTGAATTGAGCGAGTGCGTACCATGTATGCTATTTTTATAACAAAATGGAACTGCTGACCCATTACTGATTTTAGTATTCATGAAATAATTATTTAATATAATCAATACAATGTGTAATATATGTAGCTAAATATAAATACTAATGCAACATCTTATGAATATTTTAATATATTTACAAATGCGTGTTTAATTTAGCCCTTTCTAATGAGTCATTTTTGCATTATAGGTACCTATTATAATTGTATATTTTACTTAAATACTAATTAAGTTGCGTTAAACCTAATATAAAACTGAGATTACATGCTTGAAATTCAATTAATCGAAAGTTACTACTTAAAAATATGGGTAACTATTTTATAAACCTATAAGTTATAAAATTGACGGAACAAATACCATTTATATTAAGAAAAAACTCTACCTAATTTAGAAAATCACAACCAATAGAGTGAACAGATTTAGACCTGATGTAATAATTTGTATACCTCTACAAAAAAAGTATGGAATAGTAAATAAATTTGTATGGAAACTTAATTATTTAATTAATCTTATAATCAGAGAACATTATTCAACTACGCATTGCTCTATCACAGCAAATTATTTTATCGACAATGCATTTTTACCCTAATTCATATTTTTAAGAAACCAATGTTATAAATATACAAA
This sequence comes from Diatraea saccharalis, assembly GCA_918026875.4. Taxonomy (NCBI): domain Eukaryota; kingdom Metazoa; phylum Arthropoda; class Insecta; order Lepidoptera; family Crambidae; genus Diatraea; species Diatraea saccharalis. The sequence goes on along the minus strand of OU893340.1, from coordinate 6,193,849 downwards.
TAAAAAAAATTGTCAAGCAATACATTTTAAATTCATTATAATTATATTATGTTCACTCATTATTATACGTGTAATACGATTTGTTGATAGTGACTTATGTAAAAAAATTACAAAATAACACATATCTAATAAAATCAGAAAACTGTTAGTTATAGAGCTTTTTGAAATCTACAAACATTGCAAATAATAATTAATAGAGAATTTCTGAAATAAAATTAGAGATAATTATATGAAATTGATCACTAAGTAACAAACTAATATTTATTTTAAGCTTAAGTGAGAATTATAAATAGGCTCTATATGAGTATAGCATAACAAACTTTGCGTTTTCAAGATTTTTCGAGATACTCTCACATTTCTATAATAAGCTGGACATAGTGTAGTGCATAATGTCTACAACCTTATTCTTTAAACATAAAATATTTTACAAAATAACACTTACTCTAAGTAGGTACAAAACTCACGTGTTGAGTATTAACAATTAACTTAAATTAGAATTTTAAATAGGTACTATGTTCTACGTTTTTTAAAAATCATGAAGCTGCCTTTAAGCAGTATTGGATTCAGGAGAAAATTAGTGCATGAAATTTAACAATATTGCGGTAATACATATAGATTAGCTGCTACACAATGTTAAAACGTTAAAGCGGAATCTCATGCATGAAACTATAGAAGTGATATTCTCTTAAATATGACATCATTAGAAGTTCAATAATATAAAAGCTATTTCAAAGGTGATTAAAACACTAACGCTGTTGTTGCCGCTGTATTTTTACAGAATAACAAATCTGTTTAATTGAAATGTATGAAACAATTTTTTCTAAAACTGAATATTATTCTTCGTTATGCAGCAGCCTATTCTTATAAATAAATGCGGAATTGATAAAATTTGGGAAAAACAACAATTCTATTTAAAAAATCCACCAAAACTTGAAAAAAGCTAGTACCCATTCGAAGAGATTCCTGTGGTAAATAAATAAGTACATAAATGAGCTGCAAGAACGGGTTTCAGCGTCCATTTGAATGATATCGCTGTTTCTAACACCGGCTCCATACTTATGGCCCATAATGTGCGATCACAGGCCATCACCATTATGTATGCGGCATGATCGTCTATAATGGCCCATGATCGGCTATAATCGTGCATGATCGGTTTTTAGGACAATCACCAAAGGAAGTTTGGCCACAATCGTACGCGCGTCCACACAATCGCCGATCACTCAGTTCGTATTATTTACGAAATGGTGCGAACGCGTATTGTTTTGCCTGTTATCGATGCTAAAATGTCGTAGCCAAAGACCTATAATGAAATATTAATGTTAATAGAATTATACCAAAAAGACGTTTGACAAGGACAATTTGGATTCAGATGAAAACAAATGTGGGATAGCCGATCATGTGGATAGCGGGGCAATGATGGTGGAACTCAGTGATCGCCCATCATGGGCGATAGTGGAGAAGGCCCATAAAGACTAGGTAGTGTCGACTACGTGTAGCAGTTATCCTCGTCGGCGTGGTCGCTACAGTCTATAGTTCCGTCGCAGAGTTGCGCGAGCGTGATGCAGCGACCGTCGACGCAACGCAGCTCGCCGCTGGGGCAGGGCGACGCGTGCGCGCTCACAGACCCTGGAGTGAATACTGGCGAGCCCGCAGCAGGAAACTCGTCCTTGTCTGTGGTAGTACTGTTGGACTCCGGTGAGTCTAAAACTTCTTGTTGAGCTGCCGCTTTCTGAAAATTTAAATTTCATTATAACCTATCTATTTCGTTCATGGGGCCGTTGCAGGTGTATCTGTGTGTTAGATCATGCCGCCATGCTATGGCCTTTTCAAATCCACAGCGACGTTGACCTACAAAGCATGATTTTGAAGAAGTAAATTTGCCTTCCTTCCCAATATTTCCCTTTCCTATAGATTCTATTAGCCATTTCTACATCTTTCCTTTCTTCATTCTAAACTATCCTTAGTTTCAACCCGATAATAACAAGGAAGAGTTTCTGAACATATCACATTTGGGGCTTCGTCTCTTACTAAGATTTACTCCTATCGTTTATAACCTTACGTGAGTTTTACGTATGTGCCGTAACCAGATCATTTTTTTTAAATAACTTAGTCTTAAACTCAAAATACAAATACGGAAAAAGCCCTACTCATTTCTATTAACCACAAGTAGAAAATATCGGAATAAATACATACCCTTAATAAAGAAGCTCCATCGATAACTTTTTCTAGCTTGTTAATTGAAGTATCCAGATGTGTTAGATCAGACTCGGGCACTGATGGAACATTTTCGGACGGTTGGGACTGTTGTGTTCCACTAACGGGTTTCTTTTCTATCTCTTCCTTTTCTACGTCTTCGAAGAATCCAAGGTCGCCTACATTCACATCTTCCACAGATTCTGGTCTCGGTGTTAGGTTTGTCGGTCTTTTTCTCTCGACATGCCAGATGGCCGTTAAATTTTCTTTATCCTGTTTGAAGTCTTCTTGAGGTTTGGCCTTCGGTTCTTGCAGACCAGGACGCGTGTAGGGCGTCAAACGTGACAGAGATGGGCGACGTGTGAAATTTCTTTTTAGACCGTGGCTACTGTCACTTGTGATAAGCAGCTCTTTACTGCTGTCACTATCTCCTGAAAAATAAAAAAGATCAATATTTTCATTAAATTCATAACAGATTAAAATTTTACATATTTATTTATTTCACAAATTTTTTATTTCTGGTCGATTTCCTTATAGACCAAGTTCAACATAAGTATTTTTTTTTATAAAGTGTGATTGATTCCATAAAGATAAATAATTTATACTCAAGTGCCAGGAGTGCGACAACCTAACTATCTGGCCATAGGATACGACATCTTATCGATGTTACGGCAATATTTACTACTTTAACATGTGCTGTGGTAACGACGAACGACCGATAAAGAATAATGTTTATGGATTTGATAGCAGTGTTACCAACTTAGTCATTTATCCCAAAGGACTTTGAGCAATTTGGACCGAAGTATTGTAGCACTTTGAGTGATATATCATTTTGAAGATCTCATCCATATATATATCATTCAAAACATCACAGATGAGTTCTTACAAACGGTGGAGACTTTTACTATGAGTCACATCTCTGAACATTATTGACGCCATTAAGCTATAATGAATGTCAAATTTGTATTGATAATGATGTCTTGATAATTAGTTTACTAATGACAATTTTAATGGACGTTTGTGCAACTGACTGTTAAAGTGCTACAACACTCGGACCATACTAAAGTGCCCATTCTTGTCGTATTCTATATTGAGAATCAAGGCTAGAGAGTTAAGCGGTCGATCTGCAGCAGCTCTTATAGTTTTATAGTGGCAGAGTATTTTTACAGTTAGCGCGTATAAAGTCAGCAGAGTTCTCACCCGCAGATGCTGGTTATTGTAGATACCTTATGTGTTAAAAATTGTAATATATCACCTTGCTTCTGGTTCCTGAAGCGGCCGCTCCTACCAGCTTGTGGTTGATTCGGTTTCCTGACCGCGGGCGCGGGCGCGGAGCCGGCGGACTCCTCCCCGGGCTCCCCGGGGTGCGCCGCCGCCGCCGCTTCTGTGCGCAGTTCTCCATGAGCATCGCACACTGACGGCAATTCGTCCTCACCGTTCGCACAGTCCGCGTAACCGTCGCACATCCACCGTTTTTGAATGCACCCTCCGGACTGGCATCTGTATAATTTATTAAAAAAAAATAAGATGAAAGTTTTATTATCCCCACTCTAGGTCATCTTACATTGATGCTCTACACTTTCAGGATAATAATTTTCTCATAATGATAATGAATTTTTCTTAACGAATATCTTGACATTATAAAATTTAAAGATTAAGATTTGGCCAATGCTACCTACTCATTCGATTATAAGTAAGTAAAACCAATTGGGTACACATAGAGTTGGACAAATTAAACTAATACTTATTCAACTGTCTCGTAATAATGTTATAATTAATAATTAGCTCATACATACCGATACTCATTAGGCTCGCAGAGAACGCATTTGTTTTCGTCTTCACCAGTACTGCAATCCACAGCACCATCACAGATCCAATCTCTGGGTATACAGGAACCGTCTCCACATTGGAACTCTCGTTGATAGCATGGTGCTTTAGCCGCCACGCAGTTTGTTGAGGAGTACTGGTTGCAATTGAAAGCAGCTGCCAGTTCGCGCGGGATGAGCCCCTCACAATTATCCGTAATTGCTGTTATAAGTAATTCAGGCGTTATAGTTATAGATACTCTACATTTTAAGACTTACCTTAGCTAGAATATTACGATTAGTAGGCATATTTAAAAATTATATCACCTCGTATCATACTCAGTGACTTTTTGCATATTCATATTTCTGGATAAATGTTGAGTAAGCATAATAACTTAGGCATAATGACGGAAGAATTTCAAATGATAATGCAAGTAAACTAACTTATGTAAACTATACATTGTATTGACAATCGTCAATAAAAAAAAAAGAATAAAAAAATAAGCACACAGTAAGTTTTAACTAACATAAAATAGTATGTATAGTTTAAAGTATTACCACTCACTGACTCACATATACATATAAAATTATTGTAAAGATTTATTTGCTCTACTCACTTTTGCAGAGGTTATAACAGGGCATTTTGGGAGGATAAGGCGGGGGATTACATTCTGGTTCAAGTAGAGCGCACATGAATTGGCGCACACGCTCGCTGCAGTTGGTGGCGACCAAGTATTCCACCTGAGGGAACAGTTGCAGGAGGTCCACGCCGTTGACGATTGCCGAAGGCCCGGCCAGATCGTACGGCAGGACACCACGACAAAAAGCCAGTCTCGTCGACCCACACTGAGGAACTGAAGTAAAATAAATGTAAAATTCAAATTATACTTACTTTTAATATGATCCAGTTTATTAAAATTTGCAGTAGATTACCTATTAAAAGGTTATTAGAAAAAATAAATATTAATATATATGACGCAGGGCAATGATAAAAACAGAGAATCATCAAATCTGTAGAGAATAGAAACTTATTTTAATGAAAGTCTTACAAAAGAAACTTTTATAATTTGATTGTTTAATGAATGAATTTTCAAAATTGTTGTAATAGTATTATTAATATATTTTACGAGATTAAAATAGTTTCATAAAAATTACTCAAATATGACTTCGTAAGTATATGAATTTACTTGCTCCATTAATTAATATTTTAATTTGTTACATCATGAAAGTATTTTTAGAAGATTAATAAAATTGCATGTAAAGTTTTCAAATGAACGTTATACCACCACACGATTTTTAAATTTTGTTAGTTAAAGACTACAATAATTATATTATGAATATAAATAACGTTACACGCAACAATCAATTATGCAACTAAGATTGTTAGTGACTATAGATGTACGAAAATCTAATTATAGTTAACAAATACGTATTATTACAATTACCGTTAACAAAAACAAAAACGTGACCTTGTTAAAGAACCACATGCGGCCCTGATTTCTATTATCGATTTGAGACTTACCATCGTAATTAACATTGACAGGGTACTTTTTCGTAGTGGAATCATCGCCATCTCGCCATGTCGGCAGCGTAGGTGACACCCTTGTATTATATGTGGAAGTTTGTGTTGTTGACTTCATTTTCTCTGCATCTTCAATAGATATACCAAAAAGCTTAGAATGACCCGACGTGAAACTGATGTCCACATTTGCGGGCTGTCTGGGCGGGTACAATTCTTGGTTTTCTAGTGGTATTTTGGGGTTTTCTTCGATAAGTTGTGGAGTTGTCTTCTTATTTGTTCGTGAAGGGGTATAATATTTTTCTTTATAAACTGAGGGTTGCGGGTTAGCAGCAGTACTTGTTTGTGAAGAGGTATAATACTGCTCCATGTTAACTGGGTGTTGCGACTTAGCGGCGGGACTTGTTGGAGCAGGGGTGTAATAGTGCTCCTCATTAACTGAGGACGGCGACTTGGTAGTGGCACTTCCAATTTTTCTCGTCGTAACTTTTTCTCCAAATTTTGTGAAATCATTAAATGTTTCCGCTTTAACTATAGTCTCCGTACTTGTAGTAGTAGTAATACCGTTTCCATCTTTAAAGAAAATTTGCAACGGTTTCTCAGGTTTTTGTGTTATATGTGGCTTTAGTGTAGAGTCATCTGATAGGTCATTAGTTTCTTCGAATATTTTGGGGCTTCTGAGTTTATCAGTGTCAGCTTTTTCATTGCCATATTGAACTTCTGGTGTAAGATGGTCTGGGAACACCGGTTGTGCCGGCAATTTATTTGACATGCTGGATTGGGTCGCGGATGTGATAAATGGCTGCGTATCGTAAATTTTGTCAGTGTGGCCACCGTAGAAATCAATTTCTGTTGTTTTTGTACCTGTAATTATTATTTATAAAGCATAACGGTTTGAGAATAAATTTACATGAATACATAAAACGTACATACGACAATAAAAGGCACACATATGAACAAAATTAGTCTGTTTCTTTGCAAATATTTCAAGCTCCGAGTAAGTGCACGAAAATAGGTATGTTTACTTGAATATGTAGTTATACGTTTAATTGAATTTTTGGGTAAAACAGTCCAATTATTGTTATATGTTATTATTCAAACATTGTTGCAATGTAATAAGCAGTGCTTGAAAAGAAAACCCAACAAACATAGAAAAGTAAATGCTTGTTAGTACCCGGTTGATTTCTTATCAACGGATAAAGATCGAATACAGTTTTCACATGAATTTGTGTTAAGAGACACATTAATTCCCCGATATTTGCATACTACTTAGGCTGTAGCAGCCTTGCCTTTTCATTCCTTATTATTTATGGAAACATTTATTCAGGGTGAAATATTGCCATTTATAAAATTAATCATACTTGGCACTTGTGTGGTATTCTTGAGTTTAGATTTTTCTTCTGGTCTGTCCGCATCTTTGTTATTTTGGAGGCCGGCGCTGGAGCTCATTGGGTCCCAATAGGTGACATTAGCTGACTCCATGTCGGTCTCTATGTTATCTGAAATATAAAATTAATGTGTTATGTAATTAAGCATTATATTATACTAGTTGTTGTTTGCGACTTTGCCCGCGTAAATTATAGCTTATGTGTCCGGCGTGTGATGTAGCTTCCCGTAGGTTAAGGAATTATAAAATGTATCCAGTAGTTTTGGAGCCTCAATTTCAACAAACATACAATCAAATTTGCCCTCTTTATAATATTAGTAGCTGTCTAAACTTTTATTTTTTAACGTGATGACCCATTGTACTTTGTATCATCTTTAATCCTTGCCTGGACTACGAAAAATGTTACCAAAATCGTAATCAGCAAAATCAGCCCAGCCGTTCTTGAGTTTTAGTTGGAGAAACGAATCTCTCGAAGGTAGAAGATTACGATCTCTCTTGAAATTTTTGATTGAATTATCGTGAATATGTCAAACTAAAATCTGGACGAATTGTAACTATTATGATATTAAATTTACAAAATATAAATCGACGACACAATTGACAAACGGTAAAGTATAAGTTTTTAGAAATCTAAATTAGAAATAAAGTATCGTATACTTTGGTTTGAGAAAATTCTGGCGGTAAAGCAACGTAACTGATGAGGAAGAGATACTTTAAATGGTAAGATAGTGTTGCTTGAAAATTTAAAATGCTAAAAAGCCAACTATATATTTTTCATATTGTCCTGAACTATTGATGGGAGAAATATTGAACTGTAAGGCAAAAGACAATACAGCTTCAAACACATAACTTTATGATACAGTTATTTTTACTTGATTAAATATATACATATATACTAGCTTTCGCTTGGTTGCCCCGGGCTGCGAGCAGCCCGGGGAGGTAACGAGTAGCTGGTGGAATCGGGGCGGTGGGGTTTCAAGTCCGCCTATTGTTATGTCGGGTTTACAGTTTGAAATTGCGTAGAAAAGGTCAGTAAGTTCTATCTTCAAATAAAAGGTGTTAAAGGACACAAAGCACCATACATCAAAGAAAAAGTGTTGCCAGTTGACATTGAATAGAAAAAGAAATATTCAGTCGAAAAACGCAAGCAAAACTTAAAATAAATTTTGTATAGATACTTAAAATAAGTTTTGTCTTTTATTCTCTTATTCTTATTTATTAGTTTACTGTATAATATTAAAAAACAATCGAACATATATTCCCATCAGTGTTACTATCATTAATTAATCAATTAAATGTCAAGAAATAGTATTTATTGTAATTGCATTATTACATTACATTATTTATGTAAGATTATTTATTATATGAAAAGGGAACCGATGTCGTGGCCAGATATTAGATCGATTCACAATGCGGTGGGGTTTTAAGTCCGCCTTCGTTTCAGAATAGAAGCTTTCGCTTGCTTGCCCGTGAGGTCACGAGTAGCTAGTGGAACGGGGCGGTGGGGTTATAAGTCCGCCTCCGTTGCAGATTTTTTTTTTTGTTGTTTGTTTTATAGTTTGAAATCGCCTTCAAAAAGTTAGTAAATTCTGTCTTCAAATGACAGGTGTTTAAGCACCATACATCAAAGAAAAAGGGTTGCCAGTTTACGCTTAACAGAAAAAGAAATATTCAGTCGAAAGACGCAAGAAAAATTCTAAATAAATTATAGTCTCTTATTCTTATAAAATATATTTTAAGTATTAAATATAGTGTCAAAAATTGGATTTTCTTTTCTGCATACTTACCTATGTGAAAGTGTGAGTAAAGATCCTGGTCCATATATACACGCTATAAAGATCCCGAATTTTCAAGTCCATCGAAATCAAAATTGAAATTGAAATGGTCACGATCATCTTTTAAACATTATAAACCAAATGTTACCATCAACAAAAGCGATTCGTTTCTGGCACTTCGCCGGCCGCTGCCGCGGCACGCTCGCTACGCTCGCTCGGCTCGTGCGTTGTTTTTCATACACTAACCTAACCTAACCCATATGTCATAATAAACCTATACAAGTTTTTGTTGCTTTACTTATTGTAAGGTTCTTGAGCATAAACGAGTCGCTTGTGGGATTGGAGCGGTGGGGTTTTAAGTCCGCCTCTTGTTATGTTTACAGTTTGAAATTGCCTAGAAAAAGTTAGTAAGTTCTATCTTCAAATAAAAGATCTTTAATTACGCAAAACATCATACATAAAAAAAAAGATTGCCAGTTTACACGCAATATAAAAAGAAATATTCAGTTGAAAAACGTAAGAAAACTTAAAATAAATGTTGTATACATCGCCTAAAAGTATAAAGTATTCTTATTCAATAGAAAATTTCCTAAAAATCACAGTATCAAAAAAAAAACAATTTTTTATCATCCTTCAACTGACTAAATTTTTTTTTCTGTAAGTAATCTGAAAAATTTTATCAATAACGCCAAAATAATACATTCTCTAGATAAAATGGAAGCTGTCTTAGCCGCCATCTTGAATTTTAAAATTTTTGATTCAGACCTAAATAGCACACTTATATGTGAATTTGGTCACAGTTCCTAAACCGATTGACCAGGTCTCCATTTATTATGGCTCGCTTCGCTCGCTTTTACTTTTTGTTTTTTCGCAGTTCTAATCTAACCAATTGACCAGGTCTCTATTGATGGTGTTCTTTATGGCTCGCTTCGCTCGCATTTTATTTAAGTCACAGTTCTAACCCTACCAATTAACCAAATATCTCTTAACAGTTACTCCTTATGGCTCGCTTCGCTCGCTTTTACTTTTTGTTTTTTCGCAGTTCTAATCTAACCAATTGACCAGGTCTCTATTGATGGTGTCCTTTATGGCTCGCTTCGCTCGCATTTTATTTAAGTCACAGTTCTAACCCTACCAATTAACCAAATATCTCTTAACAGTTACTCCTTATGGCTCGCTTCGCTCGCTTTTACTTTTTGTTTTTTTCGCAGTTCTAATCTAACTGATTGATCAGGCCTCTATTGATGGTGTTCTTTAAGGCTCGCTTCGCTCGCATTTTATTTTAGTTACAGTTCTAACCTTACCAATTAACCAAATCTCTCTTAATGGTTACTCTTTATGGCTCGCTTCGCTCGCATTTTGTTTTAGTCACAGTGCTAACATAACCGATTGATCAGGTCTCTTTTAATGATCTCGCATTTTGGCTCGCTTTGCTCGCTCTTTATTTTGGTCACAGTCCCTTAAACGATTGACCAGGTCTCCATTTATTATGGCTCGCTTCGCTCGCCTTTTGTTTTATTCACAGTTCTAATCTAATTGATTGATCAGATTTCTATTGATGGTTTTCTTTAGGGCTCGCTTCGCTCGCATTTTATTTTAGTCACAGTTCTAACCTTACCAATTAATCAAATCTCTCTAAATGGTCACCCTTTATGGCTCGCTTCGCTCGCTTTTTGTTTTAGTCACAGTTCTAATCTAACCGAATGACAATGTCTCGCTCGCTTTATTTTTCTGGCTAAAATAGTGGAATTTTTTCTCACCACGTAAAGATTGGGTAAAGATACACAAACGGTCTATATACGCTATAAAGTTCCCGAGTCGCCAACTCGTTCAGAATCATTCTGAAATTTATATGGTGACTACTATCAGTGTTGCTAGTCGATCACTCAAATTATTCCAACAATTATGTTATAAATGCAACAGTAAAATTTTTGTTAAACCGTAAAATCATTGTAAAGAAATGTTTTCATATTTTTCATAAATGACATACATGAAAGTTTCTCAAAAACCTCGGTATCAAAAAATTTTCAGTTTTTTTTCATCTGGCAACACTTCACCTTATGTTTTTTTTTAAGTAATCTGAAAAATGTTATCATATGCGCAAAAATCAGTTCTATAAAGTTAAAGTCGTGAAAAATGATCAATTATGTAGATAAAATGGCCACAGTTTAAGCCGCCATCTTGAATTTTGAAATTTCAACCTCATGCCTATGTAGCCCACTTATTGGCGCATCCAACGCACTTTTTATTATTTTCCTAGCGGCAATAGTGACTGCGCTAGAGTCCAAAACGTGAATAGTGGGCATTAAATCTTCAAACCGCCGTAACTGCCAGGGTTGCCAGGTGTTGGCGATAAAAATGGTCAAGTGTGATTTCGGGATGCGCCCTCCATCGACGGATACCAATTTTCAAGTGTTAAAATTGTTCCTTTGACAGTTACAGTTTTTGGGGTAAATCTCAAAAACTACCCTAAAATCGGGTATTTTTTTTTCCACCATATGAAAGAGTCTATAGAGATACACAATCGCTCCATACATGCCAAATACCTGCGGGGTTGTCAAGTCGGTCAAAATCGAGGTCGAATTTCAAACGTTGTTTGCTCTCAGTGTTGCCAGTCGATCGTTCTATTTTTTCCATCGGGTATCTTGAAAAGTTAAAATTAAAATATATCCATTGAAAAAAAATTAAAATTCGACAAAAAGTGTTTCCTCAAAATTCTCATAAAGTATCGAAAATATTCAAGTTTTTTTTTCGCCTGGCAACACTTTAGCTACTTTCCTAAAAAATGTTTCCCCGGATGTACTCCGACAAATGTCGCCAAGTGCGTCAAAATCGGCTCGACGTGGTGACGATATCCAATTTTTCGCATAAAATGGCCGCTGGTTTGGCCGCCATCTTGAATTTTGAAAATCCGGCTCCGTACCGGTATGGCCAACTCGATAGCGCATCCGATGCAGTTTTTCCCATTTTCCTAGTGGCAATACCGACTGCGCTAGAGTCGACTAAGTAAAAAATGGGCAAAATTTTTCAAATTGCCGCAACCACCAGGGTTGCCAGGTGATGACGATGAAAATGGTCAAATGTCATTTCGGGGAGTTCTCTCTATCGAAGAAAAGCATTTTTGAAATTCCCAAACGGCTCCTTATATTTTTCACCTTTTTGGGGTAAATCTCCGAAATTACCCTAAAATCGGGGAAAAATTTCACGTCTTTCGAAAGAGCCAGCGGAGACTCACGACCGGTCCATACAAGGCGAAGAGCTCCAATGTTGCCATGTGTGCTAAAAGTGCGTTCGAATTTTTCGAAAAAGTGAAAAAATCACAAAATGGCCGCTGCCGGCGCCGCCATATTGATTTTGCCGAGTTTCATAATTTTCCCATAGTCATGACTATATCAGGCAAGGGACCTCATTCACAGATTTTCTGCGCTGGCCACCCAGGTTCCCAAACAATTCGGGTTATGAGGGCATGTCGAAAAAAATATTTTCTTCCGTGGAGCCCAGGGTTGTCAGCTCGCAGAAACAAAAACTACCAAAAGTCATAGGGCTCCTCCGGCACCACACCGCAACGAGTCTGTTTTTCGCGAAAAGTGCGTATTTCGAAATTTCACTTTTCTCCCAAAATCTCCTAAACTACCACGAAAATAGTAGAAATTATTACCAACTTAAAAAGTTAGCAGCTAGCCCCACGACCACCCCATACGACGCGAACCCGTCCGACGCCGCCATCTTGGAGAAAATCTCACTGGAAAATGGCGATTTTTCACTGCCGAAACAAAATGGCCGCCCCCGCCGCCGCCATGTTGACGCGCAAATGAAAACTCCCCGTACGTAAAAATCGACTATAATTCCGAGTCGCAGGCGTAAAAAGCCCCCCTCCAAACCCACAGAAAAACAATTGACGATTGCCCGAACAGAGGTCGAAAAATGCCAAATTTCCAGGTTAAATATCTCGGCCGCCATTTTGTTTTTTTAATCAAACCTTTTTCCGGTGTCATTTTTTTAACCAAATCTACGACCATTTTGAATATCGTAACCGTAGAGTGAATAATGTAGAAACTAAAAAAATTATCTCGCCGCGAATTGTAGAAAAATTAAAAAACATTCTAGAGACCAAAATTTATTACAAAATCGATCAGCAATTTTGTAATATAAAAATAAATGAAAGAATTCTTTCGTATAACAAATTACTTTCTATCTTACGCGGAAGTAAACGAAATGGCGTAATTTCCTCTCCTATAATTTTTGTTATGTTTAAGCTTTTAAGCTTTTGAAACCCGTTTAATTTTTTTTTTCTTTTAAATATTTACTACCTGACATACATATAATATAAATTCTTTCTAAAATATAAAGTTTCTATAATAACTCGTCTTCCTTGTTTGTTTATCAGAACTATAATATAATCAAGAGATCAACTTGTTAAATTACATTGGCCTTGTCCTGTCTAATGGATTTTAGGTATATGAAGATCCGGTATTATTGAATTGAAAAAGCGTACATTTTCTTATATGTCAAAGGTGATATTTTTTTTCGTTTTGTTAGAACAGTAACTTATTGTGGTAATAGTATTTTTATTAATGGCAAAGTTACGACACTATAGTACAGTAGCTTGATACTACAAAATTTGTACAAACTGTACCTAATGTAACTCTTTATCAGTTAAATATATAGATATACGTTTACAGAATCGAAGCCAATAGGGAAAATGGTCAGTCCGAGTTACCACTCGGGTCCAGTGCAAATTGGGCCAAGTCCAATGGCTTGACGTACCTTCCAAAGCACGAGGATAAATCAATATTTTTTTTGGTCACCCATTCTATTACTGGCTTTTGTGAAAGTTGTCTAACCTCCGCATCGCAGACCGAAGGCGCTCACCACTGCACCATCGAGCTTAATGTGCTTTTAAATTAAAATCATTCTTAATTGTAATTTCTTTGAATTTTTAGTTATATGGCCCAACATATGTACTTTAATAAGCTCTTATAGTCCTAATAATAAATGTTATTACGCTTTTTATTACATAACACACCCAATCTATAAACTATGAAGTCGACCTGGCCGTAGGAGACTATCAAGCGCTAATTTACTAGCTAACAACTTTGCAGTTCACATAAATATGTCTCAGCCTCTAGCTAAATTCTTAGGCACTTGTGTACTTCTGTGTAAACGCTAATAACAGTAGCGCGCAAAGCAATTTGAAGGCTCGCTAAGACCCCTTTTAAACTGTACATGAAGAATGTCAAATTGTAGACCTCCGGGCTGTAACTCAATCATCTTTTATAATGAAGATCATAGAGTTTGTTCACAAATAGGCCTATTATATAACCGTGATCACGATTCCTACGATCGATCTATTGTTGGAACAAACATTGACTTCGTTAGGTTTGGATTCATTGTTTATATGTGTATCAACCAAATATACATATATTTTATATGAAATCATTTTAAAATATGCGAAAGTGTTATACCTTGGAAATTGAAGCTAATATTAAAGTCACGGAGACTTGTCAAAAACTGGCAACGCTGTTTCTGACTCATATTTTGTTTAGTATCATTTGTCGTTTTCTATTTGTCAGAAGTTTAAATAGAAAGCATTATTGCCCAAAATGATTATTATCGATCATAGGATCATCATCATCATCATCAGCCCTTTTATAGATTAAATATCAAAGCAAGTTATTAGACAATCGAAAAAAAATGAAAAATAATGTTTAGCAGTGACGGAAAGATGGCGTTATTTATATCATTTTGTGTCTTTTTTGTTTGGAAAAACATAATGAAGTAATCTATTTTGAAAATAAATTATTGAAATGAAATGAAAATATCTTTATTCAAGTAGGCTATTACAAGCACTATTGAATCGTCCAAAAAAAATTTTTTTTCCCCTACCACTTGTTCAGGACGTCTTTTAGTTTAACTTATTTGATTAATTTATTAACTAGTTTTAATTTAAGACGGAGTCAACCATTCAATGTATTTTGGTTGATTAAATAACAATAACTTTTGAAACTTATAACGCCTCATGAATTTTTATTATAAAAAATTATAAGGCTTTCATGATTTTTTAAATTAGTAAGAAAAGGAGGGAATTTTTAATTGATTTTATTTATAATTCAACTTTGGAGATAATAATAACGAAATTAGACCTTTCGTATTGGTAATTTCATTTAGTTGTCTTCTGAATGACACAATATATTAGGTCCTTACATATGCAATTGGTGTTTGGTATGGGAAGAACAAAAAGTCGAATATTTTTAATATAATATATTTATTTAATTAAAGTATAAACCATTGTTATCTATGCACTTTTGCCATCTCATAGGTAGTTCATTGATCCTGTTACTAAAAAAACCATTCGGACGGGAATCAATAAAATCTTTGAAGGCGATTTGCACTGCCCCATCGGAGTTGAATTTTTTCCCTTGCAAGAAGTTATCCAAATTTCAAAAAAAAATGGTAATCTTTTGGAGCAAGGTCCGGGGTGTACGGTGGATGTCTTAGACATTCCAATTGAAGCTCTTTTAAATTGGTAGCCGTCTGTTGTGCATTGTGTGGTCTAGCGTTGTCGTGAAAGAGTAGTGGCGTAGAGCGATTTACCAGCCTTGGTTGCTAAACAGATAGTTTTTGGAGCATGGTTTGCAATTGCTGACAATAGCCGTAATCGTCTGGCCAGATTTGAGAAAACTGTTATGAACGACACTGGCACTAGTACACCAAACGCTGTAAACATTCTAATAACTTTTTGGGGACAATTTGCGCTTGGGGCAGGATTTGGCTGGCATGCCAGGGTCCAACCATTGCGATGAGCGCTTCCGATTATCGTAGAGAATCCACTTTTTATCACAGGTAATGATTGGATGTGAAAACCCTTTATTATTGTGCCGGTTAAGTAATATTACGCAGCAGTCGAAGCGCGTTTGCCGGTTTGCTTCAGTTTCTAGCTTTTTAATCTTTCCAATTTGCTTCAAGTGGATTAAAACAGGTTTATCACTAATACCGCAGCCTGGAGCTAACTCGGACGTAGTTTGCGATGGATCCGCTTCCACAATAGCCTTTAATTCTTCATTATTAACTAGGGTCTCCGACCGTCCACGGGGCTTGTTCTGCAGGTCAAAATTTCCAGAACGAAAACGTAGGAACCAAAAACGCAAATAAACAAATGAATGCCGCCTAACGCAACACAAATATATGTGTAAATGGCTGTATAAAATTGCAATTCCCAACCAAGGATGAGAAATTTGTGATTAAAGTGGCCAGTACGACAAAACGCCAATTTCGTATGTAAGGACCTAATATTAATGTTAATATTTAAGTTTCTATTTTTATAAAATGTTTCTTATTACTTAATATCTCATTAAAACTACGTAAGTACAATATCAGTTCCATAATTTACACAAAATCTTAGAGGATTATTCACCAATATATTCTTCGTGAGTGACTGTTTTGAATGGTGAACGGCATGAAAATAATTTTGGAAGTTCTTTTACGTTGTTACGTTTTATGTAAGTAATTTAGTGCCATGTCTTTGTCATATATTTTCCCTACGTTTTTCAAGTTTTCAAAGCGTATTTTTCAAATTATACTTATTTAAAAGTATAATAAAACTTATTTTGTTAAATATTTCTAACTTGCTATGGTTCATATTTTCCGACATATAAAAGAAACCTGTATTTTCGATTATAGGACATAATTTTATGATACCCTAATTGAGATGAGCAGAATTGAGGCCCTGATGTCTTTCAAACAATGCAATAAAATTTCTCAAATATACAAGGATACTGAATAGAAGTTAATGCTACTTCCAAAAGGACTTAAGTTAACTTTTAACATTTCACGTATTGTTTCTTTTATTATTACAATGATTTCATGTCAACGAGGAGTCATTATTAAAATGTTTTGTCGATCAAGTGAAAGTGACTGAATATTTATGAAGAGCAGCAACCGAGAAAGGTTCACACTTTTATCAAAATAAGTACAAGTTCATACATGAAAAGGATTGTAATTGCTTTGAAAGTTATTTTATGATGTTCTCACTTTCGTCTCGAATAATTTAAGCTGTGAATGCATTTTTAACCTTTGCAGCTTTCGATATGTAAATTTTGCTTTCATTAATTAATATTATACTTAATGAATTAACAAATTCATGATTTTACATATAATATAAAATCACCCTGTCCACCGTGACTTATAACTTTTGTTTATTTAAATTTTGTTAATATTTTAAATTTAGTGAAATCGTTTAGTCAGTCAAAGTAAATGACTAAAGTATAGTTTAGTCATTTACTTTTTAAATAAAAACTATCGTGCCTAAGAAAATGTTACCTGTTAAAATAATGGATTATTTTCATCAAAGGTATAATTAACTAACAAAGCTACGAAACATAATTGACGATATTCTTGATTAGTTATAATATTGAAAATCGATATTATAACTTATAACTTTATATTAAACACATGAAATATATTTTAAAATATTTTTTGTCAATTATTTCTTTCTTTTTATAGCTTATTCATGTGAACATTTTTTATTACTTTTAATTTCATATAATTATGTTGTTCTAGAATGCCATAAGAAAGTTGGCAATAAATTTTTAATTAAGAACACATATTGATGCTAATTCGACAGGCTCATTCTCTAGTGCAGTGTTACATCTGACTTCACCTATGACATGACCGGGTGGCGCGTGCGACCCGCGCGCGTAATACCTCGCTTCCACCCAGCTTAATATACCTACACATAATAACAATCGACTTTCTTTTTTATTTGTTTAAATTTATATTAACTTCTATCTTAAAATATATGACTCATCCTATAATATCGTTGCCTATAAAGTGAAGTTTTAATTAAGAATACATTGATGCTAATTCGACACGCTCATTCTCTAGTGCAGTGTTACATCCGACTTCACCTTTGACACGGCCGGGCGGCGCGTGCGACCCGCGCGTCTCCAGTATACACAAACATCGTAATAACTTTCGACATGATCGACTCAATTCAATCGTTTGTTTAAAATGATGTAACAGTTTAAGCTTGTAGTATTAGATCATGGATTCCATATTAAGGGGGAGATAGATTTTTTTTAATAAAGAGTTTTTAGTTTAATAAATTATCTTTTTTTCAGTCTTGTATTTGATTATCCGCGAGCTTGAATAAATGTATATACGCGCGCATAACTTCCAAACGACTGCACTAAATTGAATGATTCTTTTTTTATGTGCTGTTTATTGTCAGGACAATGTTTGTATACTATATAATTTATAAAAAACTGGTATATGGCGGTAAGAAGTTCGCCGGGACAGCTAGTTTTAAATAATAAACTACGTTATCTTAGCTTGCTTCTCCATATTTTTTACAATATTATAAAGCTAACTTTCTGTGTTTGTTTATTTGTGTATTGTGATCGTTAGAAATACTATTGGATAATCGTGATTTTTTTTCACCTACGGGGAGCCACATCATACGTGGTTGACATAGGTTATTATTTTTGTGGGCGAAGTTGTGGGAAAACAGCTATTACGTTATATTAGCGACTGAACTAGATATGTATCGCTATAATTCAAGTGTTAATTGATGAGACACTAACTTGTGAATGTTTTGTGAGCTAAAATCGTATATCCAATTGATACTGTAAATGAACAGCTTATGTACCTTTTTTTTTAAAGCAAGGCCCTTGTTAATAACTCTTTAATGTGAAGCAATTCCAATGACCGTGTGTGATGTGATGACGCATAATCGACGAGTGATTTTGATAATGGAATTAGCATCGCTTTTAAGATCTTTAATTGTGCTTCTGAGCCACAGTGGAGTTCATAACCACAAACCATGAAATTACAATAATTATTAACAACAACAATAGAGGTATATATAATACTCGTATATTTTGAGATTGACGAAAACAAAGGTTTAATATATAAACTTCTTAGGTAAGAGCGTATGATAATATACATAGTTGAAAAGTCTTGGGATGAAAAAAAACGGCGTAGAATTTCTTCAACGAGTTTTTAATAAGTGGACCCACAACTAAGTACAACTAAGCTAATAAGAACTAAGTTAGTGTATTTTTTGTTTTCAATAATAAACAAGCGTTAGTTATAGAAAGCAGAATGTATGTAAGTAAAATCTATGGTTGATGTTATACACTTCTTTATCTCTTATTGTATTATTTTTTAAGGTTGGTTGATCTTAAATGAGTTTTTATAATGCTTTTGGCATTGTGAAAGGCTAAGCCTACCAAAGTTAAATTCGCAGCGAACGTAAATTAATAGGTAAGTTATACTTTTTTAATATTGTTTTTTTTATATTTACAATTACTTTCAGTTTTATACTTATTTAACGTTACGTATTTTTATCATAAACTGATGTTATCAGGTTTTATGTGCTTTTTTAAAAATGTTATTAGAACGTTTTAGTGAAAGGTTCTACAATATCAAAAGATTTTTATCGAAAGTTACAAATTGAACATATTGTAAAAAAAGATCTTCAGAATAAGGTGGCATGCATGGCGACAAAGGAATCATGCTTTTTTTGTTTGTTTTGTAATTATTATAGAGGCTGTTATCGTAATCGAGTTTTTTTTTTCAATATCAGTTTTATCTGTATTTGTATGATTTGCTCATGGTGTACAACTAAAGAAAATACAGTAGGTATTAAGCATGTTTCCTTGTTCAAATATGGCATACTTAGGTTATGTTACTTTGACGAAATCGGTGGCGTTCGGTCTACGATTGAAATTGTATGGTGACAAAATTTGAATATATTAATGATTAGAATCACGGAGAAGTGCTTCGGAAAGCATGTCAATCTATCGATCCCATCATATCAAGCATTCATGGTCTTTAATACCCATCAATCCTCATACAGCCAGCGTAGTATTCATGGGATTCCATGCCTATGCCTCAGCAGTAAAGATATTAATAAGTAAAAGGTTTTTTTTTAATTAGGGACCCACCCACTAGAAATCCTGAAGGTACTGAAAACCGGGAAGTCACAGCTGGGTCACTGGGACATGCCAATAACATCCCAAGTAGCAAAATTCGTTACAATAGAAGTTTCAAAAAGGTTTTAACACATGTTTTATCATAATTTTGTAAACCCCACATAGATCCTAGTTTTATCTTTTATTTATTCTAAAAATGTTACATAAATGCTCTTTAACATTATTTGAATCGCTTTGTTGAAAACCGTTAAAGTACATCAAGTCATAATGGTTATTATAGATCTTTTTTATCACCATATGTATACTAAAGACCTTAGTTATAGAAAATAATGTTACTTTGGATACCTGGCATGAGAAAGTAGACGAAGACTGACAGTGCCACGCAGACAAGCACCAGCGCGACAGGCCATCGCAGTACACGAAGCACGCGCGCCACCCGCCCCCCGGAGGAGCCACCAGTCGATGCCACACGGTATAAACTGTCCGGATGTGAGCCCTAAACAATAACACTTCGTCAATAAAAACCAAACAAACATCTTAATACACCGCTTAGGAAAGAAAATTTATATAAGGTAATGGAGAAGGAAGAAAAAAGTGTATTCTTAAAGTACACGATAGAAATGATTAAGAATGTGATAAAGGGAAAACGGCAAGTAATGATCTGTGATATTTATTTGTTACTAGTAGACTATAAATATACAATAGAATAGAATTCGTTCTTTTTGACAACATACATCACGTACACAATATACAATTTAAAATAGACATAAATAAAAGAACAACAACATAACACTGTGCCATGGTGTGCGTTGTCAAAATACGCTAGTCACAGTTTACTATTTTGTTACATAAAACTAACAAAATAGTCGTTTTAAGAGAACGCGGATGTCAAAAATCAAAAAATAACGTCTAGATAAGTTGTAAATAGAATTAGAACTTATAACGTGTTTCTAGAGGTACTGTCATAAGAATTAAAAAATGATATATAATATTTTTGACGATTATTGTTATTAAACTCGTTGATTTCTTGTTGTAATAAACCCTTTTTGTAGGAAAATTTATAAATAAGCGAATTAATTTGTAGCGGAGAAGTATGCATTTTTTACGATTATAAAATCGTTGGCGAGTAATTAATGAAAAACCGTTATATTCTGTCTTAATCTATTTTATCGCCAGACGTAATGAACCGATGGACAGGAACAGTCTAGTCTAGTTTTATGCCCCTATTAATTTTCCTCGGCAATCGGAAT
This sequence comes from Diatraea saccharalis, assembly GCA_918026875.4. NCBI lineage: Eukaryota > Metazoa > Arthropoda > Insecta > Lepidoptera > Crambidae > Diatraea > Diatraea saccharalis. The sequence continues at coordinate 6,172,986 of OU893340.1, read as the reverse complement.
AAAATTCGCAGAATTAATTCATAATATTCTAATGTTACACCTATTAATATAATGGCATGTTAAAATATCCAGAAGATTAGTTAAATTATTTGAACCAGCTTCAAGCAGCAGCTTAATTTGCATTACGTGACGGTGGCACTGTAATATGTTGTTAAGTATGTTTAATGGAAGAAAGCTGACGTTCGGTGTATCCGTACTTCACGATAAAGTACGTAATTTATGCGGAGCTAAGAGACGATACTTGTCGTCGTGATACTATCTATATATCGCTATGACTCTTCATCACGTACTTCCCTGGGAACGAATTGTATTCCGGATTTATATTGCATCCTTTGTTAGACGTATATAAAATATTACCTTCAGGGGAAACAATTTCTATAATAATGGGCTATATTATCGGCGCATATTACTCGTACGTGTGGAAAAAATACTGAAGATCCTTTTATACCTCCGCTTACGTTCCCATATAAATATGTAAACAAAAACGCATTGAGTGTAAAGAAGAGCTCGCATGTTTTCTTAAATTTTTAATTACAGAAAAAAAAACAAATACGTTTATAAAGAAACTGTTTCGGTCATTTTAGAAAACATCAGAACCTTTTTTGTACATATTTTTTATATAGTTAAGATGAAATATATTAGTCTGCAATTTTTCCTATCGAGCCAAATATTAAAATTTAGATTTTCGAACATATGATTAATACAAAAAAAATATATATTTTAATTTAGCCAATATTACACATTTGCAAAGCCGTAGAATAAAATTGATTTAAAATCATTTTCTTGCAGTTATCTTTATAATGCTCTACAAATCTAACACTACGATCTCATACACTGGTAGATGACCTCCGCGAGCGATATCTGTGACCCGTCACTGTTTAATTGATAGATATGAAGAGCTTTTAACATTTTATCTGCATTAACATCTAAGTAAGAAACTGCCTACAACACTAGGTATATTAAGATTTTATTTGACAATTTCGTTTATAGCGTAGGTTACTTAATTCAAATGCAATAAATTAATACTACACTTCGCTGTAGTAAAACGTAACAAATGTTTAGGTATATTTAATTACTTTATTAAAATAATATTAGCTTTCTGCTTAATATATTGTTAGGTTACACTGTAATATTAATATTCGTGTATAATTTTTTTGTATTCGTTGTGTTGACAATGAAGAGTCATTATTATATATTCTATTCTATTCTTAAATATAACGATTACGGATAGGTTCATTTAAATGACAAAGTTCAAACCTCCTGGATTCTATTGTATTGTATTGTTTGCAATTATATCAATAAATATGTACATTGTGCACACAGCAGTAAGTTATTACAAAAGCGCTTCCCAAAAATGTCTGTACTTCAACAGTTTATTCCTTAAATTGGTTACGTAACGTTTGTTTAATCTTACGTATTGGCAATTATCAGGTGATGTCCTTTACAGAGCAGGCAGAACTGAGCCAGCAGGCTAATTCTGATAATACCTATTTACTTAGTAAACGCATTTCAATAGAATATCAACCACTTGAATTTTACCTACCTGAAGGCCAATATTATTATTGCAATGTCTTCCCCACACATCAATGGTGACAAATATACAGGGTTTTGGGTAATTAAACCGGATCCTTTTAAGGGGTCGTAGAGGAGACCATTTACAATTATTTTCACCTCACTTTATGTATCCGAAAGTGAACCATTTTTGTGATAAATTGTATTTATTTTTATTTTGTTTAAAAATCCAAAAAAAAGATATGGTCAGAATCTAATTTTGTTGACAGTTTTGGAGAGATAACATTCCAGTTCGTGATAAATAATAATAAAACACAAATAATCTTGATCCAAACAGAAATTAAAGAGTTTTAAATTAAAAAAAAAGTTTTTTGCTATCGTAAATTTGTAAACAAAAGTGAATTTACAAAATTACTTTCGGATGTACAGTCTGGGGTGAAAATAATTATAATTACCCTCTATATAGTCTAATTACCCATAACCCTGTATCATAATATTGGGTTTCAGGTAGATAGTACTATGGTAGTGGAAATATGCTAGTCGTAAACATTAGTAGAATTGGTCTGCAGACCGAGCGCTATAAGCCGGTATGCGTTGCAAATGTAAATACGCACGTCTTTTATTTCCTTGACATTCATAATTCTTTTCATAAATGTTCGACAATTATTTAATACTCCTGACATCACCTTCAGAAAATCATCGATGAATCACGACCGATCGGTCCTGTCGAAATAATGGCACTTCAATGGCGGCGTAAAATTATTATAATAATATACGTACTAGCTGACCCGGCAAACGTTGTTTTGCCATATAAATTATTTCTGAGTAATTTCTAGTGTAGACAAAAAATGTTAAGGGTGGACAACCCTTCCACTAAGGGTATGAAAAATAAATGTTGGTTGATTATTAGACCTACTCAATATGCTCACAAAATTTCATGAAAATCGATCAAGCCGTTTCGGAGGAGCTTCCGTTTCGGGAACGAAAATTGTGACACGAGAATTTTAAATATAGAGAGAGAGAGTAGTCTTGATGAATCAATGTTGATATATTTTTTTTGTTGTCTTGCAATATAGCGACAGGTGTTAAGATACAATTGTGTCAAAAAAGCTGCCATTGACATGCTATCTCTTATAATGTAGAAACAAATATTTCTGGTGCTTATAATACAGATTTTCATAAATCAACAACTCATCATCATAAGTCTATTAATGACCACGCTGCTGGGACTAGGCCTTCAAATCGAATATGGAGAATGAGTCACGGCCCACCACGCGGCCTAATGCGTATTCGTGGGTATTAACAATTACAGATGCAGCCTGTAACAACGGCTAAACGTGCCTCCCGAAGCACGTAGGAGCTCGACAAAATAAATTTTTGGTCATCCATCCTATGAAAGGCCATTGCAAAAGTTGCTTAACAACTGTATCTCACACCAAGGGCGCTAACCATTGTTCCGACGAGATTATTTCCAATTTACTCAACCGATTTAACGACTACTTACAATTATTTATTTCTACTATTAGTGATTCTAATTGAAGAGAATCTAAAATAAATACTCTTCTTCTTCGTTTTTAGTTTTTTTCTTCCAATAGTATTTACATATGTTTGGATGAGTATGTTACGTAGACGATGATGGCATAACTGAGTTGCAGTATAATATATATACCTATGTCAATTATGTTTGCATAGTTGTCTCAGTGGTTATAAAATGTCATTTTGTTTACACTTTAAATAAATAAGAATATAAAAGTTTCTTTTAAAGGTTACTACATCAAATCCTTTTTTTTATTATTTTATACAAATCTGTTAAACTATTTAAATTAAAAAACATCGAAAAATAACAGCAATGTTAATAAAAAGTCAATGCACAAATTGAAAGTCTACTACCGTGTCAGTTATTAATTATTATTTTTCGGTTTTATTATAAAAATAGTTTTATTTTACAATGTCTAGGTTTGACTATAATGCTGATTATTAATTTATTACTAATTCTTCATAATGTTAACTAATAATTTAGAAGTCTACATTTACATAAAATCATCTTGACAAACAAAAATGAAATCAAAATAAACCCATGATTGAGAAAGATCGCAGAATAATAGAAAATGCGTACATTATACGGCCAAAATAAATTAAAATCAACCTAGCCTTTTTAATAGTATATATGCCATTGATCATGTATTATTTCATAAAAGTCAGTATACACCAAAAATATAAAGATTTGTAAAAAGAAATAACTTCAAAATAAGTTTTATTTAAAATCTAGCTTTTCACAAGCGGCTTCGTCTGCGTAGTCCCGTAATATACAGATAAACCTTCCTCTTAGATCACTCTGTATATGGATGGAAACCACATTAAAATTCGTTGTGTAGTTTTAAAGATATCAGCGTACAGACAGGCGGGAAGCGACTAATTTTATACTATCTATGAATGATAAAACTACATTATATTTCTAAGGGTCTTATCATGTAGTTTTGTACTATCTGTGAATGAGAAAACTACATTATATTTCTAAGGGTTATTTATATTCTTATCATAATCAAAATGTAAATTTATAAATTTTTCGACATAAAAATAATCATAAATTAACTCCCCAATTCACCACTCTTTTCATATCTCACTGTTACCAATACAATACCTAATAGTTTAGGAGTGATTAATCAAAAATAGTTATAGATCGCACCACATGCAATTCTCCGTCTTTATCTATTTCATTAACATTGCCGTTTATTTCATCTTGTTTTCTCATTTGTCTTGACGGTCAGCCTTAACATTGCTTTAATGGTTCTTACAGATTGGTTATTAAACAAATTATAGAGACATTATTAATTTATGCCTCTATTACATAAAGACATTGGGTTTTAATCACGCAATTTGGTTTTCAATATAATTTTCCATTACTTTACTTTAGTTTTTTAATGGTTAATGACGACGATATTTCTTAATACACGCTATCATTAAAGGTTTTAATTCGGTACACCTGTAATAAAATTGGAGTTTTACGGATATATAAAACTTAAGGGTTATGCTAAGTGGAATTTACCATCTTGTTATGTCCCTTATTTGGTTATTCAGACGCTGAATAATACACAGACAAGTTTATAGCTCTATATCAGTAACTGGAAACTCCACTGGGTATAAGCAATCTCTTTTTTATTACCTACATAGCGACGCCCTCGACGTCGGAAAAATTCTAAATTCTCAGTATAAAGAAAAAACTTCTTAATACGTATCTCGTAGTAGCATTAATTTTGGTATAGTACGTAAACATAAGATAAATAAAATATATATTGTCAGTATTAAAAGACATTATTTAACTATTTAGAAAATATTTAGGAACGCTTTAAATCTAACCACCTCTCATATAGGGTGTTGCAGCACTTGGCAGATCAAATAAATTCACTTAATTAGTCCACGTTCATATGTTGCAGTCGAGTATGGGGCAATTCAGTGCCATACATTACAAGCTCTCTGTAACATACGCCATACCACCCGCCATTAATATCCAGTTTAGGGCGAAACTGTTACGAAATCGGTTATTAACTACTAAGAAACTTAGGATATATTCACTATAGAGTACCTTACACGTTGTCTTTTGACATGCAATACGTTTAAGTTATGATATGCACATATTTATTTATATTAATACAGTCCTATATAGAATACCAAGTCTTCGTATGAAAATTAACTGTACAGAAGTTGAATAATTTTATTTAAATTTTAAACAAATTTTAACATTCAACTTTAAGTTTACAGTTTATCTGAACTGCAAACTTAAAGTTTTAGTGAGTAAAGGTGACAGTTTCAAATACTAAGAATGTAACAAATCATAGATACTCATAGAACTTACAATTAGTGGAAAAGTTGCTTTTCCAGAGCTGCCTTATGTCGAGATAATTGACTGTTCCGTGTAATTTTGTATTAATTTTCATAATCGTCGTTATTTTCCATAATCTTGTAAGTGTATATACGTTGGTTACGTTAGACGTTATTACGTGTTTTATTTCATTAGAAGTAATTTTTCACCTATTATACGTATCTACCTTTCACTTAATATTTCAGATAATATTTTACTTCAGGTTTTTTTTTGTTGTAAAAAAACGTAAATCTTTATTTTAATGAAGATTTAACTTTATTTATAAGCTTTTTTGTTACTTACAAAGTTTTGTATAAGTTTATAATGAAACAAAGTTTATATAAGCCTTAAATTTTCTCTGCGATCCCTTTCATTTGATACCCGTATGACATGACAATTCGGCTATCATAGGAGGTCCGCCATATTGAATTCAGAATGAAAATCATTGATTTATTTTTATCGTAATCTTCTTAGCAAACCTTTTCATTTAATATTGATGTTATGAGGATATCAATAAGTGCATAAAGCTGACTGTCCGCCACCTTGTACACCTATTCAGATATTCGATGTAGGATAAATTTATTTGTAGTTTTCGTATTTTTTTCTTAGTACATTCCTATAATGACAGGGCCAAATTTAATAATTAGGCCATTCTGCATCTTGTGCCATCATATTAAAATAATGTAAATAAGGTAAGTCATATTAGATTAAAAAAAATTGTAACTTATGTAACCATGCATTTTATATAAACTAAACATATATGCAAATCGTAAACATAATTATTTGAGGATAACTGCTTAAAAATCTTAAAAATTTCGCGAATATACATACACTAACTTTCCGCCAGCGGCTTCGCCCGCATGGTATTGTATTATACATAAAAACCTTCCTTTTGAATCACCCTATCAATAATAAAAACCGCATCAAAATCCGTTGCGTAGTTTTAAAGATTTAAGCTTACATGGGGATATACGGACCGAGAAAGCGACTTTGTTTTATACATGTAGTGATAAACTACAAGTTACATAAAACCTTTTAAAATGTTATATCAAAGGAAATTTAAAATTATTAGAGTTATTATGATGAGAAATGGCTTATGGCTTAATAAATATGATACTGTTCGGTAATTATAATCATTTATATTTTACAACGGTTTCATATTACGTCTATAAATCTTTTAGTAAAATAAATATCTTGCCACCTCTAATCGCCTGAGACAACCATATTTTATGAGTTGCTTAAACAGTTTACGAGGAAAACATTATACTTATCGTTTCTCTTTTAACAAATTAGAGACAATGTATTATAACTTTCATTATATATATCCATTTGTGATATAATATTACATATTTAATATTATAGCAATGATTAATGATAGCTAAATAAATAGACTTAAGTGCGTAAATGCGTAAATAGGTCTATCATATGTTGAAATGGCTGTGAACTCATTAAAAAAAAAAGTGTGACTACAAAATTATCATTTTTGATCTTTTTCATTATTTTATTTAAATTAATATAATTATTAATTAATGTTTATTAAAAATAATAATTAATAAATTGTATAAAAGGTATAAATAAAAATATCTACATTTTTCAACTTCTGCATAAATAGTACTACTAATAGTAATGAGAATACAAAACGTGCTCTAGGAAATTTAGTTCGAACAAATTGAAAATGTCAAGAAAAATCAATTTATATATATGTACCTATATATAATAACTACTCCAAAATATTTGGAACATTCATCTGTTTTAATTAGTTAATTTCTCTAATACTTAATAATAGCTATCCGATGAACGAATTTATTACTATTCATTCGATTAAATTCAACTAATTTGAGTAGACTTTGAGATCAAGCATCGATAGCACCTAATCTTACACATTACTACAATTAAACAAATATAGTCACGTTAATACATTACATTATTAACAAAAAAAAATTCAACTTACATTGTAGCTTACCTTAGCCGCAAACTTTTTTACTTCTCTTGGCTTGGCGAAATATTTATCCATCTTGGATTCAAAGCCTGTTATCATTTCACTGGGATCTGGACCTGGTATATGCTGAATACGAAACGTGCCATACTGTTCTGTATGTTCAGATATCGTAGGCAAGTTACCATTAGGGGAACTGCAGCTGCTGCTCGACCGAGAGTATGCGTAATTTACAGATCCATCCGCTGGATTTTTGGGTTTCTTAGTAAATCCGTATCTTCTAGGCCGCTCTTCGGATGGCTTTAAGTCGTAGGTCTCAAACCTCTCAGATACAAAGTTCTCTTCCACGTCGGTCGTAGGCACGTACCGCAGTAATTTCGGCTCTTTCACTCTTTTTTCACATTTAACGGAGTCAGTCTCATTATCCAATTGAGCCAAGTTCAAAGTAGGTTGAAGTTCGTTAGCCGTACGATAAGTTTTACGTTTTGTTCTCTTTTCAGCAGTCTTTGTGTGGACGTGGTCATCTACGATCTCCGACTCTGAAGACGGTCTGTCCCCGTAAATGATATAATTACCGTTCACCATTTTGGAAGACATTCAAATCAATTTCACGAGATGATATTTGAACTCTTTTGTTCGAAAAAACATGTCGTGATTTTTGTGTTCACTTAAATGCCATCAGTGCTTCTTAGACTTTGGGGGAAGGTAAATAGAAACACTATTAGAACACGCACCACGATGACCTGTTCGTGAAACACTGTGTGAATGAAAGATCGATTACAGATACGGTTTGTTGTTTGTTTGTTTGTAGTATTGTGTTTGCAGTTGCAGTTCAAGAAAAGAAATTCTTTACCATTAATATGTTAACAATTTACATTGAATACGCGGAGCGGATAAAGATCTTACAACACTTTTGCTATTGTTATAACACATCAACAACAGCAGCAAGAAATATTTTCTGTAAACAATTGGCTACTTAGCGAGCAACTATCTTTCTAGCTTAGCCACTTGAATCATTTACCTTTGTTAGATTATAGGTTTATTCATGAACATACACATATTCGGTCATCTAGTTTCAATCCATAAGTCATACTAGTTAGATTGTGAAACAGCTCTGTAATAAGTAATGAGAACGTGCGCGATGTTGTAAACTCAGATAACATTCGTAGTGTTATGTCGGCCATGATTGTTCGAACGCAGTTCCCAAGCTTTTTGCGCTTACGCGGGAACGTTCTCAGTAACGCGCGTGCGCGACAATGGCGGCGGCAAGCGAGACCGTCGAGAGCGAAATACGCGGGATTGTGCAACGGACCGCTTTATGCAACTGATGTGCCGTTAATGCAACAGATGCACTGATAACACGGGCCATCTAACCATCTTCGCTTCCGAGTTATGGGATGCGATGTGCGGTAAGACACAATGAGTTACGCGGTCACGTTTTGACCCAGGTCAGCCTGGGGTCTCATGACCTGATCGGCATTTTATGTTCGTTGAAAATTCCATTAATGTTATCAGATTGATCTTAGAATTGAAAAAACATATCGTAATAAAAGATATGTAAAAATCAATTTCAAAGTAAAATAAATTAATAAACGTATTAATTCCTTACTAATTTTGTTACTAACAAATTTTTCAGAGGTTCATTTTATATTTAAACTATGTTATATTTTACTAAGAAGTAAAGTCAAACTCTAGACAGCAAAACTATGAAGTTTAAAATCATTAAATAAGTACCTATACTGCATACACTGACACTACAACTGCGCAAGTGTTTGATCATGAATTAATGTATGAAAATCGGTACGTCTTACGGTCCTATAATTACGATCACAGAAACCCGTAATTCATATAATAGATACCATTGTACACGTTAGAACTTGGTCCTTGATCTATGAAGCATCTGTGTCGCAATACGTATTACCTGCGAGCACAATGCATCTTGCCGAACCCCCAGTTTAAAGTTCATCATTGGTAATTTTATCGGTGAATCTGTGACCTGATTCTTTGCTAATGGATTCTCTGTAAAAACGTGTAATTATTTCGTCAAGTATAACGTCTCGAAGGTTTCGAGTTAAGGTAAACAAATAACGACAAGGAATATAGTAATGGATAGGGGCGGTACTACTCTTTACGGAAAATTTAAAGACATGAAGTGTTGACCACAGGAAGTGTTAATATTAATTAACTTACTCTAAAAAGTGTAATTAACTACATTGAGACTTTCGCCTTTATGACAAAGTTGACGCCCTATACTAATCTATTAAATCCACGATTTAACTTGTATATAATTAGTTGTTTTCTTTGCTTGATAAATTAGTCATTAGAGTTCTATCATTAATCATCTCAATAGATGTTATATGAGACATCTAATTTGCAAGACAACTTACGTAATGATAAATCGATAAGAATTAAAATCATTAATCATCCTATTAGTTGTTTTATATGACTGTCTTACATATATTTGTCGATTTTTATATCATAACATAACAAATTATATTATGAGACCACGCATGCATCTTAATCACATACATTAATCGACAAAATCATAATTTAAAACTATAACTATAAAAATTTCGATATTTTATAACGTGCCTTCATTGTTATTAAAGCTAACTAGCTGCCATTAACTTACATTTAGCATGAAAAATTATCATGCGTCAATGTCAGTATTTTTATTTAAAGTGCACAACACACCTAACTCAACAAAGGGAATTAAAATTGACATTTGTTAATACGTGTTCGATGATGTTTTGTGCTAAAAGCGGCGTTCACACATTGCCTATCCTAATTTCATTTGCGGCCAGTGATATGTGATCTTATATTCTTTCTGATAAGGTACCCTCATCAATATCTTCTAATACATTTTATCCCTTAAACAGTCTCTCCATCTCTTCATCGGTCTTCTTTCATCATCCTACATCTCCTCATTTTATCACATTATTCTCTTTAAAACCAATTAAAGATCATTACATAAGGACGAGAGTTCGCAATTTGAATCAAGTGGTTAAACAAACCCTACATTGATGTTAGCAAAATAACACTATCTCTGTAAAGAATGCTTAACGGGTATTGGAATAATGGATGTGCAAGTGCCGTCGCACCGCCGCTGGTAGCGCATAGCGGCACTCACATGGCTACAGTAACTCGGTCTCAAGCCAACGCTTACGCGGTCTACCAGCAGACCGATCATTACCAGCTGGCCAGTTAACGGCTTATTTTTAGGGCTCCGCACCCAAAGGGTAAAAACGGGACTCCGTCTGTCACGAGACTGTTTCTCGTGAACCGTAATAGCTAGACAATTGAAAATTTCACGGATGATGCATTTCTATTTTCGCTACAACAAAAAATACTAAAATTAGACTAAAATAAATATTTAAGGGGCCTGCCATACAAGAAACATGATTTTTTGTGTTTTTCATAGAAAATGGTACCCGAGTCGTACTTGATGAAAAGAATGTTTTTATTGTAAGTAACAAAATACGCATCAAACAGAATTGGATATTTTATCTTTTGCACGTTATAATTAGACTTTTTAGATTAGTTGGTCATGCGAACTTTACAAATAATGCGCAATGCGCAATATTCTATTCACGTTGAGAAAATGCTCAACCATTGAACGGGCGATTAACAGAACCCCGTTCTCTCACAAAAGAATACATGGTAATTAAAGTTTCTTACAGATTGAACTCGTTGGTGCTGTTTGTTTACTCAGTTAATATCTTAGAATTCAAATTAATATATTATAAAGATTTAAACGAATGCTTTTGTCAATGTTTATGTAACGTGGCATACATAGCTAGGGATGTATGTATATAGCTAGGGAGAAAAGAAGGGGTCTTTGTGTTACCTGTTTAGGTGGTGACACCCAATGCAAAGGGGTTCTTGACAAATAACAGATTTCAAGCCGCTATAACATAACATTTATGTCATATTAAGTTTCAAAAAATAATTTTAATACGCTGCTAAACTTAGTGTTCACAATATTTTTGACCAGAGAGAATACAGAATTAGTAGAGGGAGAAAGTCATCCTTCACGGGTTAAGCTTACATATTGTTAAAACTTTCAATAACATTGCATTAACATCACATCGAGTTGCAAAGAATAATAATAAAAGGTTATTCGGGAGTTGCTATCAAATCCGCCCGGGTGTCACTGACGCCAATTATTAGTGCAGCAAATTTTTCGATTGTAATTGTATAATAGACGTCTAGTGAATTATTGGGGCATTGAACTATGACATGTTATTAACATCAGCCACGACCGTTAGTGACCGTAAGTGGGCAGGGAAGAGAAATCGTAGATAATCAATGGCTTTCAATGGAAAAGGAAGATCAATTTAAACGTCTATTTCAAGTATTTATAAAAATCTTTAAGGAGAACTATGGAAACTTTATTATAATTTTAAAGTACAGAGTACTTTTTTATGATGATAAAATACCTAGTTTACGTTGAAATCAAGTGCTAGTAGTCAGTAATTTATAGATTATTTTATTGGACTTTTAAAGTTTTCCTTAAAAAATCCGTTGGGAATTTTATTATCTGTGTAATTTTGAGTTATCAATGTTATTGCATGACTCAGAATAAAGTTATATATGTAAATTATCATAATGAGACGCAATAAATGTATCATTAAATACAAATATGTTATCAGCAATCATTGTAAACAAATTCTCAGAACCACGCAACAAAATATTCTAATATCTATATATTAAAATAAATAAATAGAATGCCTTCATAGAGTAGGCGTCTTGAAAGAAATGACAAATTATCATTATCACAATGAAGGTTCTTCAAAACATTAATAATAATTATTATTTGTAAACCTCGTGTTAATAATATTTTATTTAAACCATAAACCATAGCGCGACCCGCCCGCCTCTGCCGCTCCTACGTTTCACTCAAAAAGGCCGCCCGCCCACTTTAAACACTACGATATAACGTATAAAATGATTAATATTTTTGCAGACTTAAGTGTTCGTTAATTAATTACATTAATAAAAACACTACAAACAAAAAAAAAAACAATTAATGAAAAGTTTAAGTAACACGCATAATCTCTTTTGTAAAACAAACAAACCGCTTCCGATTGTTTCTTATAATAACACTGCACTATCCAGAGCACTATAACAACGTGTGTAAGTCACTTGGATCACAATAGCAAATGGATCGTGTCGTATAAGTTGACAGAGCCGTGCTGCGCATACGACTGAACAGCGGGTGCCACCGTTGCACCACCGCACATTGTCGAGAACAACCGTGGAAACTCATTTACGTAACCATTATAGAAGATATATAAGATAATTCAGATGACCTACGCGTTCAAAACAATTGTGAGCCAACGGCCAGGAAAATTTTCTTAATTCATCATCCTTGGAGAATAATTAAAATTAATGCTCTATCACCCAGTAGCACAAAAGTCCATTAAAATTGTTATTACTTAAATGGGATGTTACTGATATGAATTTAGAACATTAAATAGAGTTTACTCAATTCTCAATCATTTATTGTGAACATATGTAGCATAGAATAGATGGCATAAGTATAAACATGTAAACATATAAAAATTTGGAACGACAGCCGGATGTAAAAACAATATCAAATAGATCAGTCAGTATGAGGTTAAGCAAATAATACGATTATGTAAATTTATAAATTACAATAGTAATATCAATTAATAAGATCGTCTTTAAACCTTAAATATCGTTTGTGCAACTGGTTATATCTGTTGACGTTGAGCTTGTACTTTGTAACCACTAATTATCCTAAATAAATACCTTGACATTATTAGTTACTAATATTGACTATATTGTCAATGGAGCGCACTTTCTGTTTAAATCTCTAGAAAATAGAAAACTTCAAAAGAAATAGAATTAGATTTGTCATTCATTTACGCCAATCAGCCGTTCGAAGAAAATTTAAGACCAAATAATCTTGTAGGTTTTTTAAATAAATGTCAATGATAGGGCTTAATATGCTCTAGTGTTACGTCAACGAACAAGAAAACGATTAATCTTTATTTGTAGGAAGCTCCTCGAATATTTTATTACGCAAGGTTCAAGAGTAACAAAAAATTGAAGCAATACGCGTAATTCGAAACATCTATCGCACTAGTTCTCATAGCGTCTCATAAGGAGGTACTATTACGTTGCTAATATTATTACGTATATATAACTGTACTTAACCAGAGGTAATATAAAGAAGGAATATCAATAATAATAATAAACTTTATTGCACAACAATAGAACATACAAGAATCACAAAGATCAAGAGCGAAGCAAATGGCGGCCTTATCGCTTAAAAGCGATCTCTTCCAGGCAACCGCAAAAAGAAAATTAGATAGGGAGAATAATCTAGGGCAGTGCATTTGAGCAAAAGTATACTTTATAAATAAGAATATATAATGCAATTAATTCACACATACACACACAGACACACACGCATACGCAAACACACACAAGCACAAAAAAAATATTCACTCCACATTAAAGACTTCTAAACTAGTTCAAATTAAATTAGTTAAATGGTTCCAATACATTAAAATCACTCGTAGATAGGAGGCGTAGTGTATAAGCACCGCACCCGCTGTCGCAACTTTTGCAAGGGGTCGGTGTCGGGAGGAGTGATCGAAAAGTATTATCTCGAGCTACTCCGTACTTCGGAAGGCACGTTAAGTCGTTAATCCGCATAGAGCCAATGTGGAGGGTCACGGTCCCGTCCTCCTTAACCATCAATAATGAAGGGCTGAGATCCTGCAGTGAGGACGTAAAAGGGCTGATGATGAGGACTGTGACAGTTCTATGCTGGACATCAAAACTATTATAATAGAAATAGTCTGTTGGTCAATTGTAAACATGTTACTGTAATTTAAACGATACTTTCGTCTTCTTATACCACAGAGGCTTTAAGACATGATATTTTTTAAGTATTGAAATTAATATAATTATGTAGGTATTATTAATAAATTAACTATATCAACTAGCAAGTCTAGTATCTTGTCCACCTCGAAGAACTAGTCCAGAACTAGTGTAACAATTTACTAAATAAACTGTCTCTCTTTTGAATGTTAAGCTGATGTGCTTAATTCCTTTTTACTTTTTAATACAAATTAATTTAAAGACACATAATCAATAAAAATAATTGTAGGTACAATGGTAACAATTGCACTATGAAGGTACGCAGACATGGGAGCGCAGCGCGGCTTATAGTGGTGAAATATGAAATATAACTCCTCGCGCAACAATACATTCATTTTATTAAGTGATTTTGAAATATCTCTAAGTTTGTGTTAAATAATCCCGAAATCGGAGTTTTTCTATCGGGGTCCTCCTGACCTACGCTGCTCTGCGTTGTGCCAGTGGTGGAGTCTTCGTGGATCTTCAGTGCTGCTGACCGGAGCTGACGACGGGTCTTCACCCTTGCCAGCCTCTGCCCGGCCCGTGACGTTGACCCCGCGAACTCAACACTAAATCCCCTAATTAAACTATAAAGCTAAGTCTTCCCCTCTTAATTCAAAAACCAGAAACCATAGCGAGCGAATCTGAACCTATCCTCTGAGTGATAAAATAAAGTTTTTTAAACCTTATTTTGTTTTTTTTTGCTCTTTTTAGCTGAAGCCTGGGTGTGCTCCTCACCCCCCATCTACAATCCAACGCTTCACTAGTAGAGGTGGACAGTGAGTGAGTTGTAAAAGGGGAAGATAAATGAGGCACCAAAAGATGTTTGGCGTATGGTGGGCATAGTTTCGCACCAATGTTTATCTACTATACTGCTCGCCTGAGCCTAAACCGCAGTAACAGCAAAATTTGCGTTTTTGAGTTTTCCATATTGTATCAAAGCTCAAAGAAAAACCCTACAAGCCTAACTTATAAATTTTTCAACGACCTGTAATAATTAATAGGGCCAGTAATAAGTCGGAAAATTTGTAAATTTACCTGAAAATACGCTATGATTACCAAATAATGTGCAGTAACAATTATGATCTACTTACTGCATTTTAGTTAGGTTAATAAACGATTTAGCAAAAAACTAGAAGTAGTAATAGGGGTTTCAAAATGATAATGACTGTAATTAATTTATTTGTTATGTTTTCAACCTGGAATTTGTGAATTATTTAAGTATTCTAACTTTCCTTACACTTTGCATTCAAAATTTGATAATTTAAACTTCACGCACGTTTTTCTCGGTTTCTTTTCAATTGCAATTACTGCTGTTTAGGTTTGAAAAGGCAGTAAAGTATAGACACGCTTAGTACAATACTTCGGCCATGTTTCTATACGTGATTATAACAATACTGCCGTATCGGACTAACGCCACATATTCCACAAATAAAGAGAGATGGCGGGCTTCAGATAACAAGAAGTATAGGGTTATAAGGTTATAAGATCCTAAAAGAAATGGTAAATCGCATCACGAATCACCGTATTCCCACTTTTATAAAATTTTCATATGTAATCATGAAAAGCCAAAGAAAAAGGGCTTATTTGCCAATTAAACAAACCTCAATGAGAACACTCACTTCTCACAAGTAACGCAAGGCAAAAGGCCTATTTCTGTCACTCATTATGTTTTTACAAGTAATGTGGCTGGAGAGCGTATTAGCCTAATGGAACGGTTGCGCTTGCACCCAACATTCCGTGTCTATCAAAATAAATACGAAAGAATAAAACAGAAGGCCGACTGCGGTTCCCACATTTTACACGAAACACAATTGTCTATTTAAACAATTTGGGTTTGGAGATCTATTGCAAAAGTAACTTCTTTTTCTTTACATTTTTGTATGGTTCCGCACCCAAGGGGTAAAAACGGGTCCCTATTACTTAGACTCCGCTGTCTGTCTATATAAAATAAATATTATTGGACCTATTCAACAAAAGCGATTTTTTACACGTTTCCGAACTGGAACCCTTCGTGCACGAGTCCGACTAGGACATGGCTGGTTTTGCTAATAATTCGGTGTAATAATTGCATTCCTTCCTCGAGAATTTTATATAAGCATGCAAATGTCACAATGTTTAATGGTCTCATAACCAATAATAATAAAAAATAATAGCGTAATTAATAATTAAGAAATTCATTGATAGAAAATTAAAGTTAACGCCATCTATTGGCAGTCAAAACTAATCAAATTGTAATTTTCTACCGAATCCCTTAAGTAGCGTCAGCTTTAAACATAAATATTAAATTTTAATGGATTACAGTTTCATCTAGCTAATAATACTAATAAAACTACTCTCACACGACTGTTAGAAATATATAAAGGTAGATAGAGACATATAGTGGAGACCCAAGACACTTTCTTTAATTTGGCGATTTATCTTTTAATGCATTAACATAATATTTGAATATTACTAGCACCTATGCTAACACAATATTATTGTTTATATTACAGTACCATCAATCACTTGATTTATTGTAATTAATTTACTCGTATTAGATCTGAATTTTTGTGATATGTAAATAAATAATTATAATTCTGTAGTACAATGGCTATGAGTCTTCATTGACGATATTGACGCACGACTGAACAAAAGACATCAACGAGCACCACTGGACTAATTCTCACAATGTACTCCAGGGGATAGTCATTATATATTCCAATATTATAAAGAGGAAAGATTTGATCAGATAGGCTCCGAAACTACTGTACCGATTATAATAATTCTTTAACTTACTGATAGCTACATTATACGGGGTTGACATAGGTTATAATTTGCGCATGCAAAATCGCAATATCATAAAACAAACTGGATTTCATGCAGTTTTCAACAATGGAGGAAATCATAAGTCAGTAAGCAAATTGGCGCATGTGTGACGAAGATTATTGTAGATGTCAGTAAAATTATGTCAACTTGGACTTTTGGAGACTTTATGTTCTAGTTTAATACAAATTATAACTATACGAAGCTTTAGCTCGATTACGTTTTTATATTCGCTTTTACCATTATAATTTAACCTTTAAATTAATTTATTTACGTCATTGAGAAGCAGCTGACCATAAAGTTTAAACAGTGTTTTTACAATAATTCATTGATTTTTCAATAATTTTATTCCTATTGTCTTTACAATTACAATAAATATATCCATGTTTTCAAGCTTTATAAGTAAGTAGATTATTTTGTTTATTTAATTATATTATTATTAGGAATATTCGGATAAAAATATAACTGTAAAAGCTTGTGAAGTTTAGCCTTGAGACTATATTGGTTAACCTAATTCGTTATAGAATAAGAAGAGAGTTGTTAATTACTGCAATAACTATTCGTTTACAGAGATCGCTTACACAATAGCACGCCCACACACGCATGCTATACACAACCATATATTAATACTTAAAAGCTATAAAGATTTGCTTTACAAATTTGTATTTCGCCAAACGTCCGTGTGACGAATTGTTTAAGAACACGTTTCGATGTTCCACAGATTAAACACTTTAATTTATTGCTTAATATATAAATAACAAAATATTATTTTATAAAGAAATTCTTTGTGATTCAGGGTCAATTGATGATTTCACAATATTTCTTATTGTTTTTTTTTTTTTTGTAATCATTATGATTTTTTAAACGACTTAAATAAAGGAGGAGGCCCTCAATGTTTTTTTTTTTGTGTGTTTGTGACGCGATTACTCCGCCTATTATCAACTGATTTTCAAAATTCTTTATTCGACGGAATTATTGGCGGAGGTAGTCCCATTAAAAGTTTATTTCAGCGAAAAACAAAAGATTCTCTATTTTCCACGAGCGTTATGAATAATAACCTTTTTGTCGTAGGCTTAGGTACTTTTTTATATCGTTTGTTTAGTTAGTAAGGTTGTGTTTATAATACAAGCTTATATACTTTACTCTTTTATCGTCTTGCGTCCGATCGACGTATTTCGACTTTCTTCAGGTTTCCCTATTTCTTTTGAACTATTGGAAATATATTTATTTATATGATATTATTTTTTATGTAAGTAGGTATGTTCATCGATTACTTTGTTCAATAAATAAAAAAAAATCGTTATGTAAATATAATTCCTTTTATATAGATATTTAATACTTAAGCTATACCAATATAAGATATTTATATATAGTACCTATATAAGTATCACTAGAACTTGGGCAGTTATTATTTAATAGTCTACAGAAAACCGACTTCAATGTTTCTTGAAAAATTTAAACGCTTTTATGATAAGTATTATTTTTCACTTTTTTAATTTGAATTAATTATGTTTAAACAATATACGAAATAAAAACTGTTTGTGTCTGCCAGTCCTATTAAAAACGTTGTTTCGATCTCGATGAAATAAATGGTTATAAGAAGAAGGTAATAGAATAATGCATACGAGATCTAGTAAAGAAAAAACCTTGTGTTAAATTGATAACACAAAAAAAAATATGTAGAGTACACATGTAAAACACGACTTTAATGAGTGTAAATAAGTACGAAGAAAACATTAATAAATGAAGGATACACATAAGATACAACAAGTTAAAACGAATGAGCAAAGTAGAATAACTAGTTCTTGGTTGTAATTAATATACATTCATAATTTTTCCAGATAACTTCCTCGTATCAAATGCTGCCTTCAAAAGCTATAATGGGGAATAATAAAAAAAACAGATTTTTACATGATTATTTTGAGAAATTGTTTTTTGGTGTAAGAGTGTAGCATAAGATAGAAGAAAATTAATAATTTGTGTATAAGGTCCCAATATCGTAATGTCAAATATTTTAAAACACATTCTTCATTTTTAGTAACAGGATGGTATCTTTTGCTCGAGGTATTTCTTAGAAAATGTCAATGGTGAAATTTATGCAATTTATTAACATTTAAAAGAGAGTTATCGCTTGACAGTTAATCTTGACGCATATATCACTTAGTTGACCGATTACTTATATGACGCAATTAATAAATGACTGACATTTGAAAATTTAAAACTCGTATCAAAACAATTTGGATCGAACACTATTACACAGAAGTAGCAAGAAGTATATGCACATACACTTAGGGTCTGATATATTTAGTTGCTCTGGACAAAATAACACCATATGCTTATAATAATACCAATCACTATATGTAATTTCTATTTGCTAATTAGGGTTCCATCCATAGAAGACTTCCCGACCATCCGTTGTTGCTGCCAATTATTCCACTCTGTACTATAGCCTGGCTTGCCCTCACTTAGATTTAATTCTGATTACACTTATATAGGTGAAAATAATATACACGTAAATGCAGGGTTATGTAAAATTATCTTCCCTCAATCGATTTTAAGTCTTTATTGCAATGCAAATAAGAGATAAAATTGAAAAAATTCCACATTCTAGTTACTTCACAGGATCATTTGTGGTACTATAGAAAATTTAAGAAACAGGTAATGCGGTAGCTTAATACCCATAAACTGTACCTATCTCTGCTAAGAACGTCTAGTGTACGGTGGTGATATAATATATGCCCAACCATCAATTATGAGCTGATGCCGTAAGATATTACAGCACATCATGCTAAATAAAATCGAAGATTGTCCATTGGAACAGGAGTGAAGAAGAGATGTGTTAATTAAGGATTTGTATAAATCAACTATAACGAGTATCAATTTAAATGGTGGGGCACTTAAACCTGATATTGATTATCTTGAATAAAGTAAATTCAATAAGTACAAACAACCTCCATTAGATATCGTAAGGAAATAGCCGCCGAATAATAAACATTGAATTAAGGAGTGTAGCCAACAAAATTATCATAATCTTCGTGTCACTCCCATTCCGAAATGCAAAACAGCGGCGTATTCTAATTAACACGGAAAAGAAAATCTTATAAAATGCTGACAATGTCAAAAGTCACCCGTTATATTGTGGACTAGAATGCGGCACTATGTGCTTTATGTAATAGAAGAGGAAATTGGCTCTTATCTCTCTGTCGTCGGCGGCTGCGCACGCGATGATTTACGGCCGCGCCGCGGGAAGTTCGCGCTAATCACAACGTAAAATGGATTTTGTTTTATAATAAAATGTTTACTTAAATTTTATAGATATCAAATATTAACTCAGACGACATTTATATAAACATTTAAACTCTTAAAATAATTTGTTTCACTAAATAAGTTGAACTGAAAGGTTAATATACAGCAATAACAACTAAAACATCATATAAGCATATTCACACGTTACGCTCTATCAATGCCTATAGAGAAGGCCGAACATAACCATATCTATTATAATTAATTAATCAACATTCACAACCACTACCTGCTATGACGTCATATGTCAAAGAATTCGAGCAACGAAATTCTAATTGCGATACTTATCACTCTATGGTGTGTTTTAATATCAAAGTTTTGATGTCGATATTTCGAGTCGACGAGTCACGATGCTACATTAATAGAGGCTTAATACTAAATACATTACGACAAAAGGCGCAACTATGAAGCGACCTTTATCTGACATTTGTGGACCTACGCCTTGTAATGCGGATTCTTCTAAGGTTGAACTTTGAGGCATCGAATTTAGGAATGCCGAAGGCGGTTTCATTGCTGCCGGCTCAGATTCTAACACACAAGAGCGAACAATCAAATGTTATTTGTTTCAGATTGTAAACATAGTATATCCTCAAAAGTATACAAGGTCTTTGGTATTAAGAATATATGTTTAATTAGCATTCCGCTATCGGCTTCGCACGCGTGGTCCTTTATTATACATATGAACCTTCCTCATGAATAACTCTGCGTATTGATAAAAAACCGCAAAGTTCTCTGTGTACAGACAACGGGAAGCAACTGCGTTTTATACTATATCATATTTCCAAAATTCTACCAGAAGTCCATGATATTTATCTAGTAAATAATATAGTGAGCGAGACACCTTTAAAAAATATTCTTGACACTTTGGTGTAATAAAATCATTTACGATTTTTAGAAACAAACTTCATTTATTTCTTTTTTATCGCCATAAACTTTAACATATTAGACATTAACATACTCGTATAATCGATTACTCAAAATACTGATAAAAACTGTATGGATCTTGCAAAAAATAATTACTGTTATTAAATGACATCGTACATTAAAAACGTAGAACATAAAATATTCAGATATCCATTTGGATAAGCTTCAATTTAGATAAAAAGTGGCCCTAAGTTAATGGTTTGCATTTAAAAGAACAATAATGCTAACCTGAAATTAACTAAGAATTACTAAATAAATGAATTTATTGCATTTTGCTGTGTATTTCGTGATATAATATCTATGTTTTAGTTTAATTTTGGTGTTCCAAATAAATAATTTCCACAGTTAAATTTAGGTGTATTCATCCATATAAACATATATTGTAATATTATAAGATAGGCTATGTAAAGCATAAAAATAACAATTACAATTTCTAAAACCAGTATATTACATTTTCTTGAGATTTATGCGTCATATACATAAGTACGTCTTTTTTTTTTATTACTCGTTGGCAATCAATCCAAATGGTGGCTGGTCACGAATGCAGTATATTTGCATGAATGATATGAACCGATCGTGATCCGATTGAATAACAAGAACATAAGATGACCGTTTTATTACGAGGTCAGAATATTACATCCGGTTATTATTGAATCCTCTATACATTTTATAGGAGAAACATATAAAAAAAAATTGTTATTTGACACTATTAGGTAAGTATCATAAAGCACATATGTGTTACGATTATAGTTACTTAAACATTTTTAGTAATTTAAAACTCGTAAACAATAAAATTGTTTATGCAAAACAATAAAAGTTTTCATTATAAAAAAAACAGTTACGCTTGAGATGGTACAGAAATTTAATTATGATATAGAAATACCCACGTTATTATACCCTGGTATTCTCCTTTATACCAAATATATCAGAACAGATCACAAAGCGTTATAGAGACATTAATGCCTCATAAACTGCAGTAAGTCGCCTAATGTTAAGCATAGGCCTCCCCATAGACTACCAAGCACTACACTAAAAATAATACCTATCATTGTTAATACTGCCAAATGTGATCAAAAGCCACCGGTTAATGAAAAGCCACCGTTTCACCGATTGATCACTTTACAATGCCCTCCAAATGGTAGATAATCTCCAAAGCTCTAATAAGCCGCTTAACCTTCGCGCGTGTCAACACCACTGTAATAGATAGTTAGCGGTAATGCCGGCCGATTTATCCACGATGACCGCAGATCATAAATCAATACACAATAGACATCAGACACATGTTTTACATTGTGATCTACATACTGTAACTCTTTTGAAAGTTCAAGTTCGATTTCTATAGCTATTACAACATTCTGCCTAATAATGGAGCGATTACATAGGCTTAGAGATTATAATAACAGTTTGGAGCTTACGAAGCTTAGCCATTTTCAGCAATATGTTTGTAGTGCAGAGTTTATTTTTATTATTAAATCTTAATCTAAATATACGTATTGATAACTGTAATACACGAAGCATTCCAATAAAAATATTAAAATTTGATGGTAATTTTATTAAATCTGGACAAGGAGCTGACCACAATAAAAATAGGGTACATTTTACATGTAGTGGCATAATGGCTCCATTCACATCGGGCCTTGTTAATAAGTCATTTAATAATAATCAAGTTTGTACTTCAATCAATTTACACAAAACTATTATCAGCCAACATTCTTCCTGAAATGTCTATTAAATCCATATAAGAAAATCCGTTCGTGAGATTGAATTAATCGAGTTCAGACATCTGGCTGACGATGCGACTTCTGTAATATTGAAAGCACAATTTCTTCACACTTCATTGACGAAGACTGTGAGCGATGTTATCTATTCATACTTTATCTATATTAAACTGAATCATGCTGAAATATTAGTGTAACATCATTATTAATATATTATAATTACATAATTGCTATTTATAAAAGGAAATAAAAATGTATCTGTAATATTCTTTTTGCAGATTCATTTTAATATTCATAGAATGCAATGTATTATATCAACTTAAAAACTATATTGTTAGGCTTTTACCTCGTCTCTTTTTTACTTATGTAAATGTACAATATTGTTCATGTTTTTTAATTCGTAATTCGTGTGGTATTTTTCACAGGAAGTTGTCGATGGATTATCTACGATTTTTCATTTTAACTCAGTGAAACGAAACATTTTCTAATAAGTATTGGGTATGATTTTTTTACGGAAAAGCTTAGTTTATTAATAGATTATATGTTAATTATATACCTAAAATATTAATGCAATATACCGACATTATTTGTCTAGTGTAAGATAAAATAAATTGAATAAAGTTTAACCTTTGTGGCAAATTCTAGCAAAAAAATTAGCTAAGAAAAAGAACTAAGCTTAAGTACAGACATCAAACATCTTATAACATCATGAGTCGTGTATTCATAGGATCCTTTAGATACTTTTTCATACATGGCAAAGGTTTTCTTAGTATTATAATACTGATAACTATAAATAAGTGCAGTTATTCAAAAATCAAACAATTTTATTACAACCTCTGCTGTGATATTTTCTGTATAGGATTCTTATCAGATGTATAGTATCCTCTTAAAGTTCCACTACACCTTTCTAATACACGCTGTATATAAACATACTTAGCCCTTTCAAACAAGATCTTTAGTGACTACAAAATATATATTTAATCTCTCTTTCATCTACATTAAAATACTAACTACAAAGACACTTTCTATTAAATCAAAATTACATAAACTGCAATAAAAATTTAATAAGTTTACCCATACATAAGTTTGATGAGTAAACAAATTGGCAAGTTTATTTAAGTTACTTTGGTCATTGTGAAACAAAACAAGCCTTTTACGTGGAAAATTAGTGATATAGTTGCAATCGCACGCACACTGCAATTTAACATGTTTTTAATGGAAGGACTATGGGTACCTTGAAAATAGTTTTAGGAAAATAACCATATATGGAGTACTAACATTTATTTTTTAATTGTGCATAATTGGGAAAAAAGTGTAATTGTCAAAAAATGCGAATTCGTTTTTCATTTCAAAATATTATTTTTAGTTTTCTATACTAATAATAAGGCTTTTCTTTGTTTTTGCATTGAACAGGATCTGGAAATACTGAATAAATTATAAAAAAAAATCCCTTTCCGGTAGCTATGTCAAACTCAGTTTAGGGATGTTCATTTAAAAAATACATCGATGTTATTGCGATCGGAATCGAAAAGGTTGCATTTATGTTTTCGATACATCGATGAAAATACATTATACAGAAATGTTTTTATTAAGAAAATTAAACAGTTTAAGAACGACTTGATCTATCCTGAGTAATAGTTTGTACTCTTTGTTATTAACTTACAAATGTGGTTAGTCTAGAGCAGTGATTCTCAACCACTGTGCCGCGGCACTTTTGTGTGCCGCCAAATTTTGCAAATATATAATAATGTTAATATTATTAAATTATATCATTTAAAAAGAAAAATATTTTTAACATGAATATATATTTAAATCCACATAAAATTAATTATTTTATTATTTGCTTTGCAGCGCGTTTTTTCTTAGTGCCAAATTATGATGAAGCGGCGTGCATAGCAATAGGAATATGTCTCAAGTCGGCGCACACTTGCCACTTCTGCGTACAAAACGTGTTGTTTTAGTGATAGTTGGGATTCACAAGGTGTTGCATAGTAGTTACTGCACCTTTTCTTTCGTTAAAATTGGCAAATGTATGTGATTCGGTTTAATATTAATTTATTTGCATGTAGTGTCAATTTATAAAATTTGTAAACAAAAAAAAGCTTTAAACATATTATTACAATTTTCCACATCTTATTTGCGTGAATTCGGATTTTCAGCATTAGCCAACATTAAAACTAAAAAAAGATCAAGATTGTTAAATGTAGAAGATGATATGAGAGTAGCATTGTCATTTTTACTACCAAATATAAATGAAATTATCAAAAAACATCAAGCTCAAATTTCGCATTAAAAATATTTTTATTATTAGCTTGTAATTAATCCCTTAATAAACGTTTAGTTATTATTGTAGTATATATTAGTTTATTTCGTATATTTAAAATTTTTGTTATAAACTATTTATGCAGTGTGTTGTAGTAAGTAAATAATTTTTATCTTTTTCTTTGTGTGCCGCCAAATTTTGAAATCGTTAAATATGTGCCGCAACAAAAAAAAGGTTGAGAATCACTGATCTAGAGCATGATTTTTGGTGGAAATTTGAAAGCGTTATATTGTGTTGTTGTTATATTAAATAATAAATTGGTGGAATTTTGTTGGATATAAGTGAATTGGTAATGTGAAATACGACAACAGTGCAAAAACACATGGACAAGAGGCTTAAGTGTTAACTAGACTAAATTGACTTAAAGAATTCTCACTTGATGCAAATATTTACTTGACACTGGCACATTCATAAACCGTGCAATGCCATTATTGAAAAAAAAGTCTTTAGCATATATTCTAGACAAAGGAATATAGTCAAACAACCTCGGCATCTCCGCGATATTATTGTGACTAATTAAATACAATAATTTATTGAATTAAATACATTCATATATTGCAAAATATCGATTATAACCGATGTATCGAAATGATATGATGCATTGTATAGTAAATATGAATATAATAATAAATTAGATGCATCTATGTATATCGAGCATCCCTAACTCAGTTGATATGGGATATAAATGACGCGGACATATTTGGTTACATTATTCTACTGATCAATATTGGCACTCTCTACTCTTCTTTTTAATCAACAATAATCATAATAAATTCGGAATAAACAAAAACTTTTTTCCAAAAAAAGAACCGACTTCGAACTTTTCGAAAATTATAAATAATCAACTCCAAAATCCAAGAAACCGTTATTTAAGTTGGGTGAAGGTTTCCTGTAGGTTATTATGATTACTAGCTTTTTCGTAGGTTATTATTATTACTAGCTTTTCCCGCGACTTCGTCCGCATGCTATAGTTAACTTATCTTGAAATTATCTTGATGTTTAAAGAAGATACTACAACAAAAAAAAAACAATAAATTTAGAGATATTAAGCCAGTCCATTCCAATTTGAAATACAGGTGGAAAAAACAGTTCTGAAGCTTTCACAAAACTTAATCGAAAACATAATTTACGCAAAATTCTTCGAAAGAAACGTAAGCGCATATTACTCTAGAATAAACGCCATCTAGTAAAGCAAACACAGTTTATTTTAAAACTCAATCTTGAACAAAACAGTGCAATGTAGAATACTTAACACCATCTAGAAACAGAATTACTTCCATTTGAACATTTTCAAGAAACACAAATTTAAAATATATTGTTTTGTTATAAATTACATAAACACCAATTTCTATCGCTATGTAATTTAATATGAAATGCAAACATTTCATGAATTATTACTATGACAGATCATATTATAAACAACGCTGGCTGCTATAGTAACATTTTGATTTCCCATAAAATATTTTACTCCCATATGTATCCCTTTAAGTGCTAGTTTTTGGGATAAAATATAACCTATTATTACCGTACTATGGTCATGAACTATCCAAATAGCAATTTTCATCGACATAGGTCTATAAACATAGAAGTTTCTTTTTGACCCCCTACGGTATGGGATTTACAAAACTCCGTTCTTAGTAGACCTCTATGTATTAAGGGGATACGGTTTAGGCTGTGCGTTGTCTGTCAGTCAGTAAGCCAGGACGTATCCTTTTATATATGTATAGATAAATAATGGCCGCTCAACTTCAACAGCAGTCTCGTCGAACAAAAATAGAATTTTGAAAATCGGTTAACTATTGACGGAATTTCTCCTTTTCAATTTTGAAGTCTATTAAATACTTTCTTATATAAAATGTCATTAAAATATTATCATTTAAAAAAATAAGATTCAATACAAACAAGTTTAACAATATAAATATTTAAGCAATAATAAACTTAGGATATTATTATCAAATAGTTAAAAATTATTTTAAAAGTTGCGTTTACTTTTTATTTCTGCCTATTGCGATTGATTTGGCTTCTAAAGTTATGATAACCTTCGAAAATAAATATCACATGACTTTGTTAAGATTCTTTAATCTTGAATAATAATTACTGTTGCCACTTTAAAACGAAACTAAAAATAAAAAAAATTATAATCTCGATTGACGTATGCGCGCCGCAGTCAGAAGACATAATGACCTGTGACATAACTACAAAGGCGTGTTTAGAGCGAGACAGGTATTATTTAATTTATATTCCATACATGTTCAAAATGTTTCCAGCCACAATTATGTTCGTGCTATCTTGTTATCTGAATAATGCTTGCACATGATCCCCGGGTCAACGGGCACTCCTTTATATATAGTATTTAAACGATCTTGACTTCAGCGCCTTTGATATTGAGTTCATAATGTGTTTCATCTTAAATTATTCGCAGTTTGTCCAAACAAGGTGGAGTCCTTGTATTTGCGAGTCTAAATATAAACATGAAATGACAAAATATGTGTGTCGTCCAACAGATTGACACTTCAATATCATGAATTGAAACTGCAAATAAAATGCCGCTTGATAAATATATTTTGTTTAATTTATTTGATATATTTTGTTACATATGACAGAGTTACAATAAAAAGCATTGAATAAACAGTAAGAACTGCCGTGTCCGCGAAGAAATTAAAACTATTTTTTTTTGGCTTTTCTTAGAGAACATGATTGAAATATAAATATGGATTTTTTTTAAATCTTAACCATCATTCGAACCAGTAGTTCCTGAGATTAGCGCGTTTAAACAAACAAACTCTTCAGCTTTATAATATTAGTATAGATCTGTATAGTGCGACGTTCTCGAGTTCAGTGCTGTGACGTCACAGGCGAGTCGCAGACCAAAGACGTTCCATGCAAAAACACTTAATTTCAAATAATCTATAACTAGGTCATTTATTAACGGATTTTAATTTACTTTTTAGATTTATTTTAGTGTCGACCTGTATTTTTATTATATTGTCTTAAATATATAAGCATGAAACTTCATCATCTTTTACTTAAGTTATTATAATTTGTTAGACATCTATAAAGGGACTTCAGAAGAGAAAGGAAAAGTTGGAAATTAAGTATCCTGGAATATATTAAAAGAGTATTCTACATACGAGTAGTATAAAATTAAAACCTTTTTAAATTAAAACGTTTTTGATCAAATTAATTCAACAATTAAACTCATCCCGCTTATTTTTCTTTTAGACAAGATTTCCATCGATAAAAAGATTTAGCTAACTCCGATTAAATTCTTTTAATTTTATTTTTATTCTAAAACTTCTTGGATGTCAGCGTTCAAAACAAACATTTATTTAGCCTTACTTAAGAGATGCGTTAGCAAAAAGCATCTCATATAGCGTGAAAATTGACGAACCATCAAGTGTCATCGCGGTGGCAAAGTTACATAAGTCGCATATGTTTTATTGTGAAACCACAACAAATAACAGAAGGTATTATGATTACAACACCAAAAGTTATTTACATTGTAAAGCTGTAAAACAGATGGTAAATGTATTTACAGAAAAAATATTTTTAATTAAATTTGCGTATTTCGATCTCTTTTGTATCATTCAAAATTTTTTTTCCTACCACTCGACTGATAGACAATACAATAGGCTGGTACCAGTATGTAATTCTAATACAGTTATGGCATCGATATAGAGAAAGTGTTCAAATAAAATATATTTTAGAGTTAAGGATAGACCGACAACCTCATTTAAAAATTATTCGACATATTTTTAGACGTTTTATAGACTGTGCTTCACATGAGAACCATTAATTTACCATGTAATTAACTCTAAGTGAAACCCCTTTTAGTTGAGTGTATACATACAAATGCATGAAACTTTTATGAAGAAATTGAATCATCATCATAAGCCTAGTTATATCCTTTCTTCTAGGGGCTCAGACCTTCTCTATTAGTGGAATCGATTAAATCGAATAGAGAGAATGGGCCATGACCCACTACCACGTGAACCCAGTGGGTATTAACGACTACATGCAGCTGGTATCAACTGAAACACGAAGGAGGTCTAAATAATAAGTTTTTGATCATTCATCCCATGACCGCCATTACGTGAGTTGCTTAAATTCCACAATCACTGTGCTATCGAGCTAAAATGCATTTAACTTTACACAACAACAAGATCCCACCGACAACACGTATTTTCTAAACGATAAATTTCTATTGGCATTATAATTTCTGTACGCTTCCTTTGAATGCTTCATTAATTACGTTACTAATCAGTTTATTGTCGGAAACAAACAGAATGCATAGGAAACGATATCGTTAATTATTTAACGATGTTCAATGATTCACGACTCGAGTGGGCGTCGAGTACATACACCTGCCGAATTAAGCGCATACAATGGATGTATTGTACACCCACGCTAATGATTCAGTCGCATCCGTCTCCTTGACACCTCCTTACATCCCTCCGATTCTAATTATATTATAAAATTTATACACGAAATACTTAAAATTGAAACGTGTGTTCGTTACCTTGTCCTTGATTCTAATCGACAGTGTTTTCATATACATTATTATGCCAAACAATTATGCTTAAGTGTAAATTCAACTATCTTTACTTTTAGTTTGATAACCTTTCGATGAATGAATGCTTTGACAGCTTCTTTAGGTGATCGTTTTTGTATTAGTGGTCAAATGTAATAAAATAATAATAATTGCACACAATAAGAAAACAAGTTACATAGAATCTCCAAAAATGTTCCATACAAAAGGCGGCGTAATTGCTAAGCAAAAAACAAAAGGGTGAAAATTATATGCGATATTCGCTGCAACGGTAAGAGGGATAAAAGATATATCTAAATAAATAGCTTTTAACTCTATCGCCAAAAGAAATTAGTGAATGAGATTTTCTGACATCCTCCGGATGTGAGTGCCATAACTGCACAGCATGCATAGAAAAGGAATAGGAGAAAAAGTCGGTAGAATGAAAAGGAATGTCCTAAGTGAGATTAGAAGAGGCTCGCAAGTTGTACTGAGATGAAGAAGAGCGGAAAACGAAACATTGTTGTTAATAAATGTTAAAAATTATTTCCTTAGAAATATTATTCCTTAAGAGAATCCTTATATGAGTAATTATATAACATACTAGCTTTCAGCCAGCGGCTTCGGCCGCGCAATCCCTAGGGAACTGTTTATGTGGATATTGATTCCTTTCATATCATGACACGGATATAATTACAATGATATATTGAATAGTCAACAATGGCTGTTATGGTAATTTTTGATTCTGTATACGAATTTCCACTCCCATTTAATCCCTCTATTTGCTGTTTCTAGGGATAAAATATAGTCTATGTTCTCTAATTTATGTTGTCCATGTGAAAGAATTTTAAAAATCAGTCCAGTACTTTCGGAGCCTATTCGTTGCAATATTATAAAGATAATATTTAATACTTCATTGACCTAAGCATAATAAATGAAATGATAATATCTTTATTCAAGTAGGCTTATTACAAGCACTTTTGAATAGTCCAAACATAAGAAGAAACAGAATCGTTTACTACAGTTATTAGTTGACCGAGAATCGAATCAAGCTGACGGTAGTTTAATTGGCGTATTACTTCAGAAACGGATATCAATTTCATTAAGCAAATAATTTAAAGTAATTTGTAAATGTTATTAATTACATTTCAATTCATAAAACTGTCAACAGATGTCTCTACGTGCTGAAATAGAATAGTATCCGGTGAACGTGATAATTACATAAGTTTTACAAAGTAATAAAACTTAAAGATAATTTAGTATACAAACATTTTGATAAGCATCAAGGCTGAATTTGATATTTGAATTTATAATATCACTAAATTACTGTGTTTGTTTAGCGAAAATTGACACTGAACAAACTCGAAGAACGATTGGCGTAAATATGTTAGGCAATAGATATTCTGTTTTATAATTTAATAAAAGAAATTACGCCAGGAAGTAGTACCTAAACAAACCAATCAAAAGCTTGCCTCGTGTAGAGTTGACATGCGTACAAAGTTTTCCATCATACCCGTTTTCTTAATCGTCTTTTTTGAATCTTTTCTAGAACCATATTGAGATCCCGTGTTCGGTTTCCGGTCGGTTCAATGTAAATAATGAAGTTTTCTATATTGTTTCGGGTCTGAGGAAAGCCGTATGTTCGATGTTCCAGATTTTTAAATAAAACAACTAAAATGCATATAGCAGCTGATACTTAATTTGGAATATGAGAAGTGTATTGTGATGTTGTGTAATATCCATTACACAAATTAACAAAAAGTTTCAATTACCATGTGTAACTTTCAATCCAGAATGAAGTTTATTAAGTACTAGTTTTCCACCAACGATTTCGAAATTTTGTTTTTTGAATTATTCTGTATCTTGATAAAAACTGCATTAAAATTCGTCGTGTAGTTCAATAGATCTTAATATACAGACAGCGGGTAGCGACTTAATTTCATACTATGTATAAATTAATTAGGATACATTTGCCATAAAATGATTTGAACATATAAAAGTTTATCATGAAAGTAAAAATTCAACATCCTATTAAATTTTGGACAAATCTTTAATTATTGCGGAAAAAACAATGTCTCAATATCATTGTTATTTGTAATCTTCTGACTAAGAACAATAACCTTTAAGGATAACAACTAATTTCATCAACTTAAAGAGTAATCTTAGTAGTTTTTTTCTTATCTTGGTAAAATAAGTAGGTCCCTGAAATAAACATTTTGTTATCCAAGTATTTGGTTGATTAGCGATATTATTAGCTGTTTGCGTAAATATTTTTTTAAGCTATGTATAGCTTATCAATATATCAACATCACGTGTATAATATTAAGAGACCTATCTCATGAATACTAGAAAATAATTATTTTTAGGCGAATTTCACTGTATAATTACAATGAATATAATTCTTTCATTAAACAGTGTTTTTTCTTTATTTTCTTCAGTTTATCCAAAAGAAACGTTAGACGTTTTGTCAATTGTAATGTCAATTAAAACTTCCCTAAAACATTATTTTAAGATAGTTAAAATTAAATTGTTCAAAAATACTGTAAAATAGACCATTACATTATAACTACATATTCAATTATAATAATATTTTTAGCTTTTCGGCAAAACATTAATAACATACATATCACCTCTACATTTATGTGAACACGGAACCTGTAAAGGGTCCGAAACGTCAATAAAACTAAATACAAACACGATGAAACCGTTTAAAAGTTGTTTCATTTATATTACTGTTGTTATCGATAAATATAGTTACAAAACATTGACGTTACCTTTACTCTAATGGCGCACTTTTATCACATTTTCGTGCGGCTACTATAAAATTTCGAGTTTTTTACTCTATTACGAATTTACTTAAACTAATAATTCCCACAACACATAAGCGTCATAGAACACATAACTATATTTTATTAGTATTACGAAATATTAATGAAAATGTCTTTCTTCACATCATAAGTTTGAAATATTAGATCTCGGGGTACGGAAGTGCCCCCGCCAAGTTTAACAAAAAAAATAAAAAGGCTCTGTCCTACCATTATTTTCTCAAATTCATTCGGGCTATTTTTAACTCCCTGTAACATGTCGAGTTAATGTTGTGGAGTGATTTAGAAGCTTAAATTTTCATTGACCAAGCGGGCAGTACTACCAGTACAACAAAATTGTTCAAATTTAATGTAATTTGGAAATGTGCTATGTTATGAACATTTTAAAATTACATTAAATTTAACAATTTTTTGTCACTGACTGACTCAAAGTTCATCAAAATTCTAAGGTACTTCTAGCATACCTACATGCTCTAAATTTTGAGCAAAGTTATTAGTTAGCATGTAAAGAAAGGAAAAAATCTATCATTTTGAAATATTAGACCCTTTTTTTAGTTTTTCAAATTTATAATAACTATATAGCGTTTTGAAAACTTCCGGCAATGTGTTATAAGTAACATTTTATTGCTAAGGCAATAAAACTATATACCAAAGAGTAAATTATATATATAAGGAAACTATTACCCTAGAAAAACTGCGAAAAATTTACATTAATTATATGCGTACCATAGATATAATTTATGTGGCGTACAGAGTGGACCAACGATGGTGGTCAACAATCGTCATCAAATGGGCTTCATTAGACCTTATATCTAATGATCAATACATAAGAGTTAAGGGCTATCTCTTATTAATGCGTTTATGGACGTTGGTTCTTCAGTATTTACATATGGTTAAGCATATGTGGCACTTTCGAGGGCGACCTACCTAAACTTATCTATACATATAAAAATATCCAAATAATGTCAACTTTGGTTGTATTCTGAATATATAATAGACTTATTGAAGATGCATTCACCGATCAGATTTATCGATAATAATCAATACATTCACGTCTTTTAATAAGTTTACAGAGACAGAGAGTGATCTTTGAAAAAATCCATAACTGAGGCTCAAGATACAATGCCCAAAAAAAGAAATAGAAGAACTATGCACCTACAAAAAGAAATGAGATCCCATCGAAAACATAACATGTACAGAAATGTATAAATCTCGCGACACAATTCTTCTGCTCTAAAAAATTTTGAAATCAACGTAAACTAATTCGACTAAATCAGTATCTGTCTTTCTATGAGAGCAGCTATTCATCCTCGTCGTAGATTTAGGAATTCTTGGCATTACAACTTAAAAGAAACTTACATAAAACAAAATCTATCCAAAGTTATTGGTCTGTTCTTAAATAATTTTAAAGTAGGCACTTTCGAGGACGACCTATATTATTATGCTATGTTTGTTTGTTAAGTATCCTTAAATCTATTACAAGGATGGCTAACTGTTCCCACAGAAGGCACTGGGGGCCAATTGTACTAAATAAATTTTGTTTAAATCGAATCGAATCGAAAACGGATCGAAACCGAATGAAACTACAGTTTTTAATGGTTTTTCTATTCTACTAAGTTACATACGATACAATTCCAGCTAAAATAGAACTAGAATTGTATCGTGTCACTTTTGTATGTCACGTTTTCGATCCTTTTTCGATTCGATTTAAACAAAAATTATTTAGTAGAATTGGCCCCCTGCTTTAATCGACTTGGTTAACGTTGATTTCACAACTCTTTACGCCAGAAGAATTGCCTTGCGAGATTTGTTCATTTTATGTTTTGATAACATGTTATATGTTCAGAATATGTTCAGAATTAGTTTGCTAAAGCAATAAAAACTGTGAGAAAACAGCTAAATTCTGAAACGTACAGTTACGGTCGCAACATCTCTCATAGCGCTCTCACAGTATTAGAAGTTGAATCAAATAAAATAAGAAAGCAATAAGTACTTTATTTTATTGTACATCAAATGCTGCGACAGCGTTGTTTTTGACGTTGTATTTTTAACAGACTTGCAAAGGAGAACATGAACTGTTTCGTAAATACAATAACATATTGTTTAATGTATTATTTATGCCGTTCAACAATGTGATAGCTACATTGTCAGTAACACCAACGGCTTGATGTTCTAACAGACAATAGATATACATAAGTCGCTGTGTGATGGACAAGTCAAGGTTCTTATAGTATTTTTGTTATGAATTATGAAAGGTGAATCGTGACCCTAATGTAGATACATTGCTGAATGAAGACGGAATTATTAAACGTCGTCTCTTATAAAAAATAAGTAAATCTTTGGATAATTATTTAAAGAAACAAGAGTCGTCCAAAATTAATATGAAAATATTGACATAATAAAGGCATGTAACGCTAACATGCAAAAGAGAATTGAAAACATAGCACCAGAAACTTTAGACGATACAAATCTCGTTATCATTATGTATATTTATTCGCATCGAAAGTCAAGCAAAAGTCATTTGATAAAACATATTTTACAGAAATACTTACTTAATGTATACTAATAATACTCAACTTGTATTATTACTCGAAGATAGATAGACTGTAATAAAAATTCTCTTATTAGTATTATGTAGCCTTTATCTTTATGTTGAAATAATTCGTCAACATAAAAATTTATATAACAAACGAGTAAAATGAGCTTTTGTCATATCTTTATTCTATTAATATTATGCATAAATGTGCATCCCTGCTGCATCTTTACAAATAAACTCGATTACTACAAGGGGCGCGTTTACCCAAGACCCTTAAAAGCCATGGCCTAGGGCGGAGCAAGAAAACTTTTCTTTTTCGTTAATTGTCGTCATTCTCAGCTAATTATAAAAAAAAAACTGAATTTTATTTGATCTGCTTATAGCCGAAAGCTTTTCTTTTTTTTTTCCATTATCTCATAAGTTGACCAAGTTAATACCTACGACCAACAACAGCTTGACGTTCCTCCTAAAACACGTTTAGGAGGAATACATTATTGCTCAAACAACGAAATATGCTTAACATCTGCTTCGCAGACTGCACACGCTAGCCACTGCACCATTGAGTACCATGTTCGATGACTAATTACGGTTTAAAGCTTGAAGTGTGCTCATTAATGCAGACAACCTAATTATTTATCTTACAAACAACTACTTGGGTCTGATTAATTACGCTATCATGAGTTAATATTTGTAGAGACATCTATGAATACATAAGTGTTACACGCGTTCATTTTGTTATGCGTAATTAAGTCTGAAGTTGTGCCATTTAATGCGTACAACTGTTTATTTAACGTACATACCTAATAGTGGCCGCCAGCGACTTCGTCCGCGTTTTCCATTATTTCTTCGCTCTTAATAGTTGCAGCGTGATGTTATATAGCCTAAAGCCTTCCTCGATAAATGGTCTATTCAACACAAAATGAATTTTTCAATTCGAACCAGTAGTTCCTGAGATTAGCGCGTTCAAACAAACAGACTCTTCAGCTTTGAATGAATGAATGAATATTTTTTCATTGTACACCATAAATTATAGAAACACACAAAGTTTAGTTATACAATCGGCGGCCTTATCGCTAAAGAGCAATTTCTTCCAGGCAACCGCAGGTTAGACTGCACTGTTACTTAATAGACGGGTAGTAGATCGTGTCTTACATAGCGAGAGAAACATACCTACATATATACATACAAATAGCATATACATACTGTTACATATAAATATAATATACTATACATAATATTATATACATACAAACATATATTTAAAATAAAACAATAAAACAGCTTTATAATATTAGTATAGATTGGTGACCTGTCAAAAAAATTATTCGTTCGATAAATTATTGAAAAACCTTTAAAACGTATGTTTTTGCGTAATCAATAAATTACAGGTAATTATTATACATCGAGTTGAATTGTCACATGACATCATACGTGTGTAAATTTTCTACACAGTTGTGACGTAGTCACACCTCTTCTCGACTTTAATAAAACTTACAAGTCTATTCTAGGTAAATTGAAGCAAAAAACTTATCTAATATTTTTCTATTGTGACTCGCGGACTGAATAGAATTTCAATTTTTTACCCAGGCGTCGTCTATATTGAAGTGTTTTCCTAATAATATATAACGTATTATCAGATATATTATTTTTCATAATTACATATGTAAACAAGGTCACAGATATACGAATCCGCAAAAGTGCATATCGGGCTGTAGATTTTTTACTCCATTGTCCGTTTTGTCTTTGTTATTTTTAAAGTATTTACCTCTATATTTTATTGCTGATTGAATGATTGATTAAAGATATCAAATCTGACTACTAAACTCACTGTACCTATGGAAGACGTTTATCTGATTATAATAAACTTTTCTCTAATTTTAACATGAATAATTATTTTGAAAACTCCGGCGGTATCGTTTGACTGAATTAATTTATTTTTTCGACTAATCTCTTCATCGATAATTATTGTAAATGATAAAGATCCTCTAACGATAGTTAACAAAAACATTAATTAGGTTTGATAGGTGTATAATGGACTTTATTCTCGAACAAATATTTTTATATTATATATTTTGTTTCAGTTCTGTTATGAATCCCAAATTCTCTTATAGAATTTAAAGAAAGCTTTAAAAACAGTGAGGAACAAGTTCTGCCCCTTTAATTCTTTTATCACATTCACATCTCTTAGTCTAAAAGAACTCGAGCGGAGTTTAGTGCATTTAGAAAGTTATTATGCATCGGTACTTAAGTTAAAACAAAAGCTAGCACCAATTTCTATTTTCTATTAGTGTTCACATAGTGTACATTTAGATATCTATTCACGAATCATTAAAAAAATCACAATACCTATATAACAAACATACAAAGACAAAATTAAAAAGTTAAATCCAGTCGCTTTTACAAAGACAATTTTTATTATAACTATACAGGCACATTTATTTACGTCGAAAATGTAAGTAAAAGTCATCCGATAAACTACATTTCATAGAAAAACGAACAACCGGACTGATTGATTTAATGAGCATAACTGTCCCAAATTCTCTTGGAGTTGAAAGAAAGCTGCTCTCAAACACCTGAGAACAAGTTGTGTCTAAGCCCTTCTTTGCATGAGACACCTGTCAATCCCACGTCAGGGCGGAGTCGAGCGCACGGGGGCTCACTACTGGCGCCGGCCGGTACAGGCACACAATGGGTTACACAACGGTGGTCCCGCCGGGCTGCATTCACGCGTCCGCGACCCCGAACCTCCAAGACATTCCTCAGCTTTGACTCTTCAATCGATTGGCATTACAAGGGCATCACTTCAATACACGACACAATACATGAGAGGCGTGCTGAGCTGCTACGGTGACAATAATAAGACGCATACTCAACAGGTTTGTCATTGTTTAGTTTTATCAACTATCTAATTCTTTTTTACTGTTACTATTTTATTTACCGTATGTTACAATTATCTTTAGGTTCTTTAAAATAGTAATATTGCTATTAGCACGATGGCGTAGTGGATACGCGCTACGGGCTACGACTGTTGTTGTTAAGCAACTTTTGCAAGGGTCGGTCACGGGATGGGTGAACAACATCTCTAGCTACTTTGTGATTCGGAAGGTATGTTAAGCCGTTAGTGCCAGCTGCATTTACATTCGTTAATACCCTCCAATCCGTATAGGGACAGCGTGCAGGGTCATGATCCATCCTCCGTACTACATACCTGTTCCCTTCAACGCAGGGTCGGCGGGTTATGTGGGGCTATCCCTGCGGACCCGCCTCCCATAAGGAGGGCTAATCAAAAAAGCGGGGCGAGTCCTTGCAATGGGGACGTAAAGGGACTAATGATGATGATGACATTCCAATAGGCTCACTAGCAACGAAAATGACAGGTATTTTGTTGATAAATTTTATAAATATTATCCTTTTTATAATAATCAAAATTTATTCATAACACGTATATTTCTATGTTAACTGCTTTCTTAATTTTCACCTCGTTATCATTGAAATCACCTCATATATTCACCTAAGTCTCACTAAGTATTTAAATGTATTCTAGCTAAGATGCAATACACATACAGATTGTTCATGATGTAAGAGAACTGCAATGAGCACTGAGGCGCAGCGGTGACGCCTTCCACGCACGCAAATGAGACGTGACCGCGTGTTTCGACAATTCAAATTGTTTCTATTTTGAAATTACTTAATTAAAATACGGTTAGAGTTTTCTTCCTAACCCAAATCAAGATTGTTTCATAACATTTCAATTTATAATACAATGTTGTTTATGAAGCATCACTTCTATAGACATCATAAAACTTTACCGTATTACATTAGAGGGCTAAATATTACGATTATAAACGAATTTCTTGTATACACGTATAACAAATCTTTAGTAATTCATTATTCCACAGGTAGAATGAATTACTAATAGATATAAAATACATAAACTATTAAAAAGTTATTCAACAAAAAGGATAGTAACAAACAGACGTTATGATAATAAATTTATGATTATAAAGAAATATAATATTGATAATTTTAAGGTGAACGTTCATATGTCAGCACTCATGCACCGGATGCACAACAAGTAACAACGATTATTTTAAAAATTACTATGACGTATCAAAATAATTCCTACGTCAAAACTGACAGTCGCATATTTCATAGGAGTATCTATGAAATATGCGACTGCAGTAGACATATGACTGCGAAAAATCCGTGCAATGGGTTGCGGGTCGTACGGCCGGTGCATGCTTGCTGATGCAGAGTAAACGTTTAAAAACCACAGTAAGCAGTAACAAGAATTAACTTGAATTTAATTATATGAATTAATAACTTTACCGATGAAGGTTAAAAATAATAGCTTATATAAAATTGCATAAATTATATCACATAATAAAAATGCCTTCTACTAACAGGTCTCAATGGAACAATGACATAATAACAGCACTTTATTTGAATAGTCTTCATTCATACGCACATCAATCATCATGACATCAACTAATTAAAGTTAACCTTAATTAAATTATTCAATACATCAGTCGTGTGGGCCTGGTTATTAAACCCTTTGTACTACATGAATGAACAACAAAAAGCTGTAATTTGTGTTGACAAGTTCAAAGGGTGCGTTAGTAATTCAATTACGTAGAGCGAAGTAAGTGTTTACCACTACTATGAATTCTACTTGATCGAGTTTCTTTTTCTGTATAGCATAAGGGTTTTGAAGTTCGAATTGCTTCATACGACTTTTTTATATTCAAATGAGAAGGAGCTGTCAGTGTCCAGCACGCTTAGCATAACAAACTCGAGAAACGCTCTGTCTACACTCATTTGTCAGTTTCTCGAGTCGAGAGTGAGATATCGTATGGGGGCACCCGAGAAAGTCGACATTTGAGTGTAGACGTTCTCGAGTTCGTCATGCTACACGTATTGGGATGCGAGCGTCCTCAATGTGTTTTTTTTAATCTATATACAACTCACTTATAAATAAATATAAGCAAAATGTTATCATGATCAATGATTACACTTAGTAACATTGACTCTTAATTGAAGAATAGGAAGGTACATTTTGTGATAGTAATTTGTAATAAATAATGAAGGTTATTCAAATTTCTGCCTATTCGAAACAGTTTGATGTCCAATAAACCAGGGCAATCGATCCTCAATATGAAATAAATATAACCAGACGACAGACGGCTAACCGGAGGAAGTTGTATTTGTAATTACTTTGGAGTTATTTAGGTTAACATTGTAAAATTCGTTTACAGTACGTGCGTTTGGGTGCAAATCTAGATGTTGCTATGTTTTTTCAAGAATACAGATGTGAAAGTTGGAAATATTGACACTTTCGAGAATGATAATGATAGCTGAAATCATGGTAGGGGTGCGTTTATAAGTTATTATTTAACTTCGGTTATCTAAGCGGTGCGTTAGACGAACGAGGCATGTTAAGGACGCCCGCATTACTGTTCGCAGATGCCTCATTAGTGCACCTGCACACGTCACGTTGTGCTCGTTAGTTAATTTGATGGTTACCTGATCTGCAGGATCGTCTCTAGGCCAGTTTCCAGCTTACCTAAAAAAAAAAAATTGAAATTAGTTGATAAAAAATATTGTCAACAAGTTAACTTTTTGAAATTGACCCAGTTTTTATCAATTACGACAATGGTGATGGGAAAAAAATTGTAAAAACTGTTTTCGATATTTCTGGGTTAATTTGTTTCATTTAATTCATTTTGTTTTGAATAAACGAGTAATTGATTTTTGTTAAAATAACTCTTCTGTGGTTACCTTTATGCAGTTGCTTGGAAGAGATTGCTTTTAAGCGATAAGGACGTTATTTTAATTCTAAAAAGTTTATATATTTATGTTTCTTTTACAATCAAACATGTTATTCTATTACAATGTCTATTTTGATAAAAATATCACTATCCATATCTTGTTTTGAAACAAAGAAATCTCTGTCTCTATTCTATGTCGTTATACATCGAATACGAAACGAAGCAGACAAATTTCCTGATCTCAAACTATCAATCACATGAGTCAAGATCGGCGATCGGATAATTTGGTGCAAAATCGATCTCTTTGTTTCGATATGTTCGTGGGAATTCTACCTTTCTGCGAAGTGCCCGCGGCGACTCTTGCGCAACGTAGCGGTCACGGGCAGCTCCTCGCTGTGACTTTGGATAATTAAATACAGTAATAGGTTTCACTACCGCTTGTTATTAAGTTCTCGTTGTATAGTTGATAATATTTAGCATTTAATTTATTCGACTACATATTTATTAATAGCAATTATTATTCGAATGTTCGTTTGTCTCATCTACATACTTATTTATTTATTTTTCTGTTGAATGAAATTTAATGTGTGTGTGTATTTTGGCAAGAAATAAATCATTTATCTATCTATCTATCAATTAGAAATAGGTAATTGTAGTAGTGACGGATTAAAGGTCAAAGAACCCAATGGGTTTATCAGCACCCTCTCTAGATGGGGCGCTAGCAGAAGTGGAAACAAGTGACATTGTTGCTGCTGTCGCGTGTTGTTTCATACATAAGCATAAAGTGAAAATATTTATGGTTATGGTTCTACCGTGACACTTGGTGCAGTGGTTGCAGCATCATGGCGAGAACAAAAGAAACGCTGTTCACGTGATTTTTTAATTAAAGAAAATTCTAATGTTCGTTGAAATTTTTGGGAACATTAATTAAAATTATAGGAATTTTCGATGATTATATTCAACAGTCTGTATTATTTATTCTAAGAACTCGCTAATGACATTGATTATTGCCTTACAAAGTTTTGTATAATATGTTTCTATACCTAATAAATAAGTATAGAAACATTGGGCACCTTTATCCCATTTAAATTTTCTTGAAAGATACTTACCCATAGAATTGGCATCTTCCACGGAAATTTCGGAGACACAAAAAGCCGACCAAGTGAGAGTCGATCTCGCGTATGAAAGATTCCGTCCTAGAAACGTTTAAAAACAAATAGTTGTTGTATGGAAGCCCTCTTAAAAAAATAAGTGCTAAAGTTTTTTTAATATTTGTTGTTATAGCGACAACAGAAATACATCATCTGTAAAAATATCAACTGGCTAACTA
Organism: Diatraea saccharalis; assembly: GCA_918026875.4. NCBI lineage: Eukaryota > Metazoa > Arthropoda > Insecta > Lepidoptera > Crambidae > Diatraea > Diatraea saccharalis. The sequence goes on along the minus strand of OU893340.1, from coordinate 6,130,725 downwards.
TCACTAGCAGTATTGTCACTAATGTAAGAATCTTAACTCAAATCGGCAATGAGTTCAAATCGGCAATGAGCATTTTATTGGGGTTTTTAACATATATCAGTTACAAATTTAGTTATTTAGGATAAATGAGTTAGTCCGTATAGCTAGCTGGTAACACATATATTGTGAAACAAGTTTAAAAGATGTGCTGGCTAGCCCTACGCCTTAGTACCTTTTCTAACACCAGACTGCAATTTCCTAAATACCAATATATCTCTCACTTCTTTTATTTTCTATTTTTCAGACACTTGTCTTACATGAAAACTCACATTTTTGTCAAATGTGACAACTAAATTATCATAACAAAGAAGTACTATATTTAGCGCATTTTTTTATAACTAACAAAATCAATACTGATTCAAACTTTACATTTACATTTTGTCTAATTATATTAACAGTAATCGATTTCCGAATAGATCTTTGAATAGCAATTGCCACTAACAGAGATCTTAAGCATATTTCGGAATGGAGTCTACGACATGGTTTGAAAGTCAACCCACGAAAATCTCAGATAATTATTATCAAAAGCCATTGGTATTTAAACAGACTGAACAAAGTCGAGGTCTAGCTAGAGTGAGGGTTCAATAAGAGACTCTTCGCTATTGTATTTATTTACGTACACGGTCAAAAACTTTTTACATAGAATAACAATTGTATATATTAATTGTGTGAAAATTAAATCATACCGCGATTCACAATTGGTAAGCGCCATCTATTATTCCAAATTGTAACTAATGATAATATGTAATTATATAACATATACTTTTTACTTTAAATTATGTTTAATGTTTTAACTGCTCGTATATTTATTGTTTTATTTTAAATACATTTATTTATCTATTTATTATATCTTTTTTCTTTAGAGTGTGAACACAGACTAGATTATAATATACGTATCACCTATCATCTTGAATGGTTAACGAATACACATTCATTATACAGATATCGCTAAAAATCTCGGGGTAATATTTGACTGCAACTTGTATTGGAATCATCGCGTACGTGAAGTCAGAGGAATGAAGAATCTTTTGCCGTCTAAGACAAAAATTACTCATGCGCAAACCCTGCTTCTCCCACTGCTTGACTATGCTAATTCCTGTTATTCTAACTTAAGTACCATACGACTAAATAAGCTCGAATGTTTACCCAACTTCAATTTTATATTAGAGCTTTTAAAATGTGGAACTCTCTATCGGTAAACATTAGACGCCCAATCACGGGAGTCCTTTGTTACCTAACATCTCAAGTAACATTTCCTTTTAATATTTTTCTCATTCTTCTTTTTTTTAATGCACTAGCCCGCAGTTTCTTTACTGAATTAGAATAGTTCCGCTTGCCCAATTGCCCAAAGGCAGACTGGTAAAAATTGCTACCTTCGCAATAAGGCCTCCTTCTGCATCTGTTACTTGTAATATGTGTTTATGTAAATATTTATTGTGTTCAATAACATACATTCATTCATTTATTATAGTAAAACTAACATTTTATTTATATTGTCTTACTTTTATTCTATAACTGTTATCGTCACAAAAGTATTAAACAGAATAATAAATATACAAAAATTTTCCACTAAATCTTTCGCTTGATAAAAAATTCAACTACATTAATTTTCATACACGACTGGGCGTCGACCCCCAATGTTGCCCCGTCTAGCAACCAGTAGTACTGTTATCAGTATCATTATCATTATCATTCATTATTATCTATGTCGTGCGACTAAACGAAGTACCGTCACCTGTCTGCCGCATGAAATTCACATGTCTACGTGGTGGTTAAATATTTTCCCGAGATTCGAAGGTACTTAAATGATAACAGCATAATTCGCGATAGCTGTTAACAGTGCAAATTTTGATAACAGTCTTTTTAAAATAATTACTTGGAGATAATGAAGTTGTGATATTATTAAAAGATCGCGTGATCTTGATATTTGTAATTCGTCAACGCGTCGCGCCGCGTCTCAATCAACAGCACATGACAAACATAAGTTTATAATAATAGCTGCTTTTCCGTGACTACGCCCGCGTAAATTATAGCCTATTACGGTTGACAATTTAAAGTTAAGAACGTTTTAAACTGTACTTAAACGTCACTTAAACAGGTTTTCGTTTCTTATTTTAGTTTTTTTTTAATCATCGGTTGATAGTAGTTAGATAAAATTAAGTCTTTGACTTGTGAAACGTAAAAGAACTTAAGTTATTGAGAATAATCAGCTGAGATCTTGTAGTTTTATAATTCAGACATCAGCTGTTATTTGCGTATGATGTAGGTTCCGTAGGTGAAAGAATTTCTAAAATCGAACTAGTAGCTTCGGAACCAATTTGTTGCGAAACAAAGCTTTTTTCTCTTTTTATATTATTATAGAGGTATAAATTTAATTAAAAAAATAGTCATAGTCGCTTGACTGATTGACACCTCTAAGACATTTTGCAGCGCGCGGCGAATGAGGTCAACCGTGCACGCGACGGTAAATATCATGGGCGAACAACAGAAAGGCAAAAGCTCTGGATCTTTAACGTTTTAAGGTTCCTCATTTAGTAAGAGAACACTTATAGGATCACTCGGTTGTCTGTCTCATCGTCAGTCGAACTACTACGACTATATTATATCACTTGTAGATTAGACTTAATGGAGTCCAACAGAAAAGAGTTATAGCAGCACTGACAGCGAATCTTAATGTCACGAAGAAAGTTACAAGGAATCGGCTTGTTCGTAGTATAAAGTTGTTTTTGCGTAATAAGTAATCTTCAAGAGTGCGGTTTTGCATTGAATTAGTTATATAAAATAATTATGGTATTTTAGTGCTCGTTTTGGAACTACTCCAAATAAATATTTTATTACAATATAAACGGATACCTACAGTATGCTTACAACAGGCTCTAAAACTAACGGACCTATTTTAAAAGTCTTTCGCCTACGGAAAGTTACATCATACGCGGATGATATGAGCTAGAATTTACGCGTTGTAAATAAGTTTGCAAAACTTTGTAAAGTCTAAAAACTGTTTTAGATACTCAATTATACTTTTGAGTATATTTTACGGATAGATTGAAATATTTACTAGTGAACGCATATAACTTGCTTTCCGTCTTAACCACATATGTAACATAATAATAGTACATACTCTGTCAATTCTATAAAATTTTCACATCTTTATAAGGACTTGTTCCTAACCGCTGAACTTACAATTAAAAGTACACATTAATGAAACTACACCAATATATATATATATATATATATTAGTTATAATAAAATATATTTATCTGCTGTCAACTCCACATAATTTCATTATAAAATCAATACTCGTTCTATAATAACAAGTTACGGAACTATCGAAAAACCTAATGACGAGTCAATGTAAATTTAAAGTTAGCAAACTACATAAATGTTTATTTCCTTTTACTTACATTATTATTTAGTCTATTAAGTATTCTCCCTTTCTGAATACATTTTCATGTCTCGCTCTAAAAGTCAACGGAAATAGATAAAATACAATGTAATTCATTTTATATATTTCAGTGTCTGCATTCAAGCTTCGGATCCGCTTTACACTTGTCGTCTTATTGCTTAATAATGACATAACAAAGTTAACACCTCGGGTATCGTGCGGTTACTTGGCATAGATATACGTGTAAATAAAGAAGCTTGAAATTTTGACATTTATGAAATAATAAAAAAGCTTCCTTTCAAAGTACCTATTCCAATTCCTATAAAAATAACTACCTACTCAAGCTTGACATAGATTATTGACGGTGATAACATCACAATGACGTGCGTGCAATCAATTAGGGACACTCTAACAAAATTAGGAAACATTCTACTATTACAATGGCAATATTTGTTTCTTAAAACTTAAAAAAAAACAAAAGTCATTTAGAAAAAAATAACAAAAAAACAAATTAGCATGGTTAAGAAGTAAAAAATCAAATAGGCAATTTTCAATTTCGGTAATAATTGAAATGTAAACGGTGTACAGATGTTGCTTAAAAAGCATCCTTCGTTTCAACGTTCAAAGAATATTTCACAATTGTTCATTATTGGATTGGATAGCAATCAGTCGATAAATTCCAAGAAGATATTTTTATCTTTTTAAGTTTGCGTCGACCGAAATAGGTGCTCCATCGTCATCTTAATAATGTCCCTAATGTTTTTTCTATACTAATATTACTTAGAGAAAAATTGGATGGTTGTTTTGTATCGAAAAGGCCCCAAATCATATGCATGTGACATAAGCTAAAATTTACTTAGGTATAGTCGTTAACTTTAAACCTGCTGAATAGTTAGTCAGCGATAAAAACAAACATAAAGAGAAGAGAAGAATAAAATATGTGCATCAATGAATTGGAAGAAATTCATTGATGCACATATATTTTAAGTTAATAGTAATCATTTAATATTTCATTATAATTTTCAGACACATTTAGTATCGTTAATTGAAAACGACTTTCGTATTTCAAAAACAAATAGACGACTGAATTGTTCTAAACAATACATATTATTATTACAAACATCGATCATTACGATTGCTATCTAAATTTTGTTGGCGTGCGGGCAATATTTTTAATACGATAAGAACTTGCCTTCCGACTGGCATTGTTCTTTGCTTTCTACCACTGAAGATGTCTTCAAAGATATCTGATTCTCGGAGAACAATAGCGTTCCTAATAATAACAATCTCAACAATCATATGTAGTTAATCGTAATGAGTTATGTAAAAATTATTTGGAAATAACTGCACTGTCATAGCATACAGCTTCTATGAAATAAATATTGTATTATCCTTTAAAGGAGGTTCTATTTGATTGAACTTTTATGCTATGTCAGACCTGCGCTCTGCGACTAATTCGAGGCTGTTTTAATAAAAGAATATTACGACTTTTTGATTGAATGCTTTGAAGGGTAATATAATTGTAAATAAGTCTTCGTTTATAACGTAGGTACGTTATCTAATAAGGTCACTACAGGAATTAGAAACACCATAAAATATTAAATATTTTCGATGATATGAAAAAAATATATGTTAACATAACAAAAGTCATGGGAATTACAATTCACGATGTATTATTTTCTTTAATAACATAAATATGCCATAAATTTATTTTATGTTATTTGGAAAAATGCTTCCTAGTTTTAATATAAAAACATTATTGAAAATCCGATTACGAAACAAACTTTATGGATCTTAAGCCTTAAGCCTCGAATAAAAAAATAATTTGAAATTCGATCTATAATTGTTGGACAAACCTGCGATCTTACGTGCTGAACATAGAACCTTTTCAGTTTTAAAGTATGTGAAATAATCAAGCGTAGGTAATTTATTGCTACTTATAGATTAGAGTTAATTGAGCTAGAATTCAGTACACATTAACTAACAAAGATTATTAAGCGTAAGAAGTTCAACGAGCATTGACTTTTTCAAGGTGCTGGTGAAATCGGTAAAAAGCAATAGTGTTAAAAAAAATATTACTGCATCAACGCGTCAACAACTGGAAAATTTTAAATAGCTCAGTTACGATAGGAACCAATAATCGATGAGACGCAACACTTGGATCAACAGTTATCACTTGCCCGATGAAGGTCAACTATGTAATGTGCAATTAAAATATATATTGAAATTCCGATTTCCAACAAAGTATTTTATGAGTAACATGCAAACACTGCATGTTATCATCACGTTAAATAATTAATAGTCTATTATATCATGAGATACCACCACTTATCGAAATCAATCTAAAACAAAACTATATAGAGCAAACGATTTTTTTTATAAAATAACAAGCATATTTTTAAACTGGCAAATTATCAATGTCAAGGCAGCTAAAGACGTATGTAAAGACCTTGCCTTGTGTCGTTCCCTGTCTACCACACAAGGATTCTGCAGCATTGACTGAAGTTCTGATTCGTCTGTCAAAATAGAGGCCGGAACGACAGTGTAGCTATCAGCAGGTTAATCAGGATTGGTTTAGGATTGCACATCTGACAGTTGAGATCATTCAGGGCGATAGATATTGTGAAAACATAGGTAGAGTGGTTGTAATATAAATTTTATAAATATTAATCTAAGGTTAAAACAACAAATTGAAAATCAAATAAACTATCGAGCATATTTTGCAAGGAAGTGTATTTATTGCTCAACACTATATTTATTATCAATAATTTTGTTTCCAAACTTTAAATAATTTAAACTTATATATTCGACAATAATTAATCATTCACGTACAACGTATCAGTTATCCGTTCGGTCATCATAAAATATAAAAAACACATGCAAGTGACTATTGCAATATTACAACCTTCAAATTCCGTTTTCGTTATTAGTTTTATTAAACGAGTCTCTGACAAGTTAACTGACAATGAATTTTTTTACAAGCGAAATTATCGTTGAGTAAACAATTTATCATCTCCAACGAAGATAATAATAATTGTAATGCAGTAACGCTGGATTCGTGATCTAAAAATAACTCTTTTAAAATTATCACCTGCATTTAACCGCGTTTATGTTGAGTTAAGACTATTATTTAGTGGATTGCAAGTAACTTAATGGAATATCTTAAAGAATTAAAATATGTAATCTTATCTATCCAATCTTATTCTTTGGTTATGAAGATAACATATAAAAACAAACTCTGAAAACAATAACTACTTAATCACGACTTTTTGATTTTTTTATATTCACGAAATACAAAAAATGTAACCAATAAAGAACCTTTGTGGTTTTGTATAAACAAATATTTATAATTGACTTTTTGATGGCTTTCCTTCAAAAGTCTTTAATATTCCACGAAGATTGTCAAGTGTCGAGACGCAGATTTCGCAAACGAAACTCTGCAGTTGCCCACAACGTGATATATGAGCTGACTTTTAATTTAATCCCCGTACCGAATCGCACCGGTTCCATGGGGCATTATCACGCACGGTCCTCATCTGACCCCATTTCTACATACAGAAACTCTCAACATCGTTAATTGTGTAATCCATAACCCTTTCTGGTCACATTAATTGATAATAAAAACATTCAAACATCAAAACTTGTGACATTTTATGCAATCGGAGCAAAACGCTTCGATTATCTTATTTTAAAATAGTGATAAAGATGTATTTAAGATATAATCTTTTCGTCGTACTCATATTTCGAAAGTATCGTTATGATTCAAACGTACATATATAAAGAAAAAGTATTTCTTTAATGTGTAAATGTAGGTAGTATGTAGTGCATAAAAACTTTTGGTTTTCTAATACTGCTGATTTATAAATATCAAATTACTAAAAATCTTACGTATTAAAAAGTCTGTGATGTTGAATTAAATAAATTATAAATAATATTTAAATACATATTTTACAGAGGATAAACGACATGTAAAGTTAATTTCTATCCAAAATTAACTTTACTTTACGTTTCTTTATTTTCGGGTAGGAAGTTTATTAAATGTAATCTAGTGTAAGTATTAATATAATTTGTTTTTGTTTCTAACAAATAAGTTTTTATTTTCAGAGCAACACATTGAGTTTACATTGTCAATCCTTTTAATTGAAAAAAAAATAATAGTTTTATATATATAATAAGATTGACAAAAATACTGTCATCATAAGAAATCTCTTATTTTCATGACATCATCGGTTAAAATTGATTTTTATTATATTATTCATTCTGTAAGCATTTTTAAGAATGAGAATCATCCATGCCATATATAAAAGACAAAACGTTTATTTATTAGGTATAACAAGATTATAACCGTGGAAAAAACACATCGCCGTGGAACATAGAACATCGACATTTTCGATTTTGAAATCGGCTAATAAAAAGCCCCTACAGATTCAGCCTTATAAGTTTCCAGCATGTTAAGCGTAGTCAGGAGCTCGATGGCACAATGGCTAGTGCGCTCGGTCTACGATACGTGAAAAAATATTATTATCTCGAACTCCTCTGTGCTTCGGAATGCACGTTAAGCCGTTGGTCACGGCTGCATCTGCAGTCGATAGTACCCACCAATCCGCGCTGCGCCCGCGTGGTTGGCCATGGCCCATTCTCCCTATTCGATTCCATTCACAGAGAAGACCTCAGCCCCAGCAATGGGGATATTAATAAGATGATGAGCCTAGTTCATGACTAGAGTTCGTTTTACGATCATCAGGTCCCTCGGATCATAATATTTTCGCTTTTATTACAGAGGAATAATAGTTATGCCAAGGCAACTCTTTGGTGAAACGGTGTATAGAGATCAGGCAAAGTTCACTAAAGCTGTACCGGCACGGCGCATATTTGATCTATGATTGCGCTTACGACACTCTAATCCTTTATCACCGAGACAGACTTTTATTAATATTATATGAATAATAGATAATTTATTATAAAAAAAATCATTAGCTATTTTACAAAATGTCATGCATATATGACATTTTGTATGTGATGTCATCTGTTTAGTCGCTGGTATTTTTATGGGTTTGAAAGAACTTCAAATTATGTTTCAAATTTTATTACATTCATAAAACAACGCCTAAGATAATTATTTAAATTCAATTAAGTTTGATGTCTAGGAAATTTACCTTCATGACATTTTTTACTTAATTTGTAATTTTGTTATTAATTTGTTGTTATGCATGATACTTTTTAAATCTTATTTACTTTGATTTTATGATAATTATAGTTTTAATTTGACTATTGTTGCAGTACCCATATAAAAAAATTAAAACCTGTTTACCACATGAAAGCAATAAATGAGTTTGAGTTTTGAGTTAACTGTGTAATTGGATTACATTGTTGAGAGATAACTATTGACTGTGGAAAGATCTTGAAAATCGTTATCAAAATTAAATTTAAGAAATCTTACTTAAAGAATTGATATCCGTTAGAGGGTTAAGGACAAGGTTTTTCAATAAAATATATTATGTAAATATTTAAAAAAAATCAATTCAAGGAACATTTAAACTATATTTCTTCTTCAATGCTTATCTATATTATTAAACATCGAGTGATGTCCACTTTATACAAGAATTTTGATATAATTTTTAAGTGGTTAAAGTAGGTACTACACGCAGCCATATTTGTTAGTTTATGGATTTGAAAAAATATATAATTTATAAGAATCAATGTCAAGAACATTCAACGTAAAGTGATTTGGTTTTATGTGGTAACACCATACAAAACCAAATCATATTTTAGGTATATGTATAAAACTATATAATTATAGTATGTTCTGTACTATATAATTAAAATATGTCAGTGTTATAAACAAGCAACTCGACCCATGGTCAAGCAATTTTCGCATTGGGTGCGGTCTGCGTTTTTTTGTTAACGATGTAACATTTGTAATATTTTTCAGAAGGTTATCACAACAAATTCACTCTTTTATTAAAATTAACCGTTTTTATATTAAAACAATTACAAATTAGAAAAGTTTGCAAAGAGGTTTATACATGTAAATGTTTACTGCGGTAATTATAATATTGTCACCAAAGATATTATAGTTACCTAATTGAATGAAAACAATATATCTAGCTGCACACGTAAACATGTATTTATAAAGTTTGCTACAAAGTTTATTAAATATTACGTAGTTAAAATGACACAATGACATTCATCAACCACGTCGGAGGTGCTATTTAGTGTTGTGACTATTCCATCCATATTCGGTTTAATGGACATTGTATTGCTGTCATACATCTAAAGTCATATTAAGTGTAATATAACGACCGTGCTATTATCAATGACATAAACCTATTTACGTTTAACATTATTCAATTTACTAAAGAATTTGATTTACTACGTATTTTGAATTTGTAATATTTATAACACATCTCATTTTGTAATGATATTATCATTGATTATAAGATAATGTTTGTTTGCAATTTATATGTTGTTATGTATACTTATCGAATTTATAAGTGTCTGATTACTTAAAAAACTTTAAAAAATAGAACCGACTTCAATCTTCAAAAAGTGATAATTCATATTAATCTCAAAAGCGACTTAATAAAAAAAGATTTAACTAAATCTTCTTTCTTAAATTTTTTTTTCCAATAATTCTATACACATATCATAAAGAGATAAGATTTGATTCTTTATTTGTTTTCATTTTATAGACTCTGAAATTATTGGACCGTTTTATAAAAGTCTTCAAAATAAGTATTGAACATAGGCTATAATTTACACAGCAGAAGTCGCGGGGATACAGCTAGTTTTATAGAAATAGGTTTTAAAAATCAAGAAGAAATCGATTGACATACCTACTTTTATATAAAAAATATACATTCTCCATAAACATAAAAAAAATCCTCATTTCGGATTTGGAATGTATTCAAAATATACAATGTTTTGCTTTTTTAGCTGAGATACATGAAATATAATATATAGATAGATGTTATGTATAACGCCTAAATATTTAGTGACTATTAGTAAAAAGTATATTTTGTTTTGTTGTAAAAAGAAAACTACTAATTCGATTTCGACAAATTTTAAATGTAAATGTTTACCTTCGTTCCATTAAAAAACTAATCGCGTACAAACATATATATAAACCTTTTAGGGTTTTGAAGTCGGTTAAAAAAATTAATCTAATACGTAATAAAACCACTGACTCATACAGTCAGTCGTTTTTAGTTTAATATATTTTTACATATTTGAAAACAATATTCATATACATTTTAGATGAATACTTTATTTATTAAAGAGAAAATTATTTTTGTTTAATAGTTAAAAAGAGCAAATTATATTCTTCAATTGTCCAATATATAACAATCACATTCATATATTAAATTGTCTAGCAACAAGTAACTACAATCACAGTTACCTAAATATACTGATAAATTAGTGACGACAGTTCAGGACCGGGTAGCAACAACTTTTCCTAACTACAGAGTTTATCATGAGACTTCCGTATGATACTACGTAGGACAAAAAAACAAACTTGTAAGTTAGTTTGAGAAGTGATTTGAGACTCAATCCGAGTAAATACTGCTAAAGTTATAATTAGATTTATTATTACATGGTTTACTACGAGTATATTTCAGCCCTTTATTTCGTCACCATTGCAGGGGCTCAGGCCTTTTTATGGATGGTTAAGGAGCATTGGGTCCACGATGGCCCAATGCGGATTGTCCGATATTAACGATGCAGCCGGACCAACGGCTTAACGTGCCCATCCCGTGACCGAACCTTACGAAAGTTGCTTAACGACAACGATCGCATGCCGCGCTTATCCAATACGCCACCGAGCGTCTATATTACTATTTTATATTTACTATATTACTTAACGTTATTAATATCATGTTCAAATCATATCCAGCCAATGCTGTTGTCCACTATACCTCATAATCTAATCAATATTCAAATTGTCCTTGACTTCTTCATAAATACTGAGAGACTTTAGAAGATAATGTTCAATTCTTATAATGTTTAATGCTAAGCGTAGAATGATTTATTTGGTGATAAATATTTAAAAAAAAAACTCAATAACCAAAGTCGTAACTTTGCTTAATTCTTTCACCAATTTTATAATCCAAATTACAACGAAATTGATCGCTTCCACTATTTTCTTATTTAATTTATATTATTTAATATTGAATCAGGTACTATTCAATCACCATGATTATGTATACCCTAGACGACAATGCAAATCATACAAGCCTCGTAATTTGACAATGACATAATGATAGTATTCTACATACAATGAAACCATACAGTTGTTATTGTTTAGTCTCATCATGACATTTTGGAAAGGCAGAACAGTGTACGGTCAGCAAGTTATCTATCAGATTGTGCAAGTCGGCTGGGCATTTGGCAAGCGTTACGTGAACCCGGTCATGTGCTCATCAATTACTTTCTTACCGTCACAGTGGGCGGTGTTGAACTTCAAACATGGATGCTACGTCTTCGTGCAGCCTAATTTTATTAAGTAATCTCATCGTTAATTGTGGACTGATATAAACAATGTGGAAGTGTGAATTAATGATTGACGCAATGATTAGTGTTGCGTGAAAATTGCTTCAAGTGCCTATGCTTGAGCTATTCCATCTTGCGTGGAATGGATTTTATTGCATTCGTATTTCACAATAAGATGCTAAGTGTCAATTAAAATTATGCATAGATATTGAAATTCTTGTTCTTTGTTAACGTATATAAAACCAAGGTTCTTTTCGCAGATACACCTACAGTGATATAAGCATAGATGCTCATGTAGGTATTGTTTTTAAATAATTAAGCTAGTCTGTGTCCTCGATTTCGTTTGTACTTACTTCCGGGTTTATAATTAGAACGATCATTTAATTTAACCAATCAGGATAGTAACAGCATAACTATGTTTATAATAACAATATACTGATTAATTTATTTTTGCAATAACAAGACTACAGAAAAATACGACTATCGTTACTAGTAAATAATTTAATGACAACAACATTTTTACGTACATGACGTAAAATACTACGATAAAGTTACTATTACAAAAAACAAACAAACAGATGAACTTTAACCGTGAGACGTGTAGAAAAAATGAAGCGTTAAGTTGCGAAGCTCGATATCGAAGTCGTTACAAGCTAGATGTGTGCTAACCATGCGGCTTGGCAGACATATTTATAACATACATAAATCAATTTGAAACAGCGGCTGTTGGACAAGGTTCCCCATCGGCTGATTTATATTTGTTTGTGTTCTTAACACCTCCAGAGAGCTTTCCGATGTATATTCCGATGCAACCATTAACATTTAAATATAATAGCCACATTGTCATCACGCGCTGTATGCGCTTGCGCAAAATTATCTGTCCGCGTTAAATTATGGTTATTTGCACATGTAATGACACAGCATTATCGTTTAGTGGTTTTTGAACATGCGCAAAAAATGTAGTACCTATGTCGCAAATGAAGATGATACTTATCCGAAAAATTAAAGTAATAATCACATTTGTTGAGAAATAACGATTTCATTGCTTACGTACTTCTGAAATGAAACGTTATTAAAGTTAATTTTAAATTGACTTCATATGATCCTTCAAGGATCCTAAGTTTTACATCTTACTGACTGTGATTTTTGCATAAAATGATAAATTATGGCGTTCATGATCTCGAAATAAAAAATAATTAATAACTTTGACTTATTGCATAGTGTAGAGTATTAGTCGTATATAGCTCATAGAAACTTCGCTATTTGTAAACTTTTTGATTAAATCCAGAAATGAGAAAGTATTCATAAATTGTGTGATGACACTTTTTGAGATCTATGGATCTACTCGTTTCAGCAAATGAAATAAAAAAAAATGAATATTATCTCATAAATAGTCGTATAGTTCGTACCAGCCTCTAAAATTATAAACATTAATTACTTCTTGTATCTATGATAATATTATTGAACAAAATTTGTACCAGAATAATTATTACTTCATAAAGAATAAAGATTTCATAATTTTCAAGCACAAATTAATTATCCTATTTCAATAAAAACGATAATTATAACTGCAAAATTACTACAAAATGCGACTTAGCTTTATTGGCCGTTAAAGCTTAGTTTGTTCGGGCGCTTAGCGAATTTGTGTGTATTTTAATAGGCCTCGTAACAAAGTATACAAATGTCGGACGGCAGTATAAAGTATTAATTAAATGAACATAACTCCCATAGCCAAATCGCTTTAGGTCGACGCAACATTTGGCATTATAAGATACAACGTTACCAGCTTATCGCCCACGACAATTTCCGAAGTAGCCCTGTCAGTTTATAGGCTCTTACCATCTGTACGGGAAAGTTAAAAGCTGACGTTTTCTACGTCTTCTAACAAAATAAAGTCACGCGGACGATGTATGTCATTAGATATATTTACGCTCTTATTCTTAAACTAATAATATGTACCACTAATGTCACTTCGTCATAGGAATGTAGGCCCAACCTGTGGTACTCTGAATAATTAAAAAGTTATAATTATTTCGACTTCAGAAACGATAAACGTAATACTGTTCAATTTCAATCTTGAACCGCCTTTTTTCTTTAATTTTTTTCGATGATATAAGTCGTCTTAGTATTTTTGCTATTCGCAATAACGCTTCCAGTAATTTTTTTATAAAAACGATATTGATGATCCATTTTTGATATTTTTACCACCGCAAGAAAAAAAGAATTTTGAGAATCCGTATGCAATTCGCGATTTTCTCCGTGATAGATGAACGTGCAGAAAATTATCAACATATATATAAATAAATAACAAACCGGTCGAACATAAAACCTCCTCCTTTTCGATTTTGAAGTTGTTAAACTCTGGCAACCTATTAATATCTAAAGTAAATTATTCTTCATCAATAACCTTGAAAAGCAATAGTTTAATTTGTGTAACGAATTCCATAAAACTAGTTTCTCATCTTCTTATTGCAAGATATAAATACAAAGCTCGATGTTCCCTCTTCGTTCGTAGTTTATAATTACTATTCGTGCGAATTAAGACGACACCTAAAGACCTCTTTTATTTCTCCGAAAACGAAATTTGGTCTATTTTCGTAATGCTAATACGAATACGACTCCAAAGAAACGCATTTTTCGATCCTTTATGATGCAGCGGAAGTAGAACCTGACCATGCCTCTGATTCACATAACTTCACGAATATGTTTATTTTAATCATTAATTTCGTTTGAATGCTAATAGAATAATAGGTCAGGAATTGGCTCTTAGGTCAGATTAATTCATACGGGATATAGACACTTCGATATTGGCATCTACGATATCACCAAAAAAGGCATAGGTTTGCGCATGTCCATTTTTGATCCATTGTGTAACTTTGTTATAAATAACGTATGGAAAAGTCTTAATTAAATTATATTTTTCGCGATAATTTTTAGAAACAATTACGCAGCAGATACTGGCTTTTTGTGTTTCACCGTCATATTATTTCATCTAATATTTCATAATAAAAAAGACAAATCAAATAAAAAGTAAAACCTTTCAAATTTAAATAATCCGGTAACATATTTTGCATTAAATGACAATAATGCAGTAAAGTGCTAATCAAAACAATAACATTACCTACAAATAATATTGTAATCATTCATACAAATGAAATAAGAGATATTTACTTCTGTCTTAAACAAGTAAGTTATAAATAACTAAAAATGTAACACCTACTGCCATGTCAACAGTCCGTCATCGGCCATTGCCCGATTTGTGAGATGAACACATCTATGAACATTATATGTGGAAACATTGACATTAAAAGGAACAAGAAACATCTAGTTTTATAAAAAAAATAATAGAAAAATGTATATAAAATAGCCGGTTCTTTTCTATTACATTGTTCACGTCTCCAGTGATATCACCAATATTACTAAGTCATAGGTGTTTAGTTTTAATACAGATCATGATGTCTGCTGAATGTTCTCCTATATTTACCAATAATAATATTTGATAGTAGAACATAATATGTGGGGTACAACGATTGGTGGAAGTCACCGGGGGCGCAGATACGGGCTCCGATAACCCTTCAAGGGGGCCACTTGCCCGTATTGTCGAGGTTGACCAACCAACAACAATCCCGATTACAATATTTAACGCACGTGACTTCTTTTTTGTCGGAAAATTGAAATCGACGCAATGAAAAACAACCTCTCATGAAGATAAAAGAGGAGACACTTTATAACCTTCTTTTAGACGGAGTTGAGTGTGTATAATCTCAGTTTGGACTTCTTAAATTGTGAGCTGCTGTTATGAGTTTTTGGTAGAGATATTCGTATAAACTTGTGATTTTCTATTTCTAAAGTAGGTAAATACGTTAAAATGTTTCAAAAGATAAGAAACTAGGTAGGTATTGTTTACTAGCTTTTATCGATATTATTTTACCCGGATGTTGAGTTAAGGAACTTATTATGATAAAAATAAATAGGTCCAATATAAACTATATATTACCCGGATTTTATATAACTTATAATTTTTTGAATAATAATATCCTAGACAGTCAATAATCAACCTTGTACCCAATCTCGTGATAATAAATTGACATATATGCAAGAAAAAGATTATAATTTACTTTGCAGCTAATTTAGAGATAATAAGGGATTAACTCATTAATTTGCTTGCATACACAGAATATGACTGTTCATTGCAAGATATCGTTGTAAGGATTAATCTTACTAATATTATAAATGCAACATTCTACAAAAGGATGTATGTTTGTTACTTTTTCACGCAAAAAAATGTATTTGTACTTTTTATACCGCTAAATGGTTACCTAGAGATAAATATACCATGAATTCGTCCTGTAAACCACGCAAGCGAAGCCGCTGACGGAAAGCTAGTTATGTAAATTAAAATAATATTGTAGGTATTCTTTGTGATCATTATATTTTATTAATCTTTTATGGTTGCTTAAAACGAAGTTACAATTTTTCTACTTACTGGTGTCGTGATACATGTCTAGAGGTTGGATAACTTTTCAAGGGAAAAACGATATTGACGAAATCTGAACTTATAAGAGACGCACCAAACTGTAAGGTTCTAAAAGAATAACATAGTTACATGGACGAAGTCACCGTCAGCAACAACTAATATCACATAATACAAAGATGTCATGGAAACAGCAGGATTTGGCACTTAAAATAATAGTTCTGAATAAATAAATTACCGAGATTAGAGAATAAGTAAACTCATTCAATTATATGCGTAATTAACTATGTTAAATAAGTTTATACAAAATACTGCGTAATAACAACATTTATCAGTCTCCTATGTAATCACTTTTGCTGAGTGCTATTTTTATCTACTTACTGGTGAGATTATATTTATTTTTGTCTTTACTAAACAATGATTCTGTTGTTGTTTTCGTATTTACAAATCAACCATAGATTATATATTTATAAGCAATAGCTTTCCGCCAGCGGCTCCGCTGGTACCTGGTACTCATAGATCTAAACTCCCCTCCCGCAAGTGCACCCCCGCCATGGTGACGTCCACTTCGCAACGGGCCGTGCAGCACAAATCTTCTTCTTCTTTTATTAATGGCTTATCTGCGTATTTTGCACAATTCTGCCAATGTCAAGTGAATAAATTAATTTCTACATGTAAAATGAAAATGAAATATGGCGATGATCCGCAACACAAATCGTAATATTTTAATTTCACTAAAACTTCAAAACCAAACGTCCAATTTTTATCATTCAAAGACCAAATATTATCTACATAAACTGTACTTAGTGATGAAATATTTTGATAAGGATTAATAGCATGTGTAAAATAAATGCGTTTAAATGTAGTCCAAAGAAAAATCAAGATTTTTAAATAAAAAAATAGTTGTTGGGCTTCGCTCGACATAGATAGATATTTGTAAGATCTACAATTAATAAGACCATTTTATGGTTCTATATATTATAGTTTAGGCAACGTGCGCAAAATAAGTAACTTTTCTGGTTGATTATTCATACCTTGTGTTGGAAAAACCCAAAAATAAAATGTAGCCTATTTTACTCGTGGATAATGTAGCTTTCGAATTGTGAAGGAATTTTTAAAATCGGTCCCGTAGTTTTTGAGCCTATTCATTACAATGAAACAAACATACAAACAAAGTTTTCCTCTGTATAATATTAGTATAGATAACAAATAATTTTACTCATTATTTCACTTTTACCTATAATGACAGTATACGTTTTCTAATAAAACAAAATAACTAAACGTATATTATAAACAAAATAATTAAAATGGAACAGTGTTGTTTTTGTTGAATCACGATAACAGATATTATGCTTTCGTGGAATATTTTAATAGAAATTAAAATCATGTTATTCAAATATTTAATAAATAAAGTAAACTTGATATACAACAGCATGTAAGCTTTAACAAGACTAAATAGTATCGACGAGACACGCCATTTGCAAAAGGCAAAAATAGCACTCGCCCTCCAGACATACTGTCGCAAACATCTTAATATGAAAAGATTTCTTCTAAATATTGCACACACAGGCATATTTCGTGATATTTAAGCCTAGCTAGCAAAATGTCGTCATGATATAAATCAGCTTTCATTATAAACCTCAAAACCTTACACCATCACAAGATAGACTCTTACAAAAGCCGAGAAGGTGACCAAAATCTATAGAAATTGATTACGAATGTAGGTAACTTATTGAAGAATAAAATATTACGTGGATGTGAAGTCGAAGTCGGATTATGACAGTACCAGACACATTACCACATAAAAATCAGAAAATCTGAGTCTATACATTTAGTTTAGGAGTCAATTTGATATTTAGCTTTCAACAATGACACCAGAGGTATTGGCGCCTAACTATCTAGCCATAGTCTACGGTATCTTATCGATGGTATGCCGTTTTTAATTTAATTTTACTTCTTTGACATGTACTGTTGTAACGACAAACAAACGATAAAGAATGACGATTATGGATTTAATAGTAGTGTTACTAACTTAGTCATTTATCCCAAATTTGTCCACCAAACCACATGTCAAAGTAATAACATAAAACAAAATATCGGTATAACATCGCCAAGATGCCGTATCTATGGCTAAGAGTCAGGCTAGAGAGTTAGGCGGCCTAATTTAGCTTCAGAAAACGAGAGAGCTATATCGTCATTTTAAATCAATCATCCGAGCACACATGCCTCAATAAAAACTTGCTAAGCTTTTTCAATCAACGACCTCAAATTTAAGCCATTGCGCAGCGTCTCTCATGTCATCTTCGAGTTAATCTTAAACGATTGAAAATATCTACTTTTGACACTAACGTGTGACAAGCGTTCACTCTGCGGCTTCCACATAAAAAGTGTCTACTGTGGACTTCCGTGAATCGCGCCGTCTCGTAATTGAACTCATTAGTGGGGCGACAGTTGTAATTGAGATATTATTGAATTCTATCGGTGCAGGAAAAGTGGCCAAACCCGTCGCCGGTACGTCGCCACCGACGTGCTGTCGGGAGGAAAGTTACGTGGAACTAGTATTAACGTATGTCATTTGTCACCAGCTCACGTTAGAAAAGGGCCGGCAGCCTAGCTAGACAGATCTAATACGATGAAAGTGATAGTCATTTGGATCAGTTCAGAAGAGTCGTTTGACATTGAGTTGTGATGTTTGCTCCTCAAAGTTTAATGTCCGGGAAAAATATTTGTTAATGTATTTCGGATAACCTAACAAGTTATAAAGGTACTATATAAATGTTATATTATGTTGAGCGTTATAATTAGTTTAGTAAGCAGGAAACACGAGAAAATTCAGGCTACAAAATTCACATAACTCATATAAAATTGAGCTTCTAAAACTAGTTACATATTTACAGGACAGGCATCCTAGATACTTAGTTTACAAGAAAAACTGGTGTACGCTTGTTTCCTGTCGCACATCAATCACTGTCAACTAGTTCAGAGTGCCGCAATAAACAGCGATTTCCAACAGTAAAGTGTACTAGAATGTTAATTTGAAAAGTTAGTATTAAAAACTGTTTTCATGAAAACAAGATTCAGAAAAAAAAAATCAATACTAATACCCTTACTAATCAAAATTCACAGCTCTCTTCTCAACATTCCAATGTGATTTTTGGTTCGAGTGAAAAATATATAACACTGTATAACTATACAACCCTTATACATTGCTTATTATTAAGTCCTTAAGTATATAAAATCTTCACAATATTTTCCTAGTTAAGAACTTTGTTAGAAATAAGAACGTGTGAATTATTTATAAATTATTGACCAAGTAATCCGAGTCCAGTGAGTTTCACCTTGATAATGAAACCCTCAGTCGCGGATTGGAATTCTATTAAATGAGTACGTAATAAAAGGAGCGTTTGAGACCGAATTACGGATGTTTTAATAAATATGTATGTTAATTTGTTATTCAAATTAACAACTTTGCAAACTAAATAGAGACTGAATAATTACATGCTGCCCGCGATCTTTAATTCGTAGATTGACAGACGAATCAATCTTTAATTCGTGTGGATATTTGACAATATGAATTAGATGACATAGAAGTTTATAGATGTCAGAAAACTTTGAAGATGTTATAATTTAATGATTGGTTAATCAGTTGGTTAAATAAATCTCGTCAATGTCGCGAGTTCTAATATGTTTCCGTGGAAATTTTGAATTAAAAGCTTATTTATAAATGTACCATTGCTTAAAACATGGCGTTAATTCACCGACTCACGACTTTTCGATTTTTGCAGGTTTGTCTGTTATTCGTCTGTCAATCTACGTTCTTTTTTATATACAACTAGCTTTCCGCCAGCAGCTTCGCCCTGGGTCTTGTATTATAACATAAAAAACCTTCAAGATTAAAGCATACATAGGTATATAGGGACCGAGAAAGCGACTTTGTTTTATACTTTGTAGTTATATTAGCTATTCGTGCGACTCCTGCGTAACTTATGGCCTATGGCACCCGTACTTTATTTACCCGTTATTTTTTTTAATCAGTTTAGTACGATATTTTGGGGCATATTCGGTGCAAAGAAACAAAAAAATCTTTCCTCTTTATAATATTAGTTTATCATATTTGAATTATGAGAAACCCATCACAGTAACAAAGTATACAAAATAATAATTAAAGCGTAGGTTTATATAAGTAAGGCAAGGAAGTGTAACGGTGTGCCATGCCACCGTTTGTTTTCCTAGGTTTCAGTATGCAAACTTTTTACTTTTGAAATTCAACATCATTTCATTTTATTACTCGTCTTTCGTAATTTAAAATTTTGACTAATCAATTATACTCTTTATGGATGTCAGTTCGTAAGAAATTCTCCTATGCACAAGATGAAATTATAATACAATACAATATTAATGGTATAAATTTTACTATGTAATTTTAAAATAATTCATTTATTGTGATAAATAATGTGATATGGTGATACAAATTATATAACATATGTAACTACTAAATTGTAATCTGTATTTTGGAAGATCCAAAAGTTAACTAGAAGCCCGACAAGGGTTTTTTCTTATTACCCTTATTTAACTAATAAATATATACTCAAGCTAAGCAGCCTTATTAATTGACCCAAGCACCGAACCCGTAACACTGGCGCCGCAACGTGGTTGAAAAATAGGCTGACTACTGCAATAGAAGACAATAGTGCACACTTTACGACCAACACCACAAACACATTTACTCACATAATCAGACAATAGACGTTCAGCGTTACTTTGGCTGGTCACAAATGTGATCGGTTCTGATGCCATTGTATCGAGGAACATACAAACACGTACTCAACATAGTGTTATAAAACAGGAAAATTTTAATAGTAAATAATTTAATTTAGATTCCGTATATATAAAGGTACGTAAGCTATTTTTATTTTTTTTCAAAAATTTATGAGATTTCTTTTTGACGAATAATATTATTTTTAATATTTAAAAAATAGAATATTGTAATTTATTTTCCGTTTACGATTTGACATTCATTTCTTTTATAATAATCAATTTTAATCATGGATATATCGTACTTGAATAAACCAGAAATTATTTATGAACTGAAATTACGAAACGCGAATTTTGAATCCACCCAAACGGCTCAAGAATTGCGTGAAATTTTATTACCAATGATAGGAGACCTTGAGAAATATTCTTGGATTACTTATTTATTTATTGTTAGTACCCTGTAAATACTCATAACGTTTTCATTTAATTATTTGGCTACTCATACTTATTGTTATTTTTATTATCTTCATAATTTATTATTTTCATCTAGTGCGGTTGACAACACTATAAATAAGCCAATGTCAAAATACCAATTTAGTGCGGATGACAACACTATAAACAAGCCAATGTCAAATATCAATTTTAAAGTGCGGTTGATAACACTATAAATAAGCCAATATCAAAATATTTCTTTGTGTACTTATGTATACTTATTTACTTACTATCTAACACTACATAATGTATTGTTATACCTAATGCATTACCTACTTTATTTACTACTACGATTGTATATTATTCTACACTCTACATTTAGACACTTACACAACACACTCATCTACACTCAACAACACTACACAATTCACCTAAAGTCAGCGGGTGGTGACTGACATTATTTTAAAGAAGCCTACACTATTTTTTAGGTCGATTTATTAGAGATAATCTTTCTTAAATACAAGTTACCTCTAATCGCTAGGAATTTTTATCTCAATAAGATAAAGATTGTTTGAATGATGTTTGAATGATGAAGTAAGAACATTTTATGAAAGGGAAATCGCCTAATGTAATTTATCCACTATATATACCATCCCCATTTCTAAATTAAATCATGATAGCATTAATTAATCACATTTTATATAAAATATTTTAAGCTTGAGTAATCCAAGAATATCTAAAAAAAATCTTTCAGATTTTTTTAACCCCGGCCCCCCCGGTATTGTAACGGTGTGCCATGCCACCGTTTGTTTTCCTAGGTTTCAGTATGCAAACTTTTTACTTTTGAAATTCAACATCATTTCATTTTATTATTCGTCTTTCGTAATTTAAAATTTTGACTAATCAATTATACTCTTTATGGATGTCAGTTCGTAAGAAATTCTCCTATGCACAAGATGAAATTATAATACAATACAATATTAATGGTATAAATTTTACTATGTAATTTTAAAATAATTCATTTATTGTGATAAATAATGTGATATGGTGATACAAATTATATAACATATGTAACTACTAAATTGTAATCTGTATTTTGGAAGATCCAAAAGTTAACTAGAAGCCCGACAAGGGTTTTTCTTATTACCCTTATTTAACTAATAAATATATACTCAAGCTAAGCAGCCTTATTAATTGACCCAAGCACCGAACCCGTAACAGAAGTTTACGTCATATATTACGTTGTCCTAATAAAATTACGACAATTAAAGTGCCTAGTGCACACGCAAAAGGTGTGGCGGGCCAAGCCAGGTTGTGTCGCTTGAGTACACATATTAAATTAGAAAGATTAATGCACTCCTGTATATATATAAACTACTTCATAAATTCGAAAATTTATAATAATAGCTTTAAGAAGTTGTTTGAAATCAAATCACTGATATCATACTAATGTAAATGTTTGAATAAACTACAAAATTAATTGTGATTAAAATGGAGAAAACTATATCATCTTATTTCGAAGTTACCGATACTTCTAAAATTCAACAAACGCTATTGACATTATTCTTGAAATTATATCCCCTCTTTTATTATTATAGTCGATTAATGAATAAACACTAAACTTTACATCCAACAAACTAATTAATTAATTAATTATTAATTTTACATTTTATGTCTGTCTGACTAACCTCATTTTTATGTCAGTATGTAAAGAAATGTTAACGATTTTTATAATAAGTTTGTTCTTTACACATATAGAAAAATGTTCTTGATCGGATCGGTAGTTCCAAAAAGTTTCACTTACAAACAAACTTAGAAACATTACCTCATTTCATTAGTACAGACTCAACTTAAATTCAATCGAACCATATTATCAATAACTCTTTGTTCAAAAACAAAGGTACGGAATGCAAGTTGCATCATAGCCTGATTGACCTTTGACTTGCAGTCAAGAATTTGACCAACATCTAATACGTTATACAAGAAACGAATATGGTTATATTGTGACCAGTATATAACTTTATCATTGTACTACAAAACAGCTGATAAGTATGATAATTATAGCCGTCTGTTGAATATAGGCCGTAGAGTCACGTGCCCCGTGATCATACCTACCTAATAAACAGAAACGTGATAAATATAATTTGGAATAATGTCACATTGTTATACGCTTTACTTTTCACTTCGACTTCTCATAAGGAATTAAGTAAATTTGTAATTAGAAAAATAAGCTCTAAACATTTGAAATTCAATGCAATGCTTTTTTTTATTTTTTCTTTAGTAACAACACAATGCAGGAGATCGCTGGTTTTAAAATAATTATAGATTCTTTTATTTTTATGAATCAGTAATAGGTCGATCGTTTATTCATTAGTATTTAACATTTAATTAAAAACTTTTTGTAGGTTTGTTGGTCATTAACACGAATTAAAATATAGAAAACTTCCCGAAAAGGAAAAAGAGCAAAATAATAAATGACTGACGTTTGAACAATACAATGAGAAAATACTGTTTAATAGAAGTTTTCTGTAAGTTCGAATATAGTTTTTTTCTCATTGTAAGCTCTTGTTTGCATTGACCTAACTTTTAAAACAAATATAGATAAAATTGAAGCACATCAAATTTGTTTTTTAAAAGTACTTGTAAACAATAAAACAAAAGCGAAATGTAAGATATATCTATAGAAAATTGTTTAAAATGCGTTAAATACTTCCGGCTGATTTGAAACATAAAGTCGTAAATTTGAAGTCCGCGGGCAAATATGAAGTGCATAGGGTAAATACTTGTTACGGTGATAGAACAATAAAAAGCGGCTTCCCTACGTACTAAATACTATACTTAGCATACCTGTGTATGAACACAAAACTCTACCGCACTCTCCTGTCATTTCTGTAAGCAACTATCACCTCTTCTTGGTTCTACGCTCAATAAAGATTTCCTAATTAAGAAAGTATCTATAAAAAACAGAAGCTTTTACCAGAACGAGTAGATTTTGGAGGTGATTATTTTGATAAATAAAGGTATATTTAAATTTCATAAGGCATGTTTGATTCTTTTTGCGATTGCACACGAATGTTTTTGGTCACTTGGTATTACAAGGGATATAGACCTTAATTTATCTGAAAAACATTGCAATAAAATTGAAGTTAAATTTAATTATTTCTTATGATACAAAGTATTAATCAATTTGGAAGATATATAGTTCTCAAAATCAAAGTTTTGAAAGACTATAAAACCAGTAATTTAATTGTGTACCAGTATGTTTATTGTGTTTTATCCAATGCCCATTTCAAGTAATGAAAAAAAGGTGATCTTAATCACTATTTAAATTCACGATAAATTTTAGCTCAATCAACACGGAATTAAAGATCACTCAATTGCACAAATAAAAAAAGAAAACGTCAAAACTGCAAGGTTCTTCAAACCCGTCGTGATCTATTACAAATACTAACAATAAAGAAAACAACAATTCAAAACAGCCGCCATAATGTACAGATAATAGAAAGGGCACATTATTCTCAGAAAAGTCAGAGCAAACACGTTTATAGAAAAAAAATAGCGGAATTAAAATGTCATGGCCACATAACATCCCAAAATAAAGGGTACCGTTATTATTTAAAAATAAAAAATTAAACGATCGCTGAAATGGCATTGAAATATAAAATAATAAGCTCGAACGTGACTTATGCACTCCGTCTTTTAAATTGACAGACAAATATTCATTAGTAAAGTTAATCACTACATTTCCAACGAACGAACCATTGTTTAGCTTGACTTTTCAAATTCAAGAACAACAATGTTTCTTACTGAGAAGATTTTTGTTAACAACATTCCAACCTTCACTCAAAATTTAAATTAACAGAATAAGACAAATTAACAGAGTCGTATTTGACAACAGTTAAAATAAATTGTATATAAATACTAGTCACAGTAACTTTGCATCTTGAATAGTTGTTATTGCTAAATTTTGTTCAAAAATAAAAATAAAAAAACAATTTGAATAGTTTACAAGGGGCGACGGAGCTTGCGATAGATCCGAATCGTTTAAAAGTGTAATAAAACAAACGCGCTAAAACTTGTACCTGCTAAAGTTTATATTATTATTAAAACTTATTTTAATTTAACCAAGCAAATAAGTAGCTATACTCTATTAATGACATTAAATAAATTAAACAACAATGAAGTTTTGTTTAAATTACACATAAAAATGTGTAAATTGATCCAGGAAGCTGGCACTCCTAACTCATCAGCATCACAAATTGATTATGACATATAGCTATACAACACTTGTCGTCTAGATACCTTCGTGACACAGTTAGCCTCGCGAACTCCAATCGGGCTCAATAAATTAGAATACAATAGACAGACATGTGTATCTAGCTAGCAATTAATATGCACACCTGTGATTAATACCTTCTCAAAAATGTCCTTTTGTTGTTGTTATTTAAAATAATACTTGCATACTTGAATGAACTAATTTATTACAAGAAAGTAATACTAAAGTCGTTTCTTCCTGTTGGGGCACATTTATGTGACACGCCGCATACTTGCCACGCCGATAGACGGACGCCCAGTTTCTGAATTGAGAATTTAATGTTAAGCATGTCTGAAGCCGTTCTTAAACCATCTTAAACGTCACTAAAACAGGTTTTCGTTTCAGATTTTAATTTTTATAATCATCAGATGCTCGCGGTTTGATAAAACTCGGATGTTTTGCTACGTGAAACCTAAATAACCTAAGTTATTGAGAATTATCGGTTGAGATTCTGTACTTTTCTTAATTAAGAAACCGGCCGGTAATGAGGTCTAGTATTTCGTGTAAATATAATCTGTACCTTTGACAGGAACAAAGAAAAACATAATCTATATAGAATTATTGATATTGCAACTAAGAGCGGCTCTTTCAAGACATTTTTTTTTAATTGACACACTTATATTAATCTTATCACTGACACTTATAAAAATCATCTATTAGATCTATGAAACAAAAACAAGTAAGTAATACCAGTATCTGATTTAAGTTGAACTTAGTAAGCGTTAAAGCATATGGTTATTTAACGGCAAAATAAGATGAAATATTAATTTAGTAGGTTAATAAGAAATCCATCAGTTACGTTGATAGGTCCGTTCGAGCTGTCAAGACGGAGCTGCGTTGAAGATGAGATGACAGGTAAGAGTAAGTATATAGTAAAGATGATTCAATGAATGGATAAAGACCACACCAGCCGATAGCAAACTTCAACAATAAAAATCTGACTGACAATTTCTTTTAAAATAAAGATAGTTTTATCAATTTTATACTTTAAAAGGAGACGAAGACTCGTTTAATATAATTGGTAGATATAACATTCGAAATAAGGATAAACTTAGTGTATCCGACACTAAAAATCAAAAGGTATAAACGTTGAAAATGGATCACCAGAAAGTACCTAAATTATTAATATACCGTTCCCATAGTTGAATGACAAATCAAAGATATGGACAATATATTGGTAAATATTATTGCGTTACAAGAAGCAGAAGACTTCGATGTGATAGCACGAATGAGTTATGCAGTCGAATGAAACGTTAATGATATTTGATTGGAACTATAATGTTAAGATAAAAAGTATGTACCAATAGGCTTCTGTACATTATTGTAGAGAAGTATCTGTAGATAAACATATGTAATATAGTATAGAAATGTAGAGTAAGCAACATTTTTTGTAATATATTGTGAATCATAAATCGTTTTAGTTAGTCGCAAAAATATAGTGTCTTCACAAACGTTATTTTTTTATATTGAAAAATTCAGATAACAGATACAGAACTTAGTAACTCTTACAGTCTCCGTATTTATTCTCATTGTCAATTGAAAATAATAATAATAATACATGAATATTATAATGAATGCCTTTTACCGTAACACAAAGTTTAAGATGACGCATGCAATTAATAACTTAAACAGTAAAGCAGATACAAATGTATTAGATTTAGTAACATTATAAAAAGTCACAGTTGTTACAATACCGAAAATTAAGTCACAGTTACGGGTAAACTATAATAATATATAATATAATATATAACTATAACTTAAACTATACTAATTTATAAAAAGGTAAGATTGTTTGTACGTTTACGTGGAATAGGCACCGAAACTACTAGACAGATTTCAAAAATTCTTTCACCTACTGAAAACTACTTCGTACGCGAGCGACTAAACTATAATTTACGCGGGAAAACAGCTATATAAAATAAAGGGTTTAGCCGGATACGTATGACGAGTCGGCCCCCAAATGGGAATCGATATTGAAACTTATGTTTTAATATCGACTTGATGTTCAAACACGATTTATGTACTTTTCGCGACCGACTTCCGCTTTGACCTTGAGATAGAGAGCAAAATATCCGTATGCTTGACTATTACTGAATGTGATATATCTCTGAAGCTAATTAAGATAAAGAAGTGAAACTAACGCGAGGTGTTAGGTTACATTACAGAGTATATCACATATATTTTTTTATAATTTTTAGAATAAAAAATTACATTAAAAAAATAAAAATAAAAAAAAACATGTTTTTTTTTCTGAGTTCTCTGTGACTTACAATCACGAAATTAATATATGTTATGCTCCTTTGTGTGCTCTATCACCCATAAAAATTGCGTGAAAAAAAAGTTGGTGCAACACAACGAAAAAAAATTATATGTGATTTCTGTCTTATGGTATACCCCTGTATTATAAGGTTTTCACATAACATCATTGTTTTTTTTTTCGAAATTTCACATCAGCTTGTTTTAAAACATAAGTAACTAGTCTTAAGAGATGGGATAATAGTTAAAAAAGAAATGAAAAAAAAACAGCCAGTGTTCAATACTTATTATTATTACTTTTTCGTGTCTATCAAAATACAAGAAACAAAATATTAATCATCGTCACTGTTGTAATTAATTACAATCGGAACACTTTGAGTCGCAAATAAATTAGTTAGGACCTCAGCAGGACGTACGATTTTGGACAAATATCATCCATATGATAGATAATAAATAATAGCTGCTACATGAGACCAGCATCCCACTGTACGTTTGCCATTGGGGCAATCACAGCAATAACGAAGAATACTATTGTAGTCATTACCTTCGGAAATATAGTGAATGTAAATTCGATAGACTTTTCTATTTATATGTCTTGATTTTACTTCTGCTTTGATGATATTAGGTGCTGATTTCACATATTGTACTGAGAGATTATTTTGATCGTCCATTATTTCGGCCAAGTTAAATGCTGCACATTTAGAAGTAGAAGCTTTTTTGTTAATATATGGGATAAGTCGATACTTCTTACAAAAAATATCATTAACTATTACGATTTTATTCAAACAGTCACTAAACACTTTAGCTTCTTCTTCATTCTTTATAATTTTTTTATAACCAGGAATCTTACTAACTAACTAAGTTATTTGCGACTCAAAGTGTTCCGATTGTAATTAATTACAACAGTGACGATGATTAATATTTTGTTTCTTGTATTTTGATAGACACGAAAAAGTAATAATAATAAGTATTGAACACTGGCTGTTTTTTTTTTCATTTCTTTTTTAACTATTATCCCATCTCTTAAGACTAGTTACTTATGTTTTAAAACAAGCTGATGTGAAATTTCGAAAAAAAAAACAATGATGTTATGTGAAAACCTTATAATACAGGGGTATACCATAAGACAGAAATCACATATAATTTTTTTTCGTTGTGTTGCACCAACTTTTTTTTCACGCAATTTTTATGGGTGATAGAGCACACAAAGGAGCATAACATATATTAATTTCGTGATTGTAAGTCACAGAGAACTCAGAAAAAAAAACATGTTTTTTTTTTTTTTATTTTTTAATGTAATTTTTTATTCTAAAAATTATAAAAAAATATATGTGATATACTCTGTAATGTAACCTAACACCTCGCGTTAGTTTCACTTCTTTATCTTAATTAGCTTCAGAGATATATCACATTCAGTAATAGTCAAGCATACGGATATTTTGCTCTCTATCTCAAGGTCAAAGCGGAAGTCGGTCGCGAAAAGTACATAAATCGTGTTTGAACATCAAGTCGATATTAAAACATAAGTTTCAATATCGATTCCCATTTGGGGGCCGACTCGTCATACGTATCCGGCTAAACCCTTTATGTAGTGTGATAACGTGCCGGACACAGTTCGCTCCACCGGCCGTAATAATAGTTCACTGTTCCGCATCACATGCATATTCAGAATGTTGGTATTACCGCACTACCGACTGCCTCACTTACAAAAACCCTGAGCGTGATTCCCCGCCAAAGATATATGGTACTATTAACATTATTATCTGATCTAATTAAGATTGTAACGATTTTCAGTTTTTATATCTCCTTTGTGGGAAATCTAAAGTACATACAATAAAATAAATTTATATATTTCTTCATGTAAAAACTAGATCTGTTTAAGTTAGTTGATATATCGCACACCTAGATCTAAACTGAGACAACTCAAAAATTTGATTGAGTTTTGACTTAATACATTATTCAAATTCTCTGTGATCGTACGCATCTATCCAAAGTAACAGATTCAATAAAGGTTTGGGGATGAGCCGCTAAATAACTTTAGCTTTCTTTTGTTGAATCAACAGTGGTCGCGTTCCTGCCACGTATACAAATCGCACACCTAGATCTAAACTGAGACAACTTAAAAATTGGAGTGAGTTTTGACTTAGTACAATATTCAAATGCTCGGTGATCATACGCATCTATCCAACATAACAGATTCAATAAAAAGTTCAGGGAATAACCGCAAGATAGCTTTAGCTTTCTTTTGTTGAATCAACAGTGGTCGCGCTCCTGCCACGTAAACAAATGTATTGTCAGACCTCCAAATTAGTTTTTTGAGTTGTCTTAGTTTAGATCTAGGTGTGCGAAATGTATTGTCAGACCTCCACATTCGTTTTTTGAGTTGTCTTAGTTTAGATCTAGGTGTGCAATATTATTGTTCGTTTACTTTTTAGATGTCATTAATTTAAATCTTCAAACGTTGCTCCATTTCATTTATTACATAAAATATTACTTTACTGACCTACCTACATAGGCATTGTGTAGTGAATCACATTCTCATACTTGAATAAAACTATCATTTGTATCTAGAATTTTCATTAAGTAAATATGGCCACTTATGCATCGCCATAACAATTTATAGGAGAATTAATAAATTGATATGTTAATAAGTTTGTTTCACACTAAAGCCGTGAAATCGACCTTAGCGTAACATTTGAATAAAACATCTGTTGGTTGATTGGACAGGTGGTGTGTGTGTGTGTGTGTTGTGTCGTGCTTACATCGAGTGCGACGAGTCGCGGCCCTTGACCTGCGGTCAGCCCTGGCATCGAACCCGTTCCCTCAGCGGCCACGATGCGCCTTCAAGGCGAACACGCATCCCATACTACTTATTGAAAATGAAATCTATGCAAGTGGCTCAATAGCATCCGTTACTACGACGAACGTATTATAATTATGAATACAACTTTGTTGGTACCTCTCTGAATCAAGCAGGTTTTACTATACTATTCAGTCACGTTAATGCACATTATATTGCAAGGGGAGCAAAGCTTCATTTGTAAGTGAGTATTCAGTTCCAGAAAATAAAACAAAAAGTATTAAAAATTTTATCTAATTAACTGCAGGGGCTCAGACCATCGTTATGGATGGTTAAGGAGGATAGGCCATGAAGCGTATGATTCGGTTTACTATAAGATGCTAAATAAGCCAAATAATAGATCTAATTGTTGGTTATTTTATTTTAAGGGATACCAAAAAATTATCAAATAGACGAAGTTATAACAGACGAAGTTTAGCCTTGTAGGTCATGTGATAGGTTCGAAATTTCGAGGTTTTTTTATTTTTAAATAGATAACAGTTAAGGTTTTTTAGTCTTCCTACTTTCGTTTATCATTTGTTATTTACGAGAAAACGAAACTTTTCAAGTATACAAAAAAAGGTCTAAATTTGTAGTAATAAAATTTTCTTTTTCGTTCTTCTTCTTCACCGCGCTTTGGCGTGTGGTAGAAAAGGTGTGTCGTCAATTCTAAAGTACTCCCGTCAAAACAAAATATGTCATGCAAATATATGTTTCGAAATCTTTGTTTTCATTTTATATTTTTTGTGTTAGCTTTAGCTTTAAATGCAAAAAACTATTGGATTCTTAATATGTGAATTCAAATAATAAGACAGATTATTTAATATTTAGTTTACTTTAAGTGATCTCATTTATGTCTTTGGGCTAGATCGAAGTCAAGAGTTAGCCAAATAGTATAATAATATAAGAGTTAGTAAAATGAACAATTATTAATTAAATGTATTTGCATTACTCTGCCCAAAAGGTAATGAACTATATGTATAATGCCCTGTGAATTTGATTATTTGAATAATTATTATGAAACTGCATTTCTCATAATTACCGGGCATTATGTACATATACTGTATAATTTATCACTTGGTCCATAATATATGCATATGCGCTCACACTCGATTCTGTCAGCTGAATGGCAATTGGCGAAGCGAGAGCGTAAATATAAAGAACAACACAAACAAACCCAAAACTACCCTTTAATGTATCGCCACGGTATTTAGACTAGTCGAGTATACACTGATACTCTCACCAAACTCTCGTATATGGGACCATTCGTGTTGTTTTGGCGAGTATGCGGTTGCCAATCATAAAACAAGAACAGCAGACAACGATAATGTATTCTAATTAATTACAAATTTCTTACGAAACTTTTAGTAACTCCAGTTAATGTAAGAGAAACAAACGTGAGTGTTTGAATGCAAAACTGACAATTACCACAAACACTTCTGTATCGAATCGAACATTACAGTAAAGGAATAAAAAGTAACGAGGTCAAATACTTTTCCCAGCAATCATCTTGTTGGTGTAACATAAAAAAATGTGAGAAAGAAATCAGCTCTACCAACGATACTAACGTTCATACAACTCGTGTAGCTACTTTCATTTTCAATATTTAGGTATCTACCGTCAATTTACTCTAATATAACCATTTTATTTCATTAAAAAACATTCCAATTTGATCACTTATAATATCTAATTGCTGTTTATCATTAAATTTCACCGATCGTGATAAGTAACTCGATCAAACTAGTATTGTAATCGAATGAAGATAATTGAAATAGCGCGCAATTTTTGTGCAAGAATTAAATTATATAATCCAAGTGATTAATATCTTAATGTTAGAGTTCATTCGATAAGTGGAACCGTATACTTTGAACACTCCATTACTAATATGCCTTAAAAAAATTTACTATTCAAAATTTAAAAACAAAAAGAAAGAATTTTTCCGCTTTGAAAAACCGCACTAATTATTTATTTATAAGAAGTAGACTAAATCAAATCCGTATAATATATCAAATATTAATACAATCTATCGAATATCAGTTAAGATAAAGTAAATAAATAAAATGTAATAAAACTTGGGTAATTAGTGTATTATTTATGAATATTGAAATTACAGTAAACGTGACGATGATTTTATGTTCGACAAATAAACTTTAACTATATCTAAATTCATATGTAATATTTAACCATAGTATAAAATATGGGTAACTTTGTAACCGAGGGTCGATAAGAGCGATTTTACAATAATCACAATGATTTGCATGTAATAATCAAAAATTATTTTAGCACTTTTACCTACTTAATGCCCTCAGGGCTTATCTAGGAAGGAAGTGAAGTAGGCGCACTTGCCCCGGTCGCCAAAATCATTATTATAATAATACCTATTTACAGTTAAAAAAATCTTTATTTTTAACTGAATCTAAATGTAAATAATAGAAAAGGTAGGACGGCGGAAAACGAAGTTTCTGCTCCAGTAAAAAAAAATCGTAGATCAAGGCCTGAATAACCTACGCCTACCCTACTACGCTCAAACTCAAAGTAAAACTCCTTATGAAAGTTCAGAATCGAGAGATAACGAAGTCCTCGACCCGAGGTATAGACAACCACGTCAACTGATTAATCATCCAAACGGCAGTGCGTTATATGAAGGTAAGTGACATTAGGGTAAATACGCATGAAGGCGACCATAGGCAACAATGGTCGCGAACCTTGATGCCCGCGCGAGCTCGACTGGAATGTCGCGAGATCACGATACTACGCCATCCGCACTGACACATGCCCCAGACCCGCGAGGACTCGGAGCCGCCGGCATAATCATATTATCACAACTGTTTGTTATAGCATAAAGTAAAGAATTTATGTGGGCGTAGATGATATTTATTGATTGCTGATAGCTAAAACAAAATCAGTAGTTTATATTTTGATTGCTTTTTTGTTAGTTTACATTGAACAAGCTCCAAAACTACTCGACAGAATTTAAAAATTCTTACACAAAGATAATTCGCGGAAAAACAGCTAGTAAGTAATAAAACCGGTCAAGAACGAATAGGACTCGTGCGCATAGAGTTCCGCACAGATAGTTAATTTAAAAATGCTACTTCCTATATATTGTCCTATAATCTATAGAACTATTTACTGTTTTAACTCATCAAATAAACTGTTAGTATTTCCACCGATCGTTGTAATGGTGTCATGCGACATAGTCATGTTAATGTCACCGGTCTCAACGCTCGACAATGCTGAGTTACAACACCACTATCAAATGTTCGCACAATTTACTATTAACGTCTGCATCAACTGGCACCAACGATGTTTCAAAACTGACCCTTCATCAACCGATGTCACCACGAATGGCCGCTGACGTAACAAATGAGGTGAATGAGTTGCTTGTCTTATTGCAGTAAATTGTACAAATTGTTATGATGACAATAAAACTAGTAATTCGATTATCATTGCTTTCGTTGAAACGTCTTTTCTAAAATAAGTTTACACGATATCTCATAGAGGCAATAGCTATAACATCTACAAGAGTGTATGTTATCTATGTGAGTTACAGTTGTGTTACGTGTAAATTTAAATATTATGACTTCACAAAATATTTCCGTGTTGTGAGAATTGTTTATTCGGAATTCATGATTACATCTACTTTAGAATTTTGCGCATATTGTTGTTCATTTTGAACATAAAAATCTTCCATATGCTCTCATGTAAGCAAAGAATTATTAAAAAATTAAAGAAGGGCTTGAAAAAGCATTTTCATTTAGATCAGTAATCTAAGTTAGAAATTTTCAACTATGAAAAATTTAATAGAACTTTCAAAACACTCGTTTGACATTATACCTCCCTTCGTAAGTCAATCAAATAGAAACAGCTGAATTAATACGAAAATCATTAACAAATTATACCTTTATTATGTAATCTCTCCTATGTAGGACACATCATTAGTTATTAAATAGACATTCTGATTTTTAAACTCTGCAAAATTTAAAAGACTTTTAAGAGATACACATTGTGAAAAATGTTGTTACCTAAGAACAAAGTTATTTTCTTGTTGATTAAAATACGAAAAACGTTTTTAGGACAGGAAAACTAGAAAATCAAGAGCTTCCAAAATGAGCAAATTCCGGATGATTGGTGTGTTATTTGTCTTCAATTTTATTTTTGGCACATAATAGAGTTGTTTTGAGTTATTTTTAACATGACAAGAGTCTACCTATTTATATAATTATTCTATTAGCTTCAATCTTATCAGTTTTCGAACTAAAAATTTCTAGAAATCTCTAATAACAATACACTTATCGTCGCATAATCCAATGACATTTAATATTAGGTATTATTTAAGAGAACATAAACTAATCTTATGTGATTCGTTGCATGCAACCAATAAACATATGCGTTCATGAATGGAAAGAATCTCATAAGAGCTACATGCACCAGAAAGAAGGTAATAAAAAACCATACAAAATAATTTATACGATTACATAAGTAATAATATGAGGGCATATTTATTGTGTAACCATAGGTTACAATAAACAGTATAATTATACCTACCTACCTAATTGCTCACGAAAATAGGAGAATCAACATTTATAAAAGTGATGTTGATAAAGCCACCGTACGTAACTATAGTCTGAATATCGATAATATATAATATTTATACAAAAAAACAAGTATTATTCAAAAACTGGTATACACTTCTTCTTCTTTTTAATTAATGGCTTTGCCCTTGTGGATTTCGCCAGAATCCAACATCTATAAAATTTCTGAATGACAATTACTCACAATATCCCACACCATAAAAGCTAGACAAGATTATTTTATTTACGAGAGTAGAGCTAGACATTTTACTTTACAATCTAGGAAATGAAACCTGGTACGTATTTACCCGAGTGTCATATAGACCATGGCCCAAGGGTTCAATTCTGTTAATGTTAACATAATTATAGCGTGTCAATGGCGTTTATGTAGTAGCTTTTTGACTCGGTTCTGTTGTATATATCGCAAAGTAACAAAAATATCTGTTATCATGTATTCATCGAGATGCTATTACACTAATAAATATTTGTATATAGTAAATTGCAATTATTGAAACGCCATCGAGGTGTCATTTTTTCTTTTAATACCATTGTCAAAATCGCGGGGCCTGGGTCGGCAAGGTGTGAAAAATATATGTTAATGACTATCTGCCAGTTGGATAAACGTCCATTAAAGAAAGCATCATTAAGCCGTAATGGACGTTTGTGCAATTGACCAAATAACTGATAATTTGTTTACATTTATGGAAAATCCAATTAAGCGATCTCATATATGCACCGTAAATAAGGCCGAATATCAAAATAGAGCATTGGGTAAAACTCAAATAAATATACGATATGTCTATCATTGTACCTAGAATTTTAATATATTATTATGACACTACATGCAGTTAACTAATACAGATAGCCTCAGCTAAATCGCAAACAAACATGCAGATGGACAGATGAAATGACGTCTAATAAAAAGCATCAAATCAGAGACAAAAAATAAAGTATTAAAACTTTCACTAATTTAAGGTTACTAAACAAAAAGGAAAAATGAATGTACGCATTGATAAGGACATTGTCAACTTTCAGGCCGAAATGTTGTTGTTCATTGGCGAATCCAGGTCACTGGTTCAATGTGAGCGACAATACGTACACTGTCATTTCCGCTGCGCTCGCGCAGGAATATCTCCGTTCGGCACATATTCAAAACAATATCCTAACTAAGTATTATTTTTATTACAAAATATCTAATGTGCTATGAAAATATCAATAAAATACATTATTACATGTAACAAATTTAAAAATCATTACTCTAATTTCGAAGCCTATACAATGCAATCAAACAAACAATGAAAATGAAATCTTTCCTCTTTATAATGTTAATAGTATAGATTAGCTTTCGCCCGGAATTAGTATTGCAAGTCCTAATTTCTTCCTATTTCCTAAATAAAAGAGGACCAGTACCGTAAATCCGTAATCTTATACTAGAATGAGCTCATCGAAGACATGCAAATAAGCATTCAAAAACCGTGGGCCTTTATTACAGCCTTATTACTGTACAATAAGCAGACCGTGACACATTGTGCTGGACGATAACCGTCTTATCGTCATCTTTACAGGAAATCCTAAATAAGCAACAAATTATGTATTCTGACTAGCTTATGATTATGAACTTAATATCTTATGACTTTTCTAATATTCTTTTATACTCTATAAATCAGAACAAAATTATATTGATTTTAAGTACAAAAAAAAAGAAATATTGAAATGAAATTTTGGTGATAATTGAATACTAATATTAGGTAAAAATAAATCTATAAGTCTCTTTTACATTTTCATAAATATGTAGGAGGCTCTAACAGCGTGTTTCTTAGAAATAATCGATCTTAAGTTATTACCGTGAAATTGATTAGATCAAGTAGTTCCAAGTGGTTCATGATTTTACTGTATCTATGTTAACTATTTCATTCTTTATTTGCTTGTTCACTTATAAAAATAAATCTTTTTTTTGTCCATTTTTCATACAAACTAGAATAAATTAATTATATATTGTTATTCTCCGTTATACAGTATATACGAAACTGACTGTTCTAATGTTAAAGCTTACCTTGAAAATAATTTTATCCTTCTCCATCTCGATAACAGTCTACGCCCTGGATCTGTAACAACACCAAAATCTAGTAACCATAGAGTAAGTACCATCGACTTCATAAAAGAAAGTTTATTCTTCTATTATAGATAATTTCGGCGGGAAAACAGCTTTGGAATACAGTCAGTCACCTTATTTATCGACTAAAACTTTTAAATTTGATTATGATCATTATGATCTACATAAAGAAGAAGATCATAATAAACTCATCCCATAAATAAATCTATGGTAAATAACGTAACCTCCATAAATGTAAAACAGGGCCAATCCTTTGCATAATTGAAGCCGTGAATCGTGACCCTAACCGGATTCATTTATAACAAACATTTAATAAAGATATTTACTAACTACATATTTAATAGTAATGCGTAGGAGCGTGGAGTATAAGATAAACGATATGTTAGTTGATTATTACTTTATTTAGTTTCAATGATTTCTTTATTATTCGTAATTTATTGACGAAAAACATTGTGACTCTGACGCCTAAACATGTTTCTATTATTTCTAGTAGAGTTCAAAACCAAGAAATATAAGAAAACTTTCCAAAAAGATTAATAATAGTGAAAAAAAAATCTATGTAATTCACAATTTTACAATTCAAACAAAGAAATATTATTTGGTTTTTATATCAAAATCTAATCAGAAAATTTCTTGCTATATCAAGATAACTGATAGATTTACTCTAAATAGATGACATGTTATCTTCAAAGTAAGCAAAATCGCATATTTTGGTTTCCTATGATTTATGTTAGCATCAAAATTTTATACAGCTTTAAAACTAATAAAATAATCGTTAAATTAACTCGTGCTGCTTTAAAAAAGTGAATTGCTTATTAATTATAATAAATATCGGATAGTTAATATTAATAATACACGAATCCTTCTTCGATGCTGAATAAATATTATATTTCACTTTTTTACAAGCGGATTTTGAAAAATCATCAAAGTTCAACAGAAACTGATCTTTAAACTGACTTATTACAAAAAGCTTTTGTTTTAATAAAATTCACTTGTTAACTACTCAACTGAGTATCGAATTCTAGCCTATTATCAATATTTCAGTAAGAGTGAGAGTGAAAATAAAATAAATTATAATTTAACTAGCTTTCTACCATCTATAGTATTATACATATAAACCTTCCTCTTAAAACGCCTTGTTTAGTGATGAAAACCTTATTCAATTCCATTATGTACTTTAAAAGATTTCAGTGTATAGACATCGGTCAACGACATCGACAACAGACATTGACCACTAAAATTATGCTTTTTTGGTTAATGCATGGGAAATGTACTTTATTATGTCTCAAACTAGGACCTCCAAATCCTGGGATAATTACTCACCACATATCGTCAACCGTAATATGAATTAATGTAACCGCCAAATGGCTACTTTACAGGAGAGCCAAAAAACAAAATTGAAATTACAAAAACAGTTATAACTTTTTATGTACTAATCCGATTTAAATACTGTTTTAACTGTTTCTGTAAAATGTTTAGATCTATTAATATAAATAAACCATATGAAGCCTAGTTTTATAGTTTCCAAGATGACATGGTGGTTACATCAATTTTTTCAAAAAAATATCGAGTTACCTTGATTTTTGTAGAAAGAAATATAAACAGCTTTAAAGTAACTCACATTGCATTTCTCCAAATTTAACGTATAGTACTAAAAATATAAAAATCGTTAACGTATATCACTCTATTTTTAGTGTATGGATATACGTTATAGTAGGATGATTCATGAATTTTCATTCCTATTCTCTTATGTTAAGGTCTAAAATAGAATAATCTTTACATTTACTGCTAGTTTGTGAAAAAGGGTTTCAGTATGAAAAAGCCACACTAGAAAAACAGTTTTATTGCTTTCAATTAATAACATCGTAATTATTTTTGAGATCAAAGTTACAAAACAAATCGGTCTCCGAATGCAATAATTATTACCGAATGCAACACCTATTTGTTTCATTTTCCTTATTCAAATAGTACCTAAGTACTTACAATGGCTATAAATTTAAAAAAAATCTACTGAAAGATCAATCATTTTAGCTACGAATTAACCCCCTTACTTATAAACCTTGTTTAGCTTCAGCTTAACTTAGATATTGTTTAAAGTGATGCTGTGACTTTTATGTCAATATTTCTTTAACAGGACAGCATCACTTTTAAATACTGTTTAAGTTAAATAGGGTTTATTAGTAAGGGGTTCTTGAATAACTACTACTTTTATAATAATTAATAAACGATTTTAAAAAAGTTAACAAACTAAACCAATTTCGGAAATCTAAAAAAAATATCGAAATAGCATTAGATTAGATTAGTAAAAGTTTAGTTTTAGATGTCCATAAACTAAAACTTTAATCTGAAGAAGCATAGTTTAGGCCAAATAAAAACATTATTTTTTTCATAAATTGGAAATAAACTAACGGCAATAGAATTATTCTAAATCTAAATTGAAAAATCGTGTGCAAGTAGACAAAGTTTTAGTAATGATATAAAAAGAAAACTTTTCCAATTAACAAGTATCGAAACATAATTATTCATGACAATAACAACAAAATAAAATAATCCAACATAATTGTTTTCATTAACAAAATAAGTACCTACTTTATCTTTGAAATGATTAATTATTTTTCTCTATTTTACTTCACCACTTTTTTTCTTTTGTATTTGTTTAACGCTTCCCGTTCTCTTTCGTAATGTTATTTTTACTGCCTTTTCTTCCTTTTTCTCCTTTGCAGTCTTTTTCACCTTTAGTGCCTTTTCTTCCTTTTGCTCCTTTTTTTCAATTGCTGTGGGTTGTACATCTGAATTTCTTAAATTACGACATAGTATTTTTGAGCACGAAACTCTTGTATCTAGCTTATCTGTTTTTTTATTTATTTTATTTGGTTTTTCAATTTTTATACTATGTTCCTTAGTTTCTTCATCACTAGTCACGTTCTCTTCGTCCTCTTATTAAGTACCTATGTCATCTAAGAAATCAGTTTTCATAGTGTAGGGTAACTGTAAATAATCTTGAATATACTGTTTAGGTATAACTTTGTCATCGCACAATTTTTTAGATCCATGTATTTTTCGTAGAAATTGGTAATCGTGCCCGGTACAGTTTCTGTAAATCATTATGAGTTTTATTATCGACCAAACTCCTTTCATTAGGCTCCAGTTTCTTTGCTGTTGTTCGTTTTCTTTTGCCCTGACGAAATTTTAGTTCCTTGACCCATGGGAAATCGGAAAGTTTCTGCGTCTTCTTTCATAGTGTATTTTATCTCATTATTTAAATACGATTTTTAAAAGTAGCAATTCCAATATCTTTCATTCTAAAATTCAGTTTTTTACACATGACCTTTACATTGTTGATATTGTCAATCATTGAGTAGTTACGTTAAAAATATTTTCTTATTCTGCCCTTACATTAAATTACAGTTTATCTATTTTTATAAATTGCATCATACGTCACAAAAGTTAATATAAATGAAAAAATCTACTTAAAATTTTATT
The DNA here is from genome assembly GCA_918026875.4 of Diatraea saccharalis. NCBI lineage: Eukaryota > Metazoa > Arthropoda > Insecta > Lepidoptera > Crambidae > Diatraea > Diatraea saccharalis. The sequence continues at coordinate 6,089,570 of OU893340.1, read as the reverse complement.
AAGGTACTCGACATTTTTTTCAAGATATCGAGATTTTAAATACACCAATCGATAGAGCGGAAAATTTGCAGTCGAACTGTATATATAACTCAATATCGCCATTTTGGCGGTTACATTAATTCATATTACGGTTGACGATATCGCTTATAGTTAGTTAGAGTAGATGTTAAAACTATTTAATCTTCTAAATGCTTTCGTCGAAGTATGTTACCTATAAATGTTTACTAATTTCACACTTAAAATAAAATCACTTTTTTTTTACGAATACTTTATTAATAAAAAAATAGTTACTAACAAATATCTTTCAAGGTAGAGAGTTCTTAATAAATTTACTTTGGAGTTGTAACATTTACGAATTTCTAGAGTATACAATACCGTAACATATAGTTTATTCACATTCGTATACAAAATCGAAAGTAATATTTATTTATGGACATCCAGAGATGGTGTTGGTATAGTTAGAGAAGAGTCGGTCACGATTTTTAGCTCACGATGAGGCATCAGTCAAAGTGATGACTAGCTCAGAGAAAGCGCAAATTATAGGTAATAAATACATCCAGTTCTCCTCTATCCAGGGCTGATCAATATAAGTACACGATACTATTAACTAAGTACTTAGTATAAAACGATTATTCGTGGCTTAATTCTTATCGGAAGATAATATACTCATCGAATTGGATCATGCTGGATAGTCAGTACGATTTCTCATCATCAACATCATCGTCACCACCAGCCTATTAATATTCCATGATCCACCACACGGGCTCAGTATGGATTGGTGTGTAATAACGACAGCAGTTGCATCTCGAGATAATCAATTTTCGGTCACCCATCTTATAATGATCGCATGGCGAAAGTTGCTTAACTTCCGCATCGCAGAATGAAAGCGTTAACCACTGCGACATCGATGTCCCAATGATTTTTCAACTAATTCCTTATCCACACAGTTCCTCTCCTCAATATTGTTTCCGTAAGGAAGTAAGCGTTTAAGCAAAGAATACAGCGGTGATACGTCTTAAAAGACGCGCAGATGTGTGAAATCAAATGAGGAACCAACTGTAAATTAGCCAACCTTCACTTTTTCCAGTCGACTTATAGATAAGGGGCGTTTACACAATATATTACCTTAATGGTTTCCGGCAATGTCTTTAAAATCGTAGTTTTTCACATCAACTTTAACCTACTACAAACCTAATGTTAATATTTACCTAGACGAATTGCTATTTTTTTTTGTAATCTGAAATTTATACATCATTACGCAAGTTCTGCTACCAACCAACTTCAATAAAAGAAGGATATTCTCATTTTTTTGTATAATATGAAAGAATATTCTGCGACATTTTAGCCCTTCAAATTTATATGAGGATTTTTAGTAGAGCGCATTATAAACAATTTTGTTGCATTGTAGAACATGTCTCTCACTTGTTGGTATACTAAGTAACTAATTGAAATTAATACAACTGCCGTTGCACTCAAATCTGGCGCTCTTTACCGTCAAAGAAGTTGCTAATTACGCGGTAAGATATAAAAAGGTCTTCAAACAATATAATGAAACTTAAACCACAAATAACTACCTACTAATATACCAAGCAAGACTTTATGTAAAAAACAACTTGAGGCAATTAGAATTTACATTTGTAAAACTTTATAAAATTCAAAAGTATCTATACGGCAATGAAGTCATTGAAAAATGTAATTTGTAGGTATGAATCTTCGATCAATTGTGGATCGAAGGTATGAATTATAAAAGAATGGTCCCATGGGAACATACAATTTTTACAAAGCTTAGCCGCGGCAAAACGTGACCGGGTTTAATTAATGGTTAGACAAATGGAAAACCAAACATTTTACAAGCACATCTCACCGAAGGGATTTCATAACAACTCAAGGACTTCCGAGGCGTAAAACTACACGGATCATTATTTTGTAAGCAACTTGTTTTATTTGGCAACTTATAGTTCAAAAGATCCTAGTGATATTATTATTCATACGTTGATTATTTATTTTTATTAGATGCATAGTTGACTTTAGCGACCTTCTCGTAACCTATTATCAGTAAAAGGTAGGTCTACCAGTGTTGATTGCTTACATGCAAATTTATTGAGAAACAAATGGCAATCGATGCCTGATAACGGCATAGTGCCTTTATATTCGTTGGTCGAATCTAATACAAACAGGATATTTTTAAATTTGATTTACCTAATATAGACTTATCGTAACACCATTACCTGAGTAGTACTTAAAACAAACTTTTACTTTTAGTTTATATATTTTATTTGTTTCGTTATCTTGTTGTTATATTTTCATGTAATTTTCGAGATAACATATAAGATAATCATATGCTGTTGCGGACTTTTTTTAAACTTTTCAAGAGGATCAATTTCATAATACATGATTTTTGCTTAACTTTCACCTTTTACGCAGCGCATGCACGGAAAGCCTTACAAAAGAAAAATATTCTCCCGTTTCACAACATTATTCTTTGCTGTTCCACTCCTATAAGTCATAGCGTGTAGTTATAAAGCCTATAGCTTTCCTCCATAAATGGACTATTCATACACAAGAAAAAACGAATTGGTTTCAGTAGTTCCTGAAATTATAAGGTTCAACCAAACAAACAAACAAGCGCTTCAACTTTATTATTGTATAGATTTTTCTCTGATATTTATTATTTATCAACAGTAAAAAAGCTTGGTGACGTTTTTTTCATATTTCATGCAACAAATTACAAATACCTATTTATAGGTATGAATATAGGTAATTATAAACCGGTAAATACTTATTGCTCTAATGTGAACATTACGTTAGTTTTTAAAGTAATACATATTTTAAACAACTTTTTGCTAACTAACCTTCATAATCATAAAAACATATCGAATGATCTATGAAAAGATTGTTTTTTAAGATGAATAAATCTAACAAAAAACAGATTCTATACCCATCTAATAAACATTAGTAGACCAGAATAAAATGATTAAGCCGACTTTCTTAAGCCGGTGAATTATTGAATTTGTAAATAGCAAATTAAAAAACAAATATATAAACGTTTATATTGGATTTTGTATTTACAACGCTAAAGTGAAAAATATTCTTAATGAAAAATTTAAACTTTTGAATATCAGAATTGTAAGTTCCGGATATATTAATTTATTATAATATTTTAACGGGAAGTAACACTGACGTCTGCGAGTTTATAGAGGTCATTCTGCATATAAACTGGATTATTCTATTTGAATGTATCGAGTAAAAAACACATGTCAATATTCTTAATGAAAAATACTTAAAAGATCCACTTTATACCTGGCACTCTGAAATGGGACTCGAAACCATGACTTTTCGCAAACCGGGCTTTTTAAGCATTTTTCAGTAAAGCACTGTGAATGCAAAATTAATCAAATATAATACTTACTTTACTAGATTTTCATATCGGTTTAATTTATGAGAATACGGAAGGTTGTCAAGTAAATAACAGAAGAGTCGGGATACTCATTGAAAATCTTCATCGAGGTAAAAAAAAATGCTATGATATAGGAACCGAGGTAATCGCGAAAAAGAGATTTTTATGACTTTTGACCTTGGATTAACGAAATTCCACTATCCGCTTTTTTACTGTTTAAATACAAGCTAATGAAAAATTCGTTTAAGTAGTTCTTGATATGATAGAGTTAAATCAAACATACAAACCCTTTAGCTTTATTATAAGTATAGATTGCAGTGCTGATTTTGTTTTATGAAGAAAATACGTCAAGGCATATGACTAGAAACACGCTACAAACACAGAAAGAGGTCATCTTTGTGTCCTGTGGCTACAAAATTATGTGTAGATAATCAGATTGTAATCTATTACTGTTGTGTGCAACATAAATGTGATTTTAAATCTTTAAATTTTCATTGTTCTATATAGTCTATAAACCGCCATCCATACATTGTACAGTTTACCTATTTAATATCCACATTCTAAACAATTTTTACTTAGTCCCCACAAAGAAACATCTAGTTTTACTCGGTTATGATATTTTCCGAAATCTGTGAACATCCTACAATTATAAAATAAAGGAAATTATGTAGATAAATTAATGACAGAATTATAAAGAGATGAGAAGTTCTCTGCTTAGGTTTAAAATTTAAATAGGTAGAAAAAAAACTAAATATTTCTACCAAGTCCAATCATAATAGATATTTATTTCATAAAACTACCGGAATATTGCTAGTTTTCTTTTCTACCTAATTAATAAGTAAAAATGTTACTTGCCTGTTTATAAACAATAATATAAAAATTACAGTCACTACACAAAAGTCCACCAAAAGTTTATAAGATTTACAACGGTCACGAAAACTTCGCGTTTGTTTACGCGGTTGTCATGACAACGCGTAGAAGTTCAATATGGCGCACGGTGCGCGCGCGCCTCAGTGCACAAACGCAGACTGGTTGCGCTCGCGCAGCCCGCCGACCGCCGACCCGGCTCTTCGGAAAGCGAGAGGAAGAGCAGGCCCCAAGCAAGTTTGTTAAGCGAGGACAAACATGCATACCTCTAATAATTCGCCATTGATTCGATTTGCATTCAGAGGAAATTAAATAGCTTTTGTGCTTGTTAACGTTGCACGTCTCAGGTGATTAACTTTATTGACGATAAATCAGTACCCATTATTACCGTCATAGACAACCTTTACCTTGAGATTTTATAACCTAGAGAAGACAGGACGCTATTATGTAATGATAAAAGAAAACATATTATATAAATGTCATGTAACTTTATTTTATATAGTTCTTACATTGCACGAATAAAATTAATCAATACACGACCCTTACTTTGCCATCAAAATAACATAAGTATAAGAAAAAAAAATTTACTAATTTCAGTACTTGTTCTAATTCTAGTATGATTATTATAATTAAAAATGATAAAATAATATTAAATTGCCAATACTATTAATATTATTATGACAAAATTGTGACAAGCATTATATTTAATTATCTACCTACAAAAATAATATGAAAACAATAAAATTAACCCATTTCACACAAAAAAGTTCCCGTTGAGGGCAGATCTTGTGAAAACTAATTAATATAATGAAATGGTACACGTGTTATAAGTCTACATCACTATGTTATAACAGTAGTAAGTATATGCTACATAAAATGTTGGCTAAATAACGTAATTTAATCCAGTTACGAAAATTAAAATTTAATTAAAACAAATGATATGATGCATTCTTGTAGCGTTCGACACGTATGTGCGACTCGCGGGCTTATATTGTACACTAATAACATAATAATGCATTCAGTGGATGATCTTTCACGGGAAAAGTAATTTAGTTGCAATGCAATAAATTTCATATTGCCAAACAATAAGGCAAAGGTCAATGAGTTGGTTAAATCAATGTTGTTCTTTTTGAATGCTGTATTAGGCTCTAAGCGTACAATGTTAATTAAAATAACACTAAACTAATAAGAACACAGTAAAGCGGTAGGGTTACAAGCGACAAAAAAAACACCTTTATACTCCAAAGAGAGTAAATTAAAAAAGTTAGAACAAGTTATATACAATACTTAAGACAGTTCTACTATTAAATATTTTTTAACTATCCATTTTTATATACAAAATATTTTTATAGCAATAATAATAAATTATAGACAGAGAAAATTTACAAGCGACCGATGTATTAAAGTTATCTATACCGATCGACAAACTACAACAACACCTTTAGGAACCTGATGATCGTTCATGAACCCGATAAGTAGACTGCCTAAATAGTATTTACAACTTGGTCAAAACATTTCGCAACAAACTGTTCTTTCTCATCCAACTTTCGAACGTCACTGGACAAGTGACGAGTCAACATGGCCTCTTGAAGGGCGGTTAGAGCTTCAGACGTGAATCTTTTACCCTTCATATGGGTAATCACTGAAGCTTCGCCGTGGAATCCGGATTCTACGAACCCAGGTGGGATGTTAAGAGTGACGTCATCGATAAGACCTTTAACCACGCTCATGTTTATAGCCAGCTCCTGTGTGCCTGAATAGACCTTGGAAGGTGCGAGCAGTTCCGCAGGCACGGGGAACGTACGACTAACTGTGAAGTCGGGAGTTCTTCCGAAACACCAGTCCCAGCCTTGGAGTTCGCTCTTTAATTGTGCTAGACCTGTATAGAAGATAATATTACTATTATAGTCATTAGAAATGACAAGGCACTGTTTTACAATCAAATGTAACGTCAAAACATAATAACATAATTCAGTAAAATTCCACTCTATAATATATAATCTAAAGAAATTTAGTTACTGAAACTTTGCCCCCTTTGATAAGATGATGTGCCTATCTCACTAAAGATAAATTATGATTGCATTATTATAATTGACGGCACTTAAATATCAACCTTGATAACGTCAAACTCGTCATGTAGTCAATAACTATATAAAAAATTTAATTATAATGCATAAAAACTTCACGTTCTTCTGAGTAATTAATACTTGGAAGCACCTCGCATTGTATCCATGATATTTAAATGTAAAAACTTTGTTTACCAGGGAACCATTCCTCGGTGGGGTTGATGAACTGGAATCCACGCTGCTTGGAGATAGTGTTTTGACCACCATCTTCTAAATGGAGCGCTGGGGTTCGCAGGTACTCGTATCCGACTGCTGTCTGCAAGCTGTCCACCGTGACCCGGTTGTCCATCTCCACCAAATTGGCCACTGGAGACGGCGTAGAGGGCGTCGCGTTCGTCTGTATGCCATGCTAAATAGAATTACAAGTTCTTGACTGATAAATGAAGGGAACGGGAAAGGTTAGTGTGATAGTAACAAAGGTGCTGAGCCATGCATTTTACGAGTATTAGCATTGTTAAGAAACTATTTTTTTCAGGATTAACAGATAGTTTAAAAAAAGGTTTAAGGTAAACAATAGTAGCAATTATCTTGTACAACCTAGACCAAATATAGGTTTAGTCCTTTATTGTCAAAATAACTAAATAAACAGAAATTAACATATTGATTGTCTCCTTTTTAGTTTAGAGAGTGGTACAACAGAATTAGCACAAATTCCTTTGAGGGCAGTCAAAATATTTACATACATATTAATTTGAATCAAGTAAAATTTTTATTTTCATTTTTTTGCCAAAAATTTTAAGAGTTTTTTCCAAAGTAATTTCAAGTATAATGCGACTCTGTCTTGAATAACAATGTAACAAATGAAAATAGAACTATCGTCCTAGCAACAATGCATGCTTTATGCTAATAACTATGCACTTTGGTAAACAATGATTCATTGATGTTTGTGATCTTTGACATCCTTGCATAAAATGTAAAAAGTAGACCATGTTTAATATTAATTATGATTCTAAACGCAACAGAGGAATTGGTATGAAAATTTAATCTCATTAACTAGTAAAATGAAAATGATAAACAAATAATATGTTTAAATTAAGGTTTATATTGGTTACAATAATTTGTTTATTCTAGTTTTCAGCCAGTTAAATTGACATTTTAAGACCATTAAGCATAATATTACATAAATAAAGCAATGAAATTCTAAGTTCGATCCCATCACCAGTCGTATACCATAAATAAATAAAAAAGAAAACCTATTCATTAGGCTTTATAATACCAACCTCTCTTTTTGCCAAAGCACCCTTGAGATCGTTTTTATTAGCGTTGACTAGTAAGGTGCAGTGATGATATGCTGTTAGCCGGCTCAGCCTTGAAGCTGTTCCAGAAATCTGATAGAGTAGAAGATTAAGGAAATACGTTTGGTAACAAAATCATGCTCATAGTATTTTGTAGTACTTACTACAAGTAATTTAAATGGTATGTCTTAAATAATTAATACAAAGTAGCACTGGTGAATACCAAAACTAAAATAACTGTAGATTATGAACTTAACTTTCGACATTTAAGGTTTAAAACCAATGGATGAATGTTTACAGTTGTTATTAACTGACATGATGTTGACTGTACAAATTATTTGTAATCTAATATTTCAGGAATTTTTGTCCTGACATACTGACTGACTGACTGACTTAGAGACAATACACAGCTAAAATCATTGGTTGTAGAGATTTGATTTATGAGTTCAAAACATTGTGTGAAAGTTCTTTGGTTTCAAACTTATAGCAATGAAAATTGGTAAATAAAATTATGTTTTTCAATCATAATTTTCAGAAAAATATTTACTACAAATTATTTCATATACCAAAGAAAAATTGTGACATTCAATGTATTATAAATCATGTTATCTTATAAAAAAATAAATATTGATGGAAGTGTTTGAAAAACTGAAGGAAGGCATAAGCTAGTATTAGTATAAGTATAGTTTATGACATTATTGGTAAAGGATACTTTGTATTTATTTCTAACAAGGAGATCTTGGCGTTCATTGATAACAGATTTGATTCCAAATCCTCTAAACAGTGCTCTCTTGATGAGCTCCAGGTTATATTTTCTGTCGTACCTCTCAACTGGTGTGAAAAAAGTAATATTAAGGTTTCCCCTATCATGGTATACAGTGCCACCACCACTGTTACGTCTGGCCAGAGCTATATCCTTTTCTGCCAGAAGAGGAACATTGGCTTCCAGCCAAGGATTCTGGTGCCTTCCGATAACAACACAAGGATCATTACGCCACACCATCATCACATGATGTTTAGTAAAATCCATATTGCGATACATCCAGTCTTCTAGAGCCAAATTAGTAAATACATCCGTTGATTGGGACATAAATACAGACTTTGTGATCTCCCCCTCTGCCGGTAATTCACGTTCCTTGGTTTTGGTAGAGAGGTTAATACCTGTGGTTGCCAGGCAACGAGCACTTGTTCTTCTAGTGAGTCCCACCACAACACAAGCACCACTCACTACCATTTTCTTCATCATTGATTGAGCCATCTTGTTTATGATTTATATATATCAACGGAAACTTTTCTGTATGAACTTTATAGTAACAATTATTAAGCGTGAATTGTTTATTCTACTTAGCACTATAAACAAAAGAAAGTCCAAATACTTAAAATTGATTAGTTCTCTAATGCTTTCTGCAGCAACAGGCGTCAGTATCAGCCGAAGAGAGGGAGATCAGATATTCGTGCAGAGCGATTGTCTGATGCAGCCACTTCCAAGTTTGATGCAGGGAGTTAATTCGATAACGAATACCCAAACAGTCTCGACAGTCACTTGGCATTCCTCCTCTTGGATGCAGGATGAAATAGAAAATCACAACCGATTAAAATAACAACACTTGTGAACTTATATAACGAAAAAAATGAATATAAAGGAAATTCCAAAAACTATGAAACAAAATCTACTTCAAAGTTGATACACGATGTGTGAATGCGCGACGATATCTGAGCCAGTTAAAACATTCCTTCTCATTTTATTTGTGCTGATAACGATAAGCGAGCCGAGGAACTAGGAGGTCGAGCGCGAGGGCACTCGAAGTTCATTCGTATCAAATAAATAACGTGATAAGAAACACGAATACGCCACGCGCAACAGAACTTAATCTATCATTAGTAAACATACCAAAAAGACGAGCGCTATACATCACTGTGCTATTTGATAACAAAGAGGGTAATTATCTTTTAGAATGAAAAAATGTAATGGTGTAGAAATAAAATCGGAAGAATTCATAGGTATAACAAAACGTAGTGTTTAAATTCTTTTCGGGTTTAGTAGTGTAAAATAAAGAACGTAATGAAAAGACAGTAAAGTTGCCAAATTGATTGACGTTGTCAAGGGCTGTTGCCCTCCGATTCTCTAATAATACAGACCCCGAATTCGAATTCACTTATATGTCCGAATTCACGTCCATTAGTATAAAAATTCAATTTTTTTCTAAAAAAATTACAAAACAAAATAGGTAGAATATACGTGTTTCAGATATTTCATTCCTACGTCATTTCGAAACTCAATTCACTTATGCCACGAAACATTATTATTCATTCAAGGTTGAGCGGATGCCGCTTTCTGAAGTGAATTCGGACACCTGAGTGAATTCGAATTCGGGTTTGGATTTTTACAGAATCGCAGGGCAGTAGTATTGCCAGTCGCCACAGGCAGGTTTATAAAAGCAACTTTGTTCATAAACTTCGTTTATATGGTATATAAACGATTGTGATAGCGATTTATGGTATTTTATACCTATGGCCTTTAAAGTCGCAATCGCTTTTGGAATTAATGATTATTTGTATCATCAAGAAACTTAATGAAAATTTTGTCAAACCCGTCAAAACGTTACAGTTAGCATTAATTTGACATTACTCAATAGCTTTCAAAAATATTTCCGTCTAACGCGTTACTTACACATTGAGGAAGTACCTATTTAAAAAAGAAATCACCTCCACTAGATGGCGACTCTAGCAAAAGTTACTTTTTGCAGGAAATGAATGGACTAAAGTGGAACAAATGTGAAAAAGTACAAATAGAATATGAGTTGTTTATTGAGTTTTGAAAATTAATTTACTTTTATACATGAAAGTAAAACGGAAGGGTTGTCATGAAGAAATCAAGAACGTACCGTAGTGACATCTAGTTTGATCTAAACTTACTTTACGTGTTTTACGTAATTCAGTTGTTGACTCCCTGAACATTGATGAAAATACGCTCTGCAATAGCGAAAAAGAAACAAATGCTTGAAAAATTCGTCAGTCCTGTTAAGTCCTGGGTAGCTCAGTGGTTAGAACAATCACCCGAATTGCGTATTGTAATTAGACAGTTGATATAACTACTTGGCTACAATATAAAGATAGTGATGAATCAAATCTTCAACTTTATAGTTGGCCTTGGGTCATTATAAGAAGCCACATTTGACATCTATCAAATTGAAATTGATAGTGAGGTCTCCTGTATAAACTTTTGGTAGTGTCGCCATCTTATGGAGGTGCTATTTTAGTACTTTTTTTAAATACTTCCTCATTCCTAATCGATATTGTATTCAAAGAAAGGTGAATCGAATGCAGTTGTTAGGCAAAACTAAATTCGATTAGTAACATTGAAATGAGACATAATTTACTGTTTGTTAAATTATGTCTCAATTATTATTTGACAATTATATATATTGTAACAAGAATAACTGAAAAAAAAAACAAAAATAAAATTCATAGTTGTTTTGCTCAAATATACCGGAAATTACAAATAAGCATAATGCAATAACTTTAAAGTGGGTATAAATCAAAACAGTGTACTTGTCTATCTCATTGCCCACGACAAATAATACAAAAAGAAATTGAAAAATTAAAATTTTTTGGGAAAAAGCAGAAGACCCAGTTCTTATCACTGACAAAATGTGTTTAGTAATTTGCCATTTAAACTAACGCATTTGCGTTAGTAGATGACATTTATAGTCTATTCAACTACCTCTGAGACAAAATGTAAACAAACAAACCAATGTTTCTCAAACTTTTTTATTGATGTTGATATGTAAATAAATTTTGTTAATGGGACAAATTATTGTATGGTAGGTATGCAATACAATAAGTCTATTTCTTTTACAAATAGCAATTGTAAGAGTCACATAATATTATTCAGAATCTTCCTCGTCTTCCTCTGAGGAACTAGTCGCACCAACTTCTATCACAAAACGGTCAACCAAATCATCTATGATACCATTAAGTTTTAAAAAATGTTGTTCTTCTTTTATGACATGGTCAATGCACTTTAGCACAGTTCCTACTGTTACCCTTTTTAGAGCATCGGTTAAAAATTTTTTATTTCATTTAACTTATAATTTATTGATGTTTTCCTCCATAGGTTGCCTGGAAGATATTGCTATGTAGCAATAAGGCCGCCTTTTTGTATACTGTTTTTCTTTTCTTTTCTCAAACTGTGTAATTTGTAACTCGTGTGTGCAATAAAGTATATTATTATTATTCCCGTATCCATAATTTACTCTTCCTGACCCCTCGACGATTCGAGGGGTGGGAGGATTCCCCCCGGCAGAGTAGGCCAGACGGCCGGGGGTCAGGGCGACAAAGCGAGAAAACGGCGGACGATCCTTGCGTTATCGAGCAAGATCGCCCGCTGGAGCCTCGCAATCATTGGTCCGTCACGGAGTCCCAACCTCTTCAGATGGTCGTGAAGAGAAGTCGGGACTAGGCCATTCGTTGACACTACGACTGGGATGATCTCAGTGGATGACACTCGCCACATATCGGTAACCTCGTGCGCCAGGTTCAGATATTTAAGTTTTTTGTCTGATTCGGCTTTCACGAGGTTTTCATCGAATGGGACGGTGACATCCACTAAGAACACCCGAGATTCCGCCCGGTCCATCAGTACGATATCAGGCTTGTTCGCCGGAACAGTCCTGTCCGTAATGACGGACCGGTCCCAGTACAATCGAGCGCGGTCGTTTTCAAGAACTGCACATACTTATAGTACGGCACCTTTTCGCCTATGAGGCCGTATTTGAAGGCTAGCTCGAGATGGAGTATTTTGGCTGCTTGGTCATGTCTGTGCAAATACTTGGTATTAGCCAGTACAGGACAACCGGAAGTAATATGCCTGAGTGACTCACCGGGCTGGTGACAGGCTCTACAAACGTCCTCTGTCCCATCCTTCAGGATATACTTCCGTCCCTTCCGTCCTTCTATATACTTCCGTCGGTCCCCGAAGCGCAGCCAATGCACGGAGGCTCTCGGATCCACATAACGCTCGTGTAGCGCCTTGTAGAACCTACCGTGCAACTCCTTCTCCCTCCAAATGGCCTCTCGGTCAGTGGTGCTAAGTACTGCCGGTTCTCGCCATTGCTCGGTGGCCAAAGAGAGAGGGATTAGTCCTACATCACATGCTTTGACATCTCTATGCAACTCACTGGATTCCGATTTCGCCAGGAAGTAATTACGGAGACTGTGTATCTCGCGGTTGTGCAGGGTTTTCGCACTGAGCAGCCCACGACCGCCGCTCTTCCTCGGGATATACAGCCTCATCACTGACGATCTCGGGTGGTGCATCCTATGGAGTGTCAAAGTTGTGCGCACTTTCCGATCCAGGGCGTCCAATTCGGTCTGAGTCCATCTGAGTATGCCAAAGGTGTACATTAGGACTGGCATGACCCAACCGTTGATGGCCCTGACTTTGTTGACGCCTGACAGGTAGCTTTCAAGCACCTTAGTCAGGCGTCCCAAAAAGGCCCCCTTAACGGATTGTTTCACGTCCGCCATATGCACACCCAGATTCTGTGACATACCCAGATACCGGTATGTATCAGTTTCGGAGAGGGTACGGATGGTGGATCCATCCGGTAGGTCCACTATATTATTATTAAAACTTAGCAATAACAGAAAACAACAAACTTAACAACTGGAATAAACAAATAACAAGAATTTAACGAAAGCATTTTGTACGAGTCAACGAGTTGATCGAGAGTAAAAATAGCCGGTATAACCCGACTAATTACAAAATTTCACGTAAAGTATTTGTCTTATCACTACTCCTCAATTTAGTAGTATTATAATACGTCCAATGTTTGGGAACAGCTTCAATTTTAGGTATTTTTAATGTCACTTTCTTTTTTAATTAATTCTAAATGCATTTATATTTTGACATATTAAAGAACCTTTTTCCAGTTTGTTTACATTTTGTCTCAGAGGAAGATGAATAGACTTTAGTTGGGTTTTTTACTAACGATTATAAATAATCGTCTTTTTCATTTTTCAAAAACGAACATGATCGTTTTTTTAAATTTGATATGATGACAAAGCTGTAATGTGTCAAAGTTCTCTTCTTCGTAAAGCTGACCAAAACCGAAATGGTAAAATCAGGTTATCTGTCTTATCTTTGTTATTTTGTACTATAGAGAAAAAATTTATAAATTCACGTTAAAATAAATCCTTACAAATATTACATAAACATTAATAATTATTTTATTTTTATTTATTACAGCTAATTTGTACATTATTTCTTGGTACAAAACCAATTGAAAGTTGGTAACTTTGGTTTACGCGCTCTTTGAAGAGTAACCAAGAACTTTAAATACCAAGTCAAATATTTTTAAAGATTTTTAATAAGATATATCTGCTATTACCTTACCCAATAAGATGAGTGACCAAAATATAAAATCTCGGTTTCGTGTTTCAAACTATAAATCGCTGCTCAGCTTTTGAACTTTTGCATTTGCAGTGCTATATTTGTTTATGGTATAAATATTTTCTAAGTAATATTTTATAAATTTAACGCAATTGAAATAGTATTTTAGTCAGAACGTTCCCATTGTGCTCATTTGTTCATGCCTTCATAATTATAAATTCAACTTCCTAGTAGACAAATCACCGTTTTTGAGTTTTTGGAAACATCCCTAGTGTCCAAAAAGTGAATGGATCAACAAAACGGCGATTAGTTTAATTAGAATGTAATTGATATTTTATATTTAATAAGATTTATTACTCAAAATCAAACGTAAAATTGTCTTATTTTTTAATTTTGAATGATTTAAATCAATTGATATTTGTAGCGTTTTGCGCTATATGTTAATATGATTAATAGATCTATAGTCTATTCAACTTCCTCTGAGACAAAATGTAAACAAACAAACCAATGTTTCTCAAACATTTTTATTGATGTTGGTATGTAAATAAAATTTGTTAATGGGATAAATTATTGTATGGTAGGTATGCAATACAATAAGTCTATTTATTTTCAAATAAAACTAGCCATTGTAAGAGTAAAATAATTTTATTCAGAATTTTTCCTCATCTTCCTCTGTGAAACTAGTCGCACCAACTTCTATCACAAAACGGTCAATCTCCTATTTAGAGCATCGGTTAATAAAGATTTTATTTCTTTTAACTTAAAACTTAACAATAACAGAAAACAACAAACTTAACAACTAGAATAAACAAATAACAAGAATTTAACGAAAGCATTTTTCACGAGTCAACGAGTTGATCGAGAGTAAAAATGGCCGGTATAAACCGACAAATTACAAAATTTCACGTTTCTACGTAAAGTATTTACCTTATCTCTACTCCTTAATTTAGTAGTATTATAATACGTCCAATGTTTGGGAATAGCTTCAATTTTAGGTGCTTTTAAATGTCACTTTATTTTTTCATTAATTATAAATGTATTTATATTTTGGCATATTAAAGAACCTTTTTCCAGTTTGTTTACATTTTGTCTCAGAGGAAGATGAACAGATTATAATTTTATTTGCGTTTTTTGATTTAAAAATAAATTCGATTTTGTTGTCAACTCCTGGAGAGAATGAGTTTATTCGAGTTTGAAATCGATATAACATAAACTAAATGTCGAGTTGAAAGGCAATACCACTAAGTCTGTGGGCAATACTAAAATTTGACATTTTGGTCTGGACTTTCTTGGACTGATTCCATCTGATACCACTATAATTGCGATTGCAATCTCAAAAAGATAAGTTTTGAAAAACTTATTGCACAAAAATTAAAGAATGGCACTTAGGACAACTGCTGTTTTATGTAAGTTATGACTGAATTATTAAAAGCTCTGCAATAAAGACGCATGTTGCCTGTATTGATATTATATAATACTATTTATTTATATTTTAGGTAATAATATGAAGAAATGGGCATATAATTTAGCTGGATTCAATAAATACGGTGCGTATACAATAACGTAACTATGTCCCTATATAAAAAAATATACTAATTAGTTTCCAGGCTTCAACGTTTACCTACTACTAGACTAGCTATTCAGAACAAAATTATGCACAGTACGAGCTTGGTGGACGCTTTGCAGTCTTCCCAGCTTGTCTTTTAATATACCTTGAAGTTTTTGCTAGTTCCCTTAAGAGAATGACTGAAATAGCAATTGGTGAACCCATAAAGAAAATGCTTTAATTTGCAGTAATGTAGAAAAAGCACTATTCACTATCGTTTCGGGTCTGGGTATTGTGTTACCTTCGTTGTCTCAGATACTCCATAACATGGGGGCTTTAGCTACTCATCTTGGAATCTGACAAATGTATGTGATGTTGTTTATTATTAATAAAAAAAATATCAGTATATTAACTTTATTCTTTGGACTAAAACATAATATGTTCTTTGTGGTGTACAATAAAGTTTTTATTAATTCAATTTTTGTTAATTTATTTCTTTGTTCAAACATTTCGTACTATTTTGTCACCCACTGAAAACTACCACTTAGATACAGAACATAAAAGATCTGTAAAAAAAAATTTTATTGATTACATTCTTATACTTTTCTTTTAGGTCTGATGCGTGATGACTGCCTTTATGAAAATGATGATGTCAAAGAAGCACTACGTCGCCTGCCTGATCATGTGGTTGATGAGCGCAACTTCCGCATGGTGCGTGCCATTCAGTTATCCCTTCAAAAGACTATTCTACCCAAAGAAGAGTGGACTAAGTTTGAAGAGGACAAACTTTATCTAACTCCTATTGTTGAACAGGTGAAGAAAGAGAGAAAAGAACGTGAAGAGTGGGAGAAAAATTATTAAATTTCTGTTTACCTATTATAGTTATATGCACTATTTAATTTAATAAAATTAGCAAGTACGTTGTATTTCATTATTACTTATCTACCTTCCCCACAAGGGATATATCCAGATTTTATAAATGCGCCCTTGATTCAGTCAGACGCTGTTAATTATTTTAGATATATTTACTAGATTAAATGATAATTACTAGTTTTGTGTTCATTATCGCTCCTCAATCAATTTTCAGAAGTTTGTTTTGTACACTTTATAAAGAACAATGGTCAAAATGGACTACGAAAAAAAAGTTCTTGTACCAAGATGGAACTATCACCAAAATGTAGTATAAGTTGAATGTAATTATTATACACATCACCAGCCCTTTTACGTCCCCACTGCAGGGGCTCAGGCCTTCCTTATGGATGGTTAAGGAGGATGGGCCATGACCCTCCACGCTGGCCTAATGCGGATTGGAGGGTATTAACGACTGCAAATGCAGCCGGGACCAACGGCTTAACGTGCCTTCCGAAGCACGGAGTAGCTCGAGATAATAATTTTTTGGTCACCCATCCTGTGACCGACCCTTGCGAAAGTTGCTTAACGACTACGATCGCGGGCCGCGGCGCTTATCCACTACGCCACCGAGCTATTATTATATAATAATTATTATATACCAACAATTAATTTTTAAAAGCTGGGAAAAGAAAGATAATCCTCATTTAAACGCAGTTTAAATTATGTTATTTTTGAACGCATCTTATTCCTAGAGAAGTCCCTCTCTTTTCAAAGAACAAGATCAATTTTATGTCTGACTAATCGAATTTGATACAAATCTTATATTATTGCCTAACCATATAAATCCGTGAAAATTAATTTCAATTTCAATTTCAATTTATTTATTAGCCATTTATAACAATATTGTTATACAAGGTATGTCAGTTCACAATTTATAGTTCAATTAAATCTTAATCTCAAGAGAAAAAATAAAACTTACAGTATCTAATTACATCATGTCATAAAAGTAGATTCGCTTATACGCATCGTCAAAAATTCATTCAAGGAATAGAGAGGATTTTGCTCAAAAGAAGATTTCAGAATACTTTTAAAGCTACTGTGGTTTTTGTTTGTAATACTTAAAGGTAATTTGTTATACATTATTATTTTTAGATAAATACCCTGTTTTTGAACTTTTTTTAGTTTTACCTTTGGATGACGTAACTTTTCATTATTACGTAGATTATATCGATGAGAATCACCTTTTCTTGCAAAATTTTCCTTCTCTACATGGATTTCCAACAAGCTATTATATATATATAAGGAAACAACGGTCATTATTCTGTCTTTCTTAAAATAGGCTCTCGCTGATGTACGCTTACTTACGTTATTTATAGTTCTTATTGCCCTTTTTTGTTGTTTGAGCACACTCTGTATTTCAGCAGCATTTCCCCATACTGTGATTGCATATCTTATAATTGAGTGAATATATGCATAATATACTGTAATGAGTGTGCGTTTGTCTACTAATGGCTTCAGTTTCATTAAAGCATAATTTGCACTGGCTATTCTTTTGCAAATATCTGTAATATGGTTAGAATGACAGATTGTATAGTCTACTGTATAGCCTAGAAATTTGTTTTCCGTTGTTGTTACTTGATTTTTATTTTTTTTAGCACAATACTTCATTACGATACTCTTGTTAGTATTCATCATAATTCCGTTTGCTTTGAACCAATCCTTAAGAATATCCATCGCGTAATCAACTTTATATCCTAAGTATTCTTCAGATTTGTCTCTTATACCTACGTGAGTGTCATCCGCAAATAAACTAATGTGAGACCAATTTGGCACAGCACTAGCAAGATCATTTATGTATATTAAGAATAATACTGGGCCCAAAATAGAGCCTTGAGGTACTCCTACATCTATTTTGCATATGTTTGAGTTGTAATTATCAACTGAGACAACTTGGCTACGGTTTGTTAGATAGCTTTCAATAATTTTTAGTTCTTTTCCTTGTAATCCATAGAATTTTAGTTTTGTTAATAAGATATCATGTCTTAAGCAGTCAAATGCTTTAGACAGATCGCAATAAATACTGGCACACTTTTGTGACGAATCGAGTGATTCCAATATGAAGTATATGACCCTGCGAATAACCATTTCTGTCGATCTATTTTTTCGAAAACCAAATTGTGCACCAGTAAACAAGTTATTGTCTTCAAAAAACTCCAAAAGTCTTGTTTTAATTATAGTTTCCAAGACTTTAGATAAGGTTGGTAAAATGCATATTGGTCTATAATTTCCAAGTTCAAAAGTGTCTCCTTTTTTATATAATGGTGTTATTTTACCTACTTTTAATATATCTGGAAATATTCCTTGTTCTAGACAAGACGCAGTCACTATATACATAAGTTCCATGAGGTAATCGTTACTTAGTAGTAGTTTGCTCATTGTGTCCGTGCTCATGTCATATATATCCAAAGATTTTTTCCTTTTCATATTAATAACACTTGTGTAAAACTCCATTTCGTCTAGATGTTTGAATATTAATGTCGAATTCGGCTTCTCAACACGATAGAGGTATTTTTCACATTCACTCTCATTAACATGCAAATTAGTAGTTAAGTTATGAGCAATACTTTTAAAAAATATATTAAATAAGTTCGCGATTTCTCTCGGATCCGAAGCATATTGACCATTTTCATTTTTTATTGGACCAATTTTACTTTTTTGATGATACCTCTTGTTGTGTCTTAACTGTTCATTTACTATCTTCCACGATTCTTTAATCTTATTACTTGATGATTGTATTCTCTTATTGTATTTGAAGTTTTTTGCTACCACCATGACTTTTCTAAGTGCTTTTCTGTATTTATTAATTTTTAATTCTTAATTCTTCACTAGGTTTGTAATTATGCAGTATTTCCATTTTAGCTAAATTATTTTTTGTGATTTCTATTCCTTTGGTTGACCATTTCTTCAAATTCTTTGGGCGAATTGATTTTCTCGCTAAAGGAAATGCAACTTTATAACAGTGATTAATTGCACCTTGTAGTATGTTCATTTTCTTATTAGCATCATAACAAATAAGAATTTCTTCTTTTAGTCGGCTAACGTATTTGTTAAATAAATAACGAAAATAGTTAAAGTTACTTTTCCATAAATTTCTTGTAATTATTTTATTATTTTTACTAGTTGTTAATTCGTCTATAATTATATTTAGTTGTATTACGTTATGGTCAGATAATTTTCTATTTAATACTGACCCCGTGGTGTTGTTCTTATTTATTTACTATAAAATTGTCTATGCAGGACGAGCTTCTACCTTGTATCCTAGTGGGTTCATTTATTGTCCATTTGCAATTGTAATTTTTTAAAATTAGGTCAAACTTGCTCAATTTGCTGTCTTTCTTTAATACATTAATATTAAAATCACCGGCTATTATAAAGTTTTTGTCCTCTCGGCAAACTCTAGAGAGTAACTTTTTTAATATATCAAAAAATAAATTTAGATCCTTTTCTGGTCTATACAAACATATTATTATTATTTTGGATGGCTGCAACTCAACTGCAGATATTTCACAATTCATCTCAAAAGACATTTTTTTAAGATCATTTCGTAATTTGTATACTAATCCTTTCTTAACATATATTGCAGTTCCGCCATGATCAAATATCTGCCAATTATAATAAGCAGCTAGTTCATAGTTTTCCAAATTCATGTACTGTATTTGATAATCTTTCCCCCATGTTTCCGTTAGACAAAGAATTTTACAATTTGTTTCGTTAATACAATGTTCAATTTCTGTATATTTATTGTGAATACTCTGAACATTCGCGTGAATAATTACCCATTCTTCAGATTTACGGGATTTAACGGAAAATCCATACTATGATGACTATTTATTATAGTATCATTTCTATTTATGATTGGTGTGCATTTGATAAATTTGAGCACAGTGTTTGCAAGGAAAGTATGTCCCATATTTGCTATAATTATTTCATTCAAATATTTTTTCAGATGTAAATATTTATTTTTCTGAAACTTTGTTATAATAATGTTAGGGTCTATGTATTTAACTTTTTCACTGAGATTAGCTATTTGTGCTATTTTACTGTTAAGGGTGTATATTATATCATTATTTTTGCCGTCATAACAAAGACCAGTAATTATTACATTAAAAGTTCTGGTCGGATCGTTTACTATATTGTTAATGAGCTGTACATAGTGTTTACCAGTTTTCAGTATTGCTTCATCGTAGTAAGTATTGATTAGTATAAAAGTATCTCCCTCGATAAGATCTTTGACTTTATAATTAACTTTATCTAAAATGTGAAGGTAACTTGCTCCTGGTTTACAAAAGTTTATAACTTCCTTCAAATCATCAACTTTGTTTCGTATTTCACTGCCTAATGCCTTTCCTACACCATCTGAACAAATGACAACCTTTTTAGATTTGATTGTTTTACTTTCTTTGTATGTTTCTATCATACTTTCATGATATGTCCGATTTTGAGTTTGTATGTCTGATTTGAAATCCAACTTCATTGTTGCTTCCATTTCTGCTATTTTATGTTGTAAGGTGAGGTTTTCTTTGTTGACATTTCTAAACCTTGAAGCCAATTTATTTAATTTTTTTAATAAACGCCGAGTTTGTTTCAGTAGTTTTTTATTCGATTTTATTTGCTTCCGGCATCTTATAAGTAAAGTGGAGGTTTTATTTTGTGGTAAAGGTGACAATTTATTTTTGTCATTTAGATTTACAGTTCTTTGAGGTTCAATGGAACAAATTTTTAACTCATTACTTAATGTCATCACAATTTCATTATCTACTTTAGCTGATTTCGTAAGGGAGGCAGTCAAACTATCCGTTGTGGGTATTATTATAGCTGATGTTGAATATTCTTCACCGCTACAAAATATTCTAGGTTTTTTCCTTTTTCTTCCCTGGGAAGGAGTACTATGCCCATCACTAAAATCAATCTTTTTATATAACTCTATTAGTTTCATATTTTTTTCGCATGTTTTCCTCAAATTCTCGTTTTCTATTAGTAAGTTGTCTACTTCATTATTGGCTGATGTAAGTTTATTTTCTAGGTCCTTAATCTTTTGATGAAATGCAAGGACTGTATCGCTCTGGTCCAACATTGAATTAGGTAGGCTTATTCTAGATGAGTCAAGTAATGAAGAGCTAGAAAGATCACCAAGAGAGTTAGCTCTTTGTTGACGGTGTATACGAAAAGTTACGTTATCCAGATTCATTTTATTTGGGTTTTCAGACATGTTTAAACTTTCAGATATAGTCAAATAAGAAATATAAAAATATTCAACGAATAATTTTAAAATTACAATTCACAATAGGCTAATTACTAATTTTCCAATAAGCATAAATAATTTTAAAAAAATCAACATGATACAATAACAGTTCATTAAATGTTTAACTACAGTTCTCAAATAAAATTATTGTTTGTTAAATTACATACAATATTATTTAAAACGAAAATAAATTAAAATATAATAGCTATTAAACAAATCATCAGTTGGTAGTGTGTTTTTTTCCCCTCTTTTCCCTTTAAAAACAATACTTTTTCTTGAATAAACTATAGGAACAGTCTAAAAATAAATTAATATGTTGTTTATAATACCTAAGTCAAAAGGAAATCAATAAATAATTCTAAATTACAGATAAATCAATGAATATTATTAGTTTAACATAAATAACGTAATTAAAATTTATCAACAATATAAAAATCCAGAAATGAATGATTAAGTGATGCTTATTATGTCAAAAAAAAGAAACAATGTATTCGAAAAACAAAATCCAATCATACACAATTAATTACATTAAAGTTTGACTATAAAATATTTTACAACTAGAATCATGTTTTAACAAAATTTTTGCTATAGGAAAAGCTAAATAATGAAAATATTAAAAAGTGTTTAAGAATAAAAGACAAAAATAAAAGACAAGAAAAAAAAACAAAAATAACGAAGACGACGTCCAGTTTTTAACTGCGGGCGGCGGACTAATTCGCGTTATCCCATCCAATGCGCCAAACTGACAACATTTGTTTTTTCGAAATTCTGTATGTGTAGCCTTGGTTCTGTCGGAGTACCTCTATGAATGTATTACAAAGTTTCTTGCAGGAAAAAAAAAACATATAATTTTCCTTTTTTTTAAGTTGCGGAATCTATCTGCGATAAAAACAGATGCTTCTTAAATTATTCTTCCATAAAGAGTAAAAGAAAAAAATGAAAACAGTCGGCCGTTCATGGAATCGATCTGGGGACCTCACAGTAAACATTGAGATTTTTCCAATCGGGCAAGAAACTTGTTCGCGAGAGGCGAAATTTGTCTTTGCTTCTAGCGCCTTGTAAAAATGGTTCGATTATGAAGTGTATGGTCCGTCTAAAGGTCAACTTTCAAATCGTACAAGAAGACATTACCAACGGTTAAAAGTATAACGCAAATTTGAAATTATGACTGTTTTACTGTGTTTTTATTCCTCCCTGTGTCGTTTCCCTTACTTATCGCACCACTTCCTATGTTTTAACTTCACAAAATGTTCACATTCACTGTTTTGTACACTTATATTGACCTTCAAAATTTTGTGCTGAATTTCAGTGTTAATGTCAAGTAATATTGTTGCAAACACTCTCACTCAATTATTGCACTTCCATTATAACAATTATATTGTCAAACGTTAATAATTATTAGAAATGTTGATTTTCTTTAATAATATTTACGGAGCCGATGTTTACATGACAGCTAACGCCATCTATCCTTCCAAATTATAAAACTTAGATTAGATTACTAATATAATTAGATGTTACTTAGAGGAAAATAGTTGATTTATAATGAAATTAAAAACAAATGATTATTTAAAAGAATCGATATTACAGTATTCAATCGATTGCGACCTCCCATTTTTAGACAAATATGTGTAGACGTGTTTCTACGCAGACCGTTTTGTAACTTTGGCGGTGATTTTGTATTATCTTCTGTATTATGGGGAGCATACTAGGTTCCATGGGCAGTATAGAATTGAGGTCTGGAGAGAAATACCGGGTAATAATCTAAATCTCTGTAATAATCTCTGGGTTTATTAGAATTAAACTTAAATATAAATAAATTCCTAATTATAAGGGGTAGAATTAAGTCGAAACATTGGGCGGAAACAATATTATGTGTACATTTAAAAAAATAATGACACATCCGGGTTGGATGGCATAAGAGAACACTGCTGTAATTGTGTTATTGGTCGATGTACTCTGGGATGCTGTGCTCATATAATGACCATAGTTTGGTATCTTGGATGGGCCAGACACAAACAGAATTTAGCTGTTCCTGCAGCATTCTGTGATGAGGTATTCATTAGAGTTGTAATAAACAAAAGAAAAATCAACATGTTGTTTTATTATATCATTTTGAAATTAGTATTTTCACTACTACTTTATATAAGTTATAGTGTAAGGTAGAAAAGTAGAGTTATTGAGAGCAATCTTAAAAATTCTATTTTTTTTTTGATGTTCATTGGTTCACAAAAAATGATTTTATTTCTTACAGTCAATAAAAATAATATATCAGATATGGAGCAAGTTTGAAGTATTAAGTGAAAGTATGCACTTCTAGGACTACGATTAGGCATTATCTGACGTGTGCTTTACATATTTCAACTATAATATCTCTAACTCTAAATGATACAGTTAAAATAATACCTCAAAAACATATTACACAATTACTCGATACTCCCAGCTTTTAAAAATATATTTAATGTCTTTCTTTGTTCTAGTTGCATAGGCAAACAAAATCTTTCAAGTTTCATCAAGTTACGTTTTATTCGATTTTATTAGTCCAAGCATGTTAGGCAGATGGCCATTGTTCTTTGTGTTATTTAATAAACACCAATATTGGTATTAAATAAATTACATTATATAAAACAAAAACCAAATCATGCAATCAGTTATGTAAAAAACATTTTATTAGGTTATACATATAAATAAGTAGAAAGTATAAAGAAACAACGAGAATATAATATGGCAAAGATAATAGTATGGCATCTTAAAGATGGGGCATGCTTTGATATCACCACACTTTGATATAATAAGTAATTGTAAAGTGGTCCCTATAAAAATAATAGTAATTTCATATACATAACTATAAAATACCAAAGACAACATAATTGTATAATTGTAGTCATAATTGTAACATAGTAAAACATATTTAGAATTCCCATTTACAATAAGCATTCATAATATCATTTATCGTTCGCGAAACGAAGAGCCTCTTCCAATGTGGACAGAAATATGGATCTGAATGAAAATTTCAAATTAAAAAGATAACATTTGAAACTTAATTTGGTATAAACATTTTGGTCCACAAAGTTAAAAAAAAAAATTAAAAATCGTTTTATAAGGACATTATGAGACTATTTCGTAAACCATTTTGAGAAACAAAATAATAACAAAATTATATGCTAAAACACCTATACATATATTCGACAATATGTTAACACTGCACTTTATAATTAGTAAATTCGAATAAAGATTCAGATTTTTAGGATATATTTTACATATTTACACAGCCGTAATAATAAAATCAGACGGTAACAAACTGTAAGGAATATGCTGTCTAGTGCAAAAAAAACATTGCAATAAATAATTGAGATTGATATAACATTTAAGATTTCAATTAGATCGGGATAGGAATATACTAGATTTGTCGATGATGACTCCGTACCCGGATTAAAAACATCTTGTGATTGCAGAAAAAATCCACGGTGCACACTGGCATCTAGTAAATGCTACATGTAAATTTACCAACATGAGAAATTGTCCCCACTCTAGCTACAGCACATTTATATAAGCTAATTAGATTGATTGGATTCATATTAAAATCACTATTTTAAATAAAAGAGATACAAATTACACCTGATGAACATACCCTATAAATTTATAAAAATTTACAATAATTTTGCTTTACATAACAGTAATTTTAGCTAAAATATTAATTTAAATTGGTGTTTACTGATATACTGTCATGAACAATTATAAAAAATGCATCTTATCTAAAATCAAATTAAAAGTACATAAACCAATAAAAATATTTTGTTGTATCACGTTTAAAAATATTTGTACATCATCCATGTTGTAAAAGATAATATAAAAACAAGAATAATACAAAATAACAGTAGGCAGACACATAACCAATTCAATGATATTATAGCATGCTATTATATGGTAATATTAAAACAATAAATAAGAATTGACTGAAATATAGCATTTAAAATGAAAACTTAAAATTATAATTGATTCATCGTCTTTGTTCTCAATGCATAAAATACTACATCAACACACAATGCAGGAAAATGCAGCAATTAAAATCGTTCAAATCGATACAAATTACGAAATAAAAACCAGTTACTATAATTTATCACCTTTTAAATCATTTAATTTTGGTAAACTTAATAATCCTGCTTATTATTAAACTAAGAACTTATTCTAGTACCAGGTTTAATTGTTCATCTGACCAAAATAAATGAACTCAATTTGATTTGATATTTTTTCTATTGTAATTTTCAATTAACTTTAGGCGGTCAATTGTTTAAACTAACAGACTAAAGTCTGTCAGTTTAAACTACTAACATAGTTTTATAATAAGACTGATAATTGAAACATAAAATAATTCTACTGTTACGCTTTATATATAATTATAATAATACTTATATATCTACACTGAATTGAAATTAAAAATATCTACCATGACATTGAAGAGATTCATTATATTTTTATAATTACATTTGAAATATTGGCAGCAAAAACTACACTATACATTCGATTATGCTATTGATAGTTATTATTGAATAACGTATTTAAATTAAGTAATTTATGGAATTTCAATATCTGAATTATTATTTCCTTATGAAAGACAGACAGATTGATTGTAATATTAATAACTATTTACATATATCAAATATATATATTTTGAGACTGTATATTGGCAACGTGTTTTCAAAATTAATGATCTTTGGAAGGTATATACAAAATCCCTAGGACTACACAATAGATTTTAAAGACCAGCCCTGCGCCTCTGTAAAAATACAAACCCGAATTCGAATTCACTTCAAAAAGCAGTATCCACTCAACCTTGAATCAGTAATAACGTTTTGTGGCATAAGTGAAAATTAAAAATGTTTATTTCCAGAAACTATTACAATTTTACACATACTGACCCCTACACTAGGCAGTGCCTGGCCCGTGGAGGAGATTATTACAATTTCCAATAAAATTATTTAGAACAAACAGTTTTTCTGATGTTATTTATATTTAGAATGCTGATTTGGGACATGGACATTTATGTCGTGTATGTGTGAATGCTATGTGATGTGTGTATGCGTGATAGTATATGTGGTATAGTATTATTATTATAAGTGAAGTGAGTTTCGAAATACCATACGAATAGAATATCTGAGACACATATATTCACATCAATTTTGTTTTGTATTTTGTGATACGTGAATTCGGACACCTGAGTGAATTCCAATTCGGGTTTAGATTTTTACAGAAGCGCAGAGCGGTTCTTTTTTTAAGATTTAATATAAAAAGAACTTTATTTCAACGATAAAGGTGCGGTCTTTGCACTAACTATGTTCTGCCAATTTGAGAATATAATTAGGGGTCATCCATAAATTACGTCACACGATTTTCATGATTTTTTGCCCCTCCCCCGTCCTAGTCACAGCTGGTCACATTTGTAAGACTCCCCCCTCCTAGTGTGGTGTCACATATTTTGCAAGGTTTTTGTAAAGTAATAGTTTAAAATTCGTGTTTTAACACTTAGATTATAAAATATTTTGAAATGTGACGTCACGAAATTTAGGACCCTCCCACCCACTTGTCACACAATGCCACACTTCGTCGACCCCCTCCCTCCCCTTAACGTGTGACATAATTTATGGATGGCCCCTTAAGTTCCTATTAAACTGGTGAAATCTATTACAGTGCCACAAACATATGTAATAATGTCGAATTCATTGAAAAGTGATACAAGAAACATGTTTGTAAAAGTGTTAGCTTTTACGCAGGAGGAAAAATGCCTCAAAGCACCGATATCATCATTTAAAAAATTGTATGAACCAGTAGCTGCTGCTACATGTTAGTGTTGCTAGCAGTTGCTATGAATAACCCCTTCGTTTTATATGATGGTTACATTTCAATGAAAATTACAAAACTGTGGATGTGTGGTTGGTTTAGATATTTTTTGTTTTATTTTTGTCATACTTTTCAGAAACTATAGTCTCAAATCTGAAAGGGTTTAAAAAATTGTTTCATTTTGTAGGATACGTAGAGATCTGTTCGTAAGCAAATTAGTTAAAGAAAAAAAACAGGCTGAAACGAAGGGTTTATAAATTTTTAGTCGAGGGAAAAAAGGTAGAGGTAAAAGGTAGTGTGAAGGGAAAAGTCGAAATTGATGATTTTGACTTCGGTGTCATAAGAATAAAAATACACGAATTTTATGCCATAAAGAATCCTTTCCATACCAAAACTACTAAACGTTTTACGACATGAAATAAATTTTAATGAAGGTCATGAAACCCTTAGAAAAATACTATGCCAAATTCAACAAAACTATGTATGATTTGCTGCTATAACGTCGTATAGTATAACAATTACTGAAATCGCAAATTCACACCACCCCTTGAAAATTTGGCTAATGTCATTATTATTACCCTAAAGACTGGGGAAATATTATTTAGGGCCAATAAGTGTGTGGTACTGTAGAGGATATTAATTTGTACATGTTAATATTTGTGTCATATCAAATACATACTCGAAAAAGAATGATGATAGAACATAGAACCTTTACTATACAGAACCATACTAGATAGGAATATTTATTTCCATCCAATTATTTAGAAGAAATCTCTTGTACAGTCAACAGTACGTAATACACAAATGTAAAATTTCTCCACTTGATTTTCAACTTTAATGCTTTGAAGGGAGAGTTCAAAATAATCTAAAGGAATTTGATATATTGTGGTAACCTGACATGTTGCCTTGTGTACATTGCTTGAACCTCAAATTTTATTAAAGTAAATGCACTGCTACATTTTTAGCAATTTTAAGTCATTACACCACCAGCCCTTTTACGTCCCCACTGCAGGGGCTCAGGCCTTCCTTATGGATGGTTAATTTTAAGTACTTATGTATTAATCCAGAACAAAATATATAGTCGTGTAATGTACATATTTTTAGTTTCGGTCTTTTATCAGCATGGAATGAAATTGTCTTTTGCCGCCATAGTCATTCATAGTTAACAGTAAGTGGAATTTTCTGGAATAAACCATTTTTATTGCAATATATTTTCGTCTCTCTATTTGGCAATTTGGTGCCCCTTGCTATTTGGCACTTTTAGTGACCGCACCACATGTTTCCAAAACCGGCCCTGTATTTATAAATATCAAAGTCATATTCTAGTTTACAGGAAGCATTACACAAACTAAACGTTAGATATAGCCTAATTTGATCAAATATACACTTTAATATTACGTGCTTAGAGTTCAAAGTTCATCGTCACCTATGGCGTCAAAAGCGTTGTTCTCGACGCAGTCTCTTCCAGACTTGAAAGCGACGGACGCAAACTTTTCAGCAAGTTTTTGCACTGAAAATATTTCTCTCGAACTACCTGACGTGCAAGAATCCCCATTCTGAAAATAATATTGATATATTACTAAATGAATATTAAGGAAAATGCATACCCGATAGGTATTGTTAAACAGTACAGTAGATAACAAATAATAAAAACTGACTATATGCTATATACTATATATCTGGACGTTTTGCTTTTTGAATTTAAACAAGACAAAGTTTATCCCAATTAAACATGATTTGAATAAAAACCATTGCTATAAATATACAACATTGCCTATAAATTCATGTAGTTAAAATTCTAAATCTATAACAAAGAGAATCTGACTTGGCAAACGTTATTTGCCATATAAAGGCTACCCTTATCACTTAAGGGTATAAAAATGTATAACAACCTATTCTCAGTGCTACGGAAAATAAAAATAAAATTTCATCAAAATCGGTGAACCCGTTTTAGAGGAGTATGGTAACTAAGAGTGTGACTCGAGAATTTTATAAATAGATATAATGCGTAAATGTACGCGAAAAAGTGGCAACAGTCAGCATCAGCGCATCCAAATTTTGGACATAAAACGGATCTTTATTTGAGTTTTATTAATATTTTGACATTTAAATATGTAAAAATATATAAAGGGTAGATTGGTATAAAATTGGGCAGTTTGAAATCAAAGGCTCATAAATTGTAAAATTCAAATATTATGCGAGATTAATTATTTTTTTATTTGTGCTTATTATATAGATAACAAACTCACATATATACTTATTTTAACATAAGATATTTAAACTTAAGAGTAATTTAAGAGAAATCAAAAATTGAAATTTGCGCGATTTATATACCCTAGTGTGTAAGATTGCGCGACTATAATATTGGCATTTATCACATTTATGGGCCCTGAACCATTGTATCATGAGCACTTTTCTTGACACCAATTCCCACAGGTATTGCACTCAATCTAGTTTTCTTCTATTGGCTTGTTGTTGCAGCCTAATGAAAAGCTGGTGTAAAAATGGAAGCCACCTGATATACAGTAATTAATAATATACCCTACTAATAATATATCTCATCCCTTTTTATGACCGATATCACTTTTTTCAGAGCAGATACTGAAGTAATTTAGTTTTTACTTACTATGTCTAAACTCACTTTTACATCTTAACGTTATTGAAGAATCAATATTGTAGCCAGGACTAAAAACTGTATATTTACTAATATACAGTTTTTTACAGTTTATTACTTTTGTTTTTATTAAAGATGTCTTTTTTCCATTCATAAAAACGTAACTGTTCAAAACAGTATTTACATGTAAGCTCCAAAAGCATTATTTGTTATGAAGTAGTTGTATCTGAAAGAAAAGTTAATATATATCTAAGACTCACTGCGGAGCTGAGAGTATCGCTGGAAGACGAAGGTGTAATAAGCTGACTAGAACCGTCTCGTCGCAAGTACGTGAGGCTGCCACGCTTGCAGTACTTTGGTGAAGTAGGGCCTGTACCATTTTTTTGCCGCATCAACTCGTCCACAATAGACTGAAACGGTATACAATTTAGAGCCCTTACAGGTTTTTTATCGACAGTTTGGTTCCAGTTGGTATGAAAATAGTTTGCAATTGTATGAAAATCGCTGTAAAATGCACATTCTCATAACTATTCATAAGTTTATAGTCTACGAGGGCTTTTAAACACACAGGCACAGATCTAGTTCTCAAATGAGGTTGTGCTCTCAACCTTATAAAATTGGCCATCTACTTCTATAAACAGTGAAAATGTGACGTTACATGTATATTAAGTATTGAAGGCAAGCATCTCCAGCTTTTCTATAATGGCAGATGATGACTTTATAACGTTAAATAAATAGTTTGAATCTGTAACGACCTTCGCACCGGTGCGATATTACGTATCTTTCCTATTATATTACAACAACATTGCCATTGATCATAACGACAATTGATTGAATTATATATGTTGTTTATTGATAAGCGCACCATTCCAGAATAGATTTTATCATTCGCAATAGACCAAAAGCGATTTTGAGTGAAAATGAATTCAAATCGATTGTATTAACGACTTTTGTGACTTGTGAAGAATTATAATATTTTAGTTATTCTAGTGCTTTATTTATATTAAAAATACAGTTTTAATAGGGCAACAATAATGTTGGGTTAAAACAGTAGATACAACACAATGTCTTATAGATGTTTATTATTTGACATCTTAATTGTGTTTTATCATTAAAAAACCGTCTGTCTGAATTAAATGATCTACTTTGTACCACAAGGCAAAATGTTCGAAAAACCAAAAATTATTTAATATATCGACGCTGGAAAGCAAACACGTAGGAACCTGCAAAACAAAATTGGATATTTAAAGTGGAAAATCTTTATATTTTTCCAAGAAAAAATATCTTCTTTCCGTATAAATTGACTAAGGAACACCTAATTTGTTACCATGGACGTTTATAGGAATTATTTATCGAAAAAAATTAAAGTTTTTCTGCTCTAAAGAACAATTTTGGTTTTGCGGGTTACTACGTGTTTGCTTTCCAGCGTCGATATATATATTTTTTCGCTCCCACGTCCTGTCTGGCAGACTGGTAGAGAATGCCCTTGGCATTAAGACCGCTATTTGCTGTTTTTGCAATAAAGTTTTAAATAAATATAAATATATATATAGATATACCTGCAAACAAACGCTGATGAATGTTGCATGTTCCGTCTTCAAGGTTATCCATTTCAAATTGTCTTTACTAACAAGATATTCAAACGATAGCTCGAAGTTTTTATTCGCCTCCTCGAGTAGCGGCCCGTGTCCGTTGGTCGGTGCCCTCTCCACCTAAACAAAGGTTATGTACATGTAACACAGTAGATCAGGTTATCACAAATGTCAAATTACCTCAAACGATTTAGAACTTAACTAACAACAAATTAAGACTCAAAATAAATTGACGACATGTTTCAGTTATGGATAAATTGATGTAATGTAACAATCATTCAGTTCGAAATTAAATAGGAGATCAATTAAGTCCACTGTATCTTACGAATATTAATATACAGTCGACTATAAAAAGTGCCTTTTACTTTAACTACTTTTGATCTCGGTAAAAGTTTCCCTGGCAATAAACTATTTACACGACATTTAACTAAGGCGGTGTTCTAAAACTTTTTTGACTATGGTACACTTTTGGAGAACAAATTATATAAACTAGTTTTATGTGTATCACAAACAATACTTTTACTTAAATAATACTTGTTAAAACATTTTTAAATATGGCTAATATTTTCGTGTACCTCCAACAACCTATTCCTAACTAAATCTCAAAGACATGTCAACAGAACACACTTGAAGCATAGGCATGGTTAGGGATTAAAATCAAAAGTACACTAGTAAGTAATCAATGAACAGACGTATGTAAATATTTTAATTTTTTAATAAATAATTTTGAAATTGATAGTACCAGAATATTTATTATGAGACTTAAATTCAACCAACAATAACAAGTTTTAATAACTTTTACTTTAATTTAAATAAATATTAATGTTCGAAATCTGACTTATATAAATTACTGTCAGAACAGCATTTGTGTTTTAGTACTTTAAAGATAATACAGTTTTTTACGAGTAGAATATTCTGTTTTTGTAAAGATAATACAGTTTTACAGAATACTAGCTTTTGCCTGCGAGTTCGCCCGCGCGGTCTAGTTTTATGTCCAGAAATGAGAAACTTCCATGAAAACTCGGCTCCTAATTTACCCACTTAGGGGTAGAATTTCGTAAAATCCCGTCTCAGTGGGCACTTACGTCCTAAAAAGAAACCGCATGCAAAATTTGAAATTCCTAGCACTTTAACGAAGTTTCATACAAACTTTCATCCCAAAAATCCTCCCTTGGTGCTCCTCTCTCTAAGGAATCTTCATTCCAAATTTCAACTTTCTACGCTAAGTAGTTTTGGCTGTACGTTGTTCAGTCAGTAACGCTATAATTTTATATTTATAGATATAAAATATTAAATAACAAATACAGTGTGCCTAGTATTATAGTATTAGTGCTCATAAACTATGCATTACGTATGTACCTCCTCGTGGTTTTTCAGAAATGTTGAATAGGTAAAAAATGTCTTGGGGCACAAAGGGCAACAAATGACTTTGAACCTTAAATTCATTAACTAAATCAAAAAATACTGCCGAAATGGTGATTGGTTTGTGGAAATATGAAACGGTGTGTAAAACGTAGCGAACGTAATATTTCATGATGCACCAGTATCAGTATTTATAAAAGATGACTGTACTGATAATTACCAAATTATTTGTGGAAATTTACGTTACCCATATATGATGTGTACGGCTCTGATTACTAAGTATTTAAATTTAGTCATAAGTTACGAGCCGACACGACATTCGATAAACCGTTGTGTCACCCACCAACACCGGAGCGAGCCGAACACGGAATGCTCTTTGTATATAAGGGTCACGAATTATATAATACAAAGAATATCCAAATGAAGGTAGGTCGCGAAATAATCTGCTCCGCAAACTGACGTCGATGAGCTGAGGAGGACCCGCATACACCTTACGTTTTACTTATATGCGCTGTGCTTTTCTACTGGCGAATACACCTGCTTGAGTGACGATCCCATCCCGTGACGATGCGGCAGGCGTTGTTTAAGCGAAGCAGTCACTGACCGGCATGCGTGGATCGTTATGCATCTAGTGACTGCTTCGCTTAAACAACGCCTGATGCATCGTCACGGGATGTCTCAAGACAACCCCGCTCAACAAACTATCCATTCACAAGTATTGCCCTTCCACTTGACCGGGCCCTTCTTGAAGGATACCGGACTCATCCATTCGTGTAAGGTGAACCGCAGCGGGTTTTAAGAGGTAGGCTAGCCATGTAACCTGCCTTTTTTAGGGTGGGGTGGTTGGAGAGCCCTGATTTGAGGCTTAAGGTTGCGTTATAAAAAAACAAGGTATCGCACCTACAGAAGTTCGGAAGGAATGCAAGTGCTGACGAGAAGCAGGAGCAGGAGAACGACTCACAGTATCTGAATGCCCAACATAAAATTTGAGAGTTGTTTGAGGCACTCTTTCAAGAGCTGTTCGCTGTGGAACAACTGGTGCCCTCCATCTGAGCCATATGTGCATTCTACTGAAAAATTTTAAACTTCCGGCTACTTAGAACCATGGCATATATAGAAAACAATAAACAGACTCAGATCCCAAATTGGTCGCTGCAAATACAACATGGTTAGATGGAAACTTTTTCGGGGTTTGCATGCAAATCAGCACCACAAACAGTGGCTACTAGCATACCCCGTATGCCCATATTCTTGCTCTGAGCGTAACTTGTGAGATACAACGTAACAGGGAAACCTCGACACGAAAGAAGAGAATAATGTTTTTTGTTACTAAGGAGTTTACGCGATACAATAAAATAGCGCATTTGTTTCACCTTGGCTCTTATTTGACGTGATTTGGTTGTCTGTTGTTGTTTTCACTTGAATTACGACGAACAACTATATTTGCCAATACGACAAAATAAAAAAATTTACTCGATAAATTTTGCATTCAGACGTTGCACGCACTGACCCGCGCGGTGTTCAGTGATGTAATTTGATGTGAATCAGGTGTAGGTAATGTAAAAGACAAATATATCTAAATATGTATAAGGAAAACGATACGATTGCTCATCAACATTGAACATTATTCAATCATACACATATACGGATAAATTACTGAAAATTTAAATTTCGTAACATCAAATCAGTAATTTGGTGAAATTGTTTTCAGTGTGGGGATACGTCTCCCTTTTAACGTCTATATCATAAATCACTATAGGTTTGTCGATAGAATTTTCATATCAGTTTTAGTTACCATACAAAACGGCTTGACCGATTTTGATGAAATTTTACTTGTATATTCAGTAGGTCTGCGAATAGGTAATTATCTATTTTTATACCCTTAAGTGATAAGGGTCATCTACCCTAAATTTATATGACAAAAGAACGTTTGCCGGTTCACTTATTTTTGTTATAAAAAAGGTGATATTAATAAATCTCATTATAACAATATGAAGTCACAGATGTAATTTTGCTCTAAGCAAACACGTGGTCTGATATAAAAGTAGGGCCAGTTGAGCATTTGTTAAAGCAGCAAAAATAAGAGGCGGCAAAAATGAGAGACGGCCTAATCGATGGAGCCGAACATCCTTTTTTTGATAACGCAGGGGAAATGCACCTTAAACCTCAAATCAGGACTCTCCAAACATTCCGCCCTGAGAATGGCAGGTTAGTGTGGTTGGCCTACTTGATAAAACCCGCTGCGGTTCACCTCACGCGGATGGATGAGTCCGGTATCCTGCAAGGAGGGCCCGGCCTCAATCCACGCTGGGACTCCTCTCATGGGGGAGAGAGTGGAGTCGACCTCTGCAGGAAAGAAAAGACTTGGGTAAATAACAGCCTTTTCCCAAATGGTGGATCATCCCTGCGAGCTAGTCTCGCCGGGGCACGGGTGGGGTGTCAGCCCTGGCCCGTCTACGCATAGAAGGAGGGGATGCTTTAATGCGCGATCCGGTCCCCCTTGCCGCCTTTGTTTGAGAGTGTCATCCGGGCCACCTGGGCTTCCTGAGGGCTTGTCTCAAGGCTGTTCCCTTGGGCCTCCCTCAACGAACCCAATAGGATCACCCCGGTGAATAGTTTCCGGCAGACAGAGCCTGGTCCTGACAACAATTTCCCTAAGGCCTTAAGTACCCTGAGTGTTAGCTGTTTGAAGTGACTGTCAAATTTCCAGCAACCGTCCAGCACTAGACTAAGGTACTTGATGCTTGGCCTCATGGGAATGGCCTCTCCACCCCATCTCATGCTCGCCCTCGCCGGTGAACCTCTTCTGGGGCCATGGAAGAAGATGGCCTCCGTCTTTTTAACTGCCACCTTCTGGCCTAATCTCCCTATCCTCGTTATCACATGAGCGATCCTTTCCTGTGCTACGATCTTGGCCACCTCTTAACTTCTACCCCGGGCTGTGATTGGAGTATCATTGCGTGGCAGATGACATTAACGCCCCTTGGGAACTGCCCCTCGAGGAGCCAATCGTAGCCCGTGTTCCACAGAGCGGCACAAGGACCAATCCCTGTGGAATACCAAATCTCATTTCCCTGGAAATGATCCTGCCGTTCGTGTCCTGGAACAACACCACCCTACCCTCTAGATAATAATTTATTATCCTCCTCAGGTAGGCGCCGAACATCCCTTAATTTTTTTATAGGGCGAATAAATCAATTAGTCTGATATTTCTTTTATTATTTAATCAATGTCACTTATTCAGACTTACATAATGTATGTATTAAATAATATTTGCCAATTATATTAATATATTCAACGTTAAATCAATGTCTAGAATAGCAAGGTCACGACTTCATGATGATTGGTGTTAGGGAGGCAAATTATAGATCGGGTATATCTAGAGTAGGTACATAATTTTCTAGGTTTCATTGCTTACCGCGTGCAGTGTCGTTATACGCCAGCATCTCATCCTGGTGACTTTAAAACGCTGTTCTTTATAGCGATGTAGAGCTGTGGTCAAGGTGAGCTCCTTAGCGCCAAGAGACACCAACACTTTGCATTGATCACTGCCATCATCAGAAATGACAGATGAATCTGTGATTGCTTCTCCAGCTGGTATCCTGCCGTAGTGCCGTAACGTCCTTGCCAGTTCTATATACTAAAGAAAATTTATCATATTTTTGATGGTATAAATAAATCTATCAGAATGGAATGCAAAAGAAAGGAATTTTAGAATATTTTGTATGAAATAATTAGGGATGCATCTGATATTGATACCGAATATCGGCAATATTGCTAGTTTTTCGATATAATTGATGAAATATTCTTTATTGTAAATATATAAACATTGTACGTATACCATACAAACAAAAATAAGTTAAGGTTTAAATCTAACAATCAGCACTATTGACGGCTGACTGACTTACACGCGATCTCTTCCAGGCAACCGTTCGGAATCGGCGATATTAATTTATTGGTAAATTAATATCGCCGATTCCGATATATATACAATACATGAACGGCTGGACCAATTTCTAATTCTCCAAAATCTAATCCTTTTTTTTGTGTTTGTTATTGTGAGGAGAAGATTCTTATGAAAGAAAAAATAAAAAATCTGTGTAAAATTTGAAAATTTAAGAATATTTAACCTCTATATAGAATTATTTCTTATCTAATCTTAGTGCTTTGGATATTTAAATGTAACCTTATGAAATTTAACATAGAAAATTGTCAAAATGCGCGCTGGAAATATCATCAAAAAGGATGTAAAATAAGAGAACAAGGCTATCAGCCAATTGCACAAACATCTATTAAAAAATTTATTACTTTAAAGCGACATTACCCATACAAATTTGATATTCACTAGAGTAACTAAAATGACTGCATAACTAAAAAAAAATTAATTTGAATTCAATATTCATAATTGAGACAGGATGAATTCAATATTCATAATTGACATATGCCGGTTCAGCTACTACACTTATATAATCTATAGCATTCTCTGAATTTTCATGGTCCATATCGATAATGTATAGATGATACTTTGTTTATAAATATAGGTATAGTATTGGCCAAAGTGCATATTGATGCATCCCTAGAAATAATATAAACCATTGCATACATGTACACTCTGAATCGCACCTAAAGTATCATTTGAATTGAATATTTTAAAATAAAAATTATTTACACTTCATACAAAAACATTTATGATAAATTCGCAGGATATAAAATCATAGTATCATACAAATATCTTACATAGATCACCTGATTATATAGTTTACCTAAACATTTTCCCTGATAGGCCAATTTATACTTCTCTGATTTCCCAGAAAGTGTTCAGATTTAATTATTTTTTATAGAAAGACAAGCTTATTGGCAGATCATATACACCAACCAAATAATAACACATTGATAATGGAAAAACATTGAGGCTGAACTTACATGTAAGAACCCAAAATTAAAAAGTTACAGCACACATCAACATATGTTTACCAACTTAGGCACATTCCACTTTGACCCAACTTTATTGATAACAGTATAATAATCTTGAGATTGAGATAGCTGTATAATGAAAGAAATGCTTAATATAGCTTCTTATCATATACTGTAAGAGTGCTGTTTAGGGACAACATAAATTATACATTGTATAATATCAATTTTATTCTTCTTTTACTATATAAAATGTTATAATTACTTTACAGCCAAAATAAGATATATGAAATAGATACAGTAAAAATTAACTAAAAACAGAAAACCCTTTATTCTCTACATTTGTGGGTTGGATCTAGTTTGCATAACTATGTCCAATTATGATTTTAAACAATACCTCTTTTAGCTCATTGGTTTTTTTCAATAAATAACTAATTACTGTGAAAAGTGAATGCACTTTCATTTTTAAACAAAGTAGTTTAAATATGTGCAACAGCTTTAATCAAATGAAATCATTACATACTTACCTCTCTTTTCTGTTTCTTTGCTTCATATGCAGATAAAATGTTTTTAGTTTGTGTGTCTGCAGTGATCCATCCTAGATCTATTTCCTCAATTATTTGTAAATACAAAAGGTCTAAAGAAACCCGGTCTATCATCAAGTCAACATCATAGCAAGGGTCCCAATAACTGAAAATTTGTAAATGTATTAACAAATTTGCCACAGCACTAAATTATACAACTGCTGTACTATAATAACTGAAAGCTTTTAAGATATAAAAAGTTCTGAAACAATATTGATAAGACCCTAAATTTTATAAAAAGCAAAAACATGAAAAAACTGAACCATACATACCTTTTTCTTAACACAATTTTATCATCTGGCCTCACATATTTTTGAGATATATAAGGAGATTCATAGTCTTCCAATTTCTTTAAAGATGGCTGTGCATCTTTTGCATAGCTCCAATTGAATAAGAACAGAGAGAAATACTTAATCAATTCTTTTGGCAAATTTATATAATTACATGCAATATCTAATATAGCACTTGAAGTATCTATTGATGAGACAGACAAAGGTATTCTGTATCCATTCATCAGAGATATTTCTATGTCCACTTCATGCATTCTTACACCATGTGTTTCTTGTTGTGCAGAAAATAGGAATGTGATAAGGAGATCAGAATTCGCTAATATTGGATTTTGACCAACTGAAAAAAGAACACTGGCAAGTTTGAAAACGAATAATATTTTTTTTTAATATAAGACTTTTCTGTAGCTCACCTAATTGTATATATTTTTCTAATAAAATTCTCCGTTCTTCTAGCTGTGAACTTGTAAGGAACAACTTTTTTGGAGGAAACTGCGGCAATTTGAAACAGGGGTTTTGAGCTTGCAGCTGTTCATGTAGACTAAGAAGTTGTTTATATCGCGCTGTACAGTGGAAAACCCCATCAATATATATATTGTATCCCTAAAAACAATCCACGACAGCATTATTGAATAATGTACGATTACACATATATAGCAAAAAAAAGTTTAACACAAAAATATGGTATTGAACGTAAATATTTACCGTGTATGATATTCCATTGTCATCATGAAATTGTTGTAGATTAGGAATAGAAAAATGCATTTTTATGGAGTACAGTATTAAATAACATGCCTGTATGAAACTAAGACGGCTAAACACAAGAAATAACACTGCAATAAACAAATAGCTAAATCGCTTCGCCCACTTTTGCACTTTTATGAAAAAATCATAAACAAAAACATGAACAATGTTGCCCAAGGAAAATTTGTACTATACCATAGATATCATTCATTTCTCACAAACTGGTTGCCAACCTCATCTCCGATGCAAGTGTATTCGCTAATGAGGAAGTATTTAAAAATTAGTTCTTGAAATCATACTAGATGTCACTCGCGATGTTTGGATATTGTCTATGATATTCAAATCAAATTTTGTTTCTAACGTAATAAAGCTAAATTGAGTATCGAAAATTAATAAATATGACATCGCTTCGTGTTTTTTATAATATCTAACTTTAAATTTAATTTTAATTTATTTGAATCAAAAGTTTAAGTTATTTATTATATTACGTGTAAAGGAACGATGTTTGGTTTATACGTCAACATTAGCCAATTTATTGGTTGCTCGTAACTTTTATCTGAATTCGGGTTTGGAATGAAGAACAAAAAGTGGAGCGCAGAATTCAGCTAGTACTTGTATGTGTCATTATGCATGAAAATATCGAATGATATTAATATAAATATCGAAATCCATTCAGTCTAGGGCTGTTACATAGTACTGGTGAAAGTCGAAAACTATGCCAAAGGATCGCAAAACTACGGGGGGGGGGGACCTTGTACTGAGTAGAACCAGTAAGAAACTCAGTAAGGGCTGTTTTTTTCACTCTATTTTATTGCACCCGCTGACGAGCTTGACGCATGAGCCAGCCGACACACGACACCACTGCAGAGATTTTTAAGATAGCGTGATTACTTTAGGTAGTAAAGAAATAATATATTTCAATAAAACTGATTTCTAGAGTCGGCTGAGTAGGAAATCAATATAATATTGACAATATTACTTTAAGAATGAAAAAAAACACATACCCACCATACGAATAAATATAAACCTGGCTCGACGTTATAACCTTTTAAAGCAATTCGTTTCGAACGGACGATTCTTGTATTTTTGAATTTTTATAAAGATAATTTAATTATGACATAACTGAGGATCAGTTCAAAAACAAAATTTATTTTCGAAAGGACAACCTATTTGCACTTTGTACTTTGTATACAGCGTGTTTGGTAATACCTGTATAATCCCGAATATGGCACATACGGTATGATGAATAGAACCCAGAAAAATGATCACTAAGTCTGAAACCCAGCACATGACCTAGATATTCAGCTTTTTTTCTTCGAAGTAAAACTGTACGCTGACAACCCTAAAAACAGCTGTTGTGTTGTATTTGGTCATCGACTCCATGTGCCGAACTAGTTTAAAAAATAACAGAAGTTAAATAAATCTAAAGATAAATGCCTAGAATAAATATGCATCCGAGAGTAATTTATTATTTCCAAACAAAGAAAAAGTTAGTAGTAAATGACTTTTAACCATAAAAAAACACTAATCTTGTGATTAACGGTGTTTCAAAAACTATTATTAAGAAAACTTCTCTAATAATACAGTCAAAATAAAAAAGAAATTGCAAATACTTTGATTGAAGTTCAATATCTGCACCATTGCTCACATTAGTCTATGCAAGAAGGAGCGACAGAGACATAAAATCGACGACGATGTGTATTGAGAAACTCGGGTTTCTGATGTGTCAGTAAGGTTCTGTAGATTATTTGCTTTGAAGTTTTGTTATTTTTTTCATAAAGCCGTGTTATTTTTACGAAACAATAAAATACGGACTTATACAATGATATTAATAATCTAAGTATCTCGCTTATTCTTAGTTTAAATGATAATTAAATAAAGTTAGTTGTAATGGAAAGGTCTAATAATAAATAATATTTCTTTTCTTTTCTAATTTAATCAATAATTTTTTATGCCTTATAATTTTGTTAATGACTTGGTCTTAAATTAGGTAACCACTTTTAATATTATGGCCTTTTTTTCTTTTGTAACCGTGAAAAGCGTAAATAAAATTGTAATAATAAGTAAACAGCCTAATTATCAATTTCGTCAGTAAAAAATAGTATGATAAGTTACTTTGAAATTTCATTGTTTAATTCAATAAAAAAATAACGATTTTTTGTTAGGTAGGTTACGTAACACAGAATTTGATGACGCGGAACCCTAAATCGGTGCACTTTTGATTTAGGTACATTGGTGTTCGAGTTGCAATAATAATAACCTATGTAGTTTTGGTCATCGCGTCAGTCGCGTCCGTGACTTTCATCGGCGTACTTGTGAGTTTTCAGAATTTAGAAGGTCAACTTACGTTTTCGTTCTTTCGGGACTTTTGGTTCGTTTTTCATTCTCGTTCTGTTTACCTGTGTGTTATGTTTGTGTGCGGTCAGTGCAATGAATTCGTACTCAAATGCCTAATATTACGAGATGATAATGTGTGGCGGTGCTTGTGACGGTAATCTTGCTGCGGCTCGGCGGCGTTATGACGAGCGCCACGTGTCAGGAAGATCTGAAAACCATCGACGTCTTCCTTCTTACCGGTGATTCGCGGCACTTGTGAATCGGTTACATACAACTGGTTCATTCCATAGTGTGCCACAAGTAGGTCGGCCGAACACCTATTCCATCGAAACAGAGGATATGATTTTACGTCGAGAGTAACACGACACGGTCTGTGTCGAGTCGAATGGAGATGTGTGTTTTATGCGATGGCCGGCATATCGAGACCCTGGACT
Source organism: Diatraea saccharalis (assembly GCA_918026875.4). NCBI lineage: Eukaryota > Metazoa > Arthropoda > Insecta > Lepidoptera > Crambidae > Diatraea > Diatraea saccharalis. The sequence goes on along the minus strand of OU893340.1, from coordinate 6,047,151 downwards.
GATAAAGCGGACGTGAAGTGTAGGTAATGTTGACAAGTGAAAGCTGAAAGAGTGATTAGAACGCTGTAGGTATGTACCTGTTTAATCTTAAATTGTTTTAATTACAAGTAAACTCATACGTAGTCGAGTGCGCGCGTTGGCGACATCAAAATGTATTCTAGGTAACGAGAGAGTGAGAGGTGATGAGAGAGAGAGAGAGAGAAAGAGCGAGTACGCCGGGACGGCACGTATAAGCGTACAGGGTTGTAGCATAGTAATTGAAAACAAATTGTTCCAATATTTGTATGAAAATATCAATTTACATGAAATTGTTTTTTGACATATCAATTGTGTTCTTTATGGCCATGTTTAGGGATTATACAGGTATTACCAAACACGCTGTATACGTCATTCTAACCAGAAGTCATGTTATTTTGTACAAGTACCTAGCATATTTTATACATATCGGGTAAGTATATGGATAACAAACGGATTTTTTATTATAATTATCGTTTTTTATACCTTTGTTGCTGATTAATAAACCCTATTCATTCATTCACCATGCATAATATAAAAACATCATTGAGATTTGATAGTTGAGTAGTTTTGTTGCTGTTAATTAAACAAGGAACAACTAATAGCAACAAAACTAACTTACCTATTTGTTATTTTTTTCAGAACTTTTGTTTAATATTATAATGAAAAATGCCTAAACCTGCTATGGCATAAGCATGTTATTTACAAAAATAATTTTACGATAATATTATTGAATAACGTAGCTAAATGCTACTTTTAATAATTTCACAGGATTAATTATATCGATTTCCATAACTTTTAAAAAACCTGCTCACATCCATTATGTTAGTTTCCATTTTCCTTTATACAAATAAACAGAAAGTTATTCAAAGATTCGTTGGTATTACTCGCGTTTCGTTTGCGTAATTTATATTAATCCGAATTACCAGATCCATAACAACACTGACAATTCTATTCTCTTTAATATAACGTCATGAATTGACATTTAAATCCTACAATTTGTGCTGCCATCTAGAGACATACAATTTTGTAGTTTCTTTATTTTTTTTAAAGACTTCTTCATTTAACGGACAATCTAAAGTCGTAATGAGGAAGTATTTAAAGAAAAGAAAGCACTAAAAAAGCACCTCCACTAGATGGCGACTCTACAAAAGTTGATTTTTGGAGCAAACGAATGGACCAAAGACAGTTATTTCCATTCCTTTTAACTTACATGTTATAAAACTGAAATTTGCAAAGTTCGAATCTTAGATATCAATACAATTACGAAAAAGTACAAATAGAATATGAGTCGAGTATTAAGTTTTGAAAAATAAGTTACTTTTATACATGGAAGAAAGCCGGTAAGGTTCTCATGAAGAATTCAAGAACATACCGTAGCGACATCTATATATTCATTATATGGATATTAAATATATAATCAATTACCTATATCAATTATTGATAGAATATTATTGATTTGTCGATATTTTCATTCAGTCAGTTAATAAAAGTTGGCCAACGTCAACTCGTATCTCCTTCTTAATCTGTGACCATATGACCCACTGTATTATTTTTCTCTTTGCCATATGATCATATGTTTCCGTATTATTACTGTTCTCTTTGTCTGTGACTTAGATTTTGTTTTGTCATTGTTATCAACTTGTTGGTTTTAAATCATAAAGTTTTGTGGTTTGATTTTCAGTTCATTTTTAGTGCCGTTGTAAAATAATTAATTTACAGGATGTCAGCAATACCTGTAGTCACCATACAAAGCGATTGGAACGATGTTATAAGGTTCTTTCAATGTACTCCTGTAAAAATTAACGTCCGTAGGTTTTGTCCATAAAACTCGAAAAGTAATCCCTAGATTCCCTTGAAACTTTCACGCAACGTTGAATTATTATATATGTATATATATTACCGGTTAAAGTTTTCATTCCATAAATTCCCATAATAAAAAAGTTCACATTACCGGTTGTCTGGCGCTAATTCTTGATTAATAATGCAATAACATCCCAATACTTCAATATTTACATGTAATATTGTCTATTTTAATCCAGATTTTTTACATAAATAAAAATATTTTCCTTGTATAATTTCTGATTAGAATACAGCATCTAGCAGAATCGGCCTGTAGTTCCAGGGTAGCAATTAATTAGAGGGCACAAAATGACATATTAAATATTTTATATGATGATTCATAGTTCTGAGCTCTATAATGAGCTCAGAGTTAGTACTATCAAGAATTAAATTAACCTTTAAGTCAATACTCTGCCAAACACAAGATCACTTTACTCACCCAAATTATATGGCTTATTGACCAACATCAAGTACTCCAAAGAGTCTTAACACATTTACATATTCACATTATTATTACTTCAAAATAAAAATGAAGGATAACCCAGCATTCCTACTTAAACATTCTCACATAATATTTGCTTATAGTCAAATTCAAATAAACAGAAGGAAAACTAAGGTTTCTACTATTAAACCAAAAATTAAATTTTGAGGCTGAGTTGAAGCAGTACTGTAATGTTAAAGAATTGAAACCAAATTACATGTTTTGTGATTTAGTAAATTATAGTTTAAAAATCCTTTATAAATTATTAGTGACGTAAATGTAATAGTTTGGCAATTAATAAAGATTTATTGTCTTCACAGATTGCCCAAGGCAGAGGCGTGGATATCATCGAAGTACCTTAATGAGATGAGCATACATGATAAATTAAAAACAGCTATAAATAATCTTGATAACAAAATCAAAATTAGCTTTACAGATAATTATCAATATGTTTCACATGGAAATTTAAATCTAGTTGTTAAACATATAAAGTCTGGTTTGAAAGTAGCTTTTGTAGCTCCAACTAAAACTCATAAAGTACACACAAAAGCTGTGTTGTCAGTGTCAATAGCTGAAAATTCATTAGCTGTATCATCTTGTGAAGAAGACAAACTATTAGTATGGGATAGTAGAACAAGTAAGCTGATATAGTACTTTAACTACTAGTGGATGTGATGAATTAATTTTGTATTAACTTGACACTGACGAAAGTATTTATGTTATTTTTAATCACAAAGCGTTCACCATAGTCACAATTCTTGATTAAAAAACTGTCTGGAATTTTACCTTAAATTTTGCTATCAAGTAACTTGCTTTAAATGAGCCACTAGAGATCTTAACTACACTGTTAATTAGGGTTGCCAACATTTCTTCAGAAAAATATACACACACTTAAAAATATTTAGTACTTAACAGTTTTCTGCCCTTATAAAATATAGCATAAAATAGTGTGCATGCTATTTTAGATTATAATCTCTCTGTGCCATATCTGTTCAGCCATTTTGGCCTGGTTACATAAGTAAACTTTATAAAAAGTATGAATAAATATCCACAGATTTCATGTAAAACAATATACAAACTCATATTTGTTTGGATTTATATTTCTGTCTTAAATAACAGAATTACAAGCTCTAACACCATTTTTTAAAATAGTGAAGCAAACAGAAAATATAGACTATTTATAGACAACAAATAGTAATATTACTAAATCTATTTACAACTGTAAAAACCAGTATGAAATCAAAATTCCTTCCCTCTGCATCGTGAGTTGGACCATATATTGTCTGGCATCAAATATATTAGAGGTTGAGATTATCATAATGAAAATTAGACTGTATATAGTTTTGATTTCTAAATCACATGCAACTACTAGAATTTCTTTCCAAATCAAAGGCTATATTGTACACCACACCCAGATAGCAGCGCAAATGCAGGATCAGCACTCGTCATTGAAGCTAATCTAAAACACCATATTAAAATCGTTTTATCACTATATATCCAAGCTACAATCACAAAGCATTATCCTAAATCAGTAAAGCTGAAGGATTGCACCGGATTAATAATAATATCTGCTTTATATTGCCCTCATCCCATAATATCCCATACTACAAACCTGGTCTATTGGTGAACCTTCTTATTGGCCTTTGAATCCGAAATACTTCCGGATCTCTTAGACTTTTAGTCATGCTTTGAGTGATTATCTGACCATACTGCACTTATACTTGATATAAACAGCACAGTTATCAACCAGGAGCCTCCAGACTCTCTTTATAACTTTAGAATTAATTGGGATGGTTTCCGGGTCTACCTTTATTACAAACTTACCGGTTATCACAAACTTAATTCAAAAAAGTTGTTGGGTTAACTCGCCAGAACTGAAACAACATCAAATTCAACAGTTTCAGCCGTTACAAATCAAGCTGACGAGAAACGGCATTTAAGACTTGTTTGACAATTATCTCGTCATCCATCTGACAGAAGAAAGTTTTATGGCGCCACGAGAGAATTAAAACCTATGCTCGAGGAGTCTAACAACAATAAAATGTGATCACAATTATTTATATTATCAGCAACTGATCAAGGCGAGCACTCTTTATAGAAGGCAACGTAAACACAACCAAATCACAAAAACACAACCCTCCAATTAGAACACAAACAAATTGGTCGCGGTCAGATAGTAAAAAAGCAGAAACTTTTGCGACACACTTGGCAGAAATATTCATCCCCAATGAAGGTTGGGGAGACAACCACGAGATATTAGAAATTCTCAATCAGGACTTTCGAATATCTTTACCTATCAAACCAACTTCACCCAGAGAAATAATAACAGACCTTATTTACCTTGAATCTCAAAACCGTATTGTATTTAGATTCAAAGAAAGCTCCAGGTTGTGATCTGATCACTCCCTTAATACTAAAGAAACTGCCAAGGAAGTCATAGTATATCTGACATACTTAAATAATGCTGTTATTAGACATTCTCATTTCCCTTCTTTATGGAAAATATCAACAATCATATTTATTCATAAGCCAGGTAAACCACCAAGTCAAGTTTCATCATATATATCCATTAGCCTAACGCCTGAAGCTTTGGGAAATAATATTTCTTTATAGGCAAAAAACAGTGTTGCCTAGTTCCGGATCACAAGTTTGGATTCAGAAAGTCTCACTCTACCGTCGAACGGGTTCGCGTTTATCACACCGTATGTAAAGGATTTGAAAATAAGGCGTATGCGTTTGCAGCATTTCTAGATGCGGAACAGGCTTTTGATCGTGTCTGGCACAGTAGGCCCTTATGGGTTAGTAATAGTAACATAATGTGAATCCTCCGAAACATCGTAAATGCACCATTGTTCACGCAAAACAGTGCAATACGCACTGGCGTATGGCGCAAGTACTGACTTGGACACACCTACTTTACTAATAGAAATTAAAAATTATAAAAAACGTTACTCTCAAATACTGGCTACTCGCCCAAACCCATAGGCTACAGAGTTATTGAATAATGTGGGTTTAGTTAGGGCAGCTGTCGCGATGGCCCCAGTTCCCTAAACGCCTGGTAGTAGGACTGATAGCAATTTTTAATATATGGGCAAAAAATTCATTCAGTTTTATGACGAGTTATAGTATTAGCAAAAACCAAATTTATTATAATATATATATATATATATATATATATATATATATATATATATAAATGTATATTCGTAAAATGAAGAATTGTTTTGTTAGTTTTCGATGCTGAAAATATAATATTTATGCATACTATGTATTAATTCAACAGGGAACAGAATATAGTATGCAGACCTGAAATATAGTACAATACTATATAGTACGGTTGGCAACCCTTCTGTAAATTTAGTTAGTATTTCATAATTTTAAATTGTGATTGCAGTGCTATTATTTTTTTAGGTGAAATTCTGCTTGATTTGAAAGGACATGGTGGTCCTGTGTATAAATGTAGATTGTTTCCATCTGGTATTGTTGTTATATCTGCTGGAGCAGATGGTTCTTGTAGAATTTGGTCTGCTGAATCTGGAATAAACCCTGTTACTTTAAAAGGGCACACAATGGCTGTTACTGATATATCTATCATAGAAAAAGGAAGAAATGTTGTAACTGTTAGCAAGTAAGAATATTTCAGTAATATAATATAATTATAAGCAGTCTATTAATGTCCCAATTGCTTCCCTATAGATGAAATGGAATCAAATTGAATAAGAAGAAATATACATATAAGTACTAAAATCAGATTTTAAATTTAAGACTTTCATATCTATGTAATTATTTGCAGAGATGGCTCAGCTAAATTGTGGGATGTTGGTGAATCAAACTGCTTAAGTAATATAACTGAAGGACATGGACCCATAAACTGCTGTGAATTAGCAAAAACAAATGATAAGCATGAAGTTGAGAATGAACGAGAGGTAATGGTATAATTTAATGAATTTGTTATTATAAATTATTCAACAAGAGCAATTGCAATTATAGAATTAAAAATTTACAAATGAATGAAATTCAATTGAAGAAAATTTGCTGATTTAATGTAATTTTAAATTTCATGTGCAAGATGGTGTGGAGGAAAAAACATATATCAGATCAACTTAAATGAACGTAAAAAAATATGCTTTTCAGGTAGGAACAAGCGACAAGCTGCTAGTGGTTGGCTGCGAAAGCGGATTAGTAGTGTGTACTCATATCGCCAGACGTGAAGAATTATTCCGAAAACAGCTGGAGTCTCCTTGTAATGCTTGCGTTGTTATTGAAGAAACGGCAATTTTAGGCTGTGCCGATGGAAAGGTACTATTGTATATTTATTTGTTTAATTATGATGATACATTATATTATTCTACATATAAGCAAATTAAATTGATAGCATAAATACACCAATGAACACAAGTTAGAAGATGCCAAATTTCTCCAATTAGTAAAGTTCAAATTGATTGCATGTTGGTATTACGTAATTATACTTGAGGGTAATACGAAGGGTTTTGTCGGATAGGTCAACTGCACCTGACCGCTGTCCCTTGTAGTTGGAGAACCCCAGTTTACCGGCCGTCGTCCAGGTCGATAAAATGTGAAGGTCTTCCCTTCTTTTACTTCCCTTTGGTACAAAAAAGGACTGTGAATCAATCACACAGATATGCAATACAAATCAAACACTATATGAGTATAAAAATGTGTAATATACTTCACATTTTTTTACAAATTATCTCTTGATATACAGGTAATACAAATGAAACTGAGCAATAGTGACGTTATAAGAAAGTGGGAGGAATCGGCCAGTCCTGTTCTCAGTCTGATTGCGCTTCCAAATCAATTGTTTGTGGTCGGGCGTCAAGATGGCACGTGCACTGTCCTGTCACTACAGCAGTCGTACGCAATGACCAGGGTACAGTTAACTGGATCCGATTGTGATGGCATCAGAGATCTATCGTTCAACGGAAAGTGGATAATTGCCGGTTGCAGAGATTCTCATATACGAAAGTATGATTTTAATCAAATGATAGTGCACTACAAGTGACAGTATACTTCATAGCCATTATATATTAAGTAAAAATACAATCTGATATTTCACTCGACTGTTTTTTTTATTAGTATTAAATGTTGTTATAGTAATACTTCGTAATATCTTCACAAAACACATTATCGCCTCAACGCAATCTTCTTGCAGTCACATAACATACAATATTCTGTTGATACAATCTGAAGACAAAAATGTTCATATGTGGTGTAAGAGCTTTTATACTAAACTACCAATCGGCAAGATACGGATTGTCATTTCGTACGGCAATATTCTCTTCAACGGTTCGGGTGACCAGTTGAGCAATTAATACAAATTTAAAATTGACAAAATGACGTATTAGCAAATTAGGAGATGCAAAAAAGTTGTAATTTCGAACTTGTTCATATATTTTATATATAAAAAAAAGATAATAAATGTAGCCATTGCGTTATTTATTTGATTGGATTATTTAAGTCATTTCCAAAATCAATATTATTGTCATGTCAGTATCTAGTTTCGAGTATCTACGTATATGCGTATAAAAGTGAGCTCAGAACGCTGCCCTGTGGGACACCGTTCATGTTTTACAGACCTAGATTTATTTAACACTGATTGTTTTTTTTTTCTAGATTAATTATGCCAATACATTGTTTTCGTTTGTATAAATAACTTTGAATCCATTGAAGTGTCGGTACGCGACTACCACAAATTTAATAAAAGCTATATAATGAGAAACAGTCAATTGCCTTGATATATCAAAGAAAATTACCAACAACTATTTTTTTTACAATTAACATCCATCAAAATATTATGAATTAAGTATTTTTTATGATATTGAATTTAATCAACTATTGAACCTTATTAGTCAAACTTAAAATGATGTCTTTTTGGTTAGGTTATTAAAACACAAATTATTATTTACACCGAAGTAAAAAAATAAAATACAAAGTATCTTGATTTAAACCGCTGCGCACATAACCGAATATTGTATAATAATAAAAACAAGATGAAAAAATAGCGATTATGAATATAAAATACCGATCTATGAATCCAGAAGCTTATTCTATCTATGTCTTCCATTGCTTCCATGATCATTTTATTATTAAAAATAAATCGCGGATGCGGTTGTGCTTGTGATTTTTCTTCCAATGAGCACTGTTAACAAACAAGCAGAAAAAAAACGTGTTTTTTATGTTTTCACTATTTAGCCAGTTATTTACCCTAGCTTTGTAATTTTGCAATTTATCGTTCGCTCGTTGATTCATCTTCGTCCACAAAATAGAATCTTTGTCAATATTTTTCTTTAATGTCAACCATTCTCTAGCATATTTTCTTCTTGTATGTGTAATTAGTGATTTGGATAATTCAGAATAATCTGCGAAAAAATTAAACACTATAAATTAATAAAGGTACCTATTAATTAAACAAAAGTTGTTTTCTAATTATAACACACCTCTTTTTTGTTTTAGAAATAAAATATTTTTGCATGTAGTTTCTAACCAGCTATTCCATAAGTCCAAATTGGCGAACATCCGTTCTAAATCTTTACACCAGATGCGTATTTCGTTTTCTTTTAATTTTTCTGAAATTAGATTTAAACATTATTAATCGGTTTTTATTTATAAACGATCTTCAGAATCATGATAAAATCATTTACTTTTACTCGTATATTGTCCATCGATTGAATCTTCACTCGGTTCACCTCTTCCGCGGTCGTGCCTTAGCCACGATGGGAGCGTGTTTGGGTTGACTTCTAAAAATATTTCACTGTCTTTAGTGTGTATTTATTTCAATAATTTATTGGATAATGTGGGGAATTGAGAATATTGAACATTTCATGGCATCATTAAGAGTATAATTAATATATTGTGGTGATGAAAAAATCAATCAAGACATTGTAGTCTATTGCTCCTTATGTTTGTTCAGAAGTCTAACGGAGGACGCAGGTAAATAAGTAAAATAAAAGCGAATATTGCATTTAAATAAGTGGGCTAAGAAAGATGATAACGAAAAAAAAAACTAAAAAACGAACATAGAAAACAATCATTTTAAAATCGTACCGTACTCGCATGTCTTTTGCTCCTAGAGTAAATACGCCAGTCTAGGGGACCGATACAACTACCATGTTTAATTACTACGAGTATTAACGAAAAATGTATGTGTGTAGTTATTCATGATATTGTTTTGAAGTTTTAACATCATACTTACTATAATCAAACTTATGTCCTGGCAGAGTATAAGAAGAATTCATCTTCTGTTGAACTGCCTGATATATAATATTTGTTGCGCTTGTTCCGCTTTCTTCGCATTTTGTAGTCTTTTCTATTGGATGACTTGCATTTATGGATAAGAGACGAGCTTTTTGAGGTGCATTAGCATTATTGTCATTTGCAGAACTTTCTATGGGTACGTCATGTTTTTGATTTCTATCTTTGTCCACTATTCCAATAGTTCTACCAGCTTCAGTTTCATATGGTTTTATAAATAATTCATTAGTTGATTCGTTCAACGTACCAAGAACATTACCTTTGTATTCACCCTTTTGTTCTTGTGATCTATTTGTTGGTGACACTACTGTGTCATCCAAGTTTTGATTTGTTATTTTATCTTTTGCTAATTCTCCATATTTTTTATCTGCATTCCTTTCTTCATAATCTGGTTTAGATAGATTGTTATCCAAAATAGATTTTAAATCCTTTTGTAATCCGTTTTCTATAATTATGGCAGAAAGTTTTTCTTCATTTTCTACGATATTGCCTAGCGAAGTGACAGATCTACTGATATTTGCGGTGGCCTTGGGAACAGGATTAACTAAGTCTTTTGGCCATGATTCGTCTAAGTCACCTGTATTATTTGTATGTTTAATTAATTATGCAGTATGAAGTTATTTAAAGTGTATAGTATGTTTTTCGAAATAGATTACATTAGATATCTTACAATAGTAAGATTCATAAAAAATACATTTCATTCCGCTATATGTTATATAAACATTACATTATTTTACGTTATTTATTATACTTACTTAGCAAATTTTTATTCGGCGGTGAGAGTACTATTTTTGGCTTAATATGTGCAGAAGTTAATGAGGGTACGGTATCGATTTGTTGTACTAGGGCTTGAGACCTTTAAACATATTTAATTAAATATTAGTCAGCAGTAGTGCAATCAGATTGCATTGATATTTTTAGTGTAAAAATTGTAACGTCATTTTTATTTTTACTGAGGATATGTACATACATAATTTCATTCATATATATTAAGTGCTCTATTAGTCTTATTCTGAATGGTATTTATCAGTTGAGCAACTTACCCACTCTTATTTAATTGTTGATTCCTGCCTCGAATTCCTTAAAATGAATATAGTATTAAATTATATGATAATTAATGGAAACTGGTAATAGAGATGTATACTCTTACTGATAAAAAAAATAAAATAAAAAAGTTACCCGAATCTAAATCTGAAAATTGAACTTTTTTATCCTTGTCATCATAAGACTCTTCAGTAAATATCCCAACTACATCACTCACTTTATTCAACTTCGACGCCTCCAAGTTATTAAGGCTCAAACCTTCTAAAGCTGCAGTATCATCATCCAAATGTATTATCTCAGGGATTGATTTGAGTTCAGAGTTTTCTTGTATTTGTACATTATTACTATGTGGCTGTTCCTCATTTTCATCAGTATCGGAGATAGTTTCTTTATCAACTACATCACTGATTCCACTTTTATTTACGAGTTGAATATTGGGTTCGTCTTTATTAGAATCATCAGTGATGATGGTATCACTATTCTTGTTGAATTCATTTTGAATTTGACCTGTAGTTACATTATTTGAATTTCCTTTATTATCTGTTATATTATCCTTCGTTTCGTTAAGAATATTTTCGTGTAGAAAAGGTGTATTGTATTCATTATTTTCTAAAGCCAGTGGTGATGCAATATTCATATCTCGATCCTCACTGCTTGCATGTGATTTATTTTCAGAATAGTTGTCCAGAACAATGCCTTCTAGTTGCGGATTACATATTTTCTGAAATGTGTTTTAAACCAATTAAATATAGATTTTTATAGATGGTACCCATGCATTTTGTTAAGTTTCTCCTTACCATAACGTTATCGATAACATCATCGATAAAATCCAATACGGGACCTTCTTCTTCTTCTAAGTCTGTAAACAAGCAGTTTAAAAATGTTGACCATACATAATAAAAAAAAATATAGGTAAAAATATATTTATATTTTTTAAATTACTATTTACTTATTATTTTAAATTACTTATAATAAAAAAATAAACAATAATAAAAAATAAATAAAACAAAATAAAAAACCTGAATTCCTTTGGGAGAGTGATAGTTTTACTAAAGTAATTAACAAATCTTCTTTGTTATTCATTTCGTTTATTTTCTTAGCTAAAAAATACACGAATAAAAATATTTTATGCCCAAAATATGTACAATAAAAAAGCAGGTGCGAAATTAAAATTTTGATTACCTCTTAGGTCTTCTTCTAATAATTTATACGTCGTATCTTCCAAAATAGTTCCGACCCAAACTGCAATCTATAGAAAGTTTGTTAATATCCTATTAATATTATAAATGTCAAAATTTCTTTGTTTGGATGTTTGTCCGTCAATAACGCCGAAACTACTGAACGGATTTTGATGAAATTTGGTATACAGATAGGGTATTAGCTGATTTAGATATAACTTTTTATCCCACTCAATATTTTCCTAGACGTGGACGAAACCTCTGGCGAAAGCTAGTTGTATATAATACCCTAATGTCTTTCTTTGTTATAGGTTAAAGATACATTTAAAAATACCTTTTCAGATATTTCAGCTTGCATTTTATTTCCAACATTATCGTTATATACTTTGCCACTTTTCATTATATTAGCAAGTTCATCCGCAACAATTTTCGAGATTTTGTCCAATCTAGACATACATACAAATTTCTTAAATTCCTACATCATAATTTGCAATGATGTAGGTGTTTCAAAATAATTTATAGTAATTAAAAAAGAAAAATACTTCCATTTAGTTAAATCACAAAATAACTTAAATAATTCACAGTAATGATTAGAAATAAATTGATCTTACTCTGGGTTTAATTTTATGTTTTGGGGTGTTATCAACTTCTGTGCAATTTTTTTGCCAAATATAGCGCATAACTTTCTCAACTCTAACATTCTCTCATTGTTTATTTTATTATCGCGAACAAACGTTCTTTGTCTGGAAAATAAAATGAACATTAAAATAAACACTCCCCGATGCAATACTTTTTAAGAATCCTACAGTTTTTCATTAGATAAAGTAACGTAAAAAAAATGTTTATGTGCACATAGCAGCACTTCAGGATTTTGGTATAAAATCAACTGGAGTTTGTCAGTTTTGTATACCTTAATGTGTTGTGCACTGCACATAATTATATTTTTTGTAAGCCTTCCTTATGGATGGTTAAGGAGGAAGGGCCATGACCAGTGGCGTAACTAAACCATTTGAGGCCCGTGGCAAATTCATCGGATCGGATCTCCACGCTGGCTCAATACGGATTGGAGGGTATTAACGACTGCAAATGTAGCCAGGACCAACGGCTTAACGTGCCTTCCGAAACACGGAGTAGCTGGAGATAATATTTTTTGGTGACCCATCAAGTGACCAACTCTCTCTTAACAACAATGACCTCGTGCCGGGCGCTCATCCATTATGCCACCGCGCTACTCTGCCACTGGTCATCAATTAGCTTACCTTTTTGATGATTTCGTAGATTTAGACTTTGTCCTCTTGAAACAGTTAACGGCATCGGTTATGTGTATTAAAGGTTTTTCGTCCATTACTTGTTGCTTTAATCTTTCAACCTGAAAAACGGTTCATACTTAATAATGTATAAACGCGACAGTTTGTTTGTCCGGTCTTTTACCTACGCATCGAGGTGTGCATGTGTGGAATAAATTGTTTAAAACATTTAAAAGGTATCTTAGAAATTCAAATAGATCATAAAAAGCAATAGATTCATAAACTTACGTAAGTGGAAACGTTGTGAGAAAGAAGTGGAAAAGACCAATCTTTGTCATGTAATGAGCGAACATAAGGACAAATGGAACTTGATAAATATACCCATGGCTTGATGCGATGCAATTCGAAATCGACAAATCGCATGCCCTAGTAAAATGTTTGGAGAATCGCAAGTGTTTACTGACGAAATTGCATAATCTGTCAATATAGGTCACAAATATCTTCGACATCGAATTGAATGTAAGTATGCAACATAAGGCAATAAGATTACCATGAACGGCGGGAGTATATCGCATTTGGTCCGCCATGTTTCTATGCATTGCCTTTTTGTCGGCACAGCAAGCTCTGCAATTCTCAGTGAACATCTTGCAGCACTTTTACTTTTGTTACTGAGAGTACGAGTTGGGGAACAGGAAAAAGCTTGTGGGTTATAGCCGTAAGAAGACTGTTGCGTCCAACATCTTGAATTTGATTTCGCTCTAATAAAAATAGATCACTTATAATAAAAACAATAACAACAGTAGGCATATTCTCACTGCAGGGGTTTAGGCCTTCTTTACGGATGGTTAAAGAGAATGGATCAAGACCCTCTACGTTTGCCCAATGCGGATTGACTGTAAATGCAGCCAGGAGCAATGGCTTAACGTGCCATGCGAAGCATAGAGCAGCTCGAGATAACAATTTTTGGTCACCCATCCCGTGACCGACCCTTGCAAGTTGCTTAACAACAACGATCGTGGGCCGTGGTGCTATTTCCACTACGCCACCTGGCTACTCAACGACCTTATATGTATGGGTTAATCTAATAGTTCATCTTGACAATATACCTAGGTTTAATTCTGCAAGGCTATCGCGTAACTATATAGATTCATTTTCTACCATTGGATTCAAGCTAAATTTAGTCAAAGTTTCAGAATTATTTTGTAGGTCTTAGGGTCAGCGTTTTCCAAAGGGTGTGCAGCCGATGGTGGACTTGTAATTAAAAACGCTGGTATAATGTAAAGGTTTATTTATGACTGAGACGCGTGCGTCTAATAAGGTGTACAGCGAAAGAGAAAGCGCGGATACATTACGTAGCTATTTATAGCTTATGTTACGAGTGTTGGGAACATCGCGACAAAGGGGTATATGAGCTCCTGACGATACGCCGGTTTCTGATATAATAATGGCATAGGTATAATTAAAAATGTACCAGTGTTATATTTTAAGCATGATTTAGGGATTTATTGAAAGTTTAGTATGAAAATGTGGAGGTGCGATAATACACCTAATTTAAGTAATGTGGCTAAAAGTACAGTCCGTACTGGTTCTGACTCGAATCTAAACTAGGCTTCGAAAATTAATATCCCTGAATCGGAAATCGGAATCCTGTTTAATCCAATATTGATTTTCATAGCAGGAACGCGTGACCATTTAAGCGAAAGTTATATACCTATAATTAAGATTTCGGTCGTAAACTGTTTTTGAATTATTTATATCCACCAGTCGACATTCTGTTCGGGGGGGACAGTTTCTACTTTTTTCATTTCGAAGTTTTGAACCTCGTGAAATCTCATCTTCAATTGTTAAGTTCAGCCAGTTTTCCACTAAATTTAATCCTTGACTTGTATTTGATTGGAGCTCACACGTGTTACTGTATTCTGTGTCTGTAAATAAAGTAAATATTGAAAACAAGCTTAATGTCTAATGTTGAGATATACCTACATTCACTTGGAATGTGAAAAAGTCAAAATTTCTAAGTCAGGGATGTTAAACTTAGAGTCATATTAGCATTTCGACAAATTACGAACTTTCGTTTTGTAGAAATAGAATAGGCCTTTACAATTTTCATTTTAATTTGGACGAGTATTAGTAAAGTTATATGAACCAAAAAATCAAATAAACGAGTGATAATGGTAATCTGCTTACCAGTTCCAGGATATGTACTGTTCTCCATTGTATTTTTAAGTAGTTATTATTCTATTTATTACATTAATAGTATGGTTTTTCAAAAATATATAAAATTAACATTGTTAATGATTGTTTTACACATACACGATGAATTTTGTATACACAGGAAATTTTGAATGTCATACGTGTCAACTGGTATCAATCATGGTGGGTGTTAGTTACCAAAATGTTATTTCTAGGAGGCCATGTCAAAAAATTTCTCTATGAATGACAAATCTATGTGATTTCTATTAAAAACTAAACATCGACGTCGAACATAAACCTCCTCCTTTTCGATTTTGAAGTCAGTTACGAGTATCTCGTATACAACCCTAAATACAATACACTCCTTTATTATACAGTCTTGTAAAAATTCACATCAGTCATTGATCGCGCCGAAGGAGGTGAAAGATACAATTTGTAGGAGCTGTAATGGTGAAGGTGTGGTTCTACTGAATGATGGAGACAACTGGCAAGGTAGACATACTAAAGGGTAATTGTCCCCTCCGAGCTAGGTATTGTTTGCCCAGTGACCGCGGTACAACCGATGTAGGTTGGACATTCAATTTATGCGAATGAGGAAGTATTTAAAAAAACATTAGTTCGAAATCAAACTAGATGTCGCTACAGTACGTTCTTAATTTCTACATGACAACCCTTCGGTTTTCTTTCATTTATAAAAGTAAATTAATTTAAAGGATAATAGATCAGTAATAAAGCTGTAGCGAAATTTATGTGCCTAGATATAAATTATATAATTTCATCCATGTTAACGTTGACATCAACTTTAATATTCCGGTGAAGAACATACATTACACAACTCCCTAAAAGCCTATCGTTACAACTGTTACAGCGAATCTGTACGATTCGCACGGAATTCCATTTGAAGATGACATCCGTTGCTGAAAGGCTCGTGATTAATTGCAGAAAATTAACTTTTCTATATTATCTCGGTTCTGGGTGTTGTGATAACTTCCTTATTTCAGTTACTTATACGAGGGCTTTAAATACATATTTTTCCATCTTAAAATCTAAGCAATAATTTGTTAAATTTTATATTCAATAAAATAAATGGATTTCTAATGGATGGAGTTTTTGATTTGTAAAAGCGTTATTATTTTGCGAGATAAAACATTCAAATAAGGTAACCTCTGTCCCCTCTTTCATATGCGCTTACCTGTTTCCTGCAATATAAAAATCAGTGTTTCAGTAAGAAACCCAAAATTATTACATAAGATTAAGCTGTATGAGTTAAATCTTTATGCCCTGTTTTATAAATCGTTCATAAAAACTGTCACTGTCAGTATTTGACGTTAGTAAGGAGGTGACATTGTGCATAAATCTCGATTGTTAATATACTTTACATGATTGAACAGAATAATCTTTGATTCGATAATATTATAATAATCAGTAAAATTAACAATTAAAGTACGGTAAGTGAATGTAATTCATAAATAAATAACCAGTAAAATTTAAAAGATTTAATAAAGGCACACAAATTAGGTTTTTGATTATTGCCACGATGTAAATTAGATATCGATTTAAGTAAACTAATGATTTTTAATGTTAACAGAAATATTTGTATTTAATATAAAAATATAGACATCTATTTGGAGGCTTTTTGTTAGTAGGTATTACTAAAATAATTGTATGTAAATACCGACTCATAAATCATAATAGTAGCGATTTTGTTGCACAAATTACATTAAATATAATATTTATCCTTTCGAACTCTGTTTTTAATTTTGTGAATAGCTAAGATAACAAGAATAAACTAATTATTTCAAAAGAGCATATGAACCTATTGATTTTTTTAAATCGCAATAAAAAACATTCATTCGGTCAATATGGCATTTTGAAAGCAAAATTGATCAAATATAATAGACTTATTATATTTTAATGTACATAAAAATGTATTTCTTTTACATCTTCTCAATACAAACGTATTGAATGCCAAGATCAATAACTAATTGTGTCGACATTGATATGACTCAGCGGTATCTATCTCTGAATATCGATGGTATCAGAAATTAAGGCTAAATAAGTACGTACCACTAGTTTCACTGCAGTGAAAAACTTGAGATTAAAAAACTCCAACTCACACTACTGGTCATCAACTGAAACTGATATACTAAATATGATTTCATTTTATATTTAATGACGGAAATGGTCTGAATGTAAAAAAAAAACATTCATTGGACAGCGTTCCCCACAATTAAACAAAAAAAAAAAACATTTTGGAACAACAGAATAATATGGCCTTAATGGTGACTCATTCTTTGAATTTGGAATAAACATTGGTGTGATTTGGTAAATTTACAGTAAAAACGATATTTATTTATACAACAATATTATTAAACAATTGAAGCAGAGATACCAAAACTATTTAGGTAAGAGAACCCTTTTCCAAATTTCAAATTTGTTTCTATGTTTTTTCTTATAATATTAACAGGTTACACATTTTGTATTTGGTTAAGCTTAACATCATTTTCTCATCAAAATAAATAGTTTCAAAATGTAGTAAAAATGGAGTGTAATTAATAAGAGATATGAGGGAGCATTTAAAAACAAGAAAGCACTAAAAAGCACGACTCTGACGAGATGGCGACTCTAGCAAAAGTTGATTTTTGCAGAAACGAATGGACCAAAGACAGTCATATCCGTTCCTTTTAACTAACATATTGAAAAACACGAAATTTGAAAAGTTCGAAAATAAGATATCAATACAAATACAAAAAAAAAGTACAAATAGAATATGAGTTGTTTATTGAGTTTTGAAAACTAATTTACTATTAAACATGAAAGAAAACCGGAAAGGTTGTCATGCAGAAATCAAGAACGTACCGTAGTACATCAAGTTTGATTTCGAAAACTAATGTCTTTTTTAATATTTCCTTATTGCGCCGTTTCGTACTCTTGACTGATCCTTAGTACACTACCAAGAGTATGCTAGTGAATCAAACCAGAGTGCGGAGCGGCACAATTGTAATGTCGATCAGTTGTGATTGCGTCTTTAACACTTTTAAAGTAACAAACGTAATGCATAAAAATTAAATAGTTTTAATTTTACAAGATTAGTCCAGCCTTTTAGCGTTTTATTTTATTTACTTTATAATTATATCTACAGATTTATGTAAATCTTTGGGAAAGTGGTTTCGATTCCAAGAAGTCGATATTGACCGTAATAGGAATCTCTGTTTTACGGAATAAAATTAATTTTACTAGATTTGATTATTTCATCGATTGAAAATATCTTAACACATCCCTAGTCTTCAGTTGTCGACGTAGGAAAGTGTGGGCGGAATGGAATCTTTGTTTTGTTTTGGTACACGAACATTGTAAGACGCAGATGTGTTTGCGACGTATGGTGTAAATAAAATTCTTTGTGTAAAATCCTTTGTTTTTATTATAATGCGTGTTTAATAAATGTGTGGATAATTTCATAAATTTTAAAGTATTATTAACTTCTTTTTCCGTTTCTCGCAAAATAGTATTATTTTGCGTTTATATTAACGTTTATTTAACAAATTTTAAGAAAAATGTGGTCCCACTTAGAACGTGGCAGCTCACCGGTGGATTGGTGTGAATCAAATTATTCTATTTCACCATTGATAGCAGAATTCGTCAACACCGTAAGTTTACAACTTAAATTTTTAATAAAAATTGTAAAATACCATTGTGTATACACTTATTCTTTTAAATGGAAAAAGAAAAGAAAATTAGTATTCATCTTCATTTGTATATTATTATTATTTAAATGTAGCTGTTGCATGCAGTTTCTAATAAGATATTAAAATATAAGATCATTTTTTTATATGAGTTTGAAGTAATCATGCTTTATGTAGAGTAAATATTTGTAACATAACAATAACTTAAAAACCTTATACCCAGGTAAGCAACATCCTGTTTTTCCTGCTCCCACCAGTGCTGATACATTTGTTTCAAGAATATGCCAAATTTGTGAATCCTGCAATCAATATTCTGTGGATTTTGCTCATGATTGTTGGACTGAGTTCTGCATACTTTCATGCTACTTTGAGTTTGGTTGGTGAGTTATAGATAATTCAGTATGTTATACACATTTTGGAAATGATGTTCTGTACTAATGAATGTTGTTTTCAGGGCAATTGTTGGACGAGTTGGCTATATTGTGGGTCTTTATGGCAGCATTTGCAATGTTTTTGCCCAGAAGATATTTTCCAAAATTTCTTGGAGGGAACAGGTAACTTAATTTAAAGGTTTAATATCCAGATAGGTTTTTTATCACATATTTTAACTATTTTGCTTGTCCTATTTTTGAGAGTGACATTTGTCATTACAGGATTTTAAAACAACTTGCACAATAAGCTGTATAATTTGAAGCATTGTTTAATACAGCCTTGGTACAGTTGATAATTAGTCCTTAGCATGCATTTATTACTGTAGTTTAGTCATACTATGTTAACTTATTTATAGCGTTGCCATACACTATGATGAGGAATACATGATACTGGTCAATATTTACTCAAAATGAGATGATGTAAGTGGGAAGTGTACATTAGATAGCATTTTGGGTTACTACATACAGTTACAGATATATATATACCTATAATGATGCTAATATGTATGTACATGCATAACTTTTATTGTGCGTTCCTTATTGTCAGGACAAGTTTTGTATGTAAGAAAATTTATAGAAAGATATAATTTATAAAAAATAGGTATATGGCGGTATGAAATTCACCGAGTGAGCTAGTCTCAATAGATGGAAAAGTTTTTTCTCATATAGTATATATAAGCTTGTAATAAAATCATCCTAACTATACCATTATATCTGACTGGTTTCGGTATCATTAAATTACATTTTAAAGAAGATAACTCTGAATTCTAATAAGGAAAAATTTGTGATATTCATTTGTTTTTCTTACTGTTAAAAATGAGTGAAACTAATGAGGAAATTCAATACATTTTAATGTTTTATTATAAAAAAGGTACAAATGCAAGGCAAACAAAATGTAGGTACCTACATACTATTGTTAAATATGAAAACACTTTATTAAAAAATGTTTGAGTTTTTATATAAATAATATAGAAAATATATATAGAAAAAACTTCCCCAATATAACTGTTCTTAAACATCCCAAATTCTATGTCTGTAATTATAGATTTATCAAATTTGTGTTTGCAGAAGGAAGTTGGCTTTCTGCTCCAGTGTTGTCTCAGTACTCTCAACAGGCTTCCTGGTCATGCATCCAGCAGCTAACGCTTTCGCCTTGATGACTCTGGCTTTGCCTGCCATTGGTTTCTTGTACAAAGAGTTGACCAGGTAAAGAAATTCGTAACAGTTACAATAAATACATATTAGAGAAGATCATAGACATTGCACTGATCCCAAATTAGGTTAAAATTTGTATTATGGAAAACCGAATCAACAAAGGTGGAACAACAACTGGGACAATATAAATAAAGAAGGTTTGATAACATTGTATAACTTAAAATTATAAGACAACACTAATTAAGCACTTGTTTTATGGAAATCTAAAATACACGGCAATACTACACCCAGACCAGACACAATATAGAAGAGTTCATTTTCTATAGCATGCCATGGCAACAAATTGGAATCATCTTACGAACCACAGTACAGTAACAAATCTAATTTAAATTTCATTATACCCAGCCTTATTAATCTACCTATTTCTGGGATACTGACGACACAATCGGCGAAAGAATTGAACTGCATTATATGGGGCTTAAGAAGCAGCTTGATTTTAATTGGCCTGTTCCTGACATTATATGTATGTTATTGTCTAATTTCAGAGTGAAATGCGCCCGTGTCTATCGGCTGGGTTTGCGCTGCGTCGCAGTTTGCTTTTTAGCAAAGTTCTGCTGGATCATAGATCGCCTATTCTGTGACGCATGGCTTTCTATAAATTTCCCGTACTTCCACGGAGTCTGGCATATCCTCATATTTATAGCCAGTTACACTGCTCTCGTGCTCTTCGCCTACTTTCATGTGTCCGAAGAGCGTCCTGAACAAAAACCGTTACTAAAATATTGGCCTAGTAACAATTTCGAACTAGGCATCCCTTACATCACGTTCAAACATCCATGCAAAAAGGATAATGGGCATGCAATATAATTTTTAAATGAGTCTTATTTATTGAGATGTGTGTTTTATTTGAATGAGATGATTTATATGTATATTATGGAAATGTTCAATAAAAAAAAAATCAAATTTTATTATATGGATTTTAGATATAATTTTAAGAAGTGTTTTGAGTGCAATCATTTAGTTAATTGCTAAATTATGACAGATATTTTTTGATGATTATATTTTGTTAGTTATAGAAATTATTTTTGTGATGTTTTGATTGTGAGCTTTGAAAAGTTAAGATTCTAGTGCCAATCTGTGATTTAAAGTATAATATTAATATAAGTATGTAACGATTTAAAAATATTTATATTAATTACCTACCTATAGGTAGTGTATTATTAATTGGTATTTTTGGGTGAATATATTAGTTTTGTATTTATTTGTTAGTATTGTTGTAATTTGTGTACCTATTACTTTTAAAAACACTATTGTTTAAGTGAATACATATTTATTTAATATTATGGATAAGTAATTTAATTTTTTAGGCTTCCCTACCATTTCATGTAATAAGCATGCAAATGATTATACTGACCTCGTCTCGTGTATCGAGCAAATGTATGTGACGGTGGCGCCGTGCGGATGTCTGTGCATCGTTTATTTTATTTGATTTACAATGGTTGGGAAAATTTAGAATATAACAAATGGGGTTGTTGTGAATATTTTAAGTATATATATTTTATCAGAATTTTAAGATACATTTTTGAAAGAATGTCTAAAAATTACAGGAAAGGGTCCTCCCGATTACAAAGTAATGTATGGAATTTTTAGTCCAGACCGATTACAAAAAATTCCATACATTACTTTTTCTTATAGTGTGCGCAAAAGTACTAGTCACCGCCTGAGGTGAGATTGGCGAGGGCGCCATTGACAAGACACATGAGGTATTTAAGGACAGATAAATCTCAGGATAACATGTTAGAATCTCAATCTTAATCAATGTAATGGCGGTATTTATATTGTAATATTTCTCTATTTACTAGTTAAAAATAAATTCATATTTGAAAGTGTTTATTCAATTTTATTATTTACGGTATGGTTTTATAAGCAAATTACCATTTCTCAATAAACAAACCATAAAAATATTTTTTATTATCACCGTTATAGTATAAAATTAATCGATATCTTCTTCTTCATTACTAGACGTGTCTTTAATTTCCATATCCTCCTCAGAATTTGACTCATTTTCTAGATTTATGATTAACTCGTTTATCACATTATCAAACCTCATATTGTGGTTCCAATATTCAGTTTTTGTACGTGGTTGTCACGCTGCTATTTTTGCGGAGTGAATTCAGAAAACAATCTTGTGATGATTGGAATTTTGTCGGCCGATGATGAATTTATATAATTTGAAGCTAAATTGTTCTTTATATCAGCCCACAATAGCACAATGGGGTTGAGATCGGAATGATACGGTGGAAGGCGAAGAACCATATGACCTGCAGCCTTTAAAATTTCGTCAATAGTGTAAATTTTTTCGGACTGAGTTCTTTTTATCAGAGAAAGGAGTTCGGGTTTAGTATTTTTTGGTGTAAAGTCAACATTATATTCGCGAAACCAATCTTGCATGACTCTTGTAATCCCCACATTTCCAATCTGATTTGAAAATAGTTGAAAGCACCGTCAACTAATCCGTCTCCACTGCCACCAACAACAATCACTAAATGACACCCTTTGCCAATATAATCATAAATATCAGGCTCAGATTCGGATTGCCAACGAATTTTGGAGTTGCGGTTACTGTTAACTTAGGTTTCGTCCAGAAAATATATGTTTCGGTTTTCATTTCTAAAATACCGTATAGCTCTTAAATACCTTACTCGCCATACTGGGTCTGGTCAATTAAAATATGTCTTAAAGATATCCCATAATGTTTAAAAGCTGTCTTAAATAGGTACAACCGCAGTTCACAATACCATCTTTTAAAATTGCAAGCAGCTTACGAACACTTGGGGTTTTTCCGTGGAGACGAAAATTTCAGGTTTTCCGATGTTTGCGGATTCGAATTTCCTTCAGCTACAATTTTCATTACGTTGCGAGCTGACACTCCTGTAGCCTCTGCTACTAATTTATTAATATTCATATCATATTTGTGGTCTATACTTTCCTTGTCAACCTTTCGTCTGAGAAAAAAACTGTTTACATTGTAAATAACATTTTTCACTTGTCATGTAATTGGCAGACGCATCTTAAGATATTTTATCTCATGTATGTTTCGAACAAAGTGGCACAAACAAATATATCGTGAAGAACAATTTCAAGGAAGAATTGGTTAATTATGACTACTGTTCAGTCTCTCGAGTCACGTGTCTCTCTCACTACGGGTGTTGGCAAAATTTCCGGGTATAACGGAACAAGTCCATATTAAAAATATATATATCGTATAACCGTCACAGGTCACGAAGCCCACGGCGGTCGACGGTAGACTGTCAGCTTGACACTTATTTACCTTCCCCATCCTGCCGCTCACATACCTCAGGTGGTGACTAGCACTTTCGCGCACACTATAATTTAAATTATTCGAAAGAGGACGCCACTATCAATGAAATATAAAAGGCTTTTTTTTAATCACTAGCTGCGGAGTGGGTTTGCGAAGGAGAGGAGAGTCCCATACACCCGTCTCTTGCCAGGCGCAGGTGTAGTGCCTAATACATTTCCTCAAAAAAGGATTGGTCAGGTAATTGTGTTGATGCATTGTCTTGCTGCGAGTAATTACAGATATTCAAAATAAGTCTGCTTCTATCAACAATACTACTGACCGTATTAAGTTTGAGTAGTTTTAAGTGTTTATATTGTTTGAACATACTATCTAATATCAAGATATAAATTTAACACTTAGGCGCCTATTACACTACCCAATCTATCGGGCCCGATCCATCGGGTACACTGTAAATTGGGTAGTCTAATCGCAGTTAGAGAGTTAGGGCACAGTATAAGAATGACACAGTATAGAAACTAAGCCTATTTGATAAAATAAATACCTACGCTCCATTGAAACCATAGGGTTGTCGTTTTGAATGTTTCTTTTACAAAATATAAAAGGAGTTCTGACATTATCAATCAATTGAATTGTAATAACTAATTAACAAACAAACAATATACATACACATTTGTTCGGACGGTGATATCTACTTATATTATTCTATTATCACCACATGATATAGAAATAACATATGCGAAAACTGGGCGGTTAAAATATATTTCCAGACTAAAATATATTTCCAGATCATACAAAAATCTTATTTTTTATTTCATATAAGCCTACTCCTTTCCTTAATCTTTCCTTCATTTTTTAAATAAAAACGATCGCGGAACGTATAACGTGACCCCTCATCTCGACGCGCTACGCGTTACTGAGCGTCCTGTTAGGTCCACTTAGGCGGCTCGTCGGTGAGCGTGTTTATGTGTGCGTGCGATTTCGAACGCTTGTAGGCAGTTTCACCACTGTATACTTATATTTACACTGTGGTTAGGGTCCCGATATCGGGTGAACGTGGGCGCCCGATCGCCCGATGAGAGTTAGGGCCGATTTATCGGGCAATGTGATCGCTGTTAGGGTGTTAGAGCGCTCAGTCGGTTGTTGCGCAGCGTGTGTGTGAGACGTCAGTGAACGAAAACGAAATTTGCGAACAGACAAAAATGTCTTCTTAAAAGGAAAAGAAATAATATTAAGTGTAATTTAATATTATTACTTTTTCTTATATATATATATCAATATGATATAATGTTTTAAATATTTCTAGATAGCCTTTGCATGTGTCTGGTACAATTATAAATTTTATATAAATTACAATAATAAAAACAAATGCTATAATAAACTTTATATTATTGTTGTGCCCTATAGGGTCCATAGTGAGACTAACTTAATTATGTAATATTATTTTAAATTACCTATGGAAACAATAAACTTATTGAGTATTTATACTTTAAGTCATGATATGCATTTCCCGTTGCTAAAAATTTTAAGGTTACAGCACAGCTAACCGCTGTTTTGCGCTATATAAGGTATGACTAAGTTTAATATATGATAAAATTGTGCAGAACTCATTCTGTAGTAGTTCAAACTGCATAGTTGGTCATTTAGAAGCAAATATTTTTCACCCAACATTTTGTTTTATTATTTACGCCCGCAGTTAAAGTATGGGCTATGCCAATTTTTTGGTACTTTGTGAGCGAAGGAGCCATCCTTTCAACGCCACGTTTGCATGCCAACTGAGTTAGGGAGGCGATCTAGTGCAGTGTAATAACAACGACACCAACCGCACTAAATCGCGGCCGATATATCGTGCCCGATAGATTGGGTAGTGTAATAGGCGCCTTAGGCCTAATTTTGATTATTAAATAAATAAGCAGGTATGATTAATGGTGTATTTATTTGACTCATAAAAAGCTATTTCACTTCCTAAAAACTTGTCTTATGGCTGGTTAACATGTGATTAAGTAGATAAGTTGCAAGTTAGATAAAGAATGCGTAAACACACAAATCTATATTAATATTATAAAGCCGAAGAGTTTGTTTGAACGCGCTAATTTCAGGAACTATCGGTACGAATTGAAAAATTCTTTTTGTGTGGAATAGAACATTTATCGAGGAAGGCTATATAACATCACGCTGCAACTATTAGGAGTGAAGAAATAATGGAAAACGCGGACGAAGTTGCTGGCGGCCACTAATAAATAATAAATAGCTAGTGGATTAACTACAAGTTAATGAGAATTACATTTTAACTTACTATTTATTTGTGTTTGCAGATACTTAATCATTTTAGTTAAAAATCTACACATAATTATAATGTGTAAACCTGCCATTAGTGAAAAAAAAATGTTCTAATTTTGAATCTGGTATCACTTACTATTGTCTACAATGTAGACTCTACATCTTAAAATCGATTGTTACTTGTTGGTAATGATGTTAGTATCAAGGTTAAATTTCTTGTATATAAATGTAAAAATAAATGTAAACATGGAATGATATATTTTGAACAAATGCGATATAGGTACATTACTTATGAACTAAGATAAAATCAAAACATTAATTAAATAAGTTTTAAATGTCATATAAAAATAAATGAGTTTTTATGCTTCACAATTAGCAAGTCAGTCTGAATCAGAGGAGACATTATGGTGGTTATGGTGTAGGTTGGAGCTATCAAACTTCTTCCTAGGGTAGGTGGTGCCACCGCGATACACAACATGGTTCTTTTCCGTTTCCAGTATCTGCACCTCATGTAGCAAATTAGGTTTCTCCATAACTTTTTGGAGTTGATCCCATATAAATATAGCCAAATTTTCTGTTGTACTAACCTGTAAATTTGGTTTTAAATATTATTTAAAATTTAAGATTCTAAATGTTGTTTTGTTAATCATTGTTAAAATGAATGCTTAATACTCTTAATGAACTGATCAAATATATAATATTGCTTAATTTTTGTTTTAATAAAAAATGAAACATAAATTTGAATTATGCAATGTTTCCAACAATGCATGCTCTTACTGCATAGGTCATCAAATAAAGAAATGGTTTTAAATTACTGACAATTTGCAGTTTTGACAAAATACAAGTCTGACACATTAAACAAATTACAATTTTTACCACTGTTTTAAAATAAGGGACATCTTGATCTAAATTCTTGTGGTCTAAGGGGTCCATGATAGCGGATTGCATGTATTGTTTCAAATCATGGACATTCATTACCATCCCAGTATGCTGATCTACAGGACCTTTGACTGTTACCAACACTGCAACAAAATATGTATAAAAGCCCATATTATTTATATATTTTTTATTGTGGGTACTTCTATTTAGGTATTTTGTACGGGTACAAAATACAAAGAATCTGAAAAAACACGAAAACCATACCAACATAGTTGTGTCCATGACCGTTTGGATTGTTGCATTTTCCATACAACTTCTTGTTTTCTTCGTCACTTAAAAACGGACTGCAAAACAATATTAATTGATAATAATACTCAAAACATATGTAATTGATGAATTATGGGTTAGTTTCAAGAGCTAAATGTAAAATTACCTGTGCAGTCTGTGACAGGAACTAAACGTTTCTCGTCTAGTGATAGAGACGATAGGTAAAGCCATTATTTTGTATATTTTTGAGTATCACGGCTTGCTATAACAACTGAAATATTTTTTTAAATTATTAAGAAATTTCAAGAAACCACATAGTCGTTACAGAAAAGAATAAAAAAAAAAACTGTCAATTTAGGGATGCAATGGAACAATTTAGACAAGTAAAAATTTATCATATCGATTATTTTCTATAGATCATCCTAGATTTTTATTTGTGTTCTGTATTAATAAAGCATATCGATATATTGTGCCGTTTACATAACCACATATCTTTTCAAACACTGCCAGATTTCACCAATCTATGAGTCATTATTATCATCATCAGCCCTTTTACGTCCCCACTGCAGGGATTAAGGCCTTCCTTATGGATGGTTAAGGAGGATGGGCCATGACCCTCCACGCTGGCCCAATGCGGATTGGAGGGTATTAACGACTACAAATGTAGCCGGGACCAACGGCTTAACGTGCCTTCCGAAGCACGAAGTAGCTCGAGGTAATATTATTTTGGTCACCCATCCCGTGACCGACCCTTGCGAAAGTTGCTTAACGAAAACGATCGCGGGCCGCGGCGCTTATCCACTACGCCACCAAGCCACTCTATGAGTCATATATTGTAATGTATTTGTTGTGTGATTGCGGTCAATAAATGTTTCTTCTTCTTCTTCAAATAGATTGGGAAACCTCAATTTCATCATCATCATATTCATCAGCCTTTTTACATCCCCACTGCAGGGACTCAGGCCTTCCTTATGGATGGTTTAGGAGGATGGGCCATGACCCTCCACGCTGTCCCAATGCGGATTGGAGGGTATTAACGGCTGCAAATACAGCCGGGATCAACGACTTAACGTGCCTTTCGAAGCACTGAGTAGCTCGAGATAATAATTTTTTCGTCACCCGACCCTTGCGAAAGTTGCTTAACGACAACGATCAATTTAATAGATCGATAATAATTGGTAATAGATGAATGCTTTGTCCGGTATTGACAGATTAATAAGGGTTTAATTTCGACCTTTGAAAACCTGTAACACGACTTTTAACGTCGCTTAAACATCGTTTAAAGCCACAAACAAGTAAAATAATATTAAATTTAATAAATACAATCGCAAAGTATCGTATTCACATACAATCGATATTTTATCAAATATTTAACACTGTATTCTCGATCTCACAGACCAATGTTCACATGTATTCATAGACACGTATTGAATGTTGATTGTGATGAAGTGGAGTTGGACTTTGTATTGTAACCTTTTTGAAAATATTTTATTTAGGACGTACCTATTTCCATAGAAAATTAAATATTACATTAGTATAATAAAAAAAAACAAAATGTTTACGCAGCCTAGCAGGCATTTGTTTTTGTCGAATCAGGTGAGTTTTTAATTAAACTAGTCTTTAAGTTAGTTAGCAGTTAACTTTACGATAATATTGGTTCGATTCTTTTGCAGATACGGCGACTTCAAAGTACTTTGGTTATTGCTGAACATAACAACGAGGCGTTGTCTGCTGTCACTCAGAATACTCTAAGTGCTGCAAAAAAGATAGGCGGTGATGTATCTGTACTTGTTGCTGGCACTAAATGCGGACCTGTGAGTTCCATTTATGAAAATTGGATCTAGTGGTTTTTACTAATTTTCCTTGTTTTGCATTAATTATATTATGTTGGTTTTAAATAATTAACTTATTTTATTTGTTTTTAGGCCGCAGAGAAGATTGCCAAGGCTGGTGGAATATCAAAAGTTCTAGTTGCAGAGAGTGATGCTTTTAAGGGCTTCACAGCAGAGTCTTTGACCCCACTTATTATTGCCACACAAAAACAGTTTAAATTTACTCATATATTAGCGCCTGCCACTGCCTTTGGCAAGGCTGTTCTTCCAAGAGTGGCGGCTAAGCTTGATGTGTCACCAATAACAGACATCATTGGTGTTAAAGATGCCAATACATTTGTGAGGACAATTTATGCAGGTATTAATTTATGATGGTTCATTTGTAAACAACTTTTAATATTATCTTAATTTAAGAGTATATAATATATTAAAATTTTCTTTATTTATAAAAAAAAATTATACAGGTAATGCTATTCTCACTTTGGAGGCCAAAGATCCGATCAAGGTTATTACAGTGAGAGGGACAGCTTTCCCTCCGGAACCCTTAGAAGGTGGTTCTGCCGCTGTGGAGAAAGCTCCTGATGGTGACTACAAGACAGATCTCACTGAATTTGTCTCACAGGAACTGACAAAGTCTGATAGACCTGAACTGACAAGTGCTAAAAATATTGTCTCTGGTGGTAAGTGATGAAATCATATTCAAATTTCATTGATTTTGCTCTATATATGCATGTTTATAAGTCCTGCAAATTGCTAAAGTGCTGTAACGTTGTCAACATAACATATCGCACTCCCGGTGCCACACTGTCACTTATGCAAAAATTTAGTTTTTCAGGAGAAGAGTTTTAAACTCTGTCATCTCACAAAACAATGACTTTAGAAGATACAGATGAGATGAATGGAACTAATAATACGGAACTATGTTCCGTATGATTAGGAACATAGTTCCGTATGATTCATCTACAAAAGTAACATTATCGCACCAAGTAAAGGGGGTTTAGGACAATTATTACATATTTAACTAATTTTTGTATTTTTTCAAAAGTGACAGTGTCGCACCGGGGGTGCGATATGTCACATGAAAATAGAAAGTTAGATAGTACAAAAGGCGAGAGATAAATTAATTATTGAAATAGTTATGAATGATCCCCAAAATATTGTTATAATTTCTATGTGTATCTATGTGTACTTGTCAACCAGTTTTTTGTTAGCAGTAATGATTTTTGTACACAATTACGTCATCAAAATGACGGCCAGGGGCATTAGCAATTTGCAGGGATTATATCTATAAAATATTTAATTTTAAATTTGGTTCCATATTTGTCCTTGGTAGTGGTTTTTACCAGGCGGTCCTTTAAACATCTTAAGTGGTTTATGGAATGAAGGTTTTATTTATAGATACTTTATTAACTTATATTTAGGCAGTAGTTCATGCCAAGTTAGATAATTTGTTAAGTGCGTTCCTAATGACAGAACTCTTAATAACTACTAGTATATCGAATCCAGTGGTTTATTTTTATCAGCAGTTTTTTATAAGAAAATATACATAATAATATATAATAACAATAATGTTTGTATTAAATATGATACCTTTCTTTTCAGGACGTGGTTTGAAGTCGGGAGACAACTTCAAGTTACTTTATGATCTAGCTGATAAACTTAATGCCGCAGTGGGTGCCTCTCGTGCAGCCGTAGACGCAGGTTTCGTTCCCAACGACTTGCAGATTGGACAGACTGGCAAAATTGTCGCTCCAGTAAGTTATTATTTCTTAAAAAAGTAATTTAAAGTGTTATAAATCCATCATTCAATAGTAACATAATTACTTATGACCTACAATACATTTCTAAAAGCAAACAATAACAAATGTTAGATCAAATATGATTGTATAGTGATTTCGTTTTTGTATTATTTACAGGACCTATACATAGCTGTAGGAATCAGTGGTGCTATTCAACATTTAGCTGGTATGAAGGATTCTAAGACTATAGTGGCAATAAACAAAGACCCCGAGGCACCTATATTCCAGGTACTGAGAATACTATGGTTAAACACAGCAAATTGTATTATCATTATTACATATTTTTTTCTACATAGTCTTATCATCTTAGTGGATCACACTATGCAGAACAGAATACTTATAACAATAACTGAAATTGGGCTAATATTAATGCTTCCAATCATTCCTTGCAGCATGTCACAGTCAATTGGCTAAAACAGCCAGTTTGGACGGTTGGCCTTTTTATTTTAATGGCGCTATTAAATTGCATGACTAGTTATTTTAACTAGATACTAGTTTCTAGTTAAAATATTACGACATTTAAAACTTTAAATCAGCTACCTGCAAGTGATTGAAGAGAAATAACATTTTGAAATACATGATACTTTATTAATATATAATGCGAATGGTAGTATAAGCGAAGTTGAATTATGTTTAATATCCCTCAATGGGGGTTTAGCCGTGTAATTAAATAGTGCTAATCTAATTGCAGCTGTTTTAATCAGTTAGCTGTGACATATTAGCATCGCGTCAGGTTCCACAATATCGCACACCTAGATCTTAACTAAGACAACTCAAAAAACTAATGTGGAGGTCTGACAATACATTTGTTTACGTGGCAAGAGCGCGACCACTGTTGATTCAAAAAAAGAAAATTAAAGTTATCTAGCGGCTCATCCCCAAACTTTTATTGAATCTGTTATGTTGGATAGATGCATATGATCACAGAGAATTTGAATATTGTACTAAGTCAAAACTCAATCAAATTTTTGAGTTGTCTCAGTTTAGATCTAGGTGTGCGATATGTAAAATTTCCACAACTAATTTTATTTCTATTAACAATGCATTAAGGTTTGAAATCAATAAACTTTTTTTTAGTAATCGTATTAAGATAAGCATAAAATGATATCCTAGAAAATAAATAAATGGCCAACTTTACAGTTTTGTATGCCTTGACGTGCTGTGATTGTATTTATTTTCATTGAACCTGATAATAATGTTTGTACGTTGATTATTATCACTCATACACGAGTTTATCTGTAGGTCATAGCAAGTCACGTAATTGTTATGTACTTATTCATCGACGGATGGTAACTGAAATTGTATCTAAAAATATTCATAAAAAAATTTCTAGACAACCCAGGCAAGAGTCAAACCATACCATAGAGAGATATTTTAATTTCTATTTGTAGTCATTCTTATAAATTTGTTAACTAGTTCTACTTCTGATACATTACAAATTATCTAAAAATGTGTTTCTTTGGGATTTTATAAGCGTTTCGAAAATAAATGAATTTCAGTTTTGGGAAAATAGAAAAGGTGTTCAGATGTCATGTCAATTCGTTCTAGTTAGTGTAATCATATTTTATCGAATAGTATTGTTTTTATCTGTTTGCTAGTCTCATCTGGATGTATATGACTGCCCAAGAGTTTCTGAAGGCGTGAAAATTTGCGAGGCAAAAATTCCATTGTCGCGAAGTATCGCGTTTGTCTGCGGCCGTGTTCGTTTACTATTAGTATCTTGACACATTGAGTATTGAAGTCTATTTTTCTGTTTTATTATTATCCAAAAAAGAGTAAGCTAAAGCTTGCTCTTCTCTTTTCTCAAAAAAGAGGAAGCGAAAGATTGCTCTTTTCTGCGCAGATGAATGCTAATTTCAATGCACTGTCATAGAGATATTGCTCCAGTATCTTCATTAACATTACTATTATTTTCTTTCAGGTATCCGACTATGGCCTAGTAGCAGATTTGTTCAAGGCAGTTCCGGAACTTACATCAAAGCTGTAAATAGTAATTGTATAGTGAACTATTGTATGTTTCTTTCAGCCAGTTGCACAAACGTTCATTAAAATTGTCATTAGTTTAATTCCACATTACCCATACAACTTTTCCAATATAGAACATTCATAAGAGTTTAAAGCCATCATTAAACTTTCATGAATATTTGTGCAATTGACAATTTGTGTAATGAAAAAAAAACATAAATAATATAGCTGTCAAATCACAACTGTACTTTTTGGAATTCTAAAACATTTACAATTGTTGTGTATTTGGTAATCTGATTAAACATTTTATATTGTTAATGTTGTTTATTAATAATATATACCTTTAGTAGGTAGGAATATCTATTTTATATTTATATAATACCTATTTTCTAATTTATTATTCTATTTTATTATATAATATTTATTTTATTATTATAGTAATTCGATAATTTGCATTGACATGTTTTGTTATTTATATCCACTTCTGCATGCCACGACGACTTATAATTAAGGCAAAAGTTTTGTGTCTTAATGGTTGTCCTATACAAATAAATAAATAATTTATAATATGTTTTTGCATATGAAATATCTATTTTATAATTCTGGTTCCAGTACAGATCTTTGTGGTTTGGTTATGTAATCGAATATGTAATACAGCTCAAAAATTTATAAAACCATTCATTTGCACAAACAATTATTTGCAATGATTAATTTCAAATGATTGAATGGTTAGTAACCTGTAAATTGAATTATTGACCTGAGGAAGCAGAAAATAAGTACACCCGCCACTTAGTTCAGTCTCATCCCATAAGGGATAATTCAAATTCACATGAATTTCATTAATATTTGATTGTGATTACGATTAATTACATACTACCACAAAAATATTACAATAATAATAACAAAATGAATTACTGAAGAATGTTTTACATAGCCGATGATTAATTAGTGCAGCTATTGGTCACGAGATGGCGTTATGAGTAACTAGCGGCAAAATTGCATAGGAGTTCAGAGGATGATAGTTTACTGGTACAACATTACTTTAAACACGTTAATATATTTACATAATAAATATAAACTTGCTGTTATGTGTCCACAAATATATTATGAATGTAGATCGGGATATTAATTACAAAGTTGGAACTGTAATCATAAAATGTGTCGGCGCACGAGTAAGTTTAAACTAACAGGCGGTAAGTGCGCAGTCAATCACGTCGGTAATGATAGTCGAGGGAGATGCGGTTTGCCGAGTGGCATCCTCGTTATCATATCTGCCGACGGGCGCTGGGGGCGCGGGGCGGGACTCCAGTGGTCCCGCCTCATTGCCACGCCTACGTGCCGCGCTACGGACTACGATGCTACGACAATGTGACAAGCAAGCTTAAAGTGCTACCCAGTGGCATAGTTCGGTAAAAAGAAACGGAATTTATAAGTGTGGGGTATGTTAGAGGTACAGATTTTACTTATCCAATCATTAATAATAAATAGTAATTGTTTATAATAATGAGTTGTTACGTTTGCATCATAACTTTAATTAATAATATTGGGTATTTTTAATTGCCTATGTGATTTGATTTATACCTATATATTTAGGTTATATTAAAACGTTTATATAAACTTGAGTGTCACAATTGTAGTGCCTAAAAGAGGTACTATAAAAAGATCTGTTAAGTAAAGCACGTGCATATTTTTTAATTCACCTGTAAATGATTTCTTTTGAAGTTCCTTTTTATAGAAACTGTTTTTGTTCTTTTTTGTTTTGTCTTCCGCGACAGTTGAATAAACTTCGTGTTCACTGAACTCTACGTTTCGAATGAGTGGTTTAACTGAGATTTTACAGTCTATAATTAGACTTCTTAATTTAGTGCAGAGTCGCTTAGAGCTAGTTGAGCAAATCTGTTACGTTTGTCGATTTCAAATACCTATTTACAAAACTATAAATAGAATTACAAATATTGATTGGCCCTCGTAAACAAATATTTAACGAGAGGTGCAGAGAGAGAGAGAGGGAGGAATAAAATGATAATAAGTGAATTAAACAAATAAACAATATGATATAATTACTGCATGACAGAGCCGCTATCTCAGCGATCATGTTATACTATACTAAACTTGTATTAGGATGTTACTTTTTACTGTGTGTGTGTGACATGTCATGAAAAAATATTGGATACAAAAATTGCATAAATATTTCAAATTTAAAAACAAGAAAAAACAGTTTTAACCACACAAATATATTTTTTTATTCTTTTGGTTAAAATACAATTATATTTAAATGGGAGTATTACAGTAATTTCTCTATTACATAGAAGATGCTCAAATTTAATTTTTAGTGCATTAATTGTCGAGTGTGGGCTGCTAATATTCTAAAATACAAGCAATGGTTTGAGGTTTTCTAAATAAACTTTTTTCACATGGTTTATATGATGTTCTTCTTTAAAAAAACGTGAAACATTTGAATATCGACTTTCTATTGTTTATGTTATTCAACTTAGACAAGAAACATGGATACTGCGAAAATTCGAGTGATTTTTGAATACGAGTTCTGACTCTTTTTGAAGCGGCAGATACAGCCCGCAATATCAATGTTGCATTTGGAGAGGGGTCTGCTAATGAACGCACCGTGCAATTTTGGTTTAAACGCTTTCGTGATGGAAACTTCTACTTGAAGTACGAGCGACGAAGAAGACCGCCCACACAGAGGCAGGTGAATAACGATGAATTAAGAGAGATGGTGAAAGCCGATCCTAGTCAAACTACCCAGGAATTAGCGGCATGGTTTAAGTTACCTTACCCACAATATTGACTCATGTGCATCAAATCAATAAAATAAAAAAAATACGAAAAATGGGTGCCTCATGATTTGACTGAACTGCAGAAAGAAACGCGTGTTGAAACTTGTGTTGCCTTGCTGAATCGGTACAGAAATGAAGGAATATTGGATCGAATTATGACATGTGATGAAAAGTGGATTCTTTGTGATAACCGTAAAAGAATAATGCAATGGCTGACCCCAAATCAAACGCCAGAATATTGTCCTAAAGCAAAATTTACCAATAAAAAGGTGAAAGTAACTGTTTGGCTATCTCAGCATGGTGTTATTCACTATAGTTTTCTCAGATCTGGTCAAGCAATAACGGCTCATGTTAATTGTGCCGCACTCCGAACAATGTTGGCAAAATTGACAATAAAACAGGCCCGACTCATGAATCGATCTTCACCATTATTGCTCTATGACAGCGCGAGACCTCATACAGCACGAGAAACCGTTTTGACCCTTCAGGAACAGCAGTTAGAAACTATTCGTCATCCTCCGTATTCGCCAGACTTGGTCCAAAGGACTACCATCTTTTTCGTGATTTGGACAATTATCTACGTGACTAGAAGTTTTCTTCCTAGGAGGCAAAATGCTTTCACACAGTTCCTCATAGATCCTCAAAGTTCTATCGCAAAGGCATAAATGATCTTTCTATTAGATGGCAGCAAATTATAGATAATAATGTTAACATTTTGATTAAATAAATTTGTTATAAATTACAAAATAAACAATTTTGATTTTCAGTACAAATCGGCAATTTCATACTTTAACCCCTATTACTACTTATTCTAGTCCATTTTAATTTGTTTACTTTATTATACTTATGTATATTAAATTCATTATTTATCGGTGAGCTTGTTTGTCTAGGTATGTGAATAGATTGACGAGTTAATACTTTTTTAAAATATTTTCTAATAAAAAGTAAAGTCAAGTCTGACTTGACATGACCGAAACGTCAATAAAACTAAATACAAGCGAGATGAAACCGTTTAAAAGTTGTTTCATTTTTAAATATAATATTGTTATTTAATAGTTAGTTTTTTTAATTATTTTTTAACTTATATGTTAGATAATATTAACCATATTATATAGAATCTATAAAGTTTAATTAATTTACCTTGAAACCATTAATATAATTAAAATGCAATAAATGGTTTTTATGAATTAAATTAAAATCTCATAAAAATAAAAGAATAGCACTTAAGTGAGTGATCGGCTTCTTTAATAAAATTCCTTCCAATTAGGCTGACTAACGAATAATATAATTGGCATTGTGGTCTGTTTGTACTAGATAGACAATAGAAGAGACTATGCGAAAAGAGTTCTTAGATGTTTAAATTTCATCAATATACAATTGCTATCCTTGTTTTAAAGACTTCTATTTTTTATATAGAAAACGTCGAATATTACATGCTAATATGTTATAATTTAAATTAATCCTTTATTGTCTTTTGAAGTAGGTTTTATTGGAGTATCTTCTAATGTTATGATAGCGCTCGACGCAGATTTGACTGGTCTCAATTTCATAATTATTGTAGTTTTTTTTTTTACTTTGTTCCGTGTATTTTATATTTAGTGTTCTTGTGGACTTAGTTGTTTTTTGTTAATAGATACTTGTGCGTATTTTATACATTTTGTGAATTGGAGAGGCGGGACCACCACCGAAGACGTTGAGATACTGCAAGTAACCATATATGGAATAGTGTCCCTAATATGAAATACTGAAATGCCTTTTCAAATAATTCCTCATAGGAAACAATTTTCGGTTTTTAAAAATCCACAATTCCCTATTGGGAACATGCCAGAAGGAAATTTCAATATTCTCTATTGGGGATACTATACCTTATTTAATAATTTTCCCCAATTTAAGGTAATATAGTCAATATATGTTTTTACATACATATTTATTAATTAGAGAGTAGGTACCTACTATAATTATCAACGCTAAACCTCAAATTGGCTAATTGGAATATTAATTAATATCTACTTACAGTATTCGATTTTTAGTATTGCTCTATAATTGCAAGTAGGTACATCGATAAATAACTCTTAATTTGGTTTACACTGCTCTGCGGCTTTACAGCGTAACTGATGATCTGACTGATGTGTGAAAACGATCATATTATGCCCTGAATGATCTGCACAACATGGCCGATCAATAGCAATTCAATCAGGATTTGTCAGTTCAATCTTGGATAGTGACCTTCTTACACTCTTGTCATATTACTCGTACCAAATAACATTTATGACGCAATGGAGGTAGGACTGGACACAGAACACGGAAAAGAGGTGGACTGGACATTGCCTCTGATATACAGATATTCCTAAAGAATATGATTTTTAGAAATCCCTAAAGAATTTGATTTTCATAAAAACGATTCAATATTTTCCAAATCTTCTTTTGAGGACAAATTGATTAGGCGCTCAGGTGTCATGATAATTTGTAGGAGTTATAGCTATTAAAACTTATATTGATTTTTAATATGTTTTAAAAAAAGTCGCATATCCAATCGCTATCACAAGTCAAATAGTTGTAGCGTGAAGTTAGTGAATATCTTTTAAATGTCAAATTGAAAGAGATTTTACAATTAAACAATTATTAATAAGTTTTAGCTCCGTAAGCTAAATCCGTTAGGTAAATTTTATTTTAAAAAGTGACAACGCTGTAAACTTTTTTACGAATCTTAAATGGCTGTAATTGCTATTTTATACTATTATTAAGTATCATCATCATTAGCCCTTTTACGTCCCCACTGCAAGGGTTCATTCCTTCCTTATGGCTGGTTAAGGAGGATGGGCCATGACTACCATTCACCTCAATACGGATTGAAGGGTATTAACAACTGCAAATACAGCCGGGACCAACGGTTTAACGTGCCATATGAAGCGCGAATTAGCTCGAGATAATAATTTTTGCACACCCATCCCGTGACCGACCCTTGCGAAAGTTACTTAACAACAAAGATCGTGGGCCGCGGCGTTTATCCACTACGCCACCGAGCTACTCAATTATTATAAAACATAATTGTATTGAATGCCTATTGTTTATTGAGTAAATGCAAATAATTAACATTAGTATCAATTCCGAAACAATGGCGTATGTGTCTAGATAAAGCAGGCGGCAATGCTTGCAGTTTAACGGATTTCATAACTTAAACTTTACTGTGTTCCAAAACATGATAAATCACCTCCCTCTATAATTCGCTTGAGCTCCGAAGAAATAGGGTTGCACACAACAGTGTAGGGAAAGAAGAAATATGTTTCTATACTATAAGTTGAAATTACAATATATACCTACATACATACATATTTTAATTTCAACGTATAGTTCACAAATGTGTTTTTCCTGAAATCAACATTATTGTGTTTGGTAATGTGAAATAAACACATTCATTCATTCATATCTTTTGTTTGAGTGGGTCAGATGACAAGACTTGTATTAAAATTAAAATAATTCCCACCTGATTTACTTAGTTTATTGATTTTGGCGTCTAAATTGTAAATCGGTGTCTGTCTGGCTGACATCACTCATTCCGGAACTGCACGACCCTAATGTAACTGAACTCAGAACCCGTGACGTGTTAAGGGTATACCAACGCTAGATGCTCGTCATTTTTTGTTATTTATGTTCAACGGATCGCCCGCTTTGATAATTAATAAAGTGAAATGGTTGAATCGAGGGCTGTTTACCCCCGAGCACACGGGGGTGCTATCCCGGGCTATATAGCTAGGGGGTATGCTGGAAAATTGGCTTTGATGTCACCAATTACGTAATAGATTGCTTTGAACGCTGAAAAGTTATTTATTATGCTTTTGATATTTGTGTTCCTTTTTTATATTATGTATTTTTTGTAATTATTAGATAGTTCTAAATTCGGTTGAAGATATTTTCTAGTGAACGTATATATATTTATATTAACTTACTATTGTCCGAGCCTCATTGATATATTAAGATGAAATACTGAATATTGTCATGATGGCGGTACAGCTTTGTTGTGACATCGTACATTTTAATTGATATTTAAAGGAAATTCTCTCATCAATAAGTCAAAATGATTACAATGTTTTTGACTTCGTATTTAAGAATGCCTAAATTTATCATTTATGCAAAATGCATAGTTGGAACGTAAGAGAGGCCCTAACGAAGATTGTAAAGGATTTTTTTAATACACAGCAAACAATATTTGTATTATATCACGATTAGATTAATTCTGTGGCATTTCAGTCCTGTTTGTAATGTTATTGTCCTTTAGCAAGTATACTGTGTCATATAGTACAAGCAGGGAGATTATTAAATTCAAATAAGGTTAAGTAACTAAAATAGTGTGAAACAACTGCCAACTGTGTATGATACACCAACGGGGCTATCAACGTGTTAAATAATAACAATAACAAGAGTACAACCAAGGCAAATTTACAGATCCGACCCGACTGGGCACCTGCCGATCCAGATAGGCAAACTAGGTAGTTGCCTAGTCGGGTCGGACCTGTAAATGTGGCTTGGTTGTACTTTTGTAATTTTGGGTGTATCATACACAGTTGGCAGTTGTTTCATTGCCCTAGGCAACTGCCTATCCATATAGGCAAACTAGGTAGTTGCCTAGGGCGCTCGTATTTGGGAGGCGGCATAGATGGCTAACAGATTATGTTTGCTCTAATTATTTGAACCACAATAATACTCTAAAAAAATTACCTTTGTCTTTATTACCTACACATGAGTGAACACCGCGGACATGATTAGCAATTAGAGGTTCTTCTGTTTCCCAAAATTACACTTTTAATAACAGGCGTCGTTCCAGTGTTTGTCCTAGGGCTCCCAAGTTCTAGTGTTTTGCCTATGGCGCCAAGTTTCATTGAGCCGGCGCTGCATATTTACACAACAATAAGGAACCTACTTAAGTTATTAGACGCTAGTAATACGTCAATGCATTAATTAATAATTCTATTAGAATAAATAGTTTTATAGATAGAATAAAAAGACTCGGGCCTGATTATTAAATTCGTAAAAAAGATTATGCGTCTGTTATTGCTTTTGTTATACGAAATAATTGAAAATATGTCATAAGGATTCATTTTGACTCCATTCTTGTATTTGATGGTGACATTTTTGTATTACGGGATAATAATTATACAGACTGATAACTTTGATCTAAGGATTGAAAAATTACTCCTTACTCTGTTACAAACTGTATTCCTTTAGTCTTAGGCCAGGGATAATGCATCAGGCAAGCTTATGAGACGAAAGCTTCAAAATACTACAATTTACAATATTTCACAGTTTGTAATGAATCACTGAAAGATTTCATTTCGATGTTATTCATATAATGTTAAAGATTTAATTTAAAATAAACGACTTTGCGTATCAATATTATAGTATGGGTACTAAACTATGGATTAATTATACGATTTAAAGTGTTTCAACAGTTTAATAATTTATATCGAAAGAGCCATAAGTCGCCGTCCCTTGGTCTAGGCAAATCTTATGATAGCGCCAGTCATTATTTGGTCGCTGGTCAAGCTTATTAAAACTAATTGTATAAAAGACGCCGGTCACATCATTAACAAGAATTTTTAAAAAAGTTATTGATTTTTAATTTAATTTATAAAACCACTTATGGCATTATAATTACTATTTATAATTATTTTTAATTGATTAATTTGTTCAAAATTAGACAAGTTAAACTCGATGATAATGTCAAATTAATTAAATTACTGCGTCATAAGAAATATAATAGTATTCACATACTGTGATGACACCACAGAGCTATTACACAGCATACGGTATTACGACTATAAATTTTCATAATTATGTCAGGTGAAGCTGCTTCAACTGCTTTATTCTTATTTTTTGTATTGATTTCCCTATGAGTGCACCACTAAGGAAATATGTGGTGTTGCACATGTTGTGGTGGGTTCTGAGTGATGTATATCTTTAGTTATTCAAGATAGTGAAAAATCAAGCTTTAGAAAACACGACCACGTATACTAAAGTCGAATGTGCAGAGTTTAGTTCTAATCGCCATTTGAACGATAAGAAGTATCCATTCACCAGAAAAGCAAGTTGACTAGCCACTATAGTAACTGCAGTGTAAAACGGGCTTACATGAAGTACATTTACAATGCTTTTTGATATTTATTTTAAATTAGATCGTGTTTTTATTGTTAATTGATTAGGTTTTATAAATAGTCATCTATAAATACGTATTATTTTTTATATATTAATATTAAACACCCATTAATTTTAGCAGTGTAGACAAAATAAAATATCAGCTGAAGCTCAAGCGCCACGCTTAGGATTACCTTTCCCCTTGGTATACGTGAGATCAACGTAAAGAGTTAATGACGCGCCTAGTACTAATCTTAAGACTATTATTCTCTCAGCATCAAGTCTGAATTAAACTCGTATCGAGATAACAATGCATTGGATATCTTACCATTTAGGAGGTATGAGCGCTCGCTTGATAACTGTTCGATTTCTTGGAGTTATGTATAGTGCCTTCTGTTTCTAATTATTATTCATTGGTCATATATCCAAACTTTATCATTATGATTTTAAACCTAGGGCATAAAAGATGTTAAGATAAGTATATAATCCGTTTGAGTTATCATTCTTAACGTTCAGTTTCCTGCTTACTTATGTAAAATATATAAGTGGGTATGTACCTAGAAGGTAAAGGTACTGCTTCTAGAGATAGAATGCTCAATTAGTGAGGTTGGCGTCAGTTGGCTGTAAAATTGAACACCTATTATATAGCGGCGGTCGTTGTGAGTAAGCATGAGCTGTTCATTTGCTCAGATGTATGGGTAATGATGATTCGACAACGTGTACAGGATGATTCTAATACATTTATCAAGTAATTTCTCTATTGATTGAGATATGTTTAAAAATATTAATATAGTATACCTATGGTTAATTTTTGCATTTGCAGTCGTTAATATCCTCCAATCCGCATTGGGCCAGCGTGGAGGGTCATGGCCCATCCTCCTTAACCATCCATAAGGAAGGCCTGAGCATCTGCAGTGGGAACGTAAAAGGGCTGGTGATGATGATGGTTAATTTAGTTATTATTTTAACATTCACGTGACCGTTTTTATGGTCTATTCTTATTTTTTTTTGTTTCAAATTGTAATTTTATTATAACTCTGGATAACACATGAAGCCCTTGTTAATTGCCCTGATTTCCTCCAAATATACAAGGTAACAATGAAAATTATAAGAAAGTAAATCTAGGTTATCTTTTGTTTGACTGTTATGATTTTCATATTGTCATGAAAATCCTATGGATATTGGTATCAAGACATCTAAGAGAGGCGGCAAATTCGAGACAACTGTGCCAAATTTTTCTTTACACAATCGTTTAAAAAAAAATGTTTTCTTTGAAAAATAACACTTTTATATAGAACAAGCCCAAGTAGATAAACATATGATAACACATGCATTATTTATATAATGCATAATTTTTTGCT
The DNA here is from genome assembly GCA_918026875.4 of Diatraea saccharalis. Lineage (NCBI taxonomy): Eukaryota > Metazoa > Arthropoda > Insecta > Lepidoptera > Crambidae > Diatraea > Diatraea saccharalis. The sequence goes on along the minus strand of OU893340.1, from coordinate 6,003,984 downwards.
TGTAGGTATGCGAATATTTTTTGTGTTCAATAAAATTACCTCAGTATCAAGACGAAAGTCTTCGATCAGTGCGTGTTTCCAGTGGTGACTTATGGAAACGTGCTCGTTCACTATGGATCTCATAAGAAGGCTCGAGGTTAAGGCTCAATTGAGAGAGTAATGCTTGGTATTTTACTACTGATCGAATTAGGAATGAGGAAGTCTGTAGGAGAATTATCGTTACTGAAATTGCTCGAAGTATTGCCCAGCTGAAGAACCGATGGCCACTGGGGCGGAAAGTTATGGATTGGTGACCGCATATCGGACGACGCTCAGTGGGTAGGCCCCCCACCAGGTGGATCGACAATCTATTATAGGTTGCGGGAAGACGCTGGATGCGGGCAGCACAGGACGGATCGTCGTGGAGATCTATGGGGAAGGCCCATGCTCAGCGGGCGTCTTACAGCTGATGATGGTAATGATAAATGTACAACTTTTTGTGCTTTTATCAAGATTTTCATATTTTGAGATTAACAATGGTATTCTTGGTTAAATACAAGGAATAAGCATGAAATTAAGTTATCACATTACAAATGACAAATCTTACTACAATTTTATTACAGCAGTTACTCAGGTCAGCACATTTTAAAACTACTTTATCATTATATTGGCATCATCCTGTACCGAAGTATATCTGTGTGTAACGAGCAAAGTTTACAGTTGGTAACCGAGCCGTGCACAATAGGTGCTTGCGGTTCGAGTCCAAATAACAAATATTGGAATCGGATATTGGCCGGTCCGCCAGAGGTACAGCAATGAACTATAAATTTATAGTATTTAGACATATTGCTCGGACTAAATTGACGAGAGCTAATGTAGTAATACACTTTAGTTTAACTGTTACGATTGGTAAAGTATGTAGTTAATTTATTGTCAGCTAAGCTTTTGCGCCGGGTCTGCATATTTGGTTCATTAGCTCGGATCTCAAACTAAGTAGCTTTATCGTAAACAATGAAAATATTACAACACTTAGACACCCAGAGAAGGCGATGCTTTGAAAAAGGCATGTAAGTTGTCAGTATGATTCCGGACAGATTAATATAGGTTTATTAGCCCATAACATGCTTTATTAATGTGCTACGTAACATTTTGATCTTTAAGTTCTTCTCACAGTATTAGGCAGTAAGTATTATAAATGTCGGTTGCACCATTTGCAGTTAAAGTTAAGGTTTACATCGAATTTGACAATATTTGTCACGCTGACTTTAACATTGACTGTGGAATGCGTTGCATTCGTGGCACCATCCTCTTTCTTCGCATATTGAAACAATGACTTTAACCAGCGAACCTTAGGTGGTTATAGTTTACAGTTACATTGTCAAATTGTTAAATAACTTATTACTATTTGCTTAGCCGGAACTTTAAAAGTAAGTTGATGCAACCACAGAACATGATGCAACTTATCTAACAAAAGTATTTAACGGGTGTAATACCTTCATAGTTTTGACCGACATATTAGATTTACTCGTAGTTGTTTTAATTCCCTAATTAAAAAATACTATAAAAAACCGTACTGCTCCGTTTTTTCTAGTATTTTAAGTTTACCGTTAGAACAGTGAATCTAAATATTAAAATATTATAACCCTGCGGCGTAGTTTTTTCATTAGTGTTGCTTACCTTTATAGTGTATTTATTTAAAAAATAAATATATTCATGAGGTCAGCGACATCCTTCCCCCTTGTGCACAGTCTAGCTCTCACGGAAGTCGAATTTTGCGACCGGGGCTACGGAGAATACCACCTGCCGTCGCAGCGTCTACTGCTCTTACAACTCCACAAAATGAATACAACCAAAAAAGAACCGGAGAACTAGTGGAAATGGGACTGTTTAACGAAAATGGACGATTATAAACAATTCATTAACTTTAATAGAGTATAGTTACACAGATCCCTGATACGGCACAATGAAGAAGACAATTTAGGCTTTCACTCAGGTACAGAACTACCTTAACCTCTTGCAAAACGAAATTTCTTTTTAAGTCCTAGGAGAACTCAAAACCTTCAAAATGGTGTCACTCCTCAATGTAATCCCGGCAAATTGTTCCAAGCCAGTGACAGCTGATTCTAACCATTTTAGTAACCGGCTTCGAATTTTGCTCTCCACCGCGCGAGCGATCCAAGCAGTACAATTTTTTAATAATTTTCTTTCTTGTCACCGACGAGGCCGACGTGTTGACGCTCCGACATATTGCAATATCTCCTCTCTCATCAGACGTAGCGTTCACTTCTCTTACTCCTTTCACAGCAGACCTACTAAATGCTGCAGACAGGCAAATTCTTCTGCAAACCCAGCTTTTCTGCAATTCTTCTACAGTAATACACACTTTCAAAGAAGAATTTATCTGTCTTCTGCAGTCCCGACCGATCCCGAAGAAGAGTCGCCTACTCAAATTGAGGGGGACCTCACTTGGATATGATCGACTCCCCAGATTGGATGTGTAAGAGATTCGCCATTCTATACTTTTAGATGGTAACTATGAGATCGTTAAACTGTAAGTGGAATATTATTATCGACGGATCGCCGCGAATGGCAATAATGAACTGGTCATCGACGAGCTCCGACAACACTATTGGATTGTTCACCTAAGGACTACCGCAAGTGCATGTTGTGCTGCATCAGAAAGAGCCAATCTCGGTGGCAAGTGACATGCCTCCACAACGATTGGCACACCATCAGAGATCATTTTCTTTCACCGAAGTGGACTGCTTTGGTTCCCTTACCGCCGGCAGACGACATTAAAAACTAATATGTGGCTCTTTACACCTGCCTCACTTTGCGAGCAGTACACCTGAACTCATCCGCAGTCTGTCTACTGATTCAGCTGTTATGAGTCTACGGAGATTCATTTTTGGATAATGGAACAGTGTTCGTGGGAGCTCCCTGGCAATTCTATGGCAATGGTGTTTTAGATATCGCAGCGAACAGAGGCATAATATGGCGATTTATTTCACTTGCTGCACCTACATTTGGCGGATGCTGGAAGCGAATGATCAGGTCTATCAACACTGCCTTAGCGATCACCCTCAAACAACGAGCTCCAAAAGAAGAGGTACTGATCACGCTCTTGTTGGAAGTGGATGCAATAGTGAACTCCCGACGGTTGACCCATGTATCCGTCAACTACATGAAGGCTTTGCGGCGCGCAGACATGTTTTGGAACTGTTGGGTACACGAAGTCCTACCAACATTACAACTTCCAGAACCAGCAGGATCAAGCGACAGGGTTTGAGATAGGCAATATGAAAAAAAATTGTTGTTCCTTTCCTGTGCGGAAATATACATTCATTGACAGTATTTTCATCATGAATTTTAATGATGAATGTTGAAATTATTATGTAAAGTATGGACACAGAGTAAATAAAAGAGGAAGACGTAATACTATAGGTCAATGAGTTATTAATTATATTTATTTAATTAACTTCAATATTTGAAATTGAGTAGCTCGGTGGCGTAATGGATAAGCGCCGCGGCTCGCGATCGTAGTTGTTAAGCAACTTTCGCAAGGGTCGGTCACGGGATGGGTGACCAAAAAATTATTATCTCGAGCTACTCCTTGCTTCGGAAGGCACGTTAAGCCGTTGGTCCCGGCTGCATTTGCAATCGTTAATACCCTCAGATCAGCATTGGGCCAGCGTGGAGGATCATGGCCCATCCTCCTTAACCATCCATAAGGAAGGCCTGAGCCCCTGCATTGGGAACGTAAAAGGGCTGGTGATGATGATGATGATGATTTGAAATTAAATAATTATAATTTTGCATTTTTCAATAAAAGATCAATGAATTTCAATTGTTAACTGGCCAAAAATCTTTATTAGGTATTGTATTATCAACGTAAGTGTTATAAAAAGGCCCGGAGATGACCAATAAGCCTATTGTAATATGTCCGAAACACGGTCGACATACTTTGAGTTTTCATGGTCGACCGCTTCATTCAAACGTCCGTTGGATAATGTTTTTTTATTGTACAGCTACTGCTTTCACAGACAGATTTGTTGTCAGATCTGTGAACTGTCTATTCATGGGAAGTATCGGGGATTGATCACGGTATATAGATACCAATGGTGTTGTAAAGAATGGTGTAAAAGTATAATAAAACGTTGACATTGGTTAATTCAAGCAAACATTTTGGTGGCTTTATTAAAGTTTCCTTTGGTTTTGGCTTGCTTATTGATTTTTTATTATAAAAATGTGCGAAAAATTATCAATACTTGTTTACCTAAGTCTCTATAAATCAATTTCAAGAATATATGTAATATTATTTCAAAACATTTTGTGTAGTATATACACGTCCGGTTAACAGTTTGTCAAATTTCTACAATGGATTTTGACCTCTACCCTTAAGATATTAATGTTTAAAATCGAGTAGAGAAATTTGAGAGTAATGTATAGTCTGGCATGCAGTTGACTGTATTTTTCAACAGTTCGTTTCTTGTTCATAGATTGTATTGATGTATGTTCTAAGATTTTAGAATTTTGCTAAATATAGTTTAAGCTTCACATGTACCTGTAATATTAAATATCTAAGTAAGTTCGAGTACTTATTTGATTCGATACTTCTTCGGCAACTGTTTACAAAATCTAAGGAAATTATAATTAAATTGATCTATCAAATAATAATGAATCTATTAAGCTACAGACATTGCATTAGTCTATTTATATCGTAATTTAGCGTATCTTGTAAATTAATTGTTGTCACTCAAAGCAATTTAGCGTTTGTGCGAAGTCACTCGGGTTTGTAATTAATTAATTAATTACACAATACGTCTGTCTACATCTTCACACCATGAGGGGTAGATTTAAATCATAATATGGCGTAGCACGACATTAGTACGTTATTCAAATATTTCTTAGATATAAAAAAAGTATAGGTATAACCAGTGGCGTAACTATACCATTTAAGGCCCGTGGCAAATTCATCGGATAATCCATTTTTTTACTAATATAATAAATAATAATTGTTAGGAGTAAGGAGACTCCTCTAACCGGGGGCCCTTTCCAGCTGGGGGCCCGTGGCATTTTGCGACTTGCCACCCTGTAGTAACGCCACTAGGTATAACAGTCATATTAATTCGTTTTAAACTAGGTTTTATATAAAAAGTTTGGATTGTAAAGAAGATTATAAACAATCATTTAAATTCATTTACTTGTTTAGTGCATTCGGTGACTGTAATATAACAGAATAGGTACTTGGTATTGTAAATAAGTATATTTACGGTTTCATTTAATAGATAGTGACGTACAAAAAAATACAGTGCCGGGTTGATGCCGGGTTGATGTCTTCGCCGGCGGGCGGTGGCACTGTCCGTGCGTGACTGATCCACTCAAGAGTCGAATTCACGCCAAGTCAAATGTTTAATTTGCTCTATAAATCATGCTATTAAAAACATTTCAAGGGTGTCATCGCGGCACCGATCTCATTGGAAACGTGACTGACCGCTCGCTGTGTGATGGCGACTTAAGTCAGTGCCTTCTCGATCAACGGAACATTTATTGAGAGAAATGCATTCACTAATATTATTAAACGTTCGTTCTCGATAAATAGTAACAGTATTAGTAATTTAATTGACGATACAATAATTCAATTGTTACTAATATTATAAACAGATACCTAATGTTTCTAACTTTGCTTTTTTGTAGAGGGTAATCTTGGGAAGTACTGATTTTATCATGAAAATCTTTCTCCTACGGGAAGCTACATCATACGCGGATAATAGGCTATAATTTACGCGGGTGAAGTAGCGAAAACAACTAATATTAGTACCTATAGGAAAGCAGACTGAATCATAAACATAATACATAAGCATTTTTCTTACCTTGATATCGATAAAAATAAAAAGACCTTATGATTCAATGTAGAGTTAATATTGTTCGTGTAATCATGCCTTTACTCTCAGCAATGTGTGGCTTCCGTTCTTCACTAGAATATCACAGGTTGACCATACAAAATCGGAGAGTGAAAAGACTCACTAACCCTTTTCGTAAGGCGATGTTAGTATTTTGTATTGTTACCGAACAGTTTTGTATATAGTTATACATTGTTTAGAATAAATTTAACAGGTCATTGTGTCTTATTTTATTAGATAAAAATATTTGTTGTTCTTAAAACTTATGTTATTAAATAGCACTTAGAATGCAATTTAGAAATACTTTATTATATACTTTGCTACCTCAATAGAAGTGTTTGGTCCTATATCTTTCTAACTATCATCATGTCAATGAAATATTTGTATTTCCTTTATTGCACTTCATGTCCAAAAAAGAATATGTAATGTAAATATAAATTTTAAAAAAGAAGAATACAAAATATTCCAAAACTTAACCTTCATGCCCGCCTGCTTGTTTTACTTGAAATTCTTTCAAAAAGGTTGGTAGCTAAACACATGGTGGACAATATACATATTGATCTTCGGTCAAACTGGCCATAGTTTAAGCAATGAGCAAACACATGTTTATTTAATTCTTTTACTTCATTGTTAATAGCTGCCTGAACAGTGTCAGAGTTACACATTTACCGCCAATAAACAATTAAAATTTTGCCGCATCTACCAAGCTTCATACCAATTCGATATCCTAGTTCCTAACTGGGATTGAATGTATGTCTGGAATTTATTCTTTTTTGAAGTACATAAAAAATATTATTTTCCTTTTTTTATAACAGCTCTTAAGCTCCTAGCATCGAAATGAAAATAATGTGTAACAAAAATAAGAAAATAAATTATTACACGTAAATATGTTGAAAAATATAAAGTAATGAATTAATAATTCTTTATAGTACTTAAACACCATTAATAAGACGAGAATAAAACAAAAAACAGATCGGCGGCATTTCGTCCAAGCAACAACAACACAACAAAAAATGCTTTCAAAAAAGTAATCTATTTCTTCCTGGCTTTATTTTCAGTTACACATCTTTCATTTTCAGGAGGTTTAGAGCTGCATCTATGGTTTCAAAGAAATATTTATTTATAAATATTCAGTTATCTGATTATGAGATTCATTTCCAGCCTAATCTAGCTAATTAGCCATTCTGAACAAAAATGAGATAATATTCGTTGCTCTTTATACAAGTTTTTGACCTATGCACTTCTTGTACCATTTTTTAAATTGGTCAATTACTCAATAAATAAACTCAACTTTCATTTTTTTTAAATAATCTTATAAAAAATACTTAGAGTAAAGCAGTTTTTTCTCCCACGAGAAATGGGATTGGCTTATTCCCACTCACAAATTTAAAAAGAGCTCTTCTTATCACTCACAACTGCCAACTCATAAGGCCAACATGTCATAACAAAAATTAAGCGATTTTCAATTGTTTTTTAATGTCTTTTGCTTAAAATATTGGTATAGTAATTTTTGTTACATTAATTACAAATATATTTATTAAACAACTGCAGAAAACTATCGAAATTTTCAGCTGACACAGGTTTGCATATAGCAAAGTTCTATCGCGTGCACTCTAGAGATCATTAGTCTACATTATGATTATGCTGACGCGTGAGGACGTCTAGGTATTTACAGGTGTGGAAGGTGTGGAAAGAGTTTAGAAAGGATTGTTTTATTATTACGAAAGAAAAGCATAGCAAAAAATAACCATGAATTTTCGTTTTTTATTTTAAATCAAAAAGGGTATAATAAAGAGTAAAGCAAAACATTAACCGTGTAAATAAATAAGCAACTAATTCATAGGCCAATTGGTGATATTTTTGTAGGGGTATATTTTACGTGAGATTTGAAATAACGAAAAAATTATATAAACGATCAATAAATATATTGGATGATTCAATCCAATATATTTATTGATCGTTTATATAATTTTCTTAATTCCCTGCTATACAAGCCTACTAGTGTAGTGCGCGGGCACATCAAGTAATTGGTTGGAATAGCATTGCGTCCGCGTTGCGTGACGGAGGAAGTTGGAGGAAGCGCGGCTCGAATTAAATTAGATTAAATTGATTTATCGGTGGTACAGCCCTCCCTCCCGCCGTCACAGATTCTAATTAATGCTATTCGATTCGGGAATCTACTGGAAAATTACCTACAGGGAAGATCAGTCTGGAGGGTATTTTTTTGTAAACTGGATAATAGCAGCTTACTGTTCAGAGTTCCTAATAAGCTAGGTTTTCCTTAATGCACTCGTTCAATCTGTTTTTAAAAGACTACTTTATTGATTAAACTGTTGACAGAGGTTTAATACTTGGTTACATATCTATGACAAGCTCAGAATAATAACAAAGAAAAGTCATAGAGTTAAAAATGACTTGTGAAACTCATATTGAGTCATTGCTAATATTATCACAATCCATTTCTTTCTAACGCATAAACAAGTCGTTAGGAAAAAGGCGAATACATGCTATTTAACCGTGGTTTCTATGCTTCAGTTATTGTTCTGAGATGACAAGTGACGTTAGGTAAATATGACAGATATTTAAATAATTAATTATTTTCTTTATGCAACTTTGTCTGTCGAAAAGTTCCGTCCGAAATTCTAAAAGCCATTGATTTATATATTTTATTGTGTATAAATGAGCCATGATCTAGCTTATTATCTGAGACAATTCTTCTTTTCAAGTGTTTTTTACGATATTTAAAGTCCAGGTATTTTATCATATCCTTTTAAATTCAACGTATATAAAAACTTCATTTAGAGACAAAGTTAAAGCACTTATTTGTGAAAAGTACACAAGATCGTAAAAGTTACATGCAAATAATAGTGGTATTTAAAGAAAATTATTTTTTCCAATTTTATATACTTTGATATTCGGTTTATGATATTAAGCTTGTCTTGGAAATATATCCTTCTTAGATTGAAGATAAATAAGCTTCTGACTGTCTCTGGTATTTTGAGCGAATGTATGTCTCTGGGTCTTTTAAATTATTCGAGATATAATTTTACAAACAAAAATGTCTTTTATATTTAGATACACTTACATATATGTGTATACATCTAGGTAAACAAACCCAATTTCATACTTCAGCAGTCGGTATCTGTCAAATTAAACTTCACTGTACATGCAGCCTGTTGCACAATAATTTAATAAAATTGACATTATTTTAAAGCGACATTCAGCAATTCAAATTTTCAAATTAAGAATATTCATTACAGCTTAAAGTCGTTATTGAGTCTTACAGTCCGTATGCATTTCGTAGTAAACTCTAATTCAATAAAACTATAATAAACTCAGACAGTATCATCAGCTTACTCAGGCACCTTAATATATAAATATTTTATATATTTATTTTATCATAGACCTTATGAACATGGTAAGCAAAGTTTAGACTTTCATTTCTGTTTCTCGGAATGGTACATTAACAGTTCTTAGTATGTATGATTCAATCGTCATACTTGAAATGTAAATCGTTTAGTAAGCATTTCTTTTTATTGAACTTAACAAATTAGAATTTCATAAATGAACATTCAAATTATTTCTATTGAAATCTTTTGTCAATTATTCCATTATTCATTTTTGTATTGTTCTAATTCTTCAAAAGAATTAGATATAATAGTAAAGGAAATATCATTAGGTAAACACAATACATTGGATCTTAGTCACTTTTAATCGTCGTTAATATATTAACAAGAAATAACACAGGTTCTAATACGCTACCCTAGGGTACTTTAAATTTGTTAACTTTATATATAGTAATTGAACCCCTTAGTTTTCTGTTATTCTTCCATTATTCTCTTTTTATAGCAACCATTAATTATAAGAGATCGTGATAAAAATGTGCAACGGCTTTCTAAAGCTTGGTATTTCAGTATGTAGAGCTTTAGAAATCTCTTGAGGGCTTTTGTGACGAGCTCTCTGATTATACTAAATAGCACATTTGACACTGTCAATTTAATGTTAAATCTAACAATTTCGACTTCTTTAAATTAATATCTTCATTAATTAGCAGAACATACGCACATCTATAACAATACTATAGATATCAAGCGGAAAGATTTAATTTTTGGTTTCTGTGTGATTGCATAGAATAGGGTCCAAAACTACCAGCCCAATTTTAAAAATTCTTCCACCTACAGAAAGCTACATTATATAGGAATGATATATATACGCAAGCGAAGTTGCGTGAAAACAACTGGTTTATAGAAATATTCAACTACCTTCATACAATGTTCTAAACAATTTGATTTTTTTTATGTGCACTCATATCATACTAGTAGGTGAATTTCATTATTTCCTATTACATGCGAGCCTTACCTACATAATAAATAATTTTACGGTCTTCACTTGACAATGATTTTAATCTTGTAGAACTAGGAAATAAAGAGATCAACAAAAACTCTACGTACCATTCATTCTATATGCAAATAATTACATATTAATTGCTAGTAGTCCTATGTAATTTTACAGCGATATCGTGTGAATACCGGTAATTAATTTAACTGTGTGTGCTTAATTAGTCTTTGTTCTAAAATTAAACATGATTAAAAATATGGTTCCACAGTCATATTTCAGTATATGTGATATTAGAGTGGCGCAATCGTATGCCTACTTTATTACTCAAAGTAATTGTGTTTCTTTAATGGAAGTGTATCTACGGAATTTGCCCACGCATAATATATTAATATAGTATAACTAATTTAGATAAGTCTATAAAAGTTATTGCATAGATAGGTATCTTATGTACTAAATTGATATTAGCTGTTAAAGTAGAACAAAAAGGTATATAAATAAGTATATTGGATAAAATAAATTATAGCAATTGAGTTAAGAAACTGCGGGCTAAGTTTAAGAAGCATTATATTTAAAGTTTTTATTTTCTTAAGGAAGTACATATATATATAAAGTAATTTATAGATAGTGTTCACGGTTGGATAGGGTAGTGCTTGAAGTGTGATGGTACTATAATCACTTTGGCTCAATCAACTCTTCACGCTCCATTTACAAATATAACATAATGCAAAGAACTTCATTTTCTTATAATCCATTATTACTTTACATAGACATGTTACCAAGCAAAAAGCGGGCACGCATTCAACATAGGCACGGTCAGTTAACCAGATTCTACTGAAAAGCATAAGATGAAAAGCGCGTTCGCACAAAAAAAGACCAAAGTTTACCAGCGTATAAAACGATTTATACGCGATAATTCCGATACATAAAACATTTAATTATAGGCAACGGGCCATTATTCAAAAATATTTATTCATGTCGAATGATTGCCTTTCTTTTGTCAGTGGACAATGGAATCGTAGGGCCTTATTCCATTTGCGGGCATCGTTCACGGGCGCATTGTGTGCTCGCGTGAGTTTTGTTTCGTACGAGTGCGCGGCTGAGTCGTATTCTATTCTTAAATTAAATGGAGCCAAGATTAATGAGTTTAGACACGACCTGTGACATGCACTACCGAACGTAACTCGCTCCTCGTTTGTTTGGTATTCTGTTTTATTTCACCCTTAATAATAAGCGGTAATTATTGGTAGTTGATGGTCTTGTGTGTAGTATGTTTCGATGTTCGGACTCACTCGGCAGGCTAATATAGGATTTCTTTTTTGTATACTATTGCGTCCGTGTATAGTAGCCGCATTTAATTGATGTTAATTCATCACCCGGTCTCGTTGCTAAACACTCATCAGCGTCGCTGTGAACTGACATCGGAGTAACACAAACAACATTCTGCTTAAAAATATTTAGTATAATTAATGCAATAACGACATGTGAGATAACTTTTGATTTTTTTGGCAACATATGCTATAAATCTTATATTAATCATATTTATTATAATAAAGATACAGTAAGGATATAAGTAAGTATTACAGAAGAAGCTAAAACATCATTGGAAGTCGTATTACTTTGTTCTACTAAGTAGTTTGTCCAGGGATAACATTTAAAAGTCCATGGCAGAGAGAGAGGTGTTGAGCGTGGTGTGAAGCGTGGGTTGAAGGTAACAATATCACGTTTTTGTATCATAATTTGTACTGCCTAAAAATAATACACGGTCTGTCTTCTAATAATATCAATTTTATTGGAGCTATTACGCAATCTAATTGGAATGTGTGTATATTTAAGTTTGTTACCAATAGCAGTACTCAAATTGAAAATATTGTTTAAAAATTGACCCAAACAAATATAATTTAGATATTGATGATTAGTGTTTGATTTGACAATATTTTTTTCTTTTAATTGCTGAACTGAAACCTGCCCTCTTACTTTCGAACACAATCGTGATCGATCGACTTTGCAATTGTGCCGCTCTGCACTCTTGATTGGTTCAGTAGCATACTCTGGCGCTAATATATCCAATCAAGAGTACGAAACGGCACAATTGCAATGTAGATCGGTCGCCATTACGTAAAAAACTATAAGGCTGGATTGATCTGTCGAAATGTTGTCCAGAATAATCTGACAGTCTGACTGACTAGTTGAGATTGATCTAGGTTTATGTAGAATAGTTATCTGGGATTATAATAATGTGCTCAATGTCGATCAGGGAGCAGTTACCCCACGTATTGATTGCTTTTCATAGATTAATACCTTCACTATCTATTACAATATGTTATATAATATTGTAAAAAAATAAATTTAAATACGGCCTTTATTTAAAGGTTTATCGACATTTAAAGTATTTAAATATTTTTATTAATGGTTTTATTTCCGATCTATTAATAGAGTATATGCTAACTAGTTCTAATTATTATGTAGGAATAAGAATATTGTATAATGTACCAATAAATCGGTGGCAAGCGGGAGTGTTCCGGGTCGGATCTTGCGCGTGAAATTGGGCCACGCGTTGGTTGGGCTGGCCCTGTAATTTAACTGCCGCCTCTTCCCCGAAAACTAACCGTACACTAGTTCTAATAGGTGGGCATTTGTAAACAAAAACAAAAGATTTAAGCTGAACCAACGCGTACAGTTGATTTTAAGTTGTTCGGGTTAATGTTATCTTGAATTTTTAAATTGAATATAATATTAAATAACAAACACGCAATCGAATTACAAAATTACTCGGTAAATATTTTACGATACTGTTTTATTCGATACTAAATTCAAAAAGACTAACTGACTTACATATATCATATTACAAAATTTAATAATTTTAGCGGGTGATTCTTTTCGTCTAGAAGGTAAAAATAGTAGTAGAGATCCTCAACCCAGCAAAGAGGTTTCTACCAAAATAAATACTGACGTTGTTAAGAAGGGCTGTCGGTAATTAGGGGGCTACAATACGAGCGCAGCGGCGAGTCTACGGTTCGTACCGATTTTTATCTCAAACGGTAAGCCGACGTTTCCATTCTCGTAATTACAGAGTTTAGGCCATAGAGTGAATTATTACGGTGGTAATCAACGGAATAATTGTTATTCGCGGCACTAGTGTTTGGTGAGCGTTTTTGTGGTCGCGGCGCTTCTGCCGGCAAATTGAATTTTGTACGATTGCCGTGTAACGGTCCTAGTGAACGTTTTTGTTATGTATGTTTTTGTTTATACTGCTAATAAATTGTGTTTTATTGATGGCGTATGCAATTAAATGCTGTGATTGAAGACTATAGAATTGACTTTAATTGGTGCTAGGTCCACTTTGCTGCCGTACTTGAATTCTGTGATGGTTTTAAATGTGTTTTTATATTTTAGATACACTGTATTTCAATTAGTCTATCGTGTTGGTAATTTAGAACTATAACACACATGAATACATGAAATATATCGATAGTCATGAATGGATAGTGTGGAGGAAAGATAAAAATATTTCAAGTGAACAATGGTTAATTAACTATTTGAATTCAAAAGAATACTGATTTATAAAAAACTATAAGAACATACACAAAAATATGGTTATGAAGGACAACATATCGTGACTTACCTACTAACCCATTACTTATTCAAGTCAAACTAAAGCTTTTAAAACAAAACACGGAAAGTAAGGGGTAATTTATTTTCCCTAGCGTGGCGCCACCCTCGCAAATTCATTACCAGCAGAACGTGGTGCTTCCGTTTCCTTACCCAACCACTACAGGCCATATGAACATAGCAACTGTTAATTCATATCGCTCAGTTCCTAGTACATCGCCGGTTTTTGTACAGCTGAAACATTAGCTTAAAAGCTTTGAATATCTATGAAGATTCTACACAGTATTGTTGCCTTGTGTAATATTAGTTAATTGTTGAGGTGCGGTGGCGTAGAAGGATCGTGATTGCGTGGACCTGACACGGCTCTGACTTCGTTTGCACAGCCGTTGTTTAAAGGAAAACTAACATAAACTTTGATGCAGTACACGCGAGGTGGCTCAGCTTGTTGGATTTATTGATTCCATGTGCCTAAAATGTGAAACTAGGTTTTATATTTTGTATAGTTTCTAATTTCGTTGGTCACTAAAAATTATTTATATATTTATCAAAAGAAACATACAGCTGTTGATATTATACATAAATGAGGAACTTAAATAGGTTATTCATTAGCCAAAAAACAGTTTTCAAAGCTAAATTATACTAGGGTGAGGATGATTACAAGAGCTTCTCAAATATACCTTTTTTATCTTTATCTACAAGTTACATTATATTACGCCATTATTGCATATGACTTGTTTTTATTTAGTTCCTGATATTTCGGCCCTGTTTCTAGCACCACGATCAAAGAGTAACAGATATTTCGTTTACGACATAGGTATTTCTTAACATATTTCAAAGTAAGTTCAAAACATTGCAATTGGCCATCTAAGCTTTTAATACTAGTTATTTTTGCGATTTCTGTAAGACAAAGTTACTATTATTATAGTTGGACTTCAAATCTTGTGTCTCTGTACATAATATAATCTATACAGAGAATTTATTAAAATTAAAATGTACCTACATACACCTACATATCTTATAAAAACTATCCAGTTAAGACATGCTATAATGCATTCTGTCACGGCCAAATACTTATTACTTACAAATTCAAATCAATCCTTATCAAAAATCGCTCCTTAAAATAGATACAGATATAAAAATGTTTTTTTTTTATATCTGTGTATATTTTAGAAGTTAGAGAATTTATATTATTGGGATCTATTAGTATTTACATTGGAATTCACATATTAAAAAATCACAATTCATCTTTGATTATTTACAGCTTGGCTCAGCTATGGGGACAAACTGTTATGAGTCATTAACTTTTTAATTTTGAGTTTAAACGCATTTTATCAGATGCGCGTCATCACGGAGCTCTTTGTGAACAAATAAAGGAATATTTCCTTTAGGTAGCTGGACTCTTCTCCCCGATCTAGTACTATTGTAAATGTAGTAGTATTAAGTACTTCAATATGTGAATTTGTTATTTGCTTAAGAAATTATGTAGTACCTATATCTATTATTATTAATATTATATAACATTATACCGGAATGACAATTGTGAGGAATCTGTAGCCTTTATTTTTAGAGGAATTTAAAGTATATGGTACGTTTAAGAGAAGGTGGTGCTGTATAATTTTTAACAAATCGCAAAGTTTGTTCCATTTCGCGGTATTATTAGTATGAGTAACAAGGAATAAGGTCTAGAATCGAGTAAGTCTTATATGGTCCGATTGTGTTTTCGTAGTTGACCCTTAGTACTGCGCAGGTGAAACAAACGTGCCTCGTATATGTATATCACAGCCTACGTCAATAACACAGTAGTCAATGATGATTGCTGCTCCAACATTTTTACAGTATTTGGGTGCACGACTTGTAAGTTCTTGCTTCTGTTAACTTATTTTGAGCTGTCATGAACTGTTTTCTGATATAGCAATCATAAATTTTAGAAAGCCTAAAATCTTTCAAAAATTAGAAGGTATTATGACGATAATTTTTCATTCGATTACGTATACTTTCGTGGAGATGCCGATTATTCAATTCGATTCGTTGCGTTTTCTAGCTTTGATAAATTTTAATTAATTGTGGCAATTTACAATGTTGTTACTATTTGCAGATATCGTTCTTAATATCTGAAACTCACAACTAAAATTGTAACGTTTCTGCTGTTAGGTACTCGATTATTAATATAAGTCATAAATTGGTTGTTGCTAGTTATTAATTTCCGACTGCGTGAGACCAGGCCCGTCTTAAGCACAATAGGCACCTGGGTGCAAGTAGTGCTCTGCCCTCCTCCCCCATTACATAGGGAATTTCCCGAAGATTATCGGTGCGGTGTCCCCCAACGTGCGGCGCCCGGGTTCGTTGCAGCCCTTGCACCATGGGTAAAGACGGGCCTGCGTAGTACACAGAAATAATAAAAATATATTTCTGTGGCGTAAGACATCTACAGTACAGCACTTTAAGGTTTCCTGTATTCGATAGAAGAATTGAATTTAGCAAAAAAATTAGGGACAATATTTTATAAATCTTTTATTATTTTATATTTTTTGTAATTACATGCAAATGTAAATGCTTCTAAAAGTTATTAACTTTTCATTTAAGTCAAAGTTCTTGTGATTCTTTTTTTAAATTTCGATTTCTACTATTAGTAGTCAATGGATCGAATTTTAAACCATTCTTTAAATTCGTTTTAGGTGTGTTGTCTTTGGAGGTTGCATACTGGCCGTTTAAAAGTATAATCTGTCATACTAATAAGGCAGATATATCAAACGTTGATGTCTGTTTATAATATTGTGAAAGAATAACCGATGGAACATTAACTCGCCATCTTTTATTAATATCATTTTAATTGTGCATGTAGAAATTAATTTATTCACTTGACATTAGCAGAAGTGTGCGAAAAGCGCAGATAAGTTATTATTAAAGGCAGAAGAAGAAGAATAACCGATGCAAACATTTGTGTGTAAATCTTATAGATGTTTAAATAATAAAAGTTCTTACTAAAAAGTAAGTAAAAGTCTTACATTACAGTTATGTTATTTTAAAACTACAATTACATAGTGCTTAGAAAATCTTTACGGAGTGGTTGTACTGTATTTCTCTATACTTCACTCTCTCCTGAGATATGTAATTCAATAACAATAATCGGATTCTCTTTAACGTCGACTTTTACAGCAGATTCATTTTGAAGAAGCTTATGTAATGATATCTTTATATCATTTTGAACGTTATGGTATTGCAATAAAGTTTAATACTTAGAATTTCAGTTTCTTCATGTGTGGATTATGGATTAACAGGACGGACGGTTGGGTTGCGCTTGCAAGTAACAAGTGTTACGTGAGCTGGCTCATTGTTCCCAGTTCTTTATAGCGCTCGGGCTGTTTAGTAAGTATAAGTATCAGTTATTTCGAGACATAATTAAAGACTTTGAATGTAAAGCCGACTTTATTAGATGAAGAACATGAAATTGGCCATCTTAGTTTTGTAATACTAGTTATTTTTTGCGATTTCTGTAAGACAAAGTTACTATTATTATAGTTGGACTTCAAATCATGTGTCTCTTTATATTATGTATACAGAGAATTTATTAAAATTAAAATGGGCATATCTTATAAACTCTTAAACATTTTTAACTATCATATCCAGTTAAGACATGCTACAACGCATTATGTCACGGCTAAATACTCATAACTTACAAATTCATACAAAGAAAACTGATATCTAGGTATTGCAATTCGATCCTTATCCAAAACCGCTCCTCAAACTTTTTTGAGAGCAGATATAAAAAACATATAGCTGTGTCTATACACAGCTATATGTTATATATATTTTTAGAAGTTACATAATTTTCATTTCTAAGACCAATTAGAAATTACATTAGAAATCATAAAGGTATTTAAAAAAGCTCTTGGCTCTGCTATGGATCATTCGTTTCTCTTTATTGGACTTCGTTTGACTCACTTCACTACACTTTACTCCATTTCATTTCGCTACATTTTATTTCGTCTATAAACAATTATTTACTAGAAGTAGCAAAGTTATAATTACTCTATGCCGGTTGCCAACCAAAACGTGTCTATTACAGCCTTTATATTAGTCATATTAATGAAAATGTTATTAGAGAAATTCTTGAATTTTGTAAATTTTGGTATTTTTTAAAAACCCACAGATAAAAAGGGAAAATTTCGGTTAAAAAGACCTATGGTATAAAACTTTTCAACATTTATTAAAAGTGATAAGAAACTCGCGGACAGGAACTGGAGTAAGTAGTGCTCGTACCAACAGTACGTACATACGTTACGTACTGTAAAATAAATATATTAATATTTTTTAGGTTTAAATTTAAATATATAAGATAAGATAAGAATTAAAATTAATTATGTTTGCTTCATAATTTTGCTATAATTGATAATGAGTGTGAATAATGGCATGTTTTCATACTATCTCTTTTGAGACCGCCGGCAGTAGTATACAAGCGGAATGATTCCCGGTGATACATTATGTAGAGGCTACCTACAGGCACGCTCGCAGCGATAACTCTGCCTGTTTATACACCTAAATTGCAATCTCACCGATTTGCCGATTCGCAGATAAGAAGCAATTAAGCGATGGCGGATATACGACAAGATCATCGTATATATTCTCCCGGTTAATAAATAAAATCTTATATTTGCGCTCGCCCACTGCCCAATGATATATAACGTTTGTTAATTAGGTTATCTCGCGGCCGGCATCAACAAAGGGCCACACTTAAAAGGCTCGTTGATATTAAAAACGCGGCTTATAACTTTTATCATAAATCACCCTCTGGCTAAGGCGTGAGGGCGCGCGAAAACCTCTTTCGAGAACAAAAAATATGCAAGTAATGTCCGACGCACCCTGAGAGCTTTTTTGAGTAGACGCTGCGCTTAGAATTAATTATCTCGCTATGTGTCGGTAATAGCCAAGCGGTGTCAACCTTCGCTGTTCAGTTCTGCCAAAGATACTTATCAGTAATTCATTTAAACGCGCCTGTTAATGAATTTTAGATTGATATAATTTCATACGTGGAACTCTATAAAGTGTAGGATACATAGATATTACATTTGAAAATGGTTTTTAGATTTATATTAGAACTTGTGTTTAATTGTTATTGTTTTAGTTACTTAAATTAAGCGATTTAAAAAATTTTTGAGTACTAAACACTTAGAAAGGTAACAATCTCTATTGGGTCACTTTTGTGTCAATCCGTCCGTTTGTCAAAGCTGATTTACTGCAAAATATTTTTTTAAATATCGGATACATGATTTTGATTGCTCTGACTTGTATCACGGATATCTGAAACAACAAAGGCCAAACCTGAGACTTCATAACAAAGTTAATATGTCTTTATGGTTAAAAATTATGAGTTCTAAAAATATTTTTTTGTTAGTATCCTCAGTGAACGCGCTTTATACTCTCGTTTTATTGTACTGAAGAATAAAAATACAATGTAAAAAATAATTACGTTATTACGATAAATTCAGTGGAAATTTTTATTTTTTTCTTTTTTATTAATTTTGTGAATTGTAGATAGAAGAATTTTGGAATAAGTTGAAAATTTCCATTTGCAATTTAAAAACAATTAAGTTACGACGAAATTTGAGTTTGACATAGTTTATTTTGTTTTCCATTGTGAAATTTTGTGAAGTGGAAAACTTGAAATAAGGTAATTCGATAAGGTGTCGTAGCTAAAATAATTAAAAAAAAATTGTCGATTTGCTTTTGATTCAAATGCTATTTCTCTTAAAATGAAATATTACTTTTTCTTCACACAAAACTTCGCCAAGAGCCGCCGAGCGTTGTAATTGGAAACAAATTTATATCGATACGAATATCTCGACCATTTTCCCTTTAAAATGCCCGGTCTCGTTTTAACGGCTGCACTATAATATTGAATAAGGTCTCTTATGCGGATAAAACTATAGTTGTTTTTTGTTTGGAAGCGCTATAGTTTATGGGATGTTTCGGAGGTCGTTTGTTGTTACATGAAGGCATAGAGCGAGTGGTGCAAATTCGTCACGGATGCTTATCGAGAAGGCAGTCGATAAAGGCATGTCGATGTTTTATTATTACTGGGAGGCTCGGTAATCACACCAGCTCTGTTTTCGACGGGCTCTCACGCGCTCATTATATTCTATGTTGATCTTTTTAATGTTTCATCGTAAAATACTTGATCGAGATTTGTCCGCAATATACAAGGTAGAGGTTAATGTGTGTCACCTACAACAAAATGTGTTTGAATGATCTCCAAAAATAAATTTAAAGAAACGACTTTTTATTTTTTGTTAAAATTTAATACCGTTAGGGGGGAGGGCAAGCTAGGTGGTGTAGTGGATATTGTTGTATTATATTATTGTAGTAACTGTCGCAAGGGCTGGTCACGGAATGGGTGATCAAAAATTATTATCTCGAGCTACTTCTTGCTTCGGAAGGCTCGTTAACCTGTTGGTACCGGCTGCATTTGCAGTTGTTAACACCTTCTAAACCACATTAGGCCAAATGGGCCCTTACAGTGAGGACGTAAAAAGAGCTGACGAAGAATCTAGGTCTCTATCTATAACAAATTGCAAACTTCTATGTTACTTAGCGTATTATTGTTAAGTGAGTTTTCGAAAATGATCAGTGCCGGATAAAAGGATGCAGATGGGTGGGGGTGCATGTAAGGCATCTAGCCTCTGGTTTGCAAATATTTGTTTGATTTTCCATTAGGTAGATTATTGAAGAACATTAAAAAATATTGTGATAAATTGGCTTGAAATATCGTATGACGTCAACCTTTGTACATTTCTTACATATTTGTGACTTAGCGAGCCCCCACTACTGAACTTCAATGCCTATATCTAAGCCATTTCTTTTTAATTGAAGCTTAAAAAATATATACGTCGCAAAAATGGAAATAAGCCCACATAGTGCCTGTGCATAAGAAATACGCCTGTTCGCGTATGGATCTTACAAACTATAGAGGCAATTTTCTGTTAAATACTACAACAAAGATTCTTGAAAAAATTGTTTACGAGTCTATTTATTCCACACTGTCTCGATCCATACCCGAGCAGCACGTGGTTTTTTGAGGGGACGCTCTACTACCACTAACTTAGCATGTTTAGCATTTTGGAAAATATGGAACGTGGAGGTGATCTACACTGATTTTGAAAAGACTTTTGATCGTCTGGGTCACGTGATCCTGCTTGACAAATTATAGAGCCTTAGCATTTATGGAGATTTGCTACGGTGGATGAAATTCTCTAATCGCTAAAAATATCTCAAATCGCTCCCAAGCTGTGGTAATTGGTAGTTATCGCTCTGACTACATTGATTTATCTACAGGTGTACCTCAGGGTTCTCATCTAGGGCCTTTATTAATAAATACCTACATACATAGGTACGTGTTTGGAGCACTTTGACGGTTTTATGTGTACGTGGATGACAAAAAGATATTTTGTAAGATCTAGTGTTGATCTCAAGACTGTTTATTATAACAAAGACATCTGAATAAGTTATATGAGTATTACATTTTAAACAATATAACTCTATTAACGCAAGTAAATGTGAATGTATTAAATATACACGGAAACCAAGGCCCGTTGTTAATTACAATTTCAATGGAACACAAATAAATAGGAAGCAAAACATTAGGGATCTGGGCATGCATTTTGATCAAAAAATGATACTCTCCGATCACATTGATTATATACTCTGTAAAGCACATAAGAATCTGAGTTTCGTCCTTCGCGTGTGTGAATCTTTAACTCAAATCTCAGCGATTAAAACCATTTATTTAGCATATTTCAGGAGTGTTCTAGAATATGTTAGCCCTTTATGGTCACCACAATACTTAATATAAATCGACTGGGGCGAATTCAATATTTTTTATGAAACACTTAAACTTCCGCTCTCGAAAGTCTCATGAAAGTTACAAAGATAACTCTACCGAATATAATTTGCTATCTTTGGAGCAGCGGCGTGTCGTCTTGGATATGGGTTTACTGTATTACATAATTAATAGTAGAGTCGATTGTCCATACTTATTGTTAGGATTAACCTTTCGTACTCCCAAATATCTTACCCGCAATTCACCATTTTTTCATGTACCACTGTCACGCACCAAATATTTACAAAATTCTGTTCTGTCGCGAATCGCTCGAACACATACCATATATTTTAGAAAAAAATAATATTTTTTTAAAAATCAAATGCAAATTTAAATACGTGGTTAGCTATCGAGGTTAGTTAGAATAAATTAAATCAGTAGATCACTTTGGTAAACACTGTATTGCAATAGTATGTAAACTTTATTGTAATGTCGCTCGAACATATACCATATATTTAAGAAAAAATAATATATTTTCAAAAATCAAACACTCAAAATATTTACAAATTCTGTTCTGTCGCGAATCGCTCGAACACATACCATATATTTTAGAAAATATAATATTTTAAAAAAAATCAAACGTATATTTAAATACGAGGTTAGCTATAGAGGTAAGTTAGAATAAATTAAATCAGTAGATCACTTTGGTAAACACTGTATTGCAATAGTATGTAAACTTTATTGTAATGTCGCTCGAACATATACCATATATTTAAGAAAAAATAATATTTTTTCAAAAATCAAACGCAACAAAATATTTACAAAATTCTGTTCTGTCGCGAATCGCTCGAACACATACCATATATTTTAGAAAAAATAATATTTTTTTAAAAATCAAACGCAAATTCAAATACGAGGTTAGCTATAGAGGTTAGTTAGAATAAATTAAATCAGTAGATCACTTTGGTAAACAATGTATTGCATTAGTATGTAAACTTTATTGTAATGTCGTTCGAACATATACCATATATTTAAGAAAAAATAATATTTTTTCAAAAATCAAACGCAAATTTAAATACGAGGTTAGTTAGAATAAATTAAATCAGTAGATCACTTTGGTAAACAATGTATTGCATTGGTATGTAAACTTTATTGTAATGTCATGTTTACACACTAATGTACTAAGTGCCATAGTGTAATGATAAGGGAAACCTGTTATTGGCCATACTTATAGTTTAGAAATTTTAAAACTTGAAAAAATGCGGCGCAAAATAATGTGAAAAGAATTCCAAATAAAAAAATTTTAATGTTTTAGTTTAGAGAGCGGTATCGACAACGGTTACGATTATTTAGGAGTAGGTAAGTATTTATTTACAACGCTAGAGTTTCCTGAGAAACTTCAGTTTTTACACGGTTCGCCCATCTCCGAGGTAAGTATTTACCGCCTAACGAACGGTACCACAGTGTCAACGTCAAAAAAATTTACAGTCGTGACCGTTGAGAAAGCTTTTTTTTTCATTTCCTAAAATCGATGATTCGCCGCAATGTCCACTTTCCTCTGGTTAAATATTAGATTCAGTTTTGTATTTATTTTGCGCGATTCTCTGTAGAAATCGTCGCACGAATTAGAAAATGATTGACGTGCCTACGAAGTGTGTTTTATTTGCCCGTTGGTTGGAGAGTTATTTTTGAATCTTGATGTTTATTTTCACATGAATACTATCTAAGTTCATATTATAATTACTTATGTGTTTAATTTTGTAATTTTAGCTTTCCTTGTAGTGTTGTGTTTGGAGATAAAACTGGGAATTCAAATATGAAAAAAAAAAATTGTGTTGTCGTTTTGTGTTTTGTCTTATTCAAATTTTCTTGCAAACATTTTAAACTTTACATTGAGATTAAAAAATATGTGATTTTTGAAAAAAAGGTAGAGGTATAGTATTTATATACAACGGTAGGTATAGTATTTATTTTCATTACAATAAATTAACAGCCAGTTGCACAAAAGTCCATTAACTTTTTCATTAGTTAAAAGCGACATTACCTATACAAATTTGACATTCATTAGAGCTTAAAGACGTCATTAAACCTTAATGGACGTTTGTGCAACTGACCGTATATCTCTCTAATTTTCTTGCTTCGTTTAATATGATTTTAATTTGTATAATTTCTGTCATATAGGTGACATATATAATGTAAAATATTAAGTTCGCTTTATATAAATTATTGTTTATGGTATGAGGATATATTTGTATTCTGTAAATGATTATTTTGGTAGCCTCTAGTTATCTGTAATAGTGAATTTTGATATAAGAGTACTATTACCATGCAGGCACTGATTTAGACCGCTAGAGTTTCCTGAGAATATATGAGATAATTCCTAGCAGTTATTGGAATGTAGACAGCAAGACAGATGTACCTACTAGAAGAAATTTATTTTATTATTAAAGAAATACCTAGGTGTTTAACATAAATAAGGATTAAATACTTGTGCTATAACTAACTGCATCTAATTAAATAGGTAGTGTTAATTATTGACGACATTGGTATTTTGTTGATGATTAAATAGAACTAGTTAAAATAATGTGTTTGATTTTTTTGCAATTAAAATATTCGAGTCATTAATTTAATTGTTTCTGATTGTTTAATGATGATAAATAAATTTGCTAGTGCGATATAGCTATTTCGTTGGATTAAAGTTAATAAACATAATGATATTAATTTAATGAAATATCTCTAAAACGGGTTGTGTAGTGTGTCGTTTTATTATTGAGTGGGTATATTATATTTTAGTAATATTTGTGGCTTTGCAGATATTTAATAGGTAAAGATTAAGATATTTGAAATAAATATACCTAGGCAAACTTGCATAGGTACGAGTATTACTCACATAAGCTTAGTTATACTTATCTAAATATATTACGAATGATAATTGTATTAAAAAAAACAACTAACGATTTATTTTTGATTCTTTCCAATATTTATAGATAGATACCAAAAAGAAAATAAAATGGTACAGAATTCAAATGAAGATTCTATATTGTCGTCATTGTGCATGTACTCAAATTTATTTCTAAAAATAAAAAAAAAATTATTTTATTTCTATTTTTATTGCTACGAGTGTTTGTTTAACTCTGCATATACCCAAAAGAAGAAATGAGAAATAGAAGAAATGCACAAAATAACAATAATACCCAATAGAAGAAATGAGAGTATTGTTTTCAAGTTAGTCGTTTATTTATTTTCCCGTGAATAGGATCAAAATCTTTTGTAAATCTCTTGTTAACTCATATATAAAATTGACTTTCTTATAAAAAGACACTTGGTTTATTATACCCCTTAAATGCTTAAAACCCCTTAAAAGCTCTATTGAACCACCCAATGGGGTTATTTGAGTCATGATAGCTAAAATAATGATATTTGAGTTATCTTTTTATAATTTTGATTGTAGATCGGTATTTCAAAATTCATAAGAAATATTGCACATTCAAAACACTTTCGTAAATGTAACCCATATTTTTATTGTATTTTTTTTTGCGATAAATTAGCTATAACGTTGTGTGAGCAGCTCATTTATAATTTAAAATTCACTTACGTTAATATACACCACCCGCTCACCCTGGTACTGTTTCATCTTGCCGATTAAATTACAATGCTGAGAATTTTAATAACACTCATTCATCGTCGAATCGGTGTATAATTCAAATCTCTTTTTCTGTATCATCGTAATTTACATACGCTAAATAAAAAGCGGTGTCATCACAAAAGATATTTGGAGGCAATATAAACATAATATCAATTTAAATTCCTTGTTAGTGGACCGAAAGCCGACATTATACTTGAATGTCGAGGTCTCTGATTGGGTGAGAGGCGAGCCAATGGGTGCAGAGGGGGTGAGCGAGGTGAAGGGAGGCGGCGGTGACCGACGGGCGGGCCGACACAGGGCTACAGGCTCTCTTCGCCTCAGTTGTTCTCCACATCTCTTATTGAAGTGACGTGCGCACGTATAAGTGGTTTTGTTTTTATTGACTTTGAGAACATTTTGTCCATCTCTGGTGGAAGTGAAAATGCCGCGGCCATCGCGTGAATCTTATGGTGATCAGAAGCCGCCATACTCGTACATCTCGTTAACGGCGATGGCGATATGGAGTTCTCCGGAGCGCATGTTGCCGTTGTCAGAGATTTACCGGTTCATCACGGATCGTTTCCCGTATTACAGACGGAACACACAACGCTGGCAGAACTCGCTAAGGCACAATTTGTCTTTCAACGACTGTTTCGTGAAGGTGCCGCGGCGACCGGACAGACCGGGCAAAGGCGCATACTGGACTCTGCATCCGCAGGCTTTTGACATGTTCGAAAATGGATCACTGTTGCGACGCCGTAAGCGTTTCAAGCTACAGAAAGGAGAGAAGGATAATCTGAGTGCGGAGTTGGCTGCTCTAGCGAGTTTCAATAGAGCTTTTCTGGCTCGCCAGGCGGGAGCGCCGCCGCCG
The DNA here is from genome assembly GCA_918026875.4 of Diatraea saccharalis. Taxonomy (NCBI): domain Eukaryota; kingdom Metazoa; phylum Arthropoda; class Insecta; order Lepidoptera; family Crambidae; genus Diatraea; species Diatraea saccharalis. The sequence goes on along the minus strand of OU893340.1, from coordinate 5,977,846 downwards.
CCGGCGATACCGAGTGCTAGTCTATACACGCCGACTATGTGCCCTCAGCTGAGTCCAGAGCCTGCAGAGTTGCCGGAGGTCGGTGGGATGACGATGCTGGTCCGAGAGCGTCCTAGGCGGGCGTTTACTATTGAGGCGTTGTTAGAACCTGAACCACCGCGGTCACCGCCGTCGCCCCCGCAGCCGGTGATGGCTATGACTCTACCACCGTACGTGATGGCGGCACAGCGGTACCACGCTGAGTTACTGGCTGCAGCACACGCGCTTCGTCCATGTTACATACCGCACCCGCTCTCAGTAGCGTGACATAACGCGCACTGCTCTACACACTCGTGCAATGTTAGATTGTAAGTACAACCGCTGTAATAAATAAAACTTTTATGATGAGGATGTCAATTACAGTGACACCCGTACGAGGTTTCACTTACAAAATCTACATATTTAAAATGCCGTCGAATACCAAATATGATACAGCATTTTATGTCAATTGCATTTACATAACATTGTTTTTAGAGACCATTAATGACTGAAACGAACTGAATTAATGACAGGTTAGATACATTTCCTCAGGTGATTCATTTCTATGTAGAATGTTTAACTATATTTATAGAGATCTCACTTGTAGGTACAGTAGTTAATATAATTAGGTAATTATGTAATTTGGATATTTATTAAAAATAGGCATTCCGTCGCATTTAAAATTTTGATAGGAATCAATTTTAATGGTTTACAGTAGAAAATTATAAGTCCTAAATAAAAAAAAATATTGCTTTCGTTAAGTAGGTAAATGATTGTAAATATGCTTTTCTCTGAACATAATAAATTTAATGTTGTAGATATTACAATGTATATTAGAAAGTTGTACCTACATTTTAAAATGTTATTTATTGTAGCTAAGAATATTAGGATTTAATTTTTATTGTTATTTTTATAGACCACTACTTATTATTGTAAATATTGTTTTGTTGTAATTAAGTCGACAGGAAGATTAAATGGAATAATTATTATATGAAAATAACTCGTTTTATTGACTATTATTTCTTGACCTAAATTATTGTTTCAAATTTGATACAAAAGTATAATTTCACAGATAACATATTTTTAGACTTTAAAAAATGCCTAAATTCTTACATAATCATTAATAAAAACAGATCTGGAGTAAGAGAGAAATAAGAAAAAAAGAATATCTCACAATACTAAAAGCAAATAAAGGTAGTAAAAAGAGTTTAAATACAATGCTGTTTTTTTTCAGTTTGTAATAAAATTTGAATATCACTAATATTACTATCTGCTTGTTGTCTTTAGATGCATAGTTAAGTAAAAAGTATAATATTTAAGCACTGGAGCGAGTTTTAAAATTCTTTCACCTACGGGAAGCTCATACGCGGCTGACATAGGCCATAATTAATGTGAGCGAAGTCGCATGAAAACAGCCAGTTTTTAATAAACATATTTTGTTATATTTATTAATTTTTGATATAGCCGTTGAGTTTTTTTTGTTTTTGTACATTCATAACAGTGTTTGGTGATGAAAGATTATAAGAAAACACATTACACAGGATTTATACCTAAAACAGGAACTAAAATTAATTAAGTAAATCAATGTTCGCTTTTTTTATGTTTAATTACATATCTTTCATTAGTCTAAAGAAATATATTTATCTAATATTTAGAATTGTTTTGCTTGATAGCTTCAATTAAAACCTTTTCGTAATAACATGCATTGGAATTTCAAGCGTAAAAATAATAAAGACCCTTTTTATTTCATATAAATTATCAAGCGTAAAAATAATACAGACTTCACATAAATTATATTTTTTTTATGTTCAATTAATTAATCTACGGTCAATGTTTCTTTTATCAACACTTTTAAAATTAAAGTAAAAAGAATTAAATACAAAGCACCATAAACTAAATAACTGAATCTATTTATAAAATGAAAGATAACGGAACTTTTTACGGTTGTTTTACTTTTTAAACTGATTAGCGATGGTGTTATGAATTTCTTTTCACTAGTAGGGGTTGTTCCGCCGTCGTCGTGGGCGGTGATATCAATGGACCTTTTACATAGGACAAAAAATGGTCGCCACGGTGGTCTGTTTCATGGTGTAATGCAGCGCGACCATTGCGTTTGTCCGCTAATAAGTCGTGATATTAGATTGTGCCTCGTGCTGAATCATGTTCGTCCTTGTTAAGGAAGCGTTTTAGGGCTTGACTAATATTTATATAGTGCAAGTTACCTTATATAGACTGATTTTATGTGTAAGAAACGTGTTTTAAACGTTCTCTGGTAGGTACGAGTTAGTTGAATTGATCAACATATTATGTTTTTTATGATGATAGTTAAACTTATCATTTTAAGCGAGTTGTAGATACCAGATGTTTTTGTTTAAAAATCAAGAATTTAAGCGACATAATTTACGTCAATTTTCATAAATTAGTCTTTTATATTTGGAAATGTGAATATCCAAATTGGTTTTCATTTCTCAATTACAATAATGCTGCAAAAATATAAATGAGAACATGCAAATTTATCGTATTAAGCTCACCTTGAAACACTTACGTAGTTAAATTCAGAGCGCATCGGTTTCTGTTTGACCAGTTGGTTGCTATTTACAAAAGTTCTGGTAAATGTTAAGACTTTTTGATAAAGTGGACGAGTATAAGGTAGCATATAAAATTTAAAAAAAGAATCAGTTATTGAAATAGGCATGTTCTATTGCAGTTAGTACAGCTGTTTTTAATAAAAATATACTACAATCAAATGGTAATAAAAATTGAACGCCGTCTGTGATGGATTGCACGGCATAATATACTAGGGTTGTCGCTTAAACAACTTAGTACTAATGCGTATACATAATGCGTATAAAGAAACATTCTTCTATTTTAATTTTTTTGTTATTGTGAAAATGCGTATTTATTATTTTAGTCCACTTGAAAATAAATCTTTGAACTTAAAACTTTGAAAAGAATTGTATAAAAAAAAACAATATACCAGAGACAGAATAGATTTTAAGCATTTTTCATTAAGAATATATTCCAGAAAAAATTATCAAATATTAAAAAAAAAACTATACTATTTCATATTAATAGATATTTCTAAGAAAAAGATGGCAACCCTGTCCTGTACCTACTTTACTGAACTTGATAGTTAGTCAATAGTGTGCTTTTGTAGATATAGAAACCATAACCAGACTCAATTTTTAACTATAATTATTTTGATACAAAAATTGATAAAGGTGTTGCTTCCTATTATTTTAACTTTTCTTTCTTATTACAAAACGAGAATTGAGTGTGTAGCAGTCACTGCTGGATCCCACATCCTTCCCTCAAAAGTGAGGGTGCATCGGAAGGGGTAACAGTGGCAATGCCATCCACGTTTTGATTAGCCTTCGGGACGGGTCCGTGCGGATGAAGAGTGCCACGCGTCCTCTGTCACCTGTCAAGCGGCAGGGATAGTGCATAAAGTGTTCCCTCTACGACAAAAAAGGATTAAACTATTATATAGCAAAATAAATCAACACGTGTCAATTTCACTTTATCTGTTAGCTTTGCCAAGTTTTAGGCGGCCAGTGGTTTATAACAAGTATACACTTTCCTCTTCGTTTCATATTTAGACGGTTTTTGTTTAGACTACGTATTTTTATTTTATCACATTAAAAATAAATGCGTTGGTCCTTCGCGTAACATAAATATTTTGATTTTATTTAATAAAAAAAAAATGCGTTGGTCCTTCGCATAACATAAATATATAATGTTAAAGTTATATAATGTTGTTTCACGAGGAAGATTTATATCCATGATAGTTAAAAAACAATTCCTATACAGAGTCAGTTATTGTTTGACGGAAAGTGAGTAGATTGTTTCGCAATAACATTTTTTTTTGTCACAAAAGTATGTGTAGGGTACATTCATTTATTTATTTATCCATTTTTTTACCTACCTTGTTTACTATATAACTTAAAAAATGTAGTTATTTAACTATAAATGCAAAAATGTATAAACATATAAAATACGTACCTATTTATTCTATTATTTTAACAAATTAACAATCAAACGCTTTGCCTTGAGTCAATTTGAATATTATAGTTTTTTATTTAAATGAAAAACTTGTCTGTTTGCTTGATAAATATTATTGTAATCTGTTGGATAGCCGTAATTGGCCTATAGATTGTAATTAAAAATTGTAGTATTAGTTTGTAGTGAGCTGTGTATTATCCCTTCAAATAAAAACATATATAAAATAAAAATCGCGCGGTAAGAGTCACGCGGGCGTATCCGCTCGCGGAAAGCTCGTTAGTTTTGAATTCAATATTGAACAGTCATACAACATGTAATTAGACAATTGAATTCTATTATTCGTGGAATATGTCATTATCCACGAAACATAGATATTTAAAACTACTTAAATATTGTTCAACGATATTCAATTGACGGAGTTCTTAAAAAAAATAATATAATTCACAAAAACGGTGATTCATGGTGCTGTTATGTAAAAACAGAAATAACGAAAATCATATGAGAAATTAAACAAAAGCCTTAATGTGTATTTGCTCAATTGCAGTTCATTATATCATAGCGTTTGCGTCATTAGGCGGTGTAATTGGTCATGCTGCTAATTATAAAGATTCTTGCCGACTTATTGATCTAAATACAGCTGTGTATACATCTCATTAATACACTTGATATCCAATTAATGCAGATATCCGCTTTGATAAAAGCTACTATATTATGTAAGGTTTTAAACGAATTCACTTTTTACTCTGTTCATTTAAAACGGTAAATTATTTTGTATTAATTGTTTTGATTTTTCCGGCATTATTTAAGTAAATTTTTATTGTAAATTGTACTGAGATATATATATCTGGTGATCGGGAGGCCAGGGATGATAGAGTGACTCGCATGTGGATTGCAGGGAACTTTGCCATCTCTGCGGCCTCGGGTTCGATTCTCGGTCGGGTCGATTTAGGAAATTATTGTTTCTATATTTTGTCTAGTTTGGATGTTGTTACGTTGTTAAAGATTTAGAATACAAATAAATTAGATACTTGGATCTTACTTTGGGTCTGGGAAATGAATAATCTTTAATAAACTTGATTAAGTCTCAAAGAAGATTTAAAATCGATTGTGTAAACAAGTTTCTTTTAATTATAATACTAAGAATATATATAAAAAATCAATAAAAATGCGCATTTATATTATGTCATAATTAATGTTAGCATAAGTTAGAATGTTATTAAACATTATTCGTTTCTATCATAATGTATTAGATGATTTTTATATATTTTTTGATCTGTCACTGGTTTTACGGTTAAAAGAAAATACAAACCGTTTGGTTTTCTGGTGTCATTTAACGTGATTTATTTATTTAAAAACTAGTTATTTTGCCACGCACATGCCATCGGCTTATGGTATAGCTATAAGTGAAAGAATTTTCATGACCAGAGCAGTATTTCCGAAGATTATTTCTCTACAAACAAACAAAGAAAGTAAGAGATATTACCTTTCTATAATATTATGATATAGGGCAGAAGACCGGTTTTGGCCACTGCCCCCTTTTTAGCCATTTGGAACTTCAGAGCGTTTTCAGAACTAATTGCGTTAACAGCTATGATGTATCTAACTCTCAAAGTGGCCAAAACTAGTTCATAATCTCAAAAGTCCTGGCATAAAAACAATGCATACGTATAGTTAGGTGTCGTTTAAAAATTTTGTTGGCAGAGTCCTCTCTAGATAAATCTGTAAATACATAAAATTATAGTCCGTTACACATTGTATGGGTACGTTGACGTTTATTAACAAATCCATTTCACGCAATTTATATTTACTAATAATTATAAACCAACCTTATAAAAGATAGTTTGATTGTGTATTTATTAGATATTAATTCAATTTTGAATATAAAACGTAAAATGGAACTTTTTTTTGTAATAATATTTAGTGTATCTACGTAATTGTTGAAATGTTTTTATCATCATACGAATTCGGTAATCATTTGATATTTTTTTAAATTTTGTTACCAACAAAATCAAATTAAACTATAACATTAATTTATATAGTTTATTAAAAATAATAACATTTAAAAACACAATTTTAAAATCTATTAATATTGAAGGGTATTAACGACTGCAAATGCAGCCGGGACCAACGGCTTAACGTGCACGAAGTAGCTCGAGATAATAATTTTTTGGTCACCCATCCCGTGACCGACCCTTGCGAAAGTTACTTAACGACAACGATCGCCGGCCGCAGCGCTTGTCCCCTACGCCACCGAGTTAGCCACTTAGACACCTTACCACAGAGTAAATAGTCCTAATGCACGAAAGATTGTATTTTCAAAAAGTTTACATGTTACTCAAACAGATCAAATTGGCTGCACGGTTTTGGATTGGGCAGAGATAGTTTCAACTCTATAATAATACGTAAGCTATTTTTATTTCAAGAAAATCTATGTTTTCCGTGGTTTTTGCGGGCGGAAAACTGGAAGGTACTATATACTTTTTGAGTGTACTATGTCCTATAATATTATTTTGAAAAAAAAAAACTATTATATTGATGAAGAAATGTTAGCAACCTTAGTTCCATATGGCCGCCTGAGTAAAATATGCGAATTTTGATAGATGTGATAAAATAAAAATATGATAAATCTCCAATTTTCTTACAACTTTATTATATCATTAGCCTTCTTCTGCCAGCGGCTTAACCCGCGTGGTTCTGTATTATATGGTACATATAAACTACCTCTTATATCTGTTGTGTATTTTAAAAGATTTCAGTATACAGACAGACATTGTAATATATTATGTATATATTAAGGTTTACTTAATTTATCAGATATATTAGGTACTTAATTTAAAAAATTCTATTATCCATACATAAATACTAGTTAAGATAATCTAAGAAAGAAATTCCAAAAAATAACTTGTTACAAATCTTATACAACGTATAGTGTTGGGTTTTTGTAAAATGCATTATGTTGTAAACCCTGTTCTTTCCAAATAATAAATATTTGTAGAGGCAGCTGTTTGAGAAGGACTATTAGATGAGCCTAAAATAATAATCGGTTCTCTTAGCACTTCTGTTGACGTTTTTGCCCGAACACCTTTGCACGAAACGGCATAACCTATAATTTTAAAATTAATATCTAACACATTGTGCCTATCCGCCCGTCCGTCCGTCGATTCGCTGTTTTTATAGCTTTTCCGACGACGAAACTAGTAATTATTTATACCATGATATCGACTTAAGGGGTTCCGAAACTATCAAATAAGCTAAAATAAACCGTTTTACAAGAAATATAGGGTAGATAATCTAATTTAGATTTTTAAAACGCTCTGTTATTCTGATTTTTAGAATATTTGGTATCTTGCATTTTGCTTGATTTTCTATGATAAAATCAGCTTAAGTAATTAAAATTCCTGAATTACAAAGTTATAATTTCAGGCAAAAATGCAACATATGTAAAAGTTAAGTAAGTAATTCGATTTTTTAAATTAATTTATATTTAATGCTGATCTCATGCTATCGATCAATAATAACGCTTTACATGATATAAAGAAAGGTTCCAGGCGGAGACCTGTGTACGTACCGAAAGGCTTAGCGACAAACAATCGTTTACAATCGAATTTACGCATCAAGAACTTCTATTCTAAATCAATTGCCCCTCCCCTATGGGGGAGAAACAATGTCGCCATGGCGATCGAGGTGTCGGTGTGTCGTGTCTGCGGTGCGGCGGCGCGCTGTCGGCAAAAGACGACCCGCTGAGGTTCCGGTGATTGTGTGCTGTGGGCCCGCCCATAGACGGCTCGTTCGTCACATAAACCTGATTTGTACAATCTAACAATCGAATTGAAAATATCATTTAGTTACCATAACATATCGAATGTGTTTAAGCGAATATTGTTTCACATTTTAAAACTCTGTGGATGTGTTTTTTTATAAACTCTGTGGATGTTCTTTTGAATACGATTGTGTAGCTAACATAGCTTGTTAGTTATAAAATTGAGTTTAAATCTGACGTATTATTTTACAAGTAAACTAAATGTTTAACTTTTTTTAAATAAAACTAAGATTTTTGCCTTTTAATAATTACTAGCGAGATTTTTCGGTAAAAACCCCGCTAATAATTTATGATTGTAACACTAAAATCAATCAAAATTTGACTGTATAAATATATGAATAAATCAAATTAGAATGCTAACGTGAAAACTAAGGCCACTGTCACTTTCCACCTAGATGTTTTTTTTTTATTTAGCCATGTAAAAGTACTTATTTCTGTATTCGGATTCGGGTTTCCACTGTTAGATTCTTTTATTTTTGCTACTAATATTTATTTTACAAACGTTAATTAACAACCCTTTTAGTCAGTGAAAATTAAGTATTTTTTGTTGCATATTATGTTACAAGTTTATTTCAAATATATAAAAAAACTGTGACATTCTATTTGAACTTGAAATTATGATACTATCCTTTAAAACTTCATATTGCAAAAAGCTTATTAGCATTAAAGTCTATAATAACTGTAGGATATCCGTGGTGATCCGTGTTATTAAATGAAGCGATAAGTAAATATAAAATAAAATGTATTTGAATTAACTAAAATTGGTACAACGTAATTTTTTGACAAGAGTGTTTTTTTTCACATCTCCATGACAACCTAATAACCATAGATACATATACAAATCTCAATACACCCCCTTATTAGGTAGTCACATAAAATACAATACCTAAAGAACAATTTATTCTCCAATGCATCATACATTTTAAAGCAACAACAAAAATATTATAACTTCTATCAATAAACTAAACACTATGATGCCCGGATACCTAAGCTGTCGACACATTTATAATGCTTAGCTTTAGGTAACGGCTTAGTTAGAATATCAGCTACCATGGAATCAGTGGGTACATGTCTCAGCTCAATTTGTTTATTTGTTTTAAGAACATCCCTAATAAAGTGATACTTTATGTCTATATGCTTTGTGCGCGCATGATAGACTGGATCTTGAGCTATGAATATCGCCCCCTGATTATCGGCATGCAAGACAACTTTAGCATATCTCGGAAAACCAATTTCGTTTAACAATTTATTCAAATAAATACTTTCCTTAACAGCTTCCGACAAGCTAACGTATTCCGCCTCACAGCTGGATGTAGCAACGCTTCGTTGCTTTCGCGATGACCATGATATACAAGCACCGCCTAAAAGAAATGCATAACCTGAGTAAGATTTCCTATCAACAGGACAGTTTCCCCAGTCTGCATCTGAAAACCCCTCAATACATTTTCCTGTTTTCTTATATACGAGACCGTACTCAGCAGTCTTCTTCAAATATCTTAGTATCCGTTTAGCCGCCTTCCAATGACATGCTTCGGGATAATCAGCATATTGCGCTAATTTAGCCACGGAATTTGTTATATCGGGTCGTGTACCGATACTCAAGTACATTAATGATCCGATTAACTCTCTATATGGCCAGTTTATCTCTTCTTTTTCTTTATTTTTGTCAACATTTACTTTCGTCGTATTTGTTTCCATAGGTGTCATACATTCATTACATTTTTCCATTTTAAATTTCTGTAACAAATCTTGTATATATTTTTGTTGTGACAAGCTTATGACATTGTCAACCCGCCGAATATCTATTCCTAAAATGTACTTCGCTTGACCATAATCTTTCAAATCAAACTCATTTGCCAATTCATTTTTAAGTTTCATGATTAAAACCTCTTTCTCAGAAGCAATCAATATATCATCGACATAGACTAGAATAAATAAATGATCATCACCTTCTTTTTTAAAATAGAGACATGGTTCACTCTGACATTGCTTGAGATTCATATCCTTCAATTTCTTATCAAGCCTTATGTTCCATTGTCGTCCGGCTTGTTTTAAACCATACATTGACTTTTGCAAGAAACAGGTATCGCAGCCAGATTTAAGCTTCTGTAACATTTCTTTTGCTCTGTCTACAATCTGAGGATCTTCTTTTTCTCGATTTATTAACTTAGTCAACCATTCAGTTAAATATTCCGGTACCTTCATAAAAATTTCTTCATCTAAAGATCCATTTAAGTACGCCGTATTAATATCAACCTGATGAATATCCATGTTCAACTCTACCGAAAGTGCCGCTAGCAAACGTACAGTATCCAGTCTTACAACGGGAGAAAAAGTTTTATTGTAATCAATCCCGTAACGCTGACTATATCCCTGTGCTACTAACCTTGCCTTCTTTTTCGTTGTTTTATCTATATTCACCTTATTAGTTAAAACATAACGACAACCAACAACATTTCTATTATTCGGTCTCTGTACTATGTCCCATGTGCCTTTAGATATTAAACTTTTTATCTCTGATAAAATGGCATCCTCCCACTCAACTCTCTCATCACTAGCTAACGCATCATTCAATGATATCTGAGCTGAACCAATAAAATCTTCGTACTCCAAGAAAGATTCATTACAAATATCAGTCATATCTTCATTAGTCTCGGAATTTTCGGCCTTGGTCATTTTATAAACCTTTTTAGGTCGTCCTCTTCCACCAGATCGTAATAACTTTGGCCGACCAGGAGCTCTCTTTGAAGTTTCTTGTTGCTCACTTGTCTCGCCATTGTTATCTTCATTTATAAAATGTCTTTCCTCTGAAGACCCTTGTTCTACGACGTCTTGACTTCTAGTTTCTATACAGTCAGCTCCAATCTGCTGTTCAGGATATTTGAAAAATTCTATTTCGTTGAAATATTTTTCTCTTTTCTCTGAATGTAACGAGTCCTGATTACACACAAATCTACTAGGTTGCTTCAAATCTTTTTCCAGTATATTTCTCTCTTCATCAAACTTAACGTCTCTTGCTACCACATACTTCTTCTGTTCAGGAATCCATATAGTGTATCCCTTAGAGGTATCTGGATAACCAACAAATACGCCTTCTAAGCCTCTCGGAGCAAACTTATCCTTACCTGGCTCTTTGTTGAGTATGTAGACTTTCGACCCGAATCGCCTAAGATAGTCAATATTGACAGATTTCTCCAACCACTTTTCATATGGAATACCACCATCTAAAGTTCTAGTAGGACATCTATTCCGTATATAACATGCTGTGTTTATAGCATCTTTCCAAAACCCTATTGATAGCTCAGAATCTAATATCATACATCTGGCCATTTCCACCAAAGTACGATTCATTCGCTCAGCTATCCCGTTTTGTTGAGGTGTCCTTGGAACTGTCAATCTTCTTATTATGCCTTCACGCTGCAAAAACTCATCAAAATCTTTACTGCAATACTCACCACCATTGTCCGATTGAAAATACTTAATCTTCTTGCCAATAAGATTTTCAACCTTATTTTTATATCTTTTGAATGCAGTTAAAGCATTATTCTTTGAACTTAGAAAATAAACCTCACACCATCTCGAACAATCATCTATAAATGTAATGAAATATTTTGCACCTCCTATTGATTCGCATCTCATAGGACCTACTATGTCGGAATATATAATTTTTAGTTTTTCGTTACATGGACCACCCGATGACGAAAATGGTAACGCGCACAATTTACCTTTAGCACAAACTTCACACTTCGATAATTCATGTATCTCATTTTTATTTACATTAGCACTAACCTTATTTAACAGTTTTACGACATCCTTTCCATTCATATGTCCTAACCGTTCATGCCAACTAAATAAATCGACATTACCCAAACTATATGCATTTTGAGTTTCCCGTAAACAATACAAATTACCCTTCCGATAAGCAATCAATTTGATTTTTCTTTTATGATCGATAATATCAGCATGATCATTTACAAAGTTAACACAATACCCATCATCGACCAATTTAGCTACAGAAATCAAATTGCTCCTTAAATCCGGTACATAAAAAGTATTATTTAATTTAACCGATACACTAGAGCTCTCATCACATGCCGATAATCTGACGATACCATTCCCTTTTATATCCGTACTTACATTTGTTGCTAAATTAATTTTTGCTGTTATACCTCTAAAAGTATCCCCAAACTTATCAATATTGTTGCAGAGGTGAGACGTGCATCCACTGTCCAATATCCATTCGTCTTTATACATATTTACAGTATTACACACCTCATAATCTGAAAAATTAGAAATAACATTTTTTTCAACAACATTATGAACATTATGTTTGTTACCCTTTTTATAGCATTCCGAAGCTTTATGGCCAAATTCATGACATTTAAAACACTTAAACCTAAACTTCTCTTTTTGAGCTGCACTAGTACTTTGGTTCGTCCCGTTTGTATTACATTTCGTCTTCCGTCCATAATTATTCTTCCGACTAGTATACATTACATCTTCTTGTAATTTGTCATTGTTCAATCGTGATTCATTTTCCTCCAAAATTTTTATCTTCAAACTTTCTGGTTTCGGTAACTCATCCCGCGATTCTATTGCACACCTAAAATTCTCGAAACGTTCTGGTAGACTGTACAATAGCATGATAGACAACAAATCTTCATGAATATTTATATTCATATCTTCTAATTTGGCAATCGTATCAAAGAACTGATTTATATGTTCACGTACATCACCCGTTTCTATCATTCTGTGCAGCATCAATCGCTTCAATAAAGTAGCTTTTTTAGCAGGTCCATGGGAAGCATATACAGATTCAAGCTTTAGCCAAACTTCTCGAGCCGTCGTACACCCTCTTACGTGCCGTAACTCACTGCCACTCATGGATAGTATTAAGTCTGCTTTCGCTTTTTCATCCTCACTCTCCCATTTATCCAATTCCCCAGCATCTAAAGGTTTCGCTTTTCTACCGCTAACGTACTTCCAACTGTCATTCTTTATTAATAATGCTTGAACTTGGATTCGCCAGCTATCGTAGTTATCTTTGCTCAACGGTTCAATGCGCACCGCCATACTTGAGCTCATTGTCGCTCAATTCATAAATAATTAGATACTTATTAAAAAGCTCAATGTTACTTCTTGCAAAAATTTTAAATTACTCTTCCAATTTTCTACAACTTACATAAATATTTACTTATATTGTCTGGGCCCATAACCAATGTAGGATATCCGTGGTGATCCGTGTTATTAAATGAAGCGATAAGTAAATATAAAATAAAATGTATTTGAATTAACTAAAATTGGTACAACGTAATTTTTTGACAAGAGTGTTTTTTTTCACATCTCCATGACAACCTAATAACCATAGATACATATACAAATCTCAATAATAACCAACCTAATTTATGAAATAAGCATTTATTAAATTTCATCCTTAATATGATAAGGCAAATATACCCATTATTTCATTTGTGTGAAACAGTAGTTACCAGTAGTTACTGTTCTATTAATATAGGTAGCCTTCGATAAGCGAAGACAAGCAATTGCGTTCACATTTTTTTGTTATCTATATTGTAATTTTTTATAACACGTCATTATAATGAAGAGATCCTTAGCAATTAACAAATGGAATATAGTATGATTCTTAATTAATTTTAAATTACAAAACCGTAGGTTTGTTGTTATAATGTTATTTATAGTGTTGTTATAGATTTTGAAAGCAATAATAGCCTTTGTTTGTAAAAAAAATAATACAAATAGACACTTCAATGACTAAGCCAAATATGAGTAAATTAATTGCTGTAAGTTATCGCTTAATAGGGAATTTTTTCCCAGAATTAATATAAATAATAACAATATTAATCAAAGAAACATTACGCGGACCGGTTTCGGTTATAAATATAAAGTAAAAGCTTCAACACTGTTTTAGAAATAAACTTTAGGCAGAAAGGTTTGATTTTGATACTGTGAAAAATAAAAAAATAAAATTATACATATAACTCGACCGAATTAACATGACACCTGAGGCCCCTTTTATTTTTCCTCGATTGAAAATATGGAAAATTCTTTCTTCTTATAATTTTCATCATCGTCATTATCAGAGGCAGTGTCAGGTCGCAGCTCCGTTGCAACATATATCCGAAAAATACGTTTGTTTAGAGATGTAATAGCATTATAAATATATACGAAATTACATTTTCGGTGAAATAGGATAGGCCATCGGTGACATTTTAATTTGTACGAGTAGTCTTAATTTGATTTGGCGCCAACTAAAACAACGCACGAAATTAATTAATTATCTACATACTTGTTTGGCACCAACATAAAACTAGAAACTTGTTTATATTAGATATTAACGAATATAATTGATCTAAGCATAATTTAATTATAGGCAATTGTTTGAATTTAATTTGTATAGTTTGTTGATATCCAGTTTTCGTGTATCAGTCCGCCCGTCCGTCTATTACACATGGCAGGATGTACTCTTAAAAAAAATCTTTAATAAAAAAATAATAAAAATCTTTATTTACCTTATCTGATAATACTTATTACTAATTACTCTTAAAATGTGTATATAACTGTTTCGTCGTCTATTATGCTCTTATTAAAGTATTGTTATGCCCGTTTTCAATCACCTAAAATAAGGCATAGCCTAAATATAAATCACTTAATATTAAGAATAACATAAGCAGATTTGTCGTTTCACCAAACCTGTAACGTTAGGTAATGCCTTATTAAGAACTTGCTTATTTATGCTACCTTTTCTTTTTTTAATGTACGGCGTATTGGCGTTTACACAATTCCGCCAAGTCATGTTAAGAGCCTTAACACGTAAAGAGACAATAACAAGAATATATATTTTGAGGTAATAAAATAATAAGAAATTAAAAAAGTGTTCTTGTATTTTGTTCGTCCATTTATAAAAAGTCCGAAAAAAGAACTTGATATTTAAATTCTAATATATAAACTTGATTACAACTTATTAAATTGATTTTATCACTTGACACATCCGTTATGGCCAAAGAGTAAAAGTTTATGTCAAATTACGCAAATGCTCGGCAAATCCCAGAGCTAGGCGTCGCATAATGCATGTCCTAAGCAACGCTTAAAGTCGTTAGGTGTTTGATGAAATGCATTATCATTTTCATTGGCGAAATGCATTTTCATCTTTGACAATGCCAAAATATTTAAGTGTTAGATTTGGGCGACTCTTAAGTTTAGCGAAAACGGGCATTAATGTTGTATAGTAGGACAGAGCACGATGAAAGTGACGATAAATACATAGGTATGTTCAAAATGTTGTTGTACGTAACGGGTCATTAAGAAAAAAGACTTAGAAAATGTAAGACAAATAATTTCCTGATTTGCTTCAAAACTAAAGAATCGACAGTTAAAATTTGCTCCATGTACGAATATGATTCACAATTTTACACTCATTTTTAATGTATGTTTTCCAGCTATTACCCGCCACTTCGCCCGCGTATCGCGTAGTTTCCTGTAGATGAAAGAATTTTCATGATCGGATTAGTATTTCCGAAGATAACCTACCTTCTAAAAAAAAAACAAAGTTACAAAATTTACCTCTTTATAATATAGTATAGATAAGTAAAACGAGGTACATATCTCTTATTGTGAAAATATCAGCCTTTTATTGTTCCCACTGCTGGGGTTCAGGCCTTCCCCATAGATGGAATCAAATTCAATCGAATAGGGAGAACGGGCCATGACCTACCATCAGACCTAGCTCAGTGCGGATTGGTGGGTGTTAACGACTGCTGATACAGCCGAAACGAACGACTTAATGGGCCTTCCAAAGCACGGATGAGCTCAAGATAATAAATTGTGTTCACCCATCCTATGAGCGGCCCTTGTGAAAGTTGCTTAACATCGCAGGTAGAGCGCGCCAATCACAGCGTCGTCGTATTCTTTAAAAAAATTACATATAACCCTAAAATAATACTTACATACTATAAGCCGTGACCGTTAGCCGCAGCCGTGTAGCTGGGAAGTAAACTTAAGCTGTTTTATGTGATAAATTGTTGTACCATTATAACATAATATCATGTTCACTCGACCGGCAGGCCTGACCGACGTTTCCGTCAATAGTTTCGAGGACGTACATCTATTAATTTATATGCTAATATGTATTAATTAACTGTAAACGGTGGGACTACTAGTTTTTAAAGTTTCAACATTTATAGTCAACGTTTGAATAATTCAAATTTTGTTTTTATTATTTGATTGCGGCTGATGTAAAAAGTTTATTAATACGTGACCCGCTTAATATTACTCACTTACGATAGAAACTATTTTACAATGGAGTATGAACATAATATGAATACACAAAATTATTAGGAACTTTCTCATTACGCCATTAACTAATTAATTTTCTATATTTTAATCAATTGCAGAGCTTAAGCTGATATTGTTAAGTAATATACTAGAATTTGAATGAAATAAAAACTGTTTATTAACAGTTCTTACATCATTAAAATTATTGTTTATTTGTTAAAAAAATTTGCTTACGTAACTATATCTAGTTTATCTACGTAAGTATATCTAGTTTATCTCGTCTAACAATAAGCATTGTGACCGAGAAAATTTCTATCAAGTGCTTATACGAGTAATATCACCATATACCAAAGTAATCTTAAACAATCGGCTACCTGTTATATCTTTTGTTTTATATTTAATAATTATCTATTAATAAGTAATTGTACAACTTTTTATTGATTTCACACTTAGTCTTTAATTGAACAATCTAATTTATAAAATCTTGTTATATACGGATGGAAAAGTAATTGGGGTAATTGTGACATAATTGATAAATGACATATTAATGAAATTAACGATCAACTTTATAAACATTTCGTAATCTCAGGCAATTTAAAATTAAACATCTATACATAGCGCCGGCAATAAAGCGCCACTTGATATTATAAAAAAAATATACAATGGAACGACTCTACCTGTCGAATCTTTTACATCCATTAAGTTTCAATTGTTTGCTAATATCATGTTTTTTGCACAAAATCGGGATTTCGAACTACCCCATTACAATGCGATTTCGATGTAAACTCAAGTTAATACGAGAAAGTGTTTTATATTTAAGTGGATAGAGTCGGTTTTATATTAAATTGGTGAGGTATTTACGTGATATATTGCGGCTGAGTTGTCATTAGGTCACGTATGGTGGAGTGGGGACGCTCATCGGCGGTGATGGTGTGAAATGACTGGCCGCCGCCTTTTGATCTCGCCGCCTGATACCGTTTTGTACGGCGACTTTTTGTGGCAAGTTAAGGATGCAGCTTTTTGTCGGTTGTTTGTAATGCCAAGTGTGTGGGACTTGACACGTTGGTATCCATTGTGATACTTTCCTGTTTGTTGTTGCATTCCATCGGTCTTATATGCGTTATATTGTTGTAACAAATTCTGTTTGGTCAACTTTTTACATTGTTTCGTGACTAAAGCGTACAGAAAACATTGTTAATATTGCACAAGCTAGGAAGTCGGCACTATCGGCGTCCATTAGACAAATTGTAAGTGATTTTGATTCTGTTACTCATAAACGATTTATTTTATGTTTGCACGCGAGGTAATAAAGTGTCTGGATATCAATTACACGAATGAAGCATTTGCATAAAATTAAATATATAGTTGTTGTTTATTGTCTGTTGAGTATTAAGCGAGTTTTTGGGCTGCCTATTTCTTAACTATAAATCTATATTAAATTTATTGCCCATTTTATAGCTCGAATCAGTTATTTTATGGCATTTATATTGATTACTCCTGTACTTGGCTACTATTTATACCCGATTTTTTCATGTAAATGGTTGATTATTATACAAAAAAATAATAATAATTAGTTATATGAAAAGATTCCTTCTATTAAGTATTATATCATAATTTATATCAGGTGTCGTAATTTATTTGTATCAGTCACTGGCGTCGTTCTAGATACACCTAATTGTGTTAAATCTCTTTTTAAATAAGGGTTATTTATACAGTTTTTCAACTTACAGGTCAACAAATGTTTAAGATTTTTTTTCTTCTAAACAATGAACACAGAAGTGGGGTATAACGATGAGGTGTTATCGCAACACCCTGTGTTTATTTACAGATCAAATATTTACCTCGTCTAATGTGGAGTTAATGTTATGATAATATTATGTTGTGTAGGACATTTTTGTAGGTAAGATTTTTTGCTTAAAATTATAGTAAAATTTCTCAACCCTTAAGTCTTAAGATAAAAAAAAAGCAAGATTGAGTTTGATAAAATTTTCCGTTACTTAGAATTTGTTTGCAAGACTGTTTGCTACATATAAAACTAGCTGTTATGCCGCGGATTTCCCTACGTAAATTATGGCCTCTTGCACCCGTGTATGATGTTGTGTCTCATAGTGTGAAAGAATTATCATATTCAGATCAGGTTGGGGCCTTATTTTCTAATTTTATAGTCTGTCGCGATTACTTTCAATTTGAAATTAATAAAATATTAATGAACTTCACGGTACAACTATTTCAGTTGTGATACCAATTGCGATAGCAATGCTTTTTTGAAATATATTGAATGAACGACCGTTAGTTTGATGTTAGTTTGAATTGTCTAAGCAAAGCGAAAAATGCTTGAAAGCTATTGAAAATTGTTAAACGAAGGAGTTGAATGCTGAATGCAGTCTTTTAACGGATATAACTAAGTTTTTAATATGTTTCTTGATTATTCAAATCGTAATTCATTCCAAAAGTCATCGCGACTTTAAAATACCATAATTCCATATATAATTATCGCAATATATACCTATAGTGATCGATTTTTAAATTAACAGTAAGCCCACAATAAGCCAATAAGTAATAAATGACAATAAGCCCACAGTATTACCGAACAAATAGAAAAAAATCTACTTACACCAGCCTGGAAGAAATCGCTTATTAGTGATCAGACCGCCGATTGTATTTTATGTTGAATTTCTTTGAATGAAGTTTGTACAATAAATAATAATTAAATCATTCATTCAAAGTCAGTAATTTTATCTCTTTATATTATAAGTATAGATTGCTTAAACGATTAAGATCTATAGCTTCACTGTGCAATGAGATTTCGATTTACAAATAAATGTCGTAATTCGTGGATGAAGATTGAAAACGGTTTTGTTTTCGTTGCTTCTCGTTTCAAATTAATGGGTTTCGATTTACGTTTTTTATTTAATTTTAAGTGTTATCTCTACTGCTACTCAAGATTAGTGTTTAGATCTTTTATTTTTTCTTAATAGTAGGAAATAAGAGAGAGTATTTTGATGTTGCAACAGAGCTACTAATTAATTTATACGAGACCAAGTTTAACTTTAATTTGAAATGGTTAATAAATCAGTAATCATGATTGATAGGAAAGCAATTTCTGTTCAAAACTACAGTGTGAAATTTGGAATTAATAATTTGCATTTATGGGAGTAAAAGTAGGTGCCTGGGACTGATGGTGATTTTTTTTAGAATGTAATTGCAAAATTTATAAAATATAATAATTATCATTTGAGTAACTATCAAATTAATGTTATATTTTGTTTAATAATTTAATATAAATAGACTACTGAAATTTTTAAGCTATTAACGTTGAAATGCTGAATGGAGAATTAAGTGTAACACCTTTCGTTTTTCTTATTTGTAACATGTGATATTTGTTGCAATTATACATATTTTATCGATTTTATACCGAACATAAAACTAATTGTTTGTTTTGGTGTTTCTTTACATAATTTAATTTGTCACGCTACTATCTTTTTGGAGATGCAAACTTTATTGCTAAGGTAGCAATCACTCCCAGGAAACTTTATTCAAATAAAAGAAATTACCAAGGAAGGAAATGAATTGGTTAGCGTATTGTAAATAAATAAACAACATGTACTAGTATGTAATAGTAGAATTTGATCAGATTTGATGCGCAGATTCGTAAAGGAAAAGGCGCAAAACATTTATGGACGACCGTTACTTTTTACACAGGTGAAGTCGAATGAAACATATTACATTTCTGTTCAATACCTTATCAAACATTAAATTGTTACAATATACCATCTGACAG
Organism: Diatraea saccharalis; assembly: GCA_918026875.4. Classification (NCBI taxonomy): domain Eukaryota; kingdom Metazoa; phylum Arthropoda; class Insecta; order Lepidoptera; family Crambidae; genus Diatraea; species Diatraea saccharalis. The sequence goes on along the minus strand of OU893340.1, from coordinate 5,957,933 downwards.
TTATTGTAAACTCGGATGCAATGAAAAAGCTCCTTAATGTAAAAGATTTGTAAAAGAATAATGTGCCAGCGCCATCCATTCAATTTGCCGACGGCTAAAAAAAGGAAGGTACACGGCAACATTAGCAGCATCTTTGTCGTGCACTGGAACTGATTTTGCATCATTATAAATGACGCGAGATTGATTCGAACACAATACGCCTGTCAACCACAACGGAGAGAACGTTGGCTCTCATTGTTGTTATAATAAAATGAAGTCGTAATGAGTAGGAGTGGTGGATGACGTGATTGAATTAAAATTGGCCCGACTATGTCGCCAGACGTCGCGGGTGACAAGCGTCGCTGACGCATGTCGCCCGTGGCGGTTGTGCCGTCGTCGTCCGCGTCGTCAACCGCGGAGACCGCACCGAGCTGCACGATAATGCACTTTAACTGAATTTATTATATGTTAATTGACTCCTAAGAGAATTGTTTTATTTACCAATAAACTAAATATAACGTATAGTTATTTTTGGAAATTACTTATTGGTTAGGTTTTACATGTTTACATGCAGTCTTAGTGTAATAAAAACACATTTGGCTAGAAGTTAATATTTGTTTATAAAGAAAAGTTGTTTGAAAAATATCGACGTTTGGCGATGAAAAGTAGCGGAAATGTGTAGAATACTAACATGGAATAGTAATAAATCACAACAAGTAGTAAGATGTTATGTATGTAGTTTAAAAAGAAAATCTGGTTCTACCAAAATTAACTTAAAACGCAACATGAGACGTTTAAGATTTTGTCAACAAAGCGTCACATGACATTATGCATAATAAAATAAATACAAGTTACTGAAAAACTCCGAGGTTCGGTAAATGTTAAGATTTTCCTGTATAATTTAAGATTTACCAACGTTTTCCGGTAATTCTTATGTCTATAACAAATTGCCGACATTTGGGTGATCAACTCAATATTCATTGAATGAACTATACAAAAGAACGATTCAAAATTATTTGCAAGCCATTTTACAAATACGCAATTTAAATAAAATATGGAAACATTTATACTGAGTCTCCACGTAGTGGGAGTGAAATCGTTGGACGGTTTTGCTAGAGAACTATATTGTCAATCAATCATAAAACCAACACGATCGCAATGGATTACTCGTAATTTTGAATCGTTCATTTATATAATTATAGAGTAGATCGCCCGTCGGCAATTATTATAGACAAGGATTAACTGAAAACCTCGTTGGTTACATTTGAATTATAAAATGAATACTAGAAGAGTTTTCTTCTGTCCCATCGCTTTCAGAATATGTATCGGGCCGAGGGCACGCAGTTAGCGGCGGGTTTTGTCTTGTTTGTTATTAACAACAATGAGCCGGTCCAGCGGCGTGGCTACAAGAAAGTACGTTTATTCTTGATACACCTTTGACTGGAGTTACAACTGGAGTGACAAGACCAATAAATTTCAGCATATGTGTAATATATTAATTTAAGTCGATACATATTGTAATTTTATAGTTAACATGCAAGAGTTTTGTTCATTTTAATAACATATTTTCTCATTTTGTTGTAAAAATATGTCGACAATCTAGTAGAAATATATAGGACTATGATTTGAACGTATTTTGGCGTGTTTATAAACATACGAGTTTTCAAAATCAGAGTTCGTAATATCAGTTAACTTTTAAGTAATATTTGTTAATAAGTGCGAAAATATTAACGATGTCTATATATGTAGACAAAACGCATATTTATACGAGAAAAATAGTAAGTTTACGATATGAAAGACAAAGTGAGTTTTAAAGTACGAGTAATAAGAATTACTTGTAGCTGTACTGCTTCGCCGAGTGTCAGATACGTGTAGCGGGAGTGATTAGCCGTGCTCAGCCCTGTAATCACGCCTCTGTTGCCCAAGCGTCTGCGCCGACGCACCCGCCTCCGCCCGTCGCACCCCCGAAAACCCTGACGCCTCAGGCGAATATCTCCAGAGCAAACAGAAAAAACACGAGCAACACTCGTCGTGCCGCGTGTACCATCTTAACCACCCTTTATTACCCTATTACCTGAACATAAAGATCAAAATTGCGAGATTAGGTGCATCATCTTGCGATGGTACGCTGTTAACGACCCGACCTGTTTTCGATGCTATGTGGGAAGATTTAGCGAATTTGAATTTCGATTGCCAGCCGGGTCCAATGGTCCATCCATCACGAGAATTGATGGATTCGGGGCCAAAAAGATGCGAAAAAGCTTGCGAGATGAAAGCGGAGGGTTTCATGAGGTGTATTAGTAAGCGATGCTATTATGTGGAACTATTGTTTTTGTTTTGCACCTTCACGTTTATTAACATTCTGTGACCTCAAAGCTCGCTTAATTTTAAATACCGCTCCATTATAGTTTGGTACGGCGAGAGTTTATTCGATAATGACTCAAGACTTTAACGGTTCAGTAACAGGCCTCGTGTAGGGACTGGATGTAATTATGATGAAAAGTTGTATCGGTATTAATAATTTAAAATTGGAAAAATACGTGAAATGGAGAACAACTGAGTTTATTTTTTATTCAACGTTAAAAAAAATATTGATAAGAACATCAAATAACTCGATTGTTATTATAATCAGATTTTTCGTGGAAGAGTATCGGTGAGTAAAAAAACGCGTCGTCGCCCTATCGTCTGGAGTGGTATGGCGCAGTGAAACGCGTGCGCCGCACTGTCTGGTGCAATTCACACGTCATGCTCGCCAGAACAATCAAACTGGCTTAAATTGTACCACTTGATTGATTTCTCATGACACGGGTTTTTTAATTTATCGGATTTCCGAACAAGTAAAAATATGAATACTACATTATTATTAGCGTAAACCTAAAGTATAAACTTATAAACCGTAACAACGGAACATAATTGATTTCTGTTCTAAGTTCTGGTTTGTTGACTCTACACGTATAACAGTTTTGTGGCTTTACAAATATCATTGCTTAAATCAGTTAGGTACACAACAGTGTGGCTACTTTATTCAGATTTTTAGTTCCGTTGTCTATATTTATATATTGGGTTTTTGTACCGTGATTGTCTCTTTGTTTTGGTCGGGTAATGATAACGTCGGCTCAGCATAGTCAGGTGCCCTGCTAGCTTTTAAAATGACCTATTTTGTTTATTTTGCATACAAATTTGTATGGTAAATCAATGAGATGGATGTTGAGATGGTGGCAATTCTTTGTTTGAATATCTATAGAGTGTATGTTAACCAAAGTAAATACATCAAGACGTGTCTTTAAGTTTTGCTTTTGAACCAGAAAATTTTGGAACATATTTTTTATTTTCTATGTTAATGCAGAATTTTATAATATCTAAAACTACTTGACTGTTTAGAGAAATCAATGAAATCACAGCGCATATAAATCAGTTTGATGGGCGTTCCTTTAGAATATAAACTTGATTCTTGCGTAGCTAATTTTCCTATTGGCTTATTTCGACCAGATGCATAATACGGCTAATATTTATTTTGTCCGAGCTTTACTTACTTCGGGACACCCGTCCGGCTTACGGCGTTACATCTGCCACATTTCACGGTTACCTTTCCAATTTTCCATTCCCATTCTTATGTTGCTATAAAAGTTTATGTTTTTGAAATATATCGCCATTCGACCGACTCCACACTCTGACATTGGTCATGGTCTCTGCGAGCATTGACACAACTATTTCATTTTTCCTCAAACAATAAGTTTCTTTGTGCGAATGATTTTAAGTTTAATATTGTTTCGTTCTGGACGTTATCTTGTCGTGTGCAGGTGGCGTATGTACACGTCGACGTCGCAGTAACTAAGCGTTGAACGATTCTTTAGAGGTGCTTATTAAAATATTTGTTGTTCCGAAGTAATTTATTTGTATATGTCAGAATCTTTGAGGAATGCCGCCACGTCCGTGATGTAGGCGGCGACTCACTGCAAAGCCATTGTGGACAGCTGTGACCAATCATTCTGTTGAAGATAATAACGTCGCTTTCTTTTAGTTTTAGCCTGCGAATGCTTGCGAAGCGGGAAAATAATAAATCAGAAATATTTTGCTAAATTAAATTTTGATAGTAGTGTAGGAATTATTACGTAAGTACTTACATAACAGTACAGAATTATTGATAGATTTATAAAGTTCTCTAGTTCAGCTTTTAAGTACAACATTAGGTACAATAATTGTTCATAAAACTTGTTGTCAATTAAAACAACAAAACAAGATATGATTTTAATTATCTACGAGACCTATTTCAGGAAGATGAAGATAGTCAATAGGTGAAAAGTTACAAAATTAGAAATTTTTATAGTTGTTTTTCAATAAATAGGTAAGTAGCACATGGTACAATTCTAATAATAATAAAAGGAATCGATTATTGTGAGTATCGAAACAGTTGGCTCTCGCCTGCTAGTCTGCGGCTCGCATAGAACGAATCGGCCCAATTATTAAAAAACCGAAGAGGAAAATTAAATTGGGCTTCGGCCCGCGCGCTCAAACGATGAGACTGTTAAAACATTATGAGCTATACAATTTTTATCTCCCTCTTGGATCTTTAAACAGAGGAGATGATTCTGAAACCCGCAGACGCGCCGGCGCAGTGGGAACAGGACGGCGCACATGCATCAAAAAGGGATGCAACAGTCGACCGGCCGCCAGAGGTCGAATGTAAATGTGGAATGTTTATGGTTCTACCGTTTTATTTTAGTCTTGCCGGCAAAGCATTAAATATTGTTTCAATTGAAAGCGGCAGATCAGACGCAATGTCTAATGAAGAGTACATTAATAAATGCCGACACTTGATTGAGTCCGATTTGCAATCGTACTCTGATTGATCTAATAGATAGTAGGCGGACACTACTTGTGTTACGGCCATCTATATAGATCTACCGTGAGATCCACTTAAGTGTAACTATGTAAAGATTAGATTGCGCAGTGAGAGTGCCTTATAAGGGGATGCGTTTAACCTTAACGCAGCCATAGACCGATAGCAACACGTAATAAGCTTTGTAATAACTAGTTACTTCCAGACTCCTACCTATAGATAAATACTACCGATCAGCTTCGCGTCATGTTTGCAATTTACCTGTAGTAAGCTTAGTTCGCATATCATTTTTCGAAGCACATGAAAATTAGTTATTTATTCTAATCCTTGGCTCATATTATTAGTGCAATGGGGTCTTGATAAATGAATAAGCAATGGACACAAATATTTTTGTTGCTATATGATCCTGTAACAACAATTGTTTGACGGAGATAAAGATCTGTTTCGGCGATTGACACTTCATAAACACATTTTTAGATTTTGAATCTGCATCGCACCGATGATATATACTTTGGAAACTATTGCTTGGTCATAGAAATAATGTTTACACAAGCATTAATAAACTTCTATATAAGGTGGCAGGGATGTGCGCCAAGGGAGGGTAGTTGTCCCCTGGATTCTCTGTAGCTGGTTGCGTTCGTGTATGCGCTTTTAAAGCTTCTTACTACAGCAATCCCACTACAAAACAAATGCGAATCAACAAATAATTCACCAATAATTTGATTTTGGTGTTTTCCCGGCGACTAGCGATTGTATCGTGTATATGCGGCCCGACCGGCCGCGCACAAAGGCTTTGTCAACCGTTGTTAGAGGTACGACGGGCTGCTCATTGTGCGTGATTCGTCGCGGCGCTCGCGTGTTGCTATTGCGCCTGTTATGACTGAGATGCCGCGCTTCAGTCTCGCCGACAGAGGAGCCGATGTTTGCATTGTACTGACCGTGTAGCAATAGAGAAACTTCAAAGTGAATGCGACTTACGGTTTAATACTTTGTGGTAAATCGAATCAGTAGATACATAATTGAGCATTTTGATATTACCTAAATCCTGCTAATAAGGACCTATTATTATTCAAGTTTTCTATTTTTTATACCTACTGGGTGACGTAAATAGGACAAACTAAAGAAAAAAGAAATGCCGCCTAACGTAACACAAATACATGTGTTAAATGGCTGTATAAATTTGAATTTGCAATTCCTAACCAAGGAGGAGTTTGTGATTAAAGTGGTCAGTACGACAAAACGCCAATTTCATATGTCATGTAAATGTGAAAATTTTGTATACGGTTAATTCTAACTCTCTCAAGAAAACTTGTAAATTTTATTATTCATGGGTAATAATTTTTAAAGGGATTTAATGATATGAAATAATTAACATTGCGGTATCGTAACATAGCCTTATATAGTTTTTGTTTACAACTCATGAAACAAATTTATAACATTATCATTGTTCACTGAATCCGATCTAAAAGCGATGAAAGACAAGTTGGTCGACTATTGGCCATCCCGCCAAGGTGGAATATAAAATTCCACTCAAACTTTCAACTTAACTGAAATTATAGTAAGTGTTTTCAATGTTACAATTACCATATAGGAAGGTTACTTTGTAAATAAAACTGATTATATATAAAAATTTAACTTTGAGTATGGTCAAGAATATTAGGGTGCCGGTGCCTTATATCAAAGCGAGTCTTCGTGTAACGAGACGATGGTACGGGAACGATCAACAAATCACTTCTACTAAACCACTGAAGACAACTGACATTAACTAGTTGATATTGTTATAACGTCAATATTATAAATAGAAGAAGAAGAAGACGAATAAACATTTATTGACCTCACAAAGACACAAACAAGATAATACATTATTAGGAACACATAAAGCACAATAAAGATACAAAAGAAACAACAAGGTACATAATGAATAAAAGAGAAAGAAAGTGAGGTCTACCAGGACTCCGCCTCAGCTGGTGTTGATGCGACACGGAAAGCGCCACATCAACGCTGATATTCTGGCAGCAAATCTGGAGTTACATAAGTTTCTTACTCTGAAATTATATAAGTTTAAAAGAAAGTAATCAAAATAACAAATTTTAGTATTATTTTAAACATTCAATAAAATCAGGCGTGAAACTATGATCTCTACCAACTTCCACATCCATTCGATATCTACAAGGTCTACTGCGTTGTGACAGGTTCGATGCTTGGGCGAATTAATGAAAGGCTGACTAAGTTTGAGGATTGATTTATTTTATGATAAATGTGAAGGGGTAAAGAAAAAACCTGTAACAAACAAAAATGAATATAAAACCAGTTCGTATGTTTAATGAAATATAAAATTACAATTACCAAATAGAACAAATACCCTTTTTGGGTTTGCTGTGATACGTAAATTTGGTCGATGTTTCAAAGATATAATTTTATCTTAAATAATATATAATTTCTATTTGTATAGCCAAACTAATTCTTTGGGCGAGGTACAAACCAGCCTTCTGATCACCTGACCTGTCAAAAAGTTTCTTTTTTAACTCTTGATAAAGGCGGTGGGCTCCAGGGCTCAATGATCTGGAAGATATTTTTTATTTAGTATAGGTATTATTTTAAGGCATAGTTTAGATAAGTAGTTTTAATTACTATTAGTGATTATTAAGAAAGAATTATAGATTGAAAATATGAAGTATCTCTCTTCATTTCTATTTTAATCATAATAACTTCATTATTATAATATTTTATATTAAAATTTATACGATTTACGATAACATGTTCACAACAGATGAATTTTTTACAAACTGACATTCATAAAGGGCGTATTTGATTAGTCATAATTTTAAATTACGAAAGATGAATAATAAAAAGCAATGATATTGAATATCAAAGATAAAAAGTTTGCATACTTAAACCCAACGGTGGTACGGCATACCGTTAGGGCGCTTGTGCACTACACTGAATTTTCAGGTCCGGCGGTCCGATTTTTTCAGGTCCGATATGTCAGGCCATATGTGGGTAATGCGCGCTTGTGCACTGTCAGGAATTTTACCGTCCGGAATTTTACTTTTCTCTATTCCGGACCGGCTTTTTCAGGTCCGTGATGGCGGCAATGAAAAACGTGTTTACGCTTGTGCACTGCTGTGTCCGAGATCCGGAAAATTCATAAGGCTTGGGAAAAAATAATCGATTTGAATCGATATTTATTTCGGCAATATTGTTAATTTCCAATAAACTTATAATCGATATTTATTGTTGATTATAAAATGCTATATTTTATATGATGATTTAATATAGTTGGTATAGGGCGCTTGTGCACTACACTGAATTTTCAGGTCCGGCGGTCCGATTTTGTTCGGTCGGGAATAACGTGAAAAACCCGGATGAGTAGCTTGTGCACTTGTCCGTTTTTTCCTGATCGGAGCGGCGCAATGTAGAGCAGCTCTCTTTGAAGCTACACGTCACTTACGCTAGATACGATGAGGTTTTTGGAACAACGGTAATTGCATTCGAAGACGTAGAAATACGACGTAGACCATGTGAATTTGTGTGAATACCATAAATTGTAACAAATCTTGCAAAATCACTACTCTACACGTGTTTTACATCTCCACGGAGCATCCTCAGGAGTTCCCGACCACCGAAAAAATAAACGGAAAAGTTGTTATAATGTAGAAAGTAATTTCAGTAAATTTTTATACACTATGAAATTAGCCAAGCGAATCCATAAAGAGGTCGCGAATTACCTGGATCATATATAATTCAAAAACTTTCCCTATTTTCATAGATTATAAAAACAAAAAAATTGTTTATTTTAATTGCGTAGGCTTAAAAACTACATTTTTGATTAGTTATTAATTAATCATACACGTGTGACATAATTTACGCTACCGAAATTGCGGGACAATAGTTATTTAGGAATAATTTAAGAAGGAATTTCTTTTATTTCATATTAGGGTTATATTCCATATACAGTTACTTTCCTCTACTATTCATCTATCTATATTATAATGTAATGTAGATTAGGACTCTGTTTGTTAACCGATTGCAATAGAAGGAAGGTTATGTTTTTACCTTACAATACCTGAATAACTTAAATTTATCTTGATAAGTGTCCTAGGATATAAGTATCTCTACTGATACAAAATCATTAATAGCTTTTCGGTTAGTAAGGTCTACGTGCTGTAACATATCTGTCGATCTGTTTCGGTTTATGATGTATCTTTTGTGAAGCCGATGCAAAGAAGGTTCACGTTAACAATTACAGGACCAAGCCTTTATGGTGCTGTGAGTTTATGATTTGCTATGATACAACTGCGTGACTCTGCAAACTGGACGCCATCAATGTTTTGTTTTGTACTGATACGAACAAAATATAATTAAACATAAAGTAAAATGGTTAAAAAACCGGTCATGTGCAAGTCGGACTTGAGCACGGAGGGTTCAGTAACTTTTACATGACTTCTTTTACATATATATTATATTAAATATTGTTTAACTTAATATATATGTAATATATTTAAGAAAGTACGTGATGGTTTGATAATTCAAAGAAAGCTGCATTTATGGATCTTCAGTTGTTTAGTTCATATTTTCATTTTATTTCAAATCTTTTTTTTTTTTAAGACAAGCCCGCTTTTTAGGATACAAGTCCTATGTTGCACTAAAGTACATCCAGACTAAGAAAAATTATTTATAAATCACACGAAAAATTGTCCTTTGTGGGGATCGAAACACAACACTCGATCCGTGGGCATTTGCATAGCGACAACTCAACCACTCGACCTACCGTGCAGTCAAAATCTAACCTGTATAATGTAAAACAATGATGACAGTTCCTGCCGATTTTTTTTTTAATTAATGTATATAATGTATTGTATAACGATATAAAATAACCACAAAAGACACCCACGCTACGTCACTGTTTGTGATTGTAAAATTGATCTATATTATATTATTTATCCATATCTATAATTATATCTTTAATTTTTCTTTGATCAACTACCAAAAGTGTTGGACCTATTTGGCTTAATATGTTGTACATACCTAAATACGTTTGATTACTAAAGCGGGCGACGGACGTCTCGGTACTTATATGAATGAATAAAATAAAAGCATCAAATTCAAATTAGACAACTACTAACGCCATCTCTTGATAGTAATAAAGAATGAAACCGCGATATGGAATTATGTATTTGATTTTATAAGGATATCATCATCACTTGCCCCTATCCCAATAATTTTATTGCTAATCTGCACAACATGTAGCTTTCTACCAGATTTCTCTATATATGGATTTTTTAAACATTTTTCATTAATAATATTCTTCAGTATGGCATTGTGAATGCAAAATTGATCAAATATAATAATAATAATATAATAACCCTGCAATGATAACGTTAAACTTTTGTTGAATGTCTTCAAATATCTACCATGTAAATTTTTGTATTTTTAGGCTAAAGGACAAGGTTCCAAGCTAGAATAAATAAAAAAAACTGCCTAGATAAAAACGGCGTTTAGCGCAACTTCAACAGTGTTGTCCCACTGTAAGTTTTTACACTGTGTTAGTTACTATGATTGTACGAGTATCAATGTGTTTTACAGTTCATACGTATCCAGGTGTCTTAAAATAACCCTTTTATTGTAAATCATAAAAATTATTATTAATCATAAAATTATATATCACTATAAATGGACTTTGTGGGATGCATTATTTTATTTCCATGCCCGCTGTAAGCGGTTGGGTGGTGTGACTAATTCGCTAATCTCCAAACACATCTGTGTATTCATAACGTACAAATAGAAGGAGATAATTAAAAAGTCATTATCTCGGACGTCGTATTTTCGAAACGAGAGTAAGCATCAGAGCCATATGGTCATTTCAAATTTGGTGCATTATAAATGTTTCATAATAAATTAACAGCATCGTGGAGGCAACCAGCCGTTGTATAATAGTTACCAACGGTCCAGAGAGGTTAGTGTCGATTGGCATTTAAGGAGTGCAGATGCAACAGCGACTAACGGCTTAACGTGGTTTCTGATGGAATACGAAATATCATCCTTTGATCTCTTGCAAAAAATGCTCAACCTCAGTATCGTACACCGAATAGGACCCCAGTTTTAAGTCATACTTCTTGTTTAGGTTTAGTTACTAAATTACACACTTTAATCTTTCTTATAAGAAAACGTATGAAATTCTGTTGTTCAGATTATACTGTACACATAGCTGCACGTCAGGTTACTACAAAAAATTTCCTCAATTGATTTAGAATTCTACATAGAATGCATTAATTGAGGTTAAGAATCAACTAGAGTAATTCAACAGTCCTGTATAACCTGACTGAATGTCTAAAGTATTCGATCTGAGACTAAATTATATTTCTTTAATTTTCGAATCGAATCAATTTTATTTTCATTCTATATGATTACATATTTGTTCACTTGTACTTTTTATTATTGAAATTTAATGTCTCTTTATTGGTTCTTTGACAAATTGAAAACATAGTGATTTCCAACATGAACTATGTTTATCTTAACTCTTTCGTGGGAAATAAGACTTAGCTTTCCATTTTTGCAAATTTCCTATAAACAAGACCATTTGACTGAAAATAATTCAATCGAAAGTTGGGGTTCATGTTTAAAAGTAGTAATAAATTGTACGGACGAACTGAGTGTTTTCCAAATAACATATTTGATACTGAATAAATTTGAAACTATTTTTATTTGCTCAAATAACAATGATTTAAATGTTTTCGATTAATTTGGGTAATAAAGCATCTATGTTTATATTGGTTTACGTATTATGAATCATGCGTATCTCACTCGCTCACTTAGTAATAGCTAAAAAATTGTTTTTATAGAATTCCTTATGTATTCTAGGGCAAAAAAAAACAAAAATAACACATTTAATCTGTATTTTTTTCACTAATCTCTACAATAAATTATACTTTCATAAATTTGTTAGATCTGTACATATTTACATGACAATTGCTTCTAAAATAAATATCACAGTTCCAAGAATACATCTACAGCTAAGTTTTTATTAATTAAGTATAATATAAATTGTATCTACGATTATAATGTGAGAGAGCTCTTCTTTATCACCAGTGTCTGAATTCTGGTTCATATCCTGTAAAGAAAGAAATACATTTTATTGTTTTGTATATACAAAATATAGGTATTCATAAGTTTTATTCTATAATGAAGATAAATATATAAATAAAATCTCAGAACAGAGACACAGCGAGAGAGGTTAGATTGGCGGCACCATCACTTTTCTAAGTGTACAAAAACTATATGACTTGATTGAGTTGCACATAGTGTCAATAGTGTGGTACGAGTACTGTGACGTGCTTTATGTAATTCGACGACGAATTCATGTTCAGGTTTACAAGAGCCTTATAACATACTGTATAATAATAATATAATATGATAATAGTAATTCTTTATTCATGCCAAAACATACAGTATGTTACATATTTCAATGTTCTATAAGTGAAATTTATTATGGAATACCTTAGCTGTTTGTTGTGGATTATATTATAACATAGGAAAAATTATATACTTAATCAAAATTTTTTAAATTAGAGAATATATTTACGAGTATTTTTGCCTATTTTCGAGTTTAAACGAAGGTGTCAAGTTAAATTTAAGAAATTTATAAATTATTCTTAAGCCTTTTAAATACATATTTTCCATTATAAACACTCACTACATAACTGAATCCAATTAAAAATATATATAAGGTGAACCTGTTGAAATAAAAAAGAAACAAAATCTATGCTAATATGACAATAAATTATGACATATGTTATACAAGTCACGACAAATTCAAGACGACTTTCATCAAACCAGTTCAGAATATTGTTTTAAGCATCTTTCATATTAAAATTAAAATAGAAAGTAACTGATCTATGTCAACATCCAAGTAGCTTAAACATATCAAGCTGTCAAGTTAAACTAATATTTAAAACGAGGACGAGGATAGACTACTTAAATACGAGGTTCGACCACAGAACACGGAAAAGAGGTTTCGACTATAATATTTCGATATCATAATAAAAAATTATTAAAGAAAAATGAGTCAATAATCTCAAAAAAGCTCTTTTTAAAATGACGTATTTTTATACGACAGTCCAAAAAGAAGTGTGTGAGTTATGTTAATCTAAAGTATGTATGAATTTTGAAAGACTTAACGGATATAAATGTATCATGAGAAACCTTACATTCTCACAAAGAGCTTAAACTTTTTTTTAGTTCGATTTTAGCAGTCATGGTTTTTGTTTCCACATTTTTTTATTAAAAGCCCGACATAACCCTTGGACCCCGTAACTGAGGGAAGCGGGTATGCGTAATGCATTTCCTAGCGCATAAAAATACACTTACCTATTGAAATATATTAAAATATAGTTCTACCAATTGAGTGCTGTTAAATATTTCTTTAATAATTAAATAACTATTGATTTATTGGTTATGTTAGAACGGTAACATTTACAAATCATTTTACACGTATTTTGTTATCTGTGATTTAATTTCCTTAATAATTAATAAATCATTTAGTACAAGCATGTATGTTCATCATCGTTGTCTATAAACTGTTTACAAGCTAAGAAATTTAAGATATTTTGGATCTATTCAAGAGTATTTAGTATTCCAAGAATCTTTTTAGTTAACAAAATTGATTCACTTACATCTGTTAATCAATTCCATGTATGTACTTACTACTACTTAGAAATGCAGATGTGGTCCAATATTATTATAATCAAAGACGTCATCACCGAATTTTGCGTAAAATCTGGGCGTAATCTATACTAATGTAATAAAAAGGTAAAGTTTTTTGAATGTAGGAGAAATCTTCGGGAATACTAATTTGATCATGAAAATTCTTTTATCTACGGGAAGCGACATCATAAGGGGGTAATAAATTAAGTCACTGAACAAAAGATAGTAGGTATACATGCAAAGCCTTGGTTATTTGCTTACGTCGTTATAAGCTTGTCGCCTACGCAAACATATCAGGCTGCTTGTATCAGAATGATCCATTAGCGAGTGGTTGCTATAATCCTAAGGTGCAAAGGAGCTTTCGTTTTTTTATTACTTTATTTCAGCTTAAGCCTTCTTTGGTGCAGTGTTTGTCAACTTCGTTTATTAAAGTGTATAGAACGCAAGAAGCTTTCGGTGTGAACGGCGTATTATACAAGTTTATTTCTTAAAATAATGTTGTCCAAAGTTTACCCTCGGGTTCAAAGATGAACCCCCTTATAGATGTTTGCATTTCTGAATTTTTGAGTACCGTGCAGGTTTTAATTTAGGTACACAAATGTATGAGTCATATATTATTGTAAGTGAGCGTTTGCATAAATAAACATACGGGTTAGGTAACATACAACTGCTAATGAGTATATGCGCGAAAATAAGTATGCACTCTGTGTAGAGTTACATAGCGGTCGCATGTTGGGAAGATATCCCACAGCTGTCAGACTATTTAAAAAATAAAATAAAACCAAACGAGACACACTGTACCATGTATAGGTTCCATTATTTCTTTTTGAACTCATATAGACAAGCCCTATTTTATAAATTTCATATAATTTCCAATAATTTGTGTAAATAGTAATAACCAAAAATGCACGCTTAAAGAAGCTGAAAACGTAAGATTCCTAGACATAATTATTGACAAAAAATTTGATTGGTAACCACATATGGATAATGTTTGTAATAAGATAAATCGCTTTTCATTTGAATTGTTCAAGTTATCTAGAGTCGCGATAAGAAATATGGCTCTAACAGCATATTTAGCATTTGTGGAATCACCTCTACGTTATGGGTTTATCATTTGAAGCAACGGTACGAATGTGCAAAAATGTGATTGCGCCATGGTTTAAATTTCTTGGTATTCCACCTCTTCCTACTTATACATTTTTTAATTAGCGAAATTTGTCAAACAATATCCAAATTATTACACAAAAGCCCATGAAATGTATCCCAGAAGCATTAGAGATAAAAATAGAATGGTGCTCAACATAGCGGCAAAACGAAACGAGAGTTTAAAAAGAAACTTATAATATGTCCTAAATAATATTCAATATTCAAAACAATTCTGGAACCTATAAAGAGCATGCCTCTTAATGCATTTAACAAAAGAATTATATAATTGGCTAGCTGAGTGTGCCTTTTACTCTGTGAAGGAATACTTAGATTATCGAAACTGAATGTTAAAAGTTCTAATTTATGTTCTAGATATGTCTTACTGAAAAATTTGATCAATGCTTGGTGTGTTTTTTTTCTGCTATTTGTAAGTGGCTCAAAAGGCAATGATTGTATTTATTTTATGCACCTTCTCTATGTATCCTATTCAAATGCAAATAAATTATTATTATAATCCTACTTATATTATAAATAAGAAAGTTTGTGAGTATGTTTGTAAATTTTTCACGAGAAAATATTTAATGTATTTCAATGAAATTTGGTTAATGAATAATTCAAATTAACATTTAAGCTTCCCACATGAGCAGAGCCACTGGTGGAAAGCTAAAAAATATACGATAGTGTTGGGACTTTCTCGTATTAATAAGAAGGTCCCAATTTCTTGTTTGAGTTAAGATATATTTCCCTTTGTAACTGTTGATAATTTTAAGACACTCACATTGCAGTTCGGACAAATTTCAGGTTAGTTACTACAACAGAAAAGGAGCTTACAAAACAGCTGAAACGTTAAAAAATATATTTAAACAGCTTTGTTCGTATGCCTTTGGTCATTTAAATTATAACCTATGACACCCGCGTATAATGTAGCTTCACGTAGGTGAAAAATTTTCGAACTCGATCCAGTAGTTGCATCAGTAGAGGACATCAAAATAAAACATTACGTGATATCACGGTTATGGTCACGATATCGTGCTACTAGTGAAGTGGCTGAAAGACTCCTAGGCGGGAAGTGCATAACCACCCAACGACAAGACCTATTTTGCAAATTGCTGCGAGAAGGCAACCAAATGTTACGGCCATGCAGTTGGTTCAAAGGTTCCAGTCAGAGCACCAGTTGCTTGTGATTGATCAAACTGTGAGCAGAAGACTGCATGAAGTTAATCTTCATGCTCGCAGACCGCTTCAAGAAAATCGTGGAAGAAGATTACAGTGGGCTCGTGAACATTAGCTCTGGGAAGGTAGCCGGTGGTCTGTGGTCCTGTTTACCGATGAGTCCCGATTCGGTTTCCATCCTGATTCCCGAAGAGTACGCGTATGGCGAACTCCTGGTCGTGAGAGCCCCCTGCAACACCTTCAGGAAGTCCATCTATACTATGGCGGGACGATTATGGTTTGGGCGGGAATTCGTGTTGGTGGAAGAACAGATCTCATTTGGATCAGAAGCACCATGACCGCTGAAAAATACTTCAACCAAATACTAGTATCTATAGTCTACCCACATCAACTACAAATTGGCCAAGAATTCACGCTCATGCACGACAATGATCGTCCCCACACAGCACGAGTGGTCACCAGCTGGCTGCAGGAGCACGATGTATCGGTCTTAGACTGGCCCGCGCCATCACCAAACCTTAACCCCATAGAACACGAGTGGGATATGCTCCAAAAAGGGCTTTAAGGAATTTACCTACAAACATTGTCACTGGAGAGCAACTTTTTTTGCATCTTTCCAGGAGCTGGGACAATATCCCGCAGCAAGACTTTGATAAGTTGATTTAACACACACACACATACACACTCACGCGCGCGCACACACACACACACACACACACATACACATAAAATTACACGCTCATGAATACACATAAATTATGAACAAGCTTGTTACCACTATGAAAACACAAAATTGGTTTCAAGGATATATAAATAAAAACGTTTTGGAGGAATCGCAACTCCCAAAATTCAGGTTGACCCGAGTTTGGGAGGTGTGGCTCATATTACTATATTATGTAACTTCCTCGTAATCTCTTAAAATAGTCCCATAGTATGTAATTTTAAAAGTGAAATAAAAATTATTATTATTACTGACTATATTTTTCACTTTTTCTAGAAAAACACTTTTATCGTTATTTTTACCGTAATTCTACTTTTCATCTTTATTTAAATAATTTATTTTAAAGGTAAAAAAAAGTATTTATGTTTTATTCTATAATCTACGCTAATAAATGAGCTTTATAAAAATATCAATATATTATTCAGAAAAAAAAAAACTGAGAAAATTAAGAATAATTAAAATATCCCTAGACGATGTAGATGTGTGTATTAATTATATCCTTTAATATTCAAATCTTATGGTAGTCACTTCATATAAAATTCAAATTTCATAAGATTATTTAAAATAATGAACATTTGAAATAACTTATAGTAAAAAATTCAATCCTATTTTTTTACTAGGTTTCCTTCTAAAGAATGCACAACAGAAGTTAGGCTAATAAACAGTTAATTAATTGCACTCGCTGGCCGCTGCCGCGGCACGCTCGCTTCGCTTTTTGTTCTGGTCACAGTTCTAACCTAACCTAACCGAATGAGTTCCTTATGTGTATAAAAATGTGGAGTTTAGATAAACTTAATCGGTTTTGTTACAAAGATTTCGAAAATTATAATATCATAATACAGTGGAAAATTGTATTCTAACCATTTAAAATATTATAATAAAATTGTAATAAAACTTTACTTAGTATATAAAACAACGGTTGTATCAATTATATGTTATATGAATTGAACTTTATGAGAAAAATGTTATATTATTTTAGTAATATATCTATAGTAGGTGTAATATTATTATATTATGATGGTTATAATAACAAAAATTAACACAAATGACCGTTATACAAATTCATTAAGTGTTATATGAAATTTTTCACTTCTTGAATATTATGTTAATAGATATTAAACAAAATTAATATTATATAAAACAAGTGTGATTTTATATAAAATTATGATAATAGTCGTTTTTCAAATGTTTATTATATAGGTAATAATAACGTTATTGTTATGAAATTATATAAAGAGTTGCCATATCAAATGTAGCGCATCCAAGAAAAGGTTTAAATTCAACAACCAATTTTAAACGTCACGATAAATAGATCAAAGCTTAAAATCGACTAAGAGATCACTTCTTGTAACTCAGTTACACTGGTCTCTGTGTATACATGCGGTAGATATATGTGGCTCGTTTTCATTGGTCGTTCGTTCAATATTAAAATCAAAGTCAAAATTGTCCTTATTATAATTACTTTTGAATCGTCCAACTTTTATTTACCTACCACTCGTTCAGGATAGGATTTTTTATCTGATAAGAAAAACAAGGGAAAGAAGCATAGCTCTAACAGAAATAACGATATTTACAAAAAATCTTTGATTGACCAATGAGAAGAACCAGCAGAGGTTTGCCCGCGTGCTGACACCGTTAACCAGTGTAACTGAGCAATAACATGGCAAAATTTTAATTTGTGCATAAAAGTGTCCTACTGTTTATTATAACCATTTATTAGATCGTATTTACAAAGAAAGATTCTTTTTTTTTTATCTGTAGTAAACAAACTGTAGGTATATTGACAAAAATCGGTCATTCACCCTCGAGTTTGTTTTCTGTGTTCCGAATACATTAGGTTAAACATAAGTAACAACGTGTTTTTATACAGCTTTTCTTTTAGTAGTTTTAAAAAAGAGAAAGAAATGTGTCATGACTTAAAGTAACATAATATAATAGTTTGTGCAGCATTGATTATAATATTATCCTGTATAATTAATGTGCGCTTACCTTTGAAATGTTACAGGTACACCTTCAGTCAATTGTGCTCACGATACACTTAATCTGAAGTACCGTTGTACTCGACGTCCACAACGTTAATTGTCCTTTGCTAATGTTCTATTATTGTTTTGACATAACACGAACTGTCTTTGTTTATTTATAACTAGAGCTACATCCGAGATCGTATGTCATATCTTGTTTTACCTGTGGACAAAACATTATTTTCAATTATTAAAGCTTAAACATATTTAACGTCATTGGGAGGTAAGTATTATTTGATCGTGGTCACGAATACATATATTTAAACTTCTCCGCGCGCATCGATGTTATTTTATTTATGTCTAGCTTTCCGCCAGCGGCTTCGCCCACGTGGTCTTGTATTATACATAAAAACCTTCCTTTTGATATCACCCTATCTATGAAAGAAACCGCATCAAAATCCGTTGCGTAGTTTTAAAGATTTATGCCTTCATACGGATATAGGGACAGAGTAAGCGACTTTGTTTTATACTATGTAGTGACTAGCTTTCCGCTAGTGGCTTCGTCCGTGTAGGGTCTGCTTAGCTAGTCAAAAAGTAGCCCTTATGTTAATCCAGGCATTTACTTTAATTAAATAATTCATTTGTATTAGAATTCATATCGTGACGCAATGAAAAATTGAATAGTAAACAATGGTTACTATGGTAACGATTTTAATTCCTTGTACAAATTTCCATTCCCCTTTTCATCCTTTTATTAGCTGTTTTTCGGGATAAAATAAAGCCCATATGTGAAAGTGTTTTTGAAATCGGTCCAGTGGTTTCGAATCTTTTTCTATGCAAACAATCAAATCATTCCTCTTTAAAATATTAGTATAAATAGGACTTTAATAAAGGTACGCCTACTATCTTAAATCCATACTCATCAAATTAGCAGTGTTTTTGTCTTCGGTTACGATGATTCGGTTACAACTATTGTAAGGGCTGGTAATTGGAGAGGTGATCCAAATTCATGGAAAGGTCTCAATGCCGGATGAATGGATAATCCTAAAGACGTCCTAAATAGATTCAACAGAGACAGGATAAAGAAGAAGAAGAAGTCAACAAGGGAATAAAAATAGAAAAATCTGATAATAAATATTATCAATGAATTTTCGATAATTCAATTCTAGTCCTATGATAAGTAGCTCAAGTTTCCCTTTCTATTAGTCTTTATGAAAATGTGAAACCAAGAATTGAACTAAAAACTCATATTTCTTATAGATTTCTATAGTAAAAAAATATATTTATTAAACTAATATTGAAGTAGTTTAACGTCTTTAAATCATGCAATTAATTTACATTATGTCAATAAACAGTTTTATTAAAAATACAATATTATCGGTAAGTATATATAACATCTCGTCAATTCAAATTAAAAAAAAAAAATTAAGTTTTGTGAAATTATGCAATCAATAACAACTTATTGGTCCTAGTAGGACTGTACAATTATTTAGCTATTTGAAATTGCTATTTAGATGTTGTTACGAGCTGCGCATTCTGGATTTAAATACCACATTTATGCTAAATGCTATTTATTATAAAATAACCATAAATATTTTGATTACCCCAACGAGATTTCCGCCAGTGGCTTCGCCCTGTATTACACATATAAACCTTCCTCTTGAATCACTCTGTATATTAATTAGTTTTGATAATCATTAAAACCTGTTGTGTAATATGAAGAGATCATACAGGTTTATATGTGACTTTGTTTTAAACTATGTTCGAATACCATTTTAAGGGCACAGTTATGCTATTCTGTTAACTCATCGTCGAGCTCAGCATTGTTAGAGCTTCAATTAAATAAAATATAAAACCTGTATCAATCTTCGAAATAGTTTTTATTTGATTGAATCTCTAGCTGTGATAGCTATACGTTTATCACAGAATAGTACTGCTGGTTAAGTCTAGATGATATAATGTATTACATCTATACAGAGCACTGTACTTATATAAAATTAAATTCTGAATTGGAAATCTGAAATAATGAAGTAATTACAATTGTTTAGACTGAAATAGTGAGTGTTTTCTACGTTAGATTGAACCAGTGGTATAATTGTGTAATTTCAATACCTCGAAAAAAGCGATTTATGGAATTATGTAATGTTTAAAGTCGCAATCACTTTCGGTACGAATGATGATAAGGATAATCAAGACACAAAAAAAAAATCGGTGACTTAAAATTAAAATATTATTTGCGTTTAGCTTCAATTACACAATTCCAGTTATCGTCGACAGTGAACGACATCGCTCGTAAATACCCTTCAAATGTCAAATTTAAAGGAATTGCGATAGAATTTAAAATTAGACAATTAGGCCTAAGGTTCCTCAGAGATGGTGACGTCAGGCTATAAGCTAGGACATGCTTTGACTTAGACTCAACTGCACTACGATTAAAGGTAAGACTGAAGCGATGCTGCTAATCACAATTACCTTTCTAGGTGTTGTTAGACGGGAAAACATTAACTGGCCACCAACCATTACTGGCAGTACTGATGGTCGATTTCACTATGGGCTACTCTGTCTGTCAGTTAGCTGTCACTGTCATTTTGACTTTGACGTTTGATCAGTTTCGCGCCTATATGCTTGTCATTCTTGTAAAACTAGTGGATGGAATCGACGAGGTCATTTTAAATATCATATCAATTCACAGAACACACAAAGACGTCGTGTTCTGTTATATCAATTGAATAGTAAAACGCGAGCAGCAATGTATTCAGTTTTGCAGTTTTCAGTTATACTTTAGATAGTATATATTTAATTTGTATAAGCGTAGAGCGTGCGTTTAAGCGTAGAGCGGTTTCACTCTTAAATGAAATTTAGAGACAGTGGAAATTTGTTTGTACCGTCTAATACCAATACTGGTGCTAATACCAATATCAAGGTAAAAGGTAGGCTTAACATTGTTAAATAATCATATTTCCTAATCCTATCTCGTATCATGGCAGACAATGAGATAAGAATCGTTAAAATTAATTAGGTACTAGGTGACAATTACAATTATTATAAATTCACTCGTGTGATTTCGTGGCTATAAAGTGACCTGAAGTGCTCGTGATATTTATAAGTTATATACTATGATATATATTATTATATACTGCTAGATGTTTTCCCGACATATATAGTGTAGTTTATTATCGATGAAATAATTTTCATGATGGGTACAATAAAATACTTATCTTTAAAAAAATCGAAAGAGTAACTCATTATTATATGAGTATAGATTAGCTTTAAAACTATCTAACGACAAGTGAGTGAGTAAATATAGGTAATTGAAAAAATGTGTCGTCTTTATAATGAAACTATTCAGTTAAAAACAGATTTGGACTTATTTACATTCAAAGTATGTCGCCTTCAAGTCTCGAGTTAGATACTGCCGCCAACAAGGCTAGTGTCATTTGCTTATTAGATCGGTCAATTAAGGTTTTTAATAAAAGGTCATAAAAACACAATCTATTTATTTCGAAACAATTACGTAAGTAATAATAGGTTGTACCTGAGTATATTTTTTATTCGATTTTCAATCCTCATCAATAAATTTCATCGCAAAACTTTGGTAAATAGAATTAAATTGACCGCGGATGCTTATTAACAGTAAATACCTTATTAATAACTACTTCCTTCTAAAAAGTGTGGGAACTGTGTAGCTCTTCTGGTACCTATATCGTACTAAAAGCTTAATCGATACGATTATCATCCGTTCCTACCGGATAATTAATACATGATTAACATAAATTCAGTTGATTGATATATTGTAAAGCTATAACTTCTTTCATATTGCACTGTCTCAGCGCTTTATACCTCTTTAACGTCTATTACTTACCTTTAACATGCATCGGATAACAAGTGTCATTTATATTTGAGTATTTAATCATACTGATTTGGATGCAAACAAATTAAATTTTTTTTTTCTTTAATATGGACTTGTTCCGTTATACGCGGAAATTTTGCCAACATCCCGTAGTAAGTAATTACCTCTTTATAAAAATAATCTTAACATCAATACAAAAAAGTCAATGGCGGATTGTCAACTTCCAGTTGTTAGATAGTAGAATTGAATACTCTTAAAAAAGGTACATAATACCGTAAATCTTTGTCTATTATACGTAAATTTATGGCTAATACGACATTGCTCTCAAGAAAAAAAGAAAAATGATAAAAACATTATGTCAGCTTGTGTATATAGTGTAATTTATTTAGGTATATTTTCAAATTTAAAATAAATAGCTTACTTTTTTGTCATTTTCCTGACTGTGAATTGTATAGGTAATTGTATAGGTTACGGCGGAGAGAAAGGCAGGAAAAGCTATAGAATAGAGAAACTTAGAATAGAATAGCACCGGTGAATGTAGAGCCAGTAGAATTTTGATGCTCAAATTTGCGAAGATTGAAAATTAATTGTATGATAAAATTTATTCTAAATTTCCTCCGACAGATCCATATAACAAACATCAACGTGTCGATAATTAAAAACAGCAAAAAGCAAAAAGTTGCGTAGGCGATTAGCTAAAATATTACATATAAAAACACTTTCTTTCTATCGACCTCTAATTGGGGGTTTAATTGGGGCCTCAAAAAAATTTTTTTTGAGGACAACTTTAAGATTTATTATACTCTTTGAATAGGAATTATAGTATACTTAGTGACTAAAAGATCGAAATAAGATACGAAGATCGTAATAAAAATAAAATAAGAATTTCAAATATATTTTGAAACTTTAGATGCATTTTCCTAGTAAAACAAATATAGATAATTACATAATTTCAATTTTAAAATTATAGATTAAGTTGAGTTTATATAAAGTTCCATTGCTTTCGTTGTATCCTCTTGAAGATGCATTAAGATTCATAAAAACATTAGGGTGATCCCTAGAGCGTAAGAAAGCTCGATGTGAATTTTATATAATAGTTTCGGTCTATGGAAAGTAAGATAAGGTGATAGTTCCTTTTTCATAGTTGGCTGAACTATTTAATAGCTCAACTATAAGAGGGATTAGGGGGAAGTATGTATTTCTGGCTTTTTGTTTCTTTATTAACGTTATTACTTACACATTTTCTGACATACAAGTAGTTGGAGACTAGTAAAAGTAAAACTAATTTAGTTTAGGTCTTAGTAGAAATTAGATTTTGAAAATGTATATATATGGTCCGAGAATATATTGGGAACATCGATAAAACGAATTTATTATATTTATTAAATCTGCTATCTGTGTCACTCTTGCATGATGTAGCTTCCTATAATAGTTTTTAAAATCCGTCCAGTACTTTCGAAGCCTATGGAGGCAAATGAAAAAAACTTTTTCTCTTAAAAAAGTTAGTCAAGGAATATCAACATTTATTAGTTATTTTTTTCCGTGTAACGTTTGATTTATATTTATATTATCATCATATTTTTTATTTAATATGATGAACTCAGATGGTTTTTATTAGTTTCTAATCATAATACACATAATTAAATGCAATGATTTTTATACTGAGAACGGTTTATGTCTTGTTATAATGTGGTTCTGAAAAAACGAAATACAAATATTTTTTTAAATTAAATAAAATAATGTAACAAGTTGCCTAAGTTCTCGGATTTCCAAATATCTGGAAATCCGATATCCTTACTAAAATAGTTAAGATTAGTTTAGAACTTTTTTAATTAAAACTGCGCTGGTAATATCTTTATACAATAAGAGGCTAATAGAAAATAAAGTAACGGCTACTGTATAACGGAATGAAAAATCGTATTTTTTAATTTTTTTATTTAGAACTTCAGTAGCACTGTCCCATTATATTTAATAAGATACCTAATTAATGTAATATTTAAAATTATTGTGTCACAGTTCAGTTACATGCTATACCCATTCAAAATAGCTTGACCGAGTAGGTATAAGAATAGGTTGTTATCTATTTTTAGACCCCTAAGCAAAACAAAGTTTGTCAACGATAGCTAGTATTTTATAGATATTTATTTTAGGTTTGGAAAAAAAAAATGTTTTGTGAAAAGAACGGAATTTTTATTGTGTTCAAAGTGGCTCGAACATCGATTTCAAGTTGTTATTGAGGTCCTGAGTTCAATTTCCAGTTAAGTCTTTCTTATATGAACATTTCTATATTGACTCGGAGATTAATGTTGTGGCACCTTCGTTTTTAGATTTCCATAACACAAGCGCTGTGTGCAAAATCTGTGCTACGTCATTGATGTCGTCGAATAAAAAATCAAATTAAGTACTGTTCTGGAGAATCTACCATCACGAAAGTCAGTATTTATCTATGTAGGTTTTCCTTAAACATATATACATATACATAGAAATAAAACGCTGTCCTTTGGTCATATAACTATCGCTATTGCTAATGCTCAATTAATGTAACGTCACATATAAATACATACAACAATGGACAAGACGCTTCTAATGATACCTCATTTGTCTAGTTACGATGAGTTGTTTCGAAGTTATAAGGGAATAGATGAACATCTTACATAGATACCGGCCAAAATCATAACCCTCCTTTTCACTTCTTCACAGTCGTATAAAAAAGAATTAATATGAATATGAAACCTAAATGTTAAAGACTCACCATTCATGAATTAAGCGTATAGTGTGAAAATTGACTGGTATCCCTCCACGTCCATAACGGAGGTAGACAGGATTGCTGCAGGCCAGCTAACAGCTCCGCATGGTACCGCTGGGCTGCTAGAAGGTATGGTGGCGGTAAAGGCATCGGACAGTGTGGCTGCGGCGGTGGTGATGGCGACCGCCGCGGCTCTGGCTCTAACAGAGCGTCTATCGTAAATGCCCTGCGAGGTCTCGGTCCAGCAGGCAATAAAGCTGTTGTATCCGGTGCTTCTAACGGCTCCGGACTTGGTCTAGAGCATAAAGCAACAGGCGAATATAAACTGCCGTTCTGTAAACTTGCTTGAGGTGGTCCACTGGCCTGCCGAGCCAAGAATGCCCTATTGAAACTTGCTAAAGCAGCCAGCTCAGCGTTCAAACTATCCTTTTCTCCCTTGTGCAGCTTGAAGCGCTTGCGGCGGCGTAGTAGCGAACCATTTTCAAACATATCGAATGCTTGCGGATGTAACGTCCAGTATGCGCCCTTGCCTGGTCGGTCAGGCCGCCGCGGCACCTTCACGAAGCAGTCATTGAACGACAAATTATGCCTAAGAGAGTTCTGCCAGCGCTGCGTATTACGCCTGTAGTAAGGGAATCTGTCCGTGATGAATCGGTATATCTCTGATAACGGCAGCATCCGTTCCGGGGAGCTCCAAATAGCCATAGCTGTGAGGGCGATGTATGAGAACGGTGGTTTCTGGTCACCGTAAGATTCGCGCGTGGGTCGAGGCATCTTTGCAAAGAACCGTGTTGTGGTCACAAGTGTATCAGCTAGTTTTGGCAACAGTGAGCACACGTCCTCGCATCGGCACGGCAGATAAGTACTGGGGAGCGAGCGAGAGTACTAGCTGACGGGCGGGGCCGGCGCCGCCCCCCATGCCTGGCCCAATGGCGTGCGGCTGTGTTTGTTTGTTGTTTTTGTCGGCTCCGGACCCGTTACAGAGGAATTTAAATTGTTATCACGTTTACATTATACAAAATTTATTCGACACCGACAACACTTGAGCTTGTTTCGAAATTGCAATGATTAAAGAAGTAGGGTACTTATCGATAGTGTGGGAGAGAAAGATTCAGTTGATTGGAGATGAATATTTATTAAAATGTATATCATTAGCTGATACTTATAATAGTAACGTTATAATGTGCAATCACGTGTATAAAGCATTATTTTATAAATGCATCAATTAACTTTATCAAATATCATTTGTTTCCAGTTTATTTTATAAAGAATTTTCATTATGAGTATTACAAAAACAGCTCAGCGATCGGTCTGTTAAGTTAAGCAACTTTCGCAAGGGAACGTCATAGGATAGGTGTACAAAAATGATTTATCTTGAGCTATTCTATGTTTAGGAAGGCACGTAAAGTACTTGACTGCATCTGCAGTCCCTAAACTGTATGCGATCTAATTATCAAACCAAAGTTGCTCTTCATATTTGACTTGAAAACTGAATCTATACTCTGAAATCATAATTCTTGTAATTAGTACACGATAATAGGGATGACGACTGGGTAAAAAAAAAAAAAACTATTTAGTCCGTCAGGCAAATAACGGGAAAATAATATTATTTTCACTTCAATTTTACAAGAAATAGCTTAGATATCAGGCATTAAAATTGAGCAGTGGGGGCTCGTTACGTCACAGTTTTGTAGAAAATGTATAAAAGACCGCATGTGACATTTCAACTCAATGTATCGCTGTAATTTAATGATTACGAAAAAATACGTTTTTATATTTATCAACAATCTACCTGACGGACAAACAAATAAAAAATAGTCGTCATCCCTATTGTAATGGATATGACAATATCCGTTTTATTTCTTAGCATTAATAGTTCCGCAATCCGATTATCACGTATTAGTTATAAATTTATTTAGATGTAATCCGTCAACTCATTTAATAGAATTTACCTTGCACTTAGTTTTCAGTAGTGAACTAATGGGCCACATATTATTTTTTTATTAAATTCTCTAAATTCATCAGTAATGTTAGTCGATGAATCAATCACATTAGAGTTAAAGTAATGTTAGAATATCAATCACATTAAAGTTTAGAGACGCCTCAGGACAGAGCTCGCGAGAAACACGGTTCAGTAAAGATGCAACTTGCGCAGCACGAAACTACCTCCAGGCATGGCTGACGACGTGTTACTTTTATAAATTAGACACGATCCTAGGACTTAAAAAGCACTGAAACAAATTTGTGCCAGTGTGATAATTTTTAATAACGTTTTATCAATTTTTTCAAAAAGAAGCATTCGTTAAAGTTGATATGCTACGGTTCACAAAATTACTACGGTGAGAAGAACTTTCTACTGAGAGGAACTGGCAAAGAGCTCACCGAGGTCTGCTTTATCCTCCCTCTTTTGTATGATATAAAGTTGTTCAGAAAAAAGTTGGCGTATATTTACAAATCATCAATAGTATGTTCCCACCGTTACCACGTGTGTTCCGAAGCAAGGTTGTGCTTGAGATAATAAAATTTTCGCATCACAGATCCAACGCTTTAACTATTACGCCATCGTGTTTTTTTTGCATAAGTTAGCATAGACATTTTGTTCTTGCTGGCTACTTAGTGGAATAGAGTAGAAACGATTATGAAAAGTACCTTAACAAGTATGTATATGATAATTTTGCATAATGATACACTAAGAGATTTGCTTAAGGGTTAAGATATGAAAAAGAACGATAATGATTGTAAGTAATAGATTCAGACTCATTTATTTGCATAAATATGGTAAATAATAAGTCTCACGTAATAACCTATGTAGAGGCATGCAAATTATTTAGTCGGTCACTTCTTTAATATTAAAATATTAAATACGCGTATTAGAAGAGTTTGATCTATTTAAGAGTTCGATGTTGTAACAAGAACGAAATATTTTAGGAATCCTTGTAATCCTACACTGGAGAGTTGTTAGCGCCGAAGTGCTATAGTGAAGGTTAAAACAATGTAATGAGTTTTTAAATGTTTTTTTATTCCTTTGTCGTTTGTATATTATTTTCTGTTTTATTATTTTGTTTATTAAACACACTCTTTTCAACTATTGTCCTAGGTAAAGGAATATACCTGCATAAAAAATGTAAAGCGGTAGTAAAATGGTAAAATCGCTAAATAGATCTCATGTTATTTTACTATGGACTGGTTGAACAAGCCGCTACTCTTGCGTCCTAGGAGTTACTGAGGGTAAATAAAACCGAGTCATAAACTAATCATAGTTTTATAAATGTACAGCCCTATATTTTATTGGAAATAACTAATATATATATATGTCATAAATATCATTGACATAACTTTAATACATTATTTTATAAGCATTTTATTTGTGTTAATAATTAAAGTAAACATGC
This sequence comes from Diatraea saccharalis, assembly GCA_918026875.4. NCBI lineage: Eukaryota > Metazoa > Arthropoda > Insecta > Lepidoptera > Crambidae > Diatraea > Diatraea saccharalis. The sequence continues at coordinate 5,929,422 of OU893340.1, read as the reverse complement.
ATAAACGGCTTATACACTGGTGAAAGATAATTGTTCAGTTACTGGTGAGTTTACGCTACACAGTTACTAAGAGTTTTGTATAAAAAGATTAGTAATTATCATACATATAGTTTACCTAATGAGTTCATCAGAAGCGGGCAGAGAATGGTCTTAAAAGTAAAGGTTTTCATTTAACATGAAATACAACTAACATAAGCTCCTGGATGCGTCTACATTCGGTAACACTGCAAATGCAGTTTTAGAAGCAATTAGTAGCACGATATAATAGTTTTTTGGTCACCTAACCTTTGACTAGTATACTTGAGAAAGTAGATGAATTGCTCAGATTCCAAGATGAGTATAGCTAAAGCCCCCGTATTATGGAGTATCTTAGATAACGAAGGTAACACAACACACAGATCCAAGACAATATAAAAAAGTGCTTTTTCTACATTGACCTGACCGGGAATCGAACCGGGGCTCAGAGATGGCGAAATGTTAGAACCGTCGTGCGTATCACTCGGCTATGAAGGTCATCAACCCTCAGAGACTTATATATGAGAGTTTTTATTTTTTTTTCTTCTGATATGTACCTACTTACATTTTCTTTGTTACCCTAACCTTATTATGATTAATATAATTAATAAAAAATGTAAACATAATATGTTTCTATAATTGACGTCAATGCTGTATAATTATTTTTTGTATTAAAATAACAAAACAGATGTTGAAATTTCGTTGAATCAATAAATTAATTAACTAATAAAGAGTTGAAAAAATGAGCTTTCCCAACTCATTCGTATTCGTATATCACTTTCTTGTCAAAAAGGCGTCACTTTATTGTGTGATATGTATTGCGCTTGTAATGTAATGAAAAAAATAATACGAGAAAAGGAATTTGGAATGTTTATAGCCGCTTTTATCCCGGTAATGTTTGGGTAGCGCACTCCCGGCGTAAATCGAGCCCGTCTAATGCGGGGGTGCTAACTATTGTTGCTTGTTCGCGGCTAATGGGCCGTGCGCGCGCGCCCTCTGTTTGCGATGCCTACGTACAAACCAGTGTTGCCAACCTCAAGAAACTAGAAAACGAGAGATCACCGATAAAAAAAAGACAGTGGAAACAACAGGCATATTTGATATTGTACTCAAATAATTAAAATGTTTTATTAGTTATCAGAACTTACATCATCATCATCATCACCAGCCTTTTTACGTCCCGACTGCAGGGGCTCAGGCCTTCCTTATAGATGGTTAAGGAGGATGGGCCATGACCCTCCACGCTGGCCCAATGCGGATTGGAAGGTATTAAAGACTGCAAATGCAGCTGGGGCCAACGGTCTACATATATTTATTATATTATAATATTGATAGTAAAATAAAAAATAGAAAAAAAAATTAAATTATTTTCTACTTTCATCCTCGATCTTTCGTATTTTCTGACTCATTTACCTTTTTAAAAGCATACTTTTGTTGAATATTTGCATGTGCTTTCTCTGGCTTCAAATGAGTAGCAATTAGATTATATTTGCAATTTTACATACTGTGTGTGACATAGTGATGCAACTTAAAAAACAGTAAAAAATAGGAATTAAACGGAAAACAGGAATATCAAATTGAAAACAGCAAATTTACTGTTAAAACAGTAGGGTTGGTAACACTGATACAAACGGATTTATTGCGCACGAATCACTTCGCTAAATCACCTGATTTCTTCACGGTTGTTAATTGGCAAATGTATAAACTAACGATTGACTTAGTACTAACATTAGAACGAGATTATTCCTTTTGTTTAATTTGTTATCACAGCGTCATTTGATATACAGAGGAAAAGTAACCGAATATGGAATATTGAAATTCCTTCTTATATTATTTCTAATAAACTGTTTTTTTTGAGATTTCGTCCGCATAAATTGAAATCTCGTGAGAGAAGCATTCCGTAGGTGAAAGAATTTTCATGATAGGATCTCATTATTCCTATAAACAAACTAGTGGAAATTTTGTAAATTGTCAATAAGAAAATTCACGATTGATTTATAGATTTGTTTGATTTATTTAATTGTAAAAAAAATCTATCAATAATGATTTATAAGGGTAATCTCAGTATTGCCTTCGAGGTAAATTGATTCCTTACTTAATACTTAATTCTATAATAACTTTGTATTATTTCAAAGCCACTGTTACACCACAATATCAAATCATACAGAAATTGTAGAAAGTAGAACGTTCAATTAGGCCATCTTACGGATAAATGTATCATCTATTAATATCAGTGAGACTTCACTTAATCACCTAATTACCTAACTTAGTAATAACAGCAGAGATATGAAAAACAATCAAATCTAAAATCAGTAATCAACGAGAAAATATTACTTCTATATTAAGGGTTGAATAGCACGAATTTCACAGAAGGCCGTCTCAAAAGTTATTAAGATCAGAAAAAATCCCTGTTAAGTATTAAAGCAATATTCTTTCAGCATACCACACATACAGCTTTCATGTATGTAATGTACCAACTAAACATATTGGTTCATTAAAGGCATGAGACGGGTCTGATGTCTCGAGAGCTGACAGGCTATAATGCCGGCACCGACAAATTCTGTGCCCTATCGTTTCCTTTAATCGTGCCGCCGCCGATAGTTTCGTTCGCCAATCGGCACCCAACCCACGTCCTCAAACCGAATGGGCTCATTAAATTCAATCGCTTCAACACAGGAGCGTCATAGCCGTCCAATATGTAATTTTGAGATATTAAAGTACTAACGCACCGCGGGTTTTGGCCGAGTCTATTGCGTCTTCACATGTGAGATAGCGAATTACTGAAGTTGAAAGATAATGCTACATAATCGTCTCGGTATATACATATATAAGGTGAAATTATTATGTGCCATGACTTGGTAGAGTGGATGAGTTAATTACATTGAACAATTTTTAGTATGGGACCAACACTGAAAATAATCAGTTACCTATTACAATTTTGTATGAAACAGCTGATATATTTTTCGTTCAGTATCTTTACAGTATTCTGTTTAATTCACTTTCGCCATCTTATTTTAAGAAACGTTTTAATTTCTTTCGTAATACCCATACTCGAGTTTTAAGATCATCAGAGAATTTAAAATTGGAGACATCAATGCATTTCACAAAATTTCTGATAAATCTTTTTAAAGTTTAAGCTGCCCGTCTCTGGAATGCATTGCCCGACAATATAAGACGTGCGCAAACGGAAGATAGTTTAAAAAATCAAGTCAAGGAGCACTACCTTTCATTATGAACTTTACATTACATATGTATATATTATAGAAATAGTATGTATGTAAATTATGTATATATGTTTATGTCATGTACACTTAAGACACCATAGATTACCTAATTAAGTTTTAAATTTAAATTCTCCAGACAGTAACGATTACTTGGAAGAAACTGCTTCTCAGAGATAAGGCCGCCGATTGTTCTATTTGTGTTATTGTTTTCCTATTTAAATAAACAATGTACAATAAAGAATTATTCATTCATTCATTAACTTTTCGTGATGATACATAAATAAAAAGAGGAGCTTGATGGCGCAGTGGTTAGCGTGCTCGGTCTGCGGTACAGTTGTTACACAACTTTTGCAAGGGCCGTACATGGGATGGGTAACCAATAATTAATTATCTCGAACTCTTTCGTGGTTCGGAAGGCACGTTAAGCTATTAATCCCGGCTGCATCTATAGTCGTTAACTGTGTCTGTCACTGTGTCACATGGAGGGGGGGAGTCATGACCCATTCTCCCTATTAGATTGTATTCAATTCCATCCACAGGGAAGGCTTGAAAACCAGCAGTGGGTACATTAATAGCCTAGTGATGGCATAAGTAAATACAGTCAACGTAAAGATCTTAATTTCTAATTGTATAGTGTTATTCTCAATAACAGAAAAATATTGATTCCCTCGGATTAAAAATTGATTATATTACCTAACTCATACGAAATAACATGACACCTGTAGTATTTTCCATTTGAATTCAAACGCACCCAGTCGCCTGTAGCTACTTGCTTCGCTATGACGATAAATAAGTCATAGGGACAGATTCTCAAAGTGTTGGTGTGGATTTAGGGACTGATTGTTTTTGTAAGGATGTAGGGAGCTGTACGTATGTTTTTCGCGATTCAGTAGTGCTGCGGGTTTGTTTATATTGGCCCCTGAAGGAATAATAACCAATGTTCAAAGAGATTCTGTAAATTTTCAGATATCGGTTAAATATTTCATGAAGTCCACGAAGACAAAGTTGTGGACACCAACTAGTTTCAAGCATTTTGAGTTATATCGGATTTTTAAGCTTTCGATTTGCTCAGCACCACTTGCGGAAGAAGATAAAGAATGTCGCCTATTATTAAAACAAAAAGTTGTAATTCGTGTTTGATACGGTATAAATGCGCACTCGATTTTAGTTTCCATTACTAAAACCAAAAGGCGGCATGAAGTTCGCTGGGTAGGCTGCTAGTTTTATATGTGTTTACAGGAAAAGTTTTACGACTTTCATCATAAATATTAACATTCTGTTCAATCATAAAAACCCTTCGAAACCCTCAAAAACAATACGAATATCGTTGGTGTTTATCTCACTAATCTACAACATAATCGACTTTACAAAAAAAAAAAACAAAAATGGCATTCTCGAAGATACCTGTCACCTGTTGCGGTATCCCATGGAAGCAATCTTAGCGCCTCAATCGAGAGTGGCCTAATGATTACCTTTTGAACTAGCCGACGCCGAATGAAAAAACACAAACGTCCCGTCTTGTTATTAAGTGTGAATTCTACAAATTGTTCACAAATATTTGGGTCTACCTGGGCTTTTTACTGACTCTAGTAATATTTGCCGTGACCAAGTCGGGATACTCATAAACGCAGTTGATATACCATGAGGAATCAAGGAACTGGTAACGCATGATATGCTTTTAATAGAGGCAAAAAATTACGGCATGTTTGGCCTTAGATTTTCGCAGAAACTTATATATTTTTAGAGGTAGATACTCATTAATTAATCTTCTAGAGTAATTAAATTATAATAGCTTACATGAGTTAAAAGGAAATATGTTTCCTTTTTTTCTTTCGTCTTGTTTTTTAGTCTTTTTTTTATTTAACGCTTTTGCACAAATATACAAGGCGGGTTTAATGCCTAAGGCATTTTCTACCACTCAAATTTTTATAACGAATAATTTGGAATGTGTTTTGTTTTTTATCATTATTTTTCAGCTGATAATTGTATTTTTAATGAAAATGACTTTCAAACATATATTTAAAGCAAAACCTACATAAAATATGAAATGAGTAGAATTTAATTATAACTTGTATATAAGTTAGACAACATCACATATGTTGCTCAAATTACAGATAAATAACTAAAGGCCTTTCTAAAATCGATGTTTTGAAACAACGAAGGTACTAAAACACCCATATACGTAGAAAAAACATTTTTCTACATCGATCCAACCGGGATTCAACCTGGGATCTTTGGGATTACGACATTATGACGATCAGGTCAAGTGACGAACAAAAACTTTTATTAATTCTCGAATGATATAATAGATTTCAAGAGGTTAAGTTGTACATTGTAATAGTTAATCAGAAAAGATGGCATTAACGTGCACCGAAACTTATGAAACTTAAGTTTATATGTTGGATTGAGTAATTACTTATAGGACTACGTTAGGGTCTCTTATCTAACGTTCTGTCGATATTTTTGAAGACAGACCTGTATTTTTTTTGAGTGGCTCCACTTAAGTCTACGTGACAAACTTTTGGGCCGGATCACACAAATATTAATTAAACCAAAGATCAATAAACTCAAAGTGATTTATTAGCATTATGGTTTCTTAGCGCTATCAGTGTGTCTTCTACGTGTATTTTACAAACTTATGAATTGCAGAATCAGTTTCTTAGATCTAATGACATGTCTAGAGATGTGTTAAGAACCACAAATAATGACCCTTCATAAGTAGGTTACTGTTTATCGAGTCGTTTGAAGATAATTTTGCCTTTGTCGATTCAAATAAAACAAAAAAAATGTCATATAGGCGAATGCAAGCCACCACCGATGCACACTAGCGATGTTCCCATATATCACTATCACATAAACATCGGATGAGCTCATTCCATTGATTTGCAGGTTATTTTCTAATACTCGTATAATGTCCTTTTTATTGAGTGTAAATAATTGAGTTTGTAACAGTGCCAAGCCGCCGTCTGTTCACTAGATTTTTAAAGCTCCTCTCTGGATTTCCCACTTAACTTTAATGTCCTCATAAAAATTTACGTTTAACGTAAAATCACATTCGAATTCAATTCTTATTATGTCCTATCAAAATCGAAAATTGTACGGGGTCATAATTTATGTATCACTCTGTCCGGATTTAAAGAAACCTCATTGCTATCGCCGTTCGGTGCTAAAGGACATTAGTTCTTATATGCAGGTCTGTTATTTACATTTTTCGTTGTTCTGTTATCCATCTTACCGGTGTGCTGTAAAGCGAGTTTGGTTATTACAATATTTGTTGTTGGATTTTATTTATTTGACTAGTTGTCAAGAGTTACACGTCGGCGACCACTGATGTCGACCAGATGGTATTGATCTCCCTGGAAATATTAACTTATTGTACAGTAATTGGACGCATAAATCATATTGAGGAAATTTACATGAGTAATAATTTAAACGAACGATAAAATATTTATTGATGACTTTGACTTTACAATCTCCTTGCTAGCCGACTTTGGCGTTGTCAACTTCGAAGAACCAGGTTCGATTACAGGTCAGCCCTGCGATTCTGAAAAAATCCAGACCCATTAATGTGTTTCATTAATGTGTCCGAATTTACGTAATTTAATGTAGAAATTCTATTGATTCCCTTTTTTGTATGAAAATGCAAAACAAAATTGATCGAGTATCCGTGTCTCAGACATTCTATTCCTATGTCATTTCGAAACTGACTTCACTTATACCACAAAACTTCAAATTCAAATTCAAGATTGAGCGGACACCGCTCTTTGAAGTGAATTTGGACACAAATTTGGAATTCAAATTCAGGTTTGGATTTTGACAGAATTGTAGGACTGGTAAATGTTGATTATAAACTTTTTTCTCGAATCTGATATTCTGTGCTATATTAGATAATGAATTCTCATGATATATATATGTCGCAGCCAAGTGGTATAATTGCATCAGATGACCAATTGGGCGACTAGCCCTTTAATTGAATGGCACCATTCAATTTGTTAATAATAAACTTTTTTCTCGAATCTGATATTCTGTGATATTTTTGCTGTATTAATTGCTGTGCTATATTAGATAATGAATTCTCATGCTATATATATGTATGTCACAGCCAAGTGGTATAATCAGTCAAAGGGCTAGTACTGTAGAAAAATAGCAAGCATTTTTTTGGTTTCTTGTTGTCTATAAATTATGATATGCCCTATATCATTGATCTTCATTTTGTTTTATTTTTTTCATGTGATTCTGACATTTAATTGGATTGCGAAAGTACAGCGAGTTAAGCTTTAAAGTAAAACGCACGTGCTAATAATACCGCAAACAATGGGCGATTATTTATCCTCTATACTGTTGAATATCTCATTTGTAGTTCTTATCGGTGGTTATAATCACGTTCATATTAAAAAATAAACAATGCTATGAACGGGATATTGATGATAATCGTGCCTTGAGTATTATAAGTTCAAATGTATTAAATCTTTCAAGTTTTCTTGTGGTAATTTACGTTGAAAACATAACAAGTATTCTATAAGTGAATATCCTTTTTTTAAATAAAATGTGAAGGCTCGTTTTGGTATAATTGTTAAATGTTTAGCTACAACAAATACTTAATTTTAAAAAATTAAAACCAACTCCAAAGTCATGAGGACACCTATGACACTTATTTACTCTTAACCGCGGTCTATTTTTATAAAATTTATGTACTACCGTCCATATTTTACACTTGACTCCTTTTGGTCGTAAAAACTGGTTCACATTTGGTAAAAATATAACATAAAAATTATTTCTTGTTGACATCGATCACGTCATTTACTCACCTATATGTAATTGCCCGTAGGTGAAAGAATTTTTCAAACCAGGCGTTTCAAAGCCTTTTCGATGCAAACAAATACAAAAATCTTTTCTCCCTCTTATCTTAAATGAATCAATTGACGAGTAAATTTTATATATATTTTAATTTCTAATATTGTGATGGAAAGTTGACTATTCTCATGAAATCATTATTCAATTTTGCCTTACCTAGTTTGCTAGACTGGATTTTGATTTGATTAGTTTAGACAAATAAATAAAGTACCTATATCATAAGATTGAAAACACATATCAATGATATGCATACGTATTAATTTTCTACATTTTTTTCCAATAAATGAGGTAAAAAGTGTGCATACTTAAAAAAGGTATTGTCAACCATGCGTCTACTGAAAAAAATGACAGCTCATGTTGCTAAAAGTTAGAAATCAACAGTAGGGATATCCCTTTAAGTTCAATTTTGTTAAGCCGACCTTACACATTATATATGTAGTAACAGACAGTAGTTAGTTAAACCATAAATAATGGTCACGAGAGTTAATTGCCCGAGGCGGCTCTTGTAATTAAAAGCACTATTTACTGCAGCCGGCATCTCTTATGCAAATGAACATAATATTCATGTCAGATTGATATGTATACCATTTTAATTTCTCGACTACCAGTGTGGGTGTATCTTAAATGTATATACTGTTTTTATTTCTTCTAAGAATGTATTTTTCTATAGATAATTTATCTATATTTAGAATGCGTATATTAGAACAAATATATTTCTTTATGATATAGTGTTATTGATGATATGATTATGATTCTATAACAAAGTCGTATGATTCGTACAAAAGGCTTATTTTAACATATTAAAAAATAAATAGGAATAATCCTTTTGACCACGCGGGCAACTTCGCGGGTAGTATAAAGCAAATATTTTCAGGGAATTTAAAAATGTTATAAAACAAACTAAATTAATTCTAAAGTGCTTATGAAAGGTATCTAAATTTCGGAGTAGTAAACTATTAATGATAATTTGCGGGTTAACATATAAAGCGGTAACTAATTTAAATTATGATTAGTGAGTATAAAAAAGAACATGGAATGGACACCACAAACATGGCTAGTACGTATCAGACAATAGCTAGTAGACCAATTTGGTTCTGCCAGGCGGACACATGGTGCGCCCTCAGGCCACGCGATTTTAAACGTACCGCAAAATTAAATTATAATTCTCTATCGTCCGAACGGCTAATGTGGCAATAAAACTGTAATAAAAACATTTGTTATCCTGCGTAAATTATTTGTAGCTACAGGAAATGTCAATTTGTTAATTGATTGCGGTGAAGAGAAAATAATAAGAGTCCGTTACTATTCGGAGAGGGATGTTTTTATTGAATGTTAACGATATTTAACGAGAATAAATGGTGATGAAAAATAAACCTCTTGTCCTAAAACCATTTAAACATAAAAAATATACTTTATTATGAGTATCGATATTGAAATACGGTAGTATAAATAATGTAATTAAAAGTATACTGGTCCTTCGAACCGGATACAAACGGGCATTTGTACAAACTGGCCGGCGCTATCTATATCTAAAGATTGTTACATTACGCTATACAAAAGTGCGATAATCTCCTAAAAGGTGTTCGTAGTGTTGTAGATAATTAATATTTAGGCTGAGCGCGGCGCCCCGCGGCGCTCGCGCACCGTCCGCTTTGAGCCGCGCCGACGCCGACCACATTTGTCATGTTAGCGCGGCAAAGGTGTGAATGACTTTTTTCTAACCATTATTAATGACAATGATAGAAAATATTGTTTTTTGTTGCAACACTGTTGATTGTTGTCAATTAGTTTTTTTTTGTTACATCACGGACCTTTGATTGTGAGCGTGGCCGATCAATTATATCCAATCTGAATTGAATGTTTGGATTTAAATATAGCGAGCTCAAAGCTCAAACGCTCGCCAATATGTTTGTTTGTGTCGAATAAAAGACACGACCGATAAATTGATATTAGATTTGCGGCGCGCTTCGATGTCGCCGAGTATTTTTATGGCGTATCGTCGAGTTGCGATAATATTTTATCGTGAAGGGCAAAGAGCTTTCGCGAAACGATGTCATTCTTGAAACTTTCTTTTTTTATGGAGTGTAATATTTCGTAAGGCGCTACTTGTTTTGTTACTTAAAAAATGAGCTAAATCATTGAGGAGAAGAAAAGGTGCACCCCTCCGAACCACCCCCGTGAACAATGAATAATAAGCGACGACATCATCTATCCATTTTCTTTTTCAACCCCAACAATAACGGCGATGCCGTAAGAATGGAAACAATCGAAATTTAAATATATATTTCAAGAAAAATACTTTTCGTTTAGGGAAAATATTGGCCGTAGGGAATTGAAAAGGGCCGGTGAAATGAGACGTGATTTTTACTCGAAACATGTTTATTATTTTAACTTCCAGAAAAAAATATTTTAGAGTAGAAATGTTTTGTTTGCAAATTTAGGAGATTCGCGAATAACCTACGTATATATTTTATATTACAAGTGAAATGAGAATTAAATATTAAACTGATATGTAAACCTTATAAACAAATGAACAAGGTTTACACATTTTAAAAGGTAAATTACATAAATTTCACGCCAAGTCCATTCAATAAAAGGGGTTTAACAAGAGGTATTGTTCATTAGAAACTTCGGCCCTTTCAAACCAAGGCCTCAACATAAAGTAAGAGAATGTGCCAATGGTGCGGCAATAAATCAAGGTAACTTCCCGCGATTATATTTTGGGGCTAGAACAATAGCTATTATATTCAAAACAAATGGACTCCTTTGTGCCATAACAGTAAAGTATTGCTTCCGGCTAATCTAGGCTCGTTTGATTATTATTTTGACATATTAACCCAAATATTAACAAATTAACCCAAATCATTGTGACAAGATTTTTTCACCCTTGTATAAATAATATTGTTTGATTTATTTGTTTAGAAAATATTGAAATAAAAATGTAATAATTTTCATTTACTATCCACCAATGTTATTCTTAATATTGTATTTGAACCTTTAACTTTATGGAAATACATTGTAAAAACCGTAATATTACGATATTTCATTATTTCCACGTTCAGTTAGTATCCGAAAGATAACTAGGCGCCGCCCGCCCACTTGCACTTAAATGCACGTGCAGAAACCGCTACAAACCTCAAGCAACCACCGATTACCGGATGTGCACGTGTATTTATTTGCTTGTGGGCGGGCGGCGCACAGATAATACTTGCGGACTATGAAACTATCGTAAATTTTGCAGTTAATGAAGTGGTTATGAGTAATGCACGTTTTACTAATATATTTGTGTATATAACAACTTTTGAACGGTTTCATAGCATTTCTATTTTTCTTTTATTGACGTTTTTGACCCTTTACAGGTTCCGTGTATACATAAAATGATTTGTTGATTGTCTTTTTAATTAGGTATAGAGCTAGCCTAAAACAATACTTTTGGACACATTAACAATACAAAAAAATATATTTTAAGGAAACATTAACATTTTTAAATCAAAATATTTTTGAAAATATTTTTGACTTTTTTTGTTTACCCCTGGCTAATACTTATATTTGTCTAAATAATCAAAACAAACAATGTTACAAAAATTCGGCGCATGTATTTGATTTAGATAAATTTTACAAAGTACCTATCTGTTAGTATTATGTAAGAAGCGCAAAACATATAATAAAACAATGAGTCTATATAAAATGATCAATTATCCACGGACTATTTCTTGGTTATTATTAGGTAACATGTTTCCTTAACGGAACTTTTACCCTCGCAAACTATTAAGTGGTATAAAACAACCTATATGTTAATCCAGGCTAAGAATTGTTTATGGACTTTAGTAGTTTTTGCGTGAAAAAAACCCCCACAAACTTTTGCATTTATAATATTAATAGATTGTATATACAATTATCATTTGAAAGTTTCATATAAATTCAAATTCACCGAGACTTATACAAAACTCTTTTGTTGTGTGTAAATAGATGCTATCGTATCTGGTATTAGAGATTTTTCTGATGAATTAAACAGTGCCATTGTTTTGGGCGTCAATGTGTACGGGCTGAGGGGAGGGGAGGTGGGACGGGGGGCGTCGGTACTATTAACGTTCAGTTTGGAGATAACATCGACCGACAAACTCGATTAGCAGCCTGAGTGGATACCGCCGTGTGCCGCAAGCCATGGGCGATCGAAAACGTACTGTAGTTTTTATTATGAGTTTGCAGTGACGTAACATAAACAAAAGAAAACCAGGCCGAGGTCGAGTCGGTGTCGCGAAAAGATAATTTCATACATATATGCCATTTTCAAACTATAGACTTCAGGTTTTTTTGCAATCTGTAAGCAAAGAAGTTTTATCCGATTATTTAAAAAACATATTATCTGATAAGAGGGGGACTATTAACTTTCACCTTATTTATAAAATTAACTGTTTTCCTACGACTTCGTCCGCGTAAATTAAGGACGTAGTTGAAAGAATTTTTAAAATCGGTGCAGTAGTTTAGGAATCTATTCAATGCAAACAAATTATCAAATATTTTCTTTTTTTTTATATGAGTGTAGATTACTTAAAATTATACAAAGTTAAGCGATAAAGCCGCCTATTTTGACGACCTTTCGTAGCCGAGTGGTTCGCACGCCGGTTTCAAGGTGTCGCCATCTCTGAGGTTCGATTCCCGGTCGGGTCAATGTGAAATGTAGAATATGAATTTTTCTATATTGTCCCGGGTCTGGGTGTTGTGTTATCTTCGTTGTCTCAGATACTCCAAAATACGGGAGATTTAGCTACTCTTCTTGGAATCTGAGCAATGTATGTGATGTTGTTTAATAATATTGCACATTTGTATATTGTTTATGTATATTTTATTTTATTGTGTAATAAAGTGAATAAATAAATACATGTGATTCTTAATTTATTTTAAAGACACCAATCAAATTTTGTCAGCATGTGTAAAATGCATTAATTTTCGTAACGTATTTGGTTAATTAAACGAATGTGTACTGAATATCAATTCAATTAGTGTAATATAATAGTTTCAGAGCAAATCGTCTGTAGCAAACAGGCGGACCTCCAAGGAATCTTAAATACATACAATCTACTATGACTTGTTATATATACATGAGTACATACTAAAACAATATTTATTTGTCAGAATGAAGTGTGAGCTCTTATTTAGTAGGTGACATTCGAAGAGGGAAGCTTTTATTATGAGGTTCCTTTATAAAAAATAAAGTATCCTTATCAAAACAAGAGAATAATAAATAAAAAAAATATTAGATGTTATGATTTGTAAGTGGTTTATTATATTTTACAAGCTTTATTAGGGTCACCTATCCCGATGTTTGTCTTTCTATAATCAAATCTTGCAAGTTAAATTTTACCAACTTCCCAGTCTCCGTTTGAGGTGAAATTTTAAATATGCCTATAAAAAAAATATATTGATAATTAAAATTACAGTTAAAAAATAAACATATATTTGTACCACACGAGGCGGCATACCCGAGTACACTATCAACACAATTTATGAACATCAAAACAAGACACTTATTACATGCCTCGTCATGTATTAGTATGACATACAGCCAATCCCACTAATAGATATTCCTTTAATTCATATAATTTGGTTTTTATAAGACACGAGTAGAATATTTTGTTGGATGAAACTTATGGTACCTATATACATGTATATTTAATAAGTATTGAATGCCAACAACAGTTAACAATGTAAATTATAACTGGATTTTATATTTTTCGTTTTGTTCAAGCAATTTACATTTATATTGTCAATTAATTTGAATTAATAAAATGTATAAGTTTATGACTTTCTATAGAAATACGCAAGACGAATTACTCTTTAGAAAGAAATACTGTAAAAATAGATATGTATGTAAAAATAATTTATAATAATTTAACTACGGAAAAATGTAGCAAACGCTACGTACGTATGTCGTAGCACGCTACGACTTGCGGTCTCGTGTACACGAGTACCTTATGTTTCTTCAAAGTCGTAATCTTAACTAAGTCGAAGTTAATTACTTTGGTTCTCTCAAACAAGACTTTGGCGGTAACATGCCCGCTCATAATTCATTCCAACGCGCATCCCTTTTGGTATTATGGTACCGTAGACGCAACGGCGCAGCGCGAACGGGATAGCGTCATAAGTGAGAAAGAGATAGAACGCATGCGTCGGACATTATACGGAATGTTTATAGCATGAGAACTTCCTTTTAATTTTTTTAAGGGAGCACTATTTCAAATATTGTTTTAATCGATTGCCGGCAGACCATTTGGCGCGGGATGTGTAATTACAGACTAAGCTTGTTGTATCTCAGATACTAAAAGATGTTTCATATGATCTGACAGCAACAATAACTTACGCATTTATTTTATTTGTACTAAAACATTTCTTTTATTGATATCTTACATAGTAAAGCACGGAAATATATTTTGAATATAATATTATTCGAAAAAGTTGGGCATCCGAAAGTGAGCAAACTTCAAATTTAGAAAAGTTTCGTCGAAATAGGTTATGTAATTTTGAATATATGAACTGTTATTTTTTTTACAAAAACCGATTTAAAAACGTTAATAAAAAAAAACAGAAACTACTAATGAAATTGGTCGGAGTCTTGTGTACGTTACTACTATTAACAGACTGATTTCAAAAGATTTTTCGAATTATTATTCTTTTTTAGTAAGCATTATGAAATTGGCTTTTGCATTTATTTTAAAATACAGTCTATCAGGACTCATTCCGCAATCAATTTGAAATATGAGATTTCGGTTTGATCTGTCTTCTTGGTTTCTTAAGATCATAGCACATTAACACGACTCAGCAGCAGCACGGCACTATCTCAATTTTTTATTACCACTAGATGCCAGCGTGCTCACCGAGGATCAACACCGCGAGTTTCAAGTTGTTGCTATTAGTGACATAGTGAAGCTCTTTCGCTCGCTGACGCCTTGTGAGATGATTTAATAGTCTTTCAATGACAAGTTTACAGCTGGGTCAGAGCCACGCTGCGTAAGTGTGCTATGTGCTTTAATTATCTTTTGAATCAAAACAGAGATCAATATTCATCTAAGTGCCATAAATCACAGTTCATACTTACAATGAGAGCGTAAGGCGGACCGTAATTAAAAACACATCATGCTTTTATTACGAACCTCTGCGGGTGAGTATTTTCATTACACTGTTTACTGATGTACTTCCAATTAATTAATGACAACAGCATATAATTCTGTGGTATAATTGGTAAATGCACGGCACGGGTATATTATGTTTAATTAGTGATTTCAGTTATGTTAGTATTTATTTTAATGGTTTATGTAGGTGCACTGTTTGCATCTTGGCAGCATAAAATGATAAATGCAATTGATTTGTTCTTTATTATGAACGCTACAGGTTTTAAAATATTTTTTATTTTAAATATTTTATTTATTGTTTATTAATTCAGTTTTGTATAAATGAATAAATATTAGACATGTCAATTTTGAATTTTAGGTAGCTGAAATAATCCGAATTCTTTTATGCCTTGATTTATTGAAGACTCAGACTCGAAACAAAATAGAAAACTTTATTTTCTATATTGACCTGATGGGGAATTGAACCTGGGACCTCAGAGCTCACAACACCTTGATACCGGCATGCAAACTACTCAACCATAGAGTTATGAGTCTTCTTTATAACTGGAATCATTATATCGACATATGTATGTTACTATGTATATCGACATATACTTAGTGACATATTTCGTTGATTATGTTTATGAAGATTAAGAAATTATAATAATTTAAGAAAGTATAATCGAATCTAAAACGTAGACTCTAAAAAGTTTCTAATTATAAGATCTTAAAAACTACAAAAATGGTTACTGGTCAAAAACATTTAAAAAAGATTTCTCGCCTGAATTCAAATGAGGTTTATTTTTTCTTTAACGTCATTTGTTTTTATGTCGACATACGTTCTCCTGTTTGATTATGAAATTTTGCACCAGACATTCTGTCAATTCTATGTCAAACGTAATAAGGTTATATTAAAAAAAAGCTTTCTAATATTATTCAATTTTTAAAGCGTTTTTACTTTGTTTCAACACCGAACATTTCAGCTAATTTATACAAATATTTAATGAAAAACAAACGAAAATTTTATCAGTAAGTAAGTAGTTTTAAATATTATCTCCTTCAGACAGATGCGGTAGAAGGATTTTTTACAATAATATAATTAAAGAAGCCAGAGTAGATATAAGACTTCTAGACGCTCTTCTTCCGATAAATTCCTTGCGTGGCAGGTAGAAACTATATACCACAAGGTGCGGTCACACGCATTTTTCGCTTCTTTGACATTCATCATATATGACTATCTCTGCAATAGAGGCACTGTAAGATCCTACTTCCATTGTGTCATAAATTATTCAATTTTTTTTTGAGTTATATTAGCCTTTCGAAAATAAAAATTTTGTTTTTGGAGAAGAAGAAGTAGACCTTTTGATTTTCAATTATTCCCCACGATTAATATTTTTGGTTAAAAATCGGTCAGCTTATGTATTTCCCATTTTAATCAATCGATTGGTTAGTAAATATAAATAATGGCGCATCCCTAGTCGCAAAAATAGTAGTAAATAATATAATTGCCCATAACCTGTCGGAATGGCACCCGCATCGTACGACCGCAGTCGACCATTGTGACGTATTCAGGTAACATTCGGTTTAACGCGCCACTATAAATTTCACCGAGCGTTTGCATATCAACTCTGTTTATCAGTTTCGCGGTCACGCCGCCTCCGTTACTCTGCTAATCGTCTGTCATTTGTTATTTTTATGTGCTATCAATTTGTTACTTCAATGCACAACAATCTTGAAAAACAACCCTTACGTAGTGGTCTTGGCAGTTCTTTTCAGTACACGAATTCGCGCCGAAGATTTCCACGAGTCTGTTATCTACTATGCCGAATTCTTTTTAATTTTTAGAATACTTTTTAGAATACTTTTTAGAATACTTTTTTTTTAACTGAATTAAGCAAATTTAACTGAGATCTACAATTTATAAGTTTGTTATCCATTCACTTTTAAGATAATTATGTTGTTCTGACAATCATAAAACAGTGATAAAATTTATTGTAGAGTAAAGTATCCGGTTGTAGAATTTTATTCCTAATTATATAATAATGAAGTTTCTTCTTAAATTATTCCTAATAGAAAAAAATTTGAAAATTGTCTAACGTCTGAAAATTCTTGGATCTGTTTAAGAATTACTTTGGCTCATTTTAAAGTGTATTAAAATTTCTATACATTACAATTTACAAAATAATAACAGTATTTATTTTTAAGTATACTGTTTCATGTTTGGTTACTTTCCACTTCGAATAGAATACGAGCTAGTTCACGCAGTCAAAAGCAACTAATTTCAGCAATATCTATGTTTTATGGAACAAACAATATTGTGACGTTACGTAGCAGCTATTCGCCAACCCTGAGCTAGCGTGAAAGTTTACATTGAAAACAAATGAGCGCTGCGGTGGTCGTATCGTTAATCTTTTATCTAACCCGGGCTCCATTGTGGCGATGTCACGGACGTCGCAACGCCGACCGTGGCCAATGTTACCCTCAAACTTCCTCGTGTCAACCATTGTGAATGCACCATTCAAGTCACTAACATTAACACTATACGAATAAGGCTCAAATTGGATTAGCCTTTTTTCAAAAGTAATTTTTGCTACAATTGATTTTGAAGACATTAGCTGTCGCACTATCTAATGTGTATCGTCGTTAAATGTAAAAAATGTAAGAAAGGTACTGTTGTACGAAATATTTTTCTTAAAGTTTTTGTAACAATGAACTGATATTGTGTATAACGTCGCATTTTTCTATTACGTGTAACTCAAATTAATTCTAGTATAGGTACCTAATTATATAATAAGATTATTACTAGTTAATAATCTTTGAATCGATATTATAATGAAGATAATTGGTTTGAGTATACCACCCGAATCTTATATAAAAATATCAATTGTAAGTCTTTACTTGAATAAAGTTTGGTCAAAAATTACATAGAGGCTTATGGCAATCTAGAATAGAGAATTTTGAAATAAAAATTAAATTAGCAAAATTAAAGTATTAATACCTGAGGTTTTTATAATAAGCTAAATACTTGTGTTACGAGAAAATTCACGATTCCAGTGGCAATTGTACTCATTTTTTTTTGTTGCCAACAGTTTTGAAAGCCTCTTTGCAAAAAGGTATTTAAATTTTATTGAATTTGTAAGTTTACAACTTTATCGTATGTTTTATCTATTGTTTATTCATTTCTGTGGTTAATAAAAATGTTTATGCACTCCTCCAGCTACCGCTTACTCTGTCCCATTTGTTATTAGAACTAAGATTCACAGCCACGGCAATTCCGCACATTCACAGAGACAGTATCAGTATAACTTTACACCTTTTCAATTCTCTAATTATATATACATTTTTAATTTCGTTCTCTCCCAGTATTTGATTTCGAATTTGAACGAGTGTGAGAAACACAATTACAGAAAGCACACAAAAGCATGTTTAATTACTTGAGTTCCATTGTTATCATTTCTATGTAACATGTTGGCGGTGTGCCATCAGAGGCGTTGGTAAACCCCCGCGGCGTCTGATAAAAAAGTGATAGGAACTTCACCGGGCGGCCTCTCTCAAGCACTATTTGCTTACCACGATTCATTCGATTAAATCCTGAATAAACTTATTACTAGTGAATGCGACTACCCGCCGAAAGGTTCCTTTCAAACGATATTAAACCACATTATCCGCGTTTATTCCCGGCCTTGATTAGTACCGTATCATTTAGTCCTTCTTTGTAATTATTTAACTACGAGGCAATATGGACTTTAATTCTGTAAAATACAATACAGATTCCATCGTCACTTTTCAACGGCGGCGCCTTTGAATGAGCGAGATGAAAAGCTCAGCGCGCGACCATTTATCATTGGCAAACACAATTGTGTTGGGACACGGTTCAAGAATCGATGGACAAACAGATTGGAATTCAGAAATTCACTATTACGATAATGGCTTTTATGTTGAGATTAGATTTGAAGATGTGTAATTATCCTTTAATAACAAATTTATCTATAATATTGCTGAAGAGGATTATAAAAGAGTAATAAAATATATTTTTAAGGAACTTATTACGTTGGCATCTAAATAAAGCAGGAAGAGACTATCGGATCAATAACTCCGACTGTAATATTGAAATATGATTTTTATTTAAGGCGAGTTTATTACTCGTGCTATATCTAAAAATAATATGTTGAAGTATAGCAATAATATGTTGAAAATAATGATAAATCATGAAGTCTAAAAATAATATATTGAAGTATAACGCCGATATGACCATTAAGAAAATAATATCAAAAAAAAATCATCCACAACAAATAGAAAAAAAGGTCTTTTACATTTATTTCACAATACATATAATTAAATATGACTACAGTTGGTACTTCTGCAATAATAAATTTTAGTGAAACTAAATCATTAACATAACCATATAGGTATATTAGTCATATAAATAAAGACATGAAAGTTGAATTTATATTCACATGCAATAATTTACCGATCATTGTTAAAATAAATTCACAAAGTTTGAAGATATGAATTGTCTCAGATATCATACGGGGTTCGGAACAGTGATCCTATATAAGCAAACGATACAAGTCCATTATTGAACCTAAATAACCTTTAGAAGTTAATAAATATATATTTTGCTTATTTGAATTGAATAGTTTCCGAAACTAATGGATCGAGTATAAGAATTCTTTTACATATGAGATGCTAAATCATATGCAGATGAAATAAGCACGGAATAAGCGTGAGTTTTATTAAAAAAGATATCAAAGTAGATAAAATCCTAAACTAACCTAACTGTTTAACTTACGTTAGTATGCTTAGTATACGTTTGTAAGCAAATACTTTTTACACACACAGTTTAATTAAAAGATACCTATGACTTACTATGAATCGTTTATGTTTTTGATGACGATAAATCCATAATTTCCTAATTATAAGCTTTATACCTGTATACAAGCTATCTGTTTTTTAATAAATCCTTTATCGATTCACTTACATGTCTTATGTTATTATTATATTGTCTTTTTCTTTGTCGGTGTCATGGATAAGTCGACTTTTTAAGTAAACCATTTGCTCAAAAAACTAAGCCAACTTTCATCACCCGCTGCACTAGAGCCATAGTGAGCGTTAATCTAACGGAGGCGTGATCGGAGCCCCGCCTCCTAGGGGCGGGTCTGGGTACGGGCGCTCTGCCCCACCAGGTGCAAGCACCCATTGTCTCTGAGGGGTGGAATTCGTATTAATATATTTGTCACAAATGTTTAGACTTTGGAAGCAATATTGATACGTGTTTTTCCGCTTTCATATTGAATTGAGTTCAATTGAAAGTTGAGTAGTGTGGGTTCGCTACACCCACACTATTCAACTATACATAGTTGTAGGAAATGTAGGAAATGTTGTAGGAAATGTAGTTGTAGGAAAATTATAAAGGTGTGACTAAATGTTTGAACTAAATGTTTTGCCATAATTTATTTGATTTTGAAAAAATAAAAAATAAATTTTTGTTTAATATTCTCTTTAATAATCTACCTGATAGACAAACTAACAAATATTAGTCGCCATGCGTATTGTGTAAGATGATTTGAATAAAAACTAAACATACATAGCAATGTAACCTTTTCGGGTTTCATAGTCAAAAGTAAGTAAGTATATTACTTATATAAGTAATTTTTATATTTCTGCAATCAATTTTGAAATTCATTATTTACATACTAAAGCGTATAATCAATTGGTGGCCTTTTGAAGTTACCTGATTTGTAGTCAAAGGTAAATACACATTGTATAGCGTCATTTTATAAGTCGTTTAGCAAATTTACAGGTGTGTAAAAATTAATTTGTAGTGTCTGGTGTCTTTTTGAAAAAAAAAAATAGTTGTGGGTAATTTGTAATTTAGTGTTTAGTTTTTCTTTCATGTGTTACCTGGAAACGATTGCTACGTAGCAATAAGGCTCTCTCTTTTTTTCTCGCTTCTCTGTAATATATCCTGTGTAGCGTGCAATAAAGAATATATTCTTATTATTATTATTCTAATTCTTCGGTTTCTCAGCTTGAATTGAATCCCGTTAGTCCTCTGCAAAAATTATTATTATTATTAAATTTGCCGATCCAGTAATTGTTTCCTAATTATATGAAAAAATAAATAAAAAGAAATAAGTTTTAAAACTACAGCACCAACCGATTACAGCTAAATCATACTCTATAAGCTTGAAACAAGAAATTTATTTTCTAGCGATAACTAAAGTTCGTTTTAAAAGTGCCAACGCTAAATAAAAAAAAATAAAGAAAACTTAGAAATTATTTAGATGACATTGCTAAAACACGTAGTAATTATAAAAAAAAACAGAGAACTGCGGAATCCTAAACTTCGCGTGAGCAAAGGTAGACATCGCACGGTTTCTTAATACGTATAAGTACACACAGATAATCACAGAAACTTTTAACCTAAAGATTGTTATTTAGTTCTTAAATCTACTGATTAGTTAAAATTTCGTTAAAGAGATGACCCTATTTTAACAATTTTAAAATTATAATGTGATTTTGGCTATTATAAGAGTTACGAGGAATGGCAACAGTAGTTGTTTTGCTATAATGCAACATTTTGAAAATAAATAGTAATAATAGTAAAGTAATATATTTTCCTATGCATTAGTTAGAACGCCTTGAACTACCAAATGGAAAAAAGGGCCAAAACTGGGTCTTTCGCTCCCATTACGTCCACTCATACGTAATGGGACCTTGAGGACAAGACTCGGAATGTTTTTAATCCACCCTAGAATGTGGCTAGTCAAATAGGGGCATACCCACTAAAAGCCAGCGATGTCCCTCTCCATGGAGGTGATGCACGGGGACATCCCGAAAACCACTTCCTCTGGGGGAAGTGGACCCTCCTGCGGGTTGGAGATACGTCTCAAAGACATTCGAGACACATCCCAAACGTGGCGAAGGCGTACAATGCCCGGTCAGCGTGCGAATCGGCCGAACTGTCCTCTACTAAAGTCACAGCGTTGTTTACTGTGTTCTATATGATAAAATCGAAAAATATTATCGATATTTTATAGCTGTCTCTAAACCTATGACTCGTGTTTAGATAATTAATGCATGAATGGGAACTTACTTAACAATTTATTTATTATTTCTTTCAATAAGCGTATCTTTTCTAAGAAATGAAGATTGACCACTAGCTTCCTACAATAGTCAGTATACTTTGCTATGTAGATAGGTTCGTTCCACCTACAAAACAGTGCAACTTATTTTAGATACATAATATGTTTCTAACAGATATAGTCCACTGAACACTTGCATATCGTCTTCCAAATAGTAGGTAATATGGTGCTAGTTTCTTGTCTATCTAAAGGGCAGTACAAAACCTATTCTTATTACATTTTAAATAACTAATTTCGCTTAAATATTCAAAGCTTACAATCGAGTAAGTTTATATTCATAGATAATTGGGCCATATCTTTTACAGCTTTAATTATACGCGATCAAAATTGGATTCCATCAAAATTGGCGTTTGAATATCGTTATAATAAATATTTATACAGGTAGCAGCTGTATTAAAATCCTCGTTCTGGTACCCAAATAATAATTAGCCTGCCCTTAGCACCTCAGTCGGCGTTCGAGAAAAAAGCCAGCTCCGAGCCTCGGCCGCGAACGAACATAACCTGTAATTTGGAAATTATTATCTAACACATTGTGCCTTTCTGGTTATCCCGCCGGTCAATTTGCCGTTTTTATGGCTCCCACAGAGCCGCGGCCTCTAATTATCTCACCACGATCTCGGCCCGAGGCGCGATACCATCACGCTTTTCAGATACACAAACAAAAACCTTAAGACAACACCGTAGTGTCTATTTTGAGAAATTCTCTTGCCTCTTTAGTTAAACTCAGAAACATGAGAAAATGTGTTTGAAAGGGTAACACGTCTACGCCAATTCTATTTGTTTTGCATTGAAGAGTCTTAACAGGTTTAATTACTTTACGATTATAACGAGATGAGAGCTACAGAAAAATACTATAACCGTCATTTTTCGAAAACGAGACTAGTTTTTTATGCCTCGCTGTCA
This sequence comes from Diatraea saccharalis, assembly GCA_918026875.4. Classification (NCBI taxonomy): domain Eukaryota; kingdom Metazoa; phylum Arthropoda; class Insecta; order Lepidoptera; family Crambidae; genus Diatraea; species Diatraea saccharalis. The sequence goes on along the minus strand of OU893340.1, from coordinate 5,906,169 downwards.
AGGGAATGTTGATAGTCGTATGAAAGAGCACCGATAATAAAATTATGAATGCTAATGAAAAGCGGTAGCCGTTGATATGTTAAGAAAATGTATCTTATTAAATACTATAATATTGAGTCACCATTTTGTTTTTATGTCGTTCATATATCTATGCATATGCATCGTAAATTTAAATTATAATCGGTAGGTTTTAACGCCCAATTTTTAAATTGGAGAAACGTAACGAACCGAGAAAACGTATAAATGCAGTCGTTTGGGAGCGCTCGCCCCTTTGTATTCTATTAGAAAGGACTACCAATAAAATTAATTTATTCCACGATTATAACAGTAACGTGAGTTCAAAAAGGAGCCGCGAGGTGGTCATTAATCATATTAATTAAGACGAGGCAATGAGCTTTTTTTCGAACGCGGATAAACGAGGATGGTCGTTTCGTGCGTGCGCAATAACGCGAACGGAGCAAGGGTTAACACATATAGCATAACGGCCGGGACTTGAATCCAATGTACATATCAAGAAATTTAAAGCGTTTCATAATCAATATATGAAAACGTGCTCAGTCGGGACGGGGCGGGCTACGTATATGTACCCGACGTTTAATGGCTTATTTACACTGGTCGATAATGTCTGCGGCTCGATTTTATTGATCGAAAAATCCTGTTTAAGCTCATCAGATCCAATCATGGTCAGGTGTATCTAGTTTTAATCGGATATTTAATCTAGTCAAACGGTAACCCTAAATAATGCACTGACACAAATGGCACGCTGGCGCTGGCAGCGACTGTACCGTGATAACAATGAGTTTGCGTTCACAAATACGCGTTTCATCTTAGATGCTTAATAACATATGTAGAATGCATACTAGGTACTCAATTTTTGAAACCATTAAATTTTTGACTATTGAAGCATAGGATCATTCAAAGAAGTTTGAAATAACTTCATATATCAATATGAAGTATTAATAATAAATTGCGATTTAAATTAAATCTATATTTCTATAATGGAAATAGTGAATTAAATATTGTATTGTTATTATAATAGTAAATGATACATTGCAATGTATCATTCTCTAAATTATATTAAAATAGAATATTAATTGTTTTTTTAAACATTATACCTACATAGAGCCCCCTATTCACCTACAAGGACGGCGGTCCAGTGAAGTTGGACTACCCGACAAATCCTTCCATACCACCCTCTCGCGTGGTCCGGGCCCTGTTATCCGACAAGGAATGTCTAGGACGATCCAGACCGTACATACGTGTAAATCATTTTTTTAAATGGAAATTAAGATTCAAACCTGGGCCTCCAACCTATCCTAAGACAGGTTGAAGCATGATTGCCCTACCTGGTAAAACCCGCTACAGAATAACTTCGATGGGGGAAAGGATTCGAGATCGAGCAAGAAGCTCGCCTGAGCTACCTATAATATACTTACCTGCTATTATTATAAAGTTTTGCTCAGAATAGGATAAGAAGGTATATACTACGAGGGTCAAACTGAAAGTTCTTAGAAAATCAAAAACTGATTACATTAGCCAGTTATTAGTTTTATTATATCTTTTCAAAATATTGTCCATTCACGTCAATACACCGCTGCATGCGATGGAACCACTGGGAAAAGCACTTTGCCCACTCGTCCTTAGGGGTCTCTTCAATGGCATCGCGATACGCAGCCACCGCTTCTTCAGCATTCATAAACCGCTTTCCTTTAAGTTTTTCTTTAATTTTTGGAAATAAATAAAAATCACAAGGCGCGAGGTCGGGGCTATACGGCGGGTGACCCAGTAATTCAACGTTCGATGTCGCCAAATAGTCGATCGTTCGCTTGGCGGTGTGCGACGAGGCGTTGTCGTGGTGAAGGAGGATCCTACTGCGAGGTCGTTTCTCTCGAACTTTTTCCAAGACAAGTGGCAAACAATTGGTAGTGTACCATTCTGCAGAAACTGTTTTTTGATCCTCTAACACAATTGTTGCAAAATGACCTATCCTTCCAAAGAACGAGGCCACCATTTTTTTTCCCGCACTTCGATCTCTCTTCACTTTAGTTGGCAACTCCTCGAAAGGAAACACCCACTGAGCAGATTGTCTTTTGGTTTTAGGATCATAACAGTAAATCCAGCTTTCGTCACCTGTTAGTATGTCGAACACAGCATTTGAGTCACCTCCGTTAAATCTTTCAATCATTTTACGACACCAATCCACACGATGGAGTTTTTGAGCCTCAGTCAAATTATGAGGTATCCACCGGGCGCAAAGCTTCCTGACCGCTAAATGTTCGTGGAGGATTTTGTGCACTTGACTCATACCGATGCCTAAGCTTGTCCGAATCTGTTGATAGGTCACTCTTTTGTCAGTCTCTATCATACGCCGCACAACACAGATGTTATCTTCAGTCGTCGCCGTAGAAGGCCGTCCCTCACGTAAATCATCAGTGAGATTAGTGCGACCACGTTTAAACTCATTAAACCAGTTGTAAACAGTCGCACGAGATGGGGCTTCATCGTGAAAGGCCAATCGTAGTCTATCATAACTTTCTTGTTGACTTAAATGACATCGAAAGTCATAAAAAATCATTGCACGAAAATTTTCTCGTGTTAAATTCATGATGACGTGACACAGACAATTTTCAATTTGCCGCCAAATCGTAAAACAAATGACAAATGAATGAAATATATACTCAGTAATATTGGCAAAGAGTTATATTTTCAAATTTTAGAATTATTTTTTTATTATATTGTTTATAAGTGGCCAGTTCTAAGAACTTTCAGTTTGACCCTCGTATATTAAACCGACTTCAACAAAAATCGCAATAAAGAGAGACGACTGAAAAGAGAGAAATAATGCCACAAATTTTTATCTTCAATAAAACCGAAACAGAAAAAGTGAATACACAAACAATTTTTTTCGAAGTCGGTGTCAGCCGTGTCATTAGTAAGAAGTAAAACAGCACTATCAGTTAGTCAGTTAGTATTTTTTTATATTTTAGATATCCGTGGACATACATCTATAAAATTTTTCACACATGTTCAGAAGCCTATGAATATTACGGCATTCCAACGAAATTTTTGTACAGGTATGTATGTACTCATACACCTCGAATTGATAACCTCCTTTTTTTGAAGTCGTTAATTATATATTAAATTGTACCTATTTTCAAATTGAAATGTGCGGTTTTCACGCATTATAAACAGTTAAAGACAATATTGTAACTCGTTCGCCACGAGCTTCGATTGATTCGTTATTAGAACGTTAAGAGTGTAATTGAACAAGCGAAACATCAGGCAATCGAGTAATCGAATAATCGCGAGAACTCGCGTGGCCTACGGTCTCGATTCGACCCGCCCAGTTAGAATAATACCATTGTTTTAAATGATGGATAGAAAGTATTGTCTGACGGAACGAATTATGATTAACAATGGCGTGTAATGTGTAGCTGTTAATTAATTTTTCGATGGACAAGAAAAGACGGCGTCCGTTATTAATTATTCAATTTAACGCGTCGTGTTTAGGTTTTAATTGAAATTTTTAGTTTGACCGTGACTTGTACCTGCTTTTGTGACTGTCTTGAAGATGTTTGTGAAGATTTTTTCATACATATACGTACACACGTTTTATAAAAATACAACGTAAACAGTTTTCCTATCCTTTATATTACTTTCCTAACGTTATAAGCAATTATAGATATTCTTTTCCGAGAAGCTAAATCATAATTGACGAGGGCGAAGTCACCGTTGTTATTTCTGTAACAAAAACGTCAAACTCTATACTGCACTCAACGTTGCGTTCGACGATGACATTTTTACGGAGCAGCACACTGCTGGACTATTTATTTTAAGGTTTCTCTAATTTTCGCACAAGTTCTTAAAAGTAATAAAATGAAATTAATAGTACCACAATTGAACTTAAATACCAAGTTATTGGTTATAGATAATGTGAAAGAATGAAAGTGAATTAAAAAAGAATAAAACGTTACCAAACCGATTCACATCATGCAATATGTTCATTTAAAATTATGTAATACGCAGTAATATTTTATCTTTACCTGTTATTCAAATCGTTACAAATTATCGGTAATTGATAACAGTCAAGTTACAAGCACCAAGCCTATCAATGCTTGAAATGACAGTAACCTACGAAGACGACAAGCTGACGCATCACGAACAATCATTTATTCAATGACGAGTTATGACTTCATCGGCTACCGATTCCCTTCCCTATAATTACCGTGTATTAAAGGCTATTATCGCATACGATGAGCTATCAGTTTAATGCAAAGCCATTGTGATAAACGGCTTAGACAATGACTTTAGATTACATAAGAACTAATGCATATTAAACGTACAGCAGTTTTGTATGACATCGTACTCACATACTTATTATTTGATATGCGATATTACGCTATTAACAACTTAAAAGGAGGTATGTTTTATTTTAAACAATACCATTAACTTTTATAAATTTACGAAGATTATTTTAAATTCACTTATCTAAAATTAATTATATAAAGAGAAAAGATTTATTTCTTTGCAACGAATGGGCTCCGAAAAACTACTGGAGCGATTAAATCATACGCGGATGACATGGGCCATAATTTACTCGGGCGAAGTCGCGGGTATGAGCTAGTCTATTCCAATAGTATAAAGGGGAAATAATTATTTGTTTAAATCGAATAGGCTGGACCGATTTTAAAAATTGTTTCACTTACGGTGATATGCGGTGAACATATCATTTTATCCCGAAAACAACAAATAAAGGGATGAAAATGGAAGTGGAAGTTTGTATCGAGAAAACGTTTCCATAGAAACGTAAAAGTTAACTGTTTAATTTTTCATTGTAATTATATACATGTCATAATATGAAACCTTATCAGAATAAATTATGAAATTCTAAGCCTGTATTATACTACTTTTTATCCTACTGAACAGTTCCATAGAGACCACACGGGCAAAGCCGCTGGCGGAAAGCTAGTATCTAATATTTATGGTACAGTATCATGTACCTACTGAGATAATCGTTTCTACGAACAATATTATATTGTAATATAATTACTTAAATTATATTATAATGTAATAGTTCAATAATTTCTACATTCATTGCAGTTTGGAATTTATTCGTCGAGCCTAAATTATGTTTACTGACAAGAATTTGCAGTAAACCAATAATTTGTTGATTATAATTATAACCTTCATCGTGTGAAGCAAACAAACAACAATTTACTCGTTGAAAACTCACAGACTAGTGGAGTGAGTTGTTCGTTCATGTTCATAGGTAGGTAAGTCCTATCGATTACATCATCAGCCTCTTATGTCCCCATTGCTGAGGCACAAACTGCCCCTATGGATGGAAAGAAATAGGGAATATGGGCTAGAAACTCCACGACTTAGGACAAATTTTAATAAAATTTACCTACATTCAGAATACAATTTTACTAGATAGTGATCTAGCATAGGAAACCTAAAAGTTTTAACTACATTTTAATTTAAAATTGAACCTTGATAAATGTCTTTAATCAAAACAATAGCGCGACCTAGAATACATTTAACGTTATTTAGTACAGCTCAAAATATATAAAAATATTTTTTCTTTTGCACCTATATAAAATGTAATACAAAAATTAAATAAAAGTCGCTATGGTAATATTTTGACTCTCCATAAAAACTTCCACTCTCATTTTCAACTCTTACTCTGCTCATATTACCTTCCCAGGATTTTAAACTACTAAAATAACTATTTAATCGCTATAGGTTAAAAAAAACAATTTACCCCTATTTGTCTTTCTTCCGTCCTTAGTATATCTCTACATAATAAGATGAATGTATATACCCTCCAAATTTGAAGAGGTCATAGACGACCAGCGCTTTTGGCGTTGTCTTGTCTGTCAGTATTAAATAACTAGAATTAAATTATTTGTGAAGAAAACAAGGAAACAGTGAATATTAATGTCGAGATAAGTAATGAAAAAATTTCATAACATAAGCAAATACTTTTAATCAATAGACGAGAATTTTAATGAACTTCATTTATCAACTCCATAAGGATCTTCCATTCATAAAATCGAGCATTAACCGAAATAACACGGCCCAAATATTTGTAAAAGAAATATTCCTCAATAGAAGCGATATTTTTTATAACAAATGCGGGTATATTCTCAACTGTTTGTTTGTACCTACTCGGCAACCTTTTAATTAGCCTGAAAGGAAAGTAGGCAAATTATATGGACTATTATATTAATTCTCATTATTGATATTACTCGTACTTATTCATCTCGTGTAGAATATATTTATTGTTCATTCTGCCGAAAGCTTAAACATAGAAAATATAAAAATAAAGTCTCGACGGTAGGCAATCTGTCAGTTATGTTTTGCTTGAAGAGGAAATACTAAAGCCCCCTGTAAACGATCAAACTTGCTTGACAAAATTGCTTGTCAAACTTTACGTTTTCATCAATTAACAGCGCATACGATCAAGCCAAAGATCAAACAAATTTGTTTAGTTTCGGTTTACTTTGTTATTTTCGCGCTTAAAACATGTACACGTAGAATATTAATCTTTTTCTTTTTTCATCCGTAATGATCCGGCGATACATTTTCAATAAATTAGTAATTTTTTTAATGCTATGCTTGTCTTGTACTTGTCCATATAATCTTTAGATTTTACTTTTCATAGATTCAGCATATCACGATAAATAGATATGAAATGTAAGGTAAATTCTTTATCCGTAATAATATCGTCACTTTCAATTGTATTTTTTTTATTTGGCGTACCTACCGTCTTCCTAGATGCAACACAACGACTGACATCCTTCTTGACAAACACCACCGTTCACGTACAAACTTGTTTGTCAAGCACGACTTCAATCTAGATTTTCATCAAACACGTCAAACACGTAGATTGTTTGATAAGCGCATCAAGCGTAGCTGTACACTATCAAAAAGTTTGTCAAGCACGTAAAGATTGACAAGCAATTTGATCGTTTACAGGGCACTTAACAAAACAATAATTCCTTTTGCAAATATAAGTTGACATACTGCATATCAATTAAGGTATAAAATATTGCTTTCTCGCTCTAACTCTTTGAACTATCGCATTTCAAACAAAACTCTTCTGACAGGGAGTCGACTACTGCGACTCGATATATGATGTTCTCGTATTGCGATAGAGAATTAATTGTTTTAAATATCAGAATGAAATGGTAAATAAATAAATTGCATTCCTTTTTTAGTTTTCATTGATCATACGTTACTCATTATTTTGTACTGCTACAATATACATACTAAAGTAAATGAAACAATAACGTATTTCAGAATTTAAGTTTACAATCGCAATATATGAGTGATAACAAATATCTCTCAATATAGGCTTTTTATATTTATCATATAGCGCGGGAAACAAAGCTTATGAAATACCACGAGTATCGTACACAATTAATAGCGTTGTAATAAAGCGACTCAAAGGCAGCCGGCAGGGACATGGCATTAGCGGTCTAATGGCTTATGATTATGATATTTACTGCTGCATGCGACGATGTTAATACAGCATTCCACTGATGCGTCTAACAGAAACGGATATTGGTTAAACAAATTACAGTGGGTGTATTTACTCTTAAAATATATATCGAGAACTACATGGAAATACATAATTTGGATTAAAATTTCCAAATTATATTCCGTGATTCAATATCAATATCCATTTTAGAGGATAAAAGCTGAATTCAAATTCCGAAGAAATAACTTTGCTTTAAATATACATTATATAATTACCATTTCACCTGCTACGATATCAAAGTATATGGGTAGAATGGTTAAGATTTTCAAAACTAAATCAGTATCTTTAGTTTAATTTACAGTATATTCTAGTTATTTACCTACTTAGGTTTTCATTATATTTCCACCAATATTACACTCCATAATTTACTAAAAATAAATTTATATTAACGAATAAAAGTGAAGAGTACTTGTTTAATATTATGAGAATTCTGGTAAAGTCGACCAAATACTGGTGCAGGAAACCGCACCTTATGCAAATGAGGCGGCTCTGGGCAAAGCGTTGCCTAAATATTAGTTTAATATTTGGGAGATTGTATCACAGCCGCAGAGGAACACTGTTGTAACTCGAATTGTAACTATAAAATAAAAAAAAACGCGTATTTTTAAATTAAGCAATATAATAGTTTTTTTTAGTGAAAGTTGATCACTTATTAAAACACATGTATATTAAACATTTAGGTACATATTTCACAATTAATGTATCGATCAATATTCTACATAATTCTATATTACTACACTATAAGTATAAATTCAATTATAAGAAATTATATTTATGCCATAAATTATTGTTTTAAAAGTTACAACATTGTGGATGTACAGTGAATAAATTATGTAAATAGTTCTAGGTGGGTTCTCGCTTTCTTGTAAATGATTTCGCTGTTTTCCCTCTAATGGTCAGTCCACTCTAAATCTACGTGGCACAAATAATTTAATTGCTATTTACGGTGCCACGGAGCGGGCGGCGTGGCGCTTACACGCAACTACATCTACATAATGTAAACAGTCCGTCAGTCCTTTCTGGATGTGTGTAGGATACGTCTACTTTTCCGCTGTAACCTATAAAAATAGGTATTTGACCACTTTGTTTTGTGGGATTCGAGTGAATAAGGTATATGAATGCCTCGTTGACTTCCTATCTTGGTTAGCTCCAGGAAGAAGTATGAAGATAACACTTAAGAATTTTGTTAGCGTGCTGTGATCACTTATCACACTATTTTCTAAACCCATTTAAGTAATATTATTGTGAATAGCAGTTGTGAAATACATTCACATCGGTACTGTGAAACTGAGCATTCATAATCAGACAGCACTGCGAAACAGCGTAGGTATATTTTTTGGATGATAACATCAAAACATGAATGATAATAGTTTTGTGTTAATTATTCCAATATTGAGAGGGTGAAAAAGTTGCCATTTAAATGTTTATTAAGTATATCCAGCCTTAACCTTTTTTGAATTAAGTTAAAAATTCAGTTCAGCGGTTCACTTTAATAACTTTTAGTGTACCTAAAATATTGCAAATTTAATTTAATTTATTAATTGCATTTATATTGAAGATTGCCAACCTCGTCCCGCCAAATACGCCTCGCACAATGTTACCATAATTTTGATGACGGAGTGATTGGTTATGGTTGCAGAAATGTTGAAACCATTAACTTTACATTCCTTTGTCAGTTGAAAAAAATGTTAACTTATCTGAGGTGGCAACAGGGTGGGCCGAGCGTCCACTTTACCGCATCTCGTACAGAAAGTAGTGACAAATGGTAGCGGTGTGTTTCATCTCGTCGTTCACAGTTACAGCGAAGGAAATTAAACTTTACGTGTTCACTAAAAAGCTCGAAATCCCTTTTGTGAACGCAGTGTGTTAAAATGATAATGAAATTCGGAAATAATCGCAAATAACACTCGAATGAGTGCGGTCCAATTCACCCGTATGAAAGTGAAAAAGTGTTGCAGGCGATAAATTTAGGTTGAATTAAATAATGATTTGCATGTGTGAAACGACAAATTATTATATATGAAACATCATATATTTTTAAATTGAACTCAATATTATTAGTAATATTATTTGATGCAGTAATTATTAAGAAAACAATAAAGATTTCAACAGTTTTGTTACATAACTAAGTTGTTTTTAATTCGTATCTAAATATTTGCAATGGATCTCTGTTTAAAAATCTACGATGTCCTATATTGGTATGATTCTAATTACGGCAGATCGAAATGACAAGAAGACGATAAATCGAAAGTTAATAGATCACATACAGTCCCGATGCGATCTATTAATCTAATAAAATCCATGATGAAACTTTGACCCAAGTTTAATTTATGGGTGAATCTTCACCTACCTATTCTCGCTTTCATCCCACGTGACGATGATAAAACTTCACTGACAAAGAATACCAACAAAGAATTGAGAAGGAAAAGGTTCGGAGGTTAACAGTATCTTGAAGGCCTGTTATTAGAAAGGTGACCAAAATATGAATACCTTCGTGTTTTGCTTGGAAAAGTATGTACAGGTTGTAGGCCACGATGCATCTGCGACGATTGACACCCACAAAACTATATATTCGTAAGTTAACATTGATAAGTTTAATATAGTATTATACTACATATATAATGAACTTTAGCTTCGATTTGTACTATGTGCTTATTGAATTTGTGTTACATAAATCAAATCAATAAGTTTCAATGTCCATAACAGTACAGTGAGATCAGAATATTAATGCCGAGTGTTTTCTAGATGAAGGCGGGCTAGAGGAGTGCCGCCCCTTTCTCTCAACCAATCGCACTACACCACTGCGACAGATCACTGCAGTCACTGACGACACAGCCTATGTGATAAACTCAAAGCGACAATACAAATTACTTACGTTTAATGAATACAAATTACTTGCTAAGATAAACATTGCTATTATAACATTCATTAAAATACAATGTAACTTTATAGTTACATTGTATTTTAATGAATGTTATGAAACGGGTCAATGTAGAAAATGAACTTTTCTATATTGACTCGGGTCTGGGTGTTGTGGTACCTTCGTTGTCTCAGATACTCCATAATACGGGGGCTTTGACTACTCATCTTGGAATCTGAGCAATATGTTGTTGATGTTGTTAAATATTTATATTTTATTTAAATATAAGAAAACATTAATTTCTTAACATAGCATTAACAAATCACTGCTTAACAATGATAAATAACACTATATTTTTCATTCTGCAAACAACGGATGGAGATCCTACCAAACGCCAAATGGGTGCGTCACGTAATACGGAATTAAAGAAAAAATAATATAACTATAGTTAATATAAGTAGTTGAACTTGAAATTTACATGTTGGTTAGGAAATACTTTATGAACTTACTTTTTAGGCCTAACATATAAGTTTTCTTGGACTTTGGAGCTAATATGCATGCCTTAGGTCTGTTATTTTTGATATGTAACTTAAGAATATGTAAGTAACGTCAACCCTTGTTGCTTAATTCACTGTGTATATACAAAGTTATACAGGCTCGAATATTTTTAAATCGATCTTTGTATGTATGATTCTACCCTTTGTTATGTTATTGATTTTCAGTATTGAAGCTATTTAGAAATTACGTGAAGTATGAATTTCATTGTGTAAGTTATCTCTTACACAATAAGCTATAAAATTACGATTGCCACTGAAATACTGTATTTTTTTTTAATGCTTCTACCTACCCGTGTAGTAGGTGCAACAATTATAACCGCTGTTAGTTTCTTACTTGGACCTGCGACGACAACATGCACCGCTTTCATAATCCAATTAAGAATAATTGTCGATAAACTGACAGGCGAGATGGCGATTTATGTGGTGATATTTCAGCATCGTTAATAAATTTATGCTTGTTCTTGCCGTTTGATTGCGCCGTATCCATTAACATTATTCGATTCGCACTCAAAATGGCATTCATGTATTGACAGCTGGTAATCTGGCAATGAAATACTAAGTCTTGTCGAATAACTCACAAAGACATTTTTTATACAATCAGAATATTATGAACAATCAGACGTTATAGAATCATAATAATTGTAGCTTCCGTGCGGCGTCTCGATAAACGTTATACAGTGTGAAGTGGTAGAGAAGACATGTGAAATTTGTTTTACAACACTTCAATACGAGACATCTTCACCATTATTGTTTGTTTATTGAAGAGTTTGTGAGTTTTTGTTGATGTCTATATGCTTTTTCAAACACAATTAAATAAAGTAGGTATCTTCAAGAACAATGAATCAATATGTTTCACATATTCTTATGTTATAAACTTTTAAACTCGGTCGAGACGTCAGCAAATATAGGTGGGTGAAAAACCTAACTACCAATCTATTGCGTTAATATAGATAGATAGATAAATTCTTTATTTGCATCATGCACACACAAAATTTAACACAATATTCCATAAATGATTGAGAAAGATAAATAATATAGAAAAAGAGAAATAATTAATGAAGAAATACTCGTCGAAATATCCATTTCATACAATCATATTCTTACGTTTCTTAATCTTAACTTGAGAAGCATTAAATTTATTTAAAAGCATCTTATAATAGAGGAGAGTATCCTAATACAGAATACTGAAATTACTACCAAAATGTTCTTTATAGATAAAATTAAAAACTTTCAAATAAGCCGACTGGCAAGAAATATTGAAAATTCACAAATTTCCTCATATTAGGAATAATTCAGGAAATAATTCCCGTATTCCATATTAGGAATTCGGTTACTTTTCCCTACATGTCTAATTATGCTTTTTTTTTTGGTAACACTATCGTTTTACGTTAAAAATTGCACGGTTCACTGTGCACAAATAGAGGTGTAGGTTCATTATTTACCAGGGCAGTCCGTTCCAGTTGTCGTAGCGCACAGCAGCATTGTCAGCTCTATTGATTTCGCGGCACATTGGCCGTGTGAGTTACGATGCGGCGAGCGGTTCCACCGATTTATTAGATCGTTCCACCGGCACCGCATCGGGGCAGAATAAATTCAATTCCATTCCGTTCTTGCCCCATATTTCACTGCGACATATTCCGGTGCGATGCGGGTAATATCACCGTCGTAACTTTCTTGTATGCCTTGCTGTTTTGCGGCCGAGCTTTGTTGACCGTATTCGTCTATTACACACGTAATAATAATTTGTATGGTGTTTATTTGTGTATAATACCTATTTATATATTTTTTTAATGCGGTTGCTCATAAAGCGCTATTTTTTTTATCCATTGTAAACACCGAAAGTGAGTATTTAAACACGTGTTAAATAAAAATGTACGAAATCCTTTACTGCACACGTGCTTAAAAGTATTTTTTTAATTTTTTTTGAGCACCAAAGAAATAAAAAAAAATTGATGAAAATATGTCAAACTTTAGAGGCAAAAGTATTTCAAGGAGCCTAGAACGAATATTTTCAAATAAAAATGTATGACACGAAAACATGTTATATCACGTTTAATTTTAACAAATAATTTTTACCTTTAATACATACTTAGTTTTATTAACCTATATATTTGTTTTATTTCCTCGCAAAAAGCATTGAAAAATGTTGTAAGAAACTTGAGCGTAAAAGGTTTTTTGTAAAACCTTACTTTCCGCACTCGTATCTTAAATAACTATTTTGTTATTAGACGCTTTCAAAATTAAATAAATAATGTCTATTAATTAGAAATGTGTTGTGTTGAACCTATAAAACTATAACCAGAATCTTATCAAGAGTTATTTTAAATTTTATTGCAATTATTATGGCACTATTCTGTTGCGTATCAATTTGTAAACATCAAACATTGTAGTATTAATTTTATAATAAAAAAAAATCGTATCAGAGTGTATCAACATATATTTGGTTGATGCAAACTATTCTTCTTAAATAATGCCGGCGATGTTTCTTAAAGAATAGAAAACAATAGGTAGGTAATATTGATTCTTAGTATCTCTAAAAACTTCCTATTCGTGTTCACGGTTGGTCCTCATAAATAAATACGTAGTACTTACATGTTAGTATATTCTAAACTTGTTTCGGTAGTAACATTCATATATTACTCAGCGAACACACTCGTGCGTAACTAACTATAAAATTACTATCATTCCGACTGAAATTAGCGAGAGAATCATAACAGAAGTCGACAAAGTCAGTACATATATTTTTAAAGAGTAATTTCAACTGTATGACACGGTCATTAAACTGATATTTACTACATTGTTGTGAGATATAAATGGGCTTATTTTGTCATGCGGGAACGCTGTCACAACAAACTTTATATCATTTTTGCTTTAGAGTCGCGTAACGCGGCGTGAAGTGCGCCGTTTGGGGAATCGCTCTCGTACCGTATCGTCTCCGCACAAAGAGATGCAATGCATGTAACCTTAATGGTACGTAACGTTTTTTAGAATCGATTAATCATAATTTAATGGTTATACGAATCGCGTACGAATGCCGTTAGCGAAGTTAAAGCAGCGTAATTGAAAAGCGAAAATACAAACGCCCTATATAAGAATATAGTGATGAAGAGATTCACTAAAACAGCGATTATAACGATTTTAACATTTATATATAAATTAAATTAAATATATATTTGAATTGTTTATAGTTGTTATTCAAGGGATTGCTACCATGTTCCTTTTTTAATGATTCCTTGATATTTTGGCCGGCATGATATTATGTGCATTGACACATTATTCTTGCAATAGTGTCTCCCCGAGACACTCATCAATTATTTATAATACATGGTAACAATCCCGTGAATAAAATACTATAGCAAAGAATTATTGTTATAATAATATTCCTATTTATACTAATACATACATATATAAGTATAACATGTAAAGATTTGATTATTTGTTTGTTTGTATTGAATAAGCACAATTATATTTTATGCGGGCAAAGTCGCGTATTTATAAAAAAACCGAAAACGCTTGTGTTATTTCACATTTAGCTGCATATTCTACATGGTAAATTCTACATAGACATTCCAACAATATTATATGAAAATTCTAATTCAATCGTTTACACTTATTGCTGTGAAATCGATCCGGACAGACGTAGCGTTAAACTATAAAGACATACCACAATCGCATGTCAGACTCCCATACAACACCGTGCACGAGCGGTGGATATAACGACATTTCAAATTTTAGATTCGTCTCAGATTTAAATAAAAACGTTCTATTTAATAATAGCTCGGACGATACTGGTGATTGGAAGATATGCCACAAAGATGCACTGGATTGAAATCTTCTTTGAAAATTTAACGCGAAGGTAAAGCATCCATACAATGATTATAACTGTGTATAAAAAAATGTCTACAGTAATACAGTTACGGTATACATCAATTGACTGTATGGCATCATTCAGATTATAATTTCCAAGTCATTCACGTGAGAGTTTTCGAGGATTGACAAAATTAAATTGATAATAATGGAAAAGCGAAGGGGGAGAGAATATCGCCTTGTGGGACGCCCGCAGTTACATTGCACCAATCCGAATACCCGTGCTTAGTGCGAACCGCCTGCTAACGTTCCTAAAGATAAGATGAGAACCAGTCAAGTTCAGGAGATGAGATTTGCAAATGTGAAAGTAATGGTAGGAGAATGTCACGATCAACGTTATTGAATGCATTGGAGAAATCAATATGAACTAACACTGTTACTCGTGACATCCTCATGCCGTTTCGTTAGTCCTCCGTCACTTTTAATAAGACTGCCGTGGTTCTATGACCTGGTCGGAAACCAAGTATAAGTTCAGGACATGACTACCAGTTATGTAGACCGACAATTGACCGTGAACAGTGGCCTCCAAAACTTTAGATAGAAACGCTAGTTTATATATTGGTCTTGAGTGACTCTGAGTGACTGGATTGTTTATTTTGGGAAGTGGCACTATAAGC
The DNA here is from genome assembly GCA_918026875.4 of Diatraea saccharalis. Lineage (NCBI taxonomy): Eukaryota > Metazoa > Arthropoda > Insecta > Lepidoptera > Crambidae > Diatraea > Diatraea saccharalis. Next base: position 5,890,722 of record OU893340.1, on the reverse strand, counting down.
ACTTGGCGTCCAATGTACGGAAAGACCCCTGTAGAAAGAGAGTAATTTACAATATGTATAATTACTAGTAGAACGTTGTCAGATATGATGATGATCATCCAAGTTTTCGTATCGCATCATAGTGGCGTGTCATCTTGGTCGTGGCTCCGTTATTTTCGTTCGGTGTCCGTTTCTCTAATCGATTCGATTGATAGAGGGACGCGTGCCTTCTCGATACTGCTCGGTGCCATCTATTGTTCCGGTCAGTTTTCCGATCCGGCTGTAATTCGACCGAATCTCGATTATGCTGCCTCGCGTGCATCCCCCATAATCAACGATTCGACAAACGCAATGTGTTGTTGAAATTATAAATACCATCAGTATGTATTACAAAAAAAGGTTAGTTAAATGATAAATATCATACTGCTAAAAGGTTGTACCTCTTTATCAATTGATTTATTTGGAAATCTGTTATTTTTTTAATATTGAAAAAAAAAAACTCCTTTTAGGGCCGACCAACTTAATTGAAAGTTGGTACACACATAAGTAACTCGGTGACTCTAAGATGAATATGGATTGTAAATAATTAAATATTAAACATGGAAAGTCACTGAGACACTATTTTAAGGTAAACTAGAAAATAGTGTTTAAATAAAATTGTTTCTAACTACCTACAACGCAAGCAAGTATATGTTCTTTGGGCTTAAGTAGACATAAGGATGTGTTGCGAAAATGTTAAACAAATTCATTATGATCTGAAGAAAAATGGCTTTGAAGTAATTAACTTTTCTATATAATACATAACTGTGTAAATTTTTAAATATACAATTGAGTTACTAAACAACACTATCGACCCATGATATCTAATGATCGCATATTAAATTTATTGTTTATGCCATTGAGTTCCCCTACGGTCTTTCTGAGGGGGCATTAACCAACTGAATGACACAAAACGTATGGGAGGGGTCGATATAAACTATTTTTATATTCACTATACTATCCAAATTAGTCCGATGCGTTTACTAACCAAAGAGATATAAATAGGTTTATATATTTTAATGTTACCAACGAATGATACTTACATTTCATAATATAATCTAGATGTGACACTGCTCGTAACGCTATTGCTTGTTTTATTTAAAGCATATGTCTGGATTTATTTATTTATGGTAATATCATTTATTTATTTGTATTATAATCTATTAATCCATTATCTATTGATTTTAATAATCTATAAATAAACTTTGAATATATTACAGCTTGGATTAGTATTCATAAACCGATAAGCAAACTTCGTCAAGTTCCTATATTGCCTAACACCAAAAGTAGAAATTGTTTTCAAATTACCTGTACAAAGCGGACGGTCAGTGTCGGTACAATAATAAATATTTAAAGAGGTTAGCAGGTGCAATACATATCAAATTGATGCCCAAATAACAGTGTACGCGCCGATGTGAAATAATAATAAAAACGCCGATGGCAGCGTCAAATGGAAAGGTGAATTTCGATTTTAGAATACAACTTTACTAAAGAAATTCTCAATACGACAGATTTGTTTTTATATTTTTTATGTGGACCTGCTTGTTATTTTTATGATGTATTCGTTGATTTAAGTTAAATTTAAGTTATTTAATAAATAAAGCACTTTCCTCATTACTATCCCTCGCAACGTCAGGCGTATGAATATTTAATTTAAGAACTTCAAATATGACAATATAGAATATTATTTCACTATGTGTTTCATTTGGAAATTGTCGACCTTAGTGTTAGCAACGCCAAAAGTTCGCTTACGAAGGGTAAGCAATTTAAGGTATTTCACTTCTGTTTACAATTTGTTTCTGTATTGAAATTTACTTAAAAGTTTCGGGCGAGCTTTGTGAGCGGAGAACCATCAATTTGAGAATTAATTCTATCACATTTCGCCTCGTCTCGGCCTGTTTATGGCTACTCTGACACCACGGGACTGATTAAGTACGAAACGCTCTTTGTCCGCAATCTCACTACATTATCGTGTTGATAAACAGGCTTTAACAATTCCCAACGACCCTGTCACAGTTTGTTCAACATTTTCCATTATTCAATTTATAATTGAAATATATTATTACATAATAAATATACTAAACATATTTCAGATCATAATTTTTCGACAGTTTGCAATATCGAGAGATCAATTATAATTTTGCGGTCTTAACAATTACAGCTATCTATTTCCCGACTTACCGCGTAAATTATAGCCTATGTATGTCACTTGCATATCGCCCATGAAGAGTCAATAAATAATAACTGATATTTTGTCAATTTTTGTTTTATTGTATTATTTTATATATTATTCGTTGTAAAACAACTACTACACAATAGTGACAAAGATTTTGGGTTCGTTTCTTATGTTTTTGTAAGATAAACAATAATTGCAATGTACTGAAAAAACCAATATAATAGATTTGAAACGTTTCTTTCGTCTCCTGAAAAGTTGCATTTTTGCAGTTATTATTTATTGACTCTTCATAGACGATATGTAGCTTGCTGTGAGTGAAAAAAAAATCCGTTAAAATAAAAGTATTTACAAAGCTTATTCAATGCAAACAGACAAACAATATTTTTCTCTTTATAATATTATAGTATTGATGAAATGATGTTTGATATTCTCATAATTTTATTTTACCATATAAACGATTTGAATATATCAGTATAGGTATATTTAAAATTAACTTTAATACAGTATTTTATTCTGATGCGGTACTAAAGTCGCTGGAACAGCTAGCTATATATAAAGAAAACAATAGCAAGTCTACTTTGTTATAATTTATTTTGAACTAGCTGTCCTGCGACTTCGTATACGCAAATTATAGCCTATGTTACCCTCATATGAGGTAGCTTGCCGTAGGTAAAATAATTTTTAAAAGCAGTCCAGTTGTTTCGGACTGTATTTTTCTTTTATGTTGGGTTATTTTATAATGAAAAGATCAAAAAACATTTCTTTCTTTCTCTCAAATAATAAAATCATTCCTCTTTATATTATAACTTGAGATATGGAGCTTTTTGCGCCCATAAATTCGATAAGAAGAAAAGATCAGACTGACAACACTACAAAGTTTATAAAATATTTATTTTTACAACAAATCTTTAATTTAGATCCGTTATTTTTACTGTGTAGTTTTTGGGATAAAATGTACTTAGTACCTACCTTTTTCATATATTTAAATTAACTATAACGTTACTACAGTAGCTTTATACAGATTTTTAAGAAGTCTACTTTTAGTTAACAAATTCTTTTACGAATATAAATGTTAAACGTTTATTTGTTTTGGTGCTTACGAATTCTATGCGAGTGAGAAAAGGATACCTTTTGAGAGTTAAAACGTAGAACATAAATATTTCAAGGCGTGAGAAAAAATATTTCTCAGCAATACTATTTTCGATAGTAGTATTACGCGCCGAAGACTTAAATTATTTATGCCCACCATACCTCAATACCCACTGGCCTATTCAGATATTCGATTTGACTTGGTTTTCATTAGGTGCCCAATCAGTATACAGCGTGTCTAACCCGTAATTCGTCACGAAGGATTAACAAGACTCGGACCCATCCAGAAGTTCAAGGTCAGCATCGATTCGAGCAAGGATTGGACTCCAATAAAGCGGTCGTAAATTACCACATTTGATTGGTTCTAATCAAGCATGGTCATCAAAAATATGATTGAAAAATGTATCAGGGAAGTGGAACTGGCTTCAATTCAAACCGGACTTTTAACTTATGGACAGATTTACACTTCTTTAAACATAAAACGTAATATTTATTTTATAACGGCATATATAAATGAAAGAGTAAAAGGTATAAAATTTATGAGAGATAAGTTTATCTGTTATTAAATTATGTAAATATATCTTTATATTGAAGGCTATATCACAGACAGGAAATAGTGAAACAGATGTGCAGCGTCATAGAACAGTGTCAACAGTACACTGTTGCATTCAATTTGTAATGCCTACTCAACAAAGTTGCATTACAAACTCTAGCCGCGTTACCCGCACATTACGTAGACAATAATGAATTATAACCATAGGCCTGTACACAATTAAAACTATAGAAGTGCTAATTCGAAAAATATAAACCGCAAGTAACAAGAGACGTTCCACTAGCGATGAAATAACTACAGAGACCTGCAATTATTGAACTAAGCAAGATGGCTGACCGTCCAACAAAGAGATAGCTGCATTAAAATTGAAATGACTTGTATCATAATGAACTTTAAGTTCAGTATGTCGAGCGATAGAGGCAAGGTAGGTGGTCAGTTCCTCCCCTAGTTACTCGACTTGCGTGTGGGTTAATTTAATTTTCTACTCGTAATAATTACACTGCAGCAGTAGGGGGTTAAACACGACATTTTGACGAGTTATTTGTATACGAGACCGCCTCCTCTGATTGGTAACAAAACTAGTTTTGTCGATTGAGACATTTTAACTACTTTGAATATGACATTAATAAAAACGTAGAGCGATGTAGTCGTAATCGACAGATTTGCTACCAAGGTTGAATTATGTGGTGAGAATGTTCCAAGTAACTAAGTATTTGAGTGAGTGTGAAGGTTAAGGCATGCACGTTACAAAAAAGAAAAATCATTAAATACTTATGAAGAGTTTTTGTAAAATATTATGTATGTTATATATGTTTGCAGTTGCTAATGTTACAATAAATAGCTAGCTAGCTGATTAAAAAATGTCCATGATAGGCTTATAGGTAAAATAGAGAGAATTGCTAGAAAGTTAGTTCAGTAACTTTACTGGTAACTTTTTCAACTACAGGTTACCTTAATTTCAATTAGCGAACTTTATTTTTTCTTACATTTTTTTTCTAAGGTTTTTAAAGGGTATTAAAAAAATTATGTTTATTTTTATGCTTATATATACAAAAATAGGTCTTCCAGTATACTGGCACCTGGATTTACAAACTATAAGAAATAATCTCAAAAAATAACAAAATAACATAGAATTAATTACGTGTAATAGCAAATTACACTAATCTAGTAGTATCCTTAAGCTTTAAGGAAAATGTAATTTAAATTGTATATATTTTACGGATTACTAATACACCTAATGATATTTATTTAAATGTTAAAGCTGTCCACATAATTTATTAACTTAAAGGTACCATCAACATACTCCTTTCATCGTGATAGTGGCGTGATTAATGTAAAATCTGATTTATTTTATAATATTATATATTATAATAGTAACACTGTTAATTTTCAAATTAAGAAAAAATGAATTTCAAATACGGTTCGACAACACATTAAAAAATATCAATTTTGGTATAAATGGAATAATAAAAAGAAAATACAAAAAACAGATATACAGATTTTGTTATATTTTAATAATAAAGTAGGTACTATTTTGAGTGTGATTTGGTTTGTCATATTTAAATATATTCGTATAATTTTGATTTGGTTGGGTACTACTCTAATTGACGGAAGGGACTGATATAAATATATGGCAGGGGCATAAGCAAAATATAATTCCAACTTTAGCATGCGCTTCAAGCGACGAAACGATACCTAAGTATTAAATCTGCTGTAAAAATCTATAAAAATGACGACGATGGTGATGTATTTAAAACTATTAGATTCAAGTAACTATCGATACTTTTCATTCGATACCGAGTAGGTATTGATACCCCAGGACCGATACGGTATCAAGTAAAAGTATCCATAGCTATATACCTCTTTAATATTAAGGCTAAACCCATACAAAATGTGCCGTATTATGTGATGTTTTTTATGAGAAGGATCAAGATGACGCTTCATTTCAATATAAGCAGGAAATAGATCCAACTTAATTCAAAAGAAGCAAGCAGCAAGCAAACATTTGTTGCTTGTTGCAAAATATTGATATCGTAGACGACCCTCAGTGGTTTATTACAATGTTGTAAGAATTAAAAATGTAAACTTTTTTGTGGATACAATAATAAATGAAAAAAAAAGAAGGTTACACGATACGGACTATTTATATGGATCAAAATATATTATTAATGTAACATCCATACTTTTTTGTTTGTTTTGAAACTGCTTATGTACTTTTGGTAATTATTTTATGTAGGTACTATACACTAGTTCATTACTAAATTGAATTTAGATACAGTGAAAATGGATTTTTATTACAGTTATTTAAATTGGTCGCAATCATTGTTCAGCTAAACACCAAAGTTTTTCGTTGTATCAAAGTGAATATATCAGAAGAATATGGCGCCCTGCGGCGGCGGGCGGCCGGTCACTTTGTAAACGCATTTGTCATGTTAACACTAAATGCGAGAAGGGACTTATTAATGATCAGCGGATCGGGTCGACCGTACCTTACCTTCATTGTAGCCTTTGTTGAAAATCTCGCGGGAGGCCTGCTTGTGAGCTTAAATATGTCTTCGCCGTCCATCGCATTGTGGAAAGACTACACTGTGAAAGTCATAAAACTTATGCGGCAATGGTGAACTTTCTTATTACCGTTTTCGACATTTTTTAGGGAACATCAGATTGGTGCATTTGGGAAGGGTATTTAAACAAATATGACACTTGAATGCTCGTCGGCAACTTTGTCGTAGTTTTTATGAAAGCACAGTTGTTGAAAATAGGTCAATGGTTTTGAGATGAATGAGTTAAGGATTTACTCTATTCAATATATTATTTTAAATTAATATCATAAGAGAAATCTTACAAAATGACTTAAGAAACGTATTGCTACCAGAATAATGGATCAGGTTAAGTTCTAACATCGATCTTAACAACAAATATTTATGTTTAAATACAGATGAAGGTGTCTATTTAATAATAATAATAATAATATAATAATAATCATGTATAAGGTATTTATTAAAAGTCCAACAACTTCCCTTATTATACAAAGAAATAAAAAAAGCTACATATATATATTTTTTAATTTAACTAGAAATACAAATATTGGATACACCAACAACTTTTTTTTCGAGGTTGTTTCTTAGTAGTGTATTTATGAAAAAAAAAATCATGAAATGAAAAGTGAATTTAACTATCTCGATGAAATGAGCATATTTATGGTACCTCTAAGAAAATTAGATAGATAGATAGGCTGGCACCGACTTAAAAAAACTTATTGGTGTATCTAATTTTTGGATTACGATATTATTTATTTAAAAAATGTATGGTATTATTTTTCTCTTTTCGGTAGATTTTATTTTTTATTTTGGACTCGTTTAAAAACCAGCAAGCCACAATACAGCTATTTTTCGATCCTTCGCTTACTGTCATGTTCATAAAAAAATATAATGTTGACTCCAGAACTTTCTTTTGATATAACAGTAATACACAGTTTTTATTTTATTTGTAATTTACATAAAATAATAGTGAATTAATGCAACATTTGTATCTAATTAATAGGAGGCTAGTGTTTTTGTGCTGTAAACCGTTTTAGTAGGTTTCTTGAAGCAATTACCAGCAGCGGGGATAATTTCGAAGTTAAAGGTGTAATGTTATAAATCCATAAACCCCAACCGACACAGGTGTACAAGCATTCTGTCCGCAGTCCAAAAAAAACAACGGTCAAAATTTCATTGAAGTTCTCCATCACCTGTTTTGAAGGAGCAAATGCTTAATGACAGAACAACAGAGAAGCAATGAAACTTATTTTGAACGTCGTCATAAAATATCATAGTGAATCTTTTTTCAACACACAGAAGTTTGTGGTATCGTTTACAAATTTACAATCCTTTTCTGGGAACATTATGTCCTACTCGCTCATTGATGTTTATTGTAAAATATACCAATTAAGATTCAAAGTCCCTTTTTTATGATGTAAAAAAAAATATGAATGATCTTCACTCGTCGTTTTGAAACATTATGATCATTTTTTTTTTTTTTAATAATAAAAATGCCAAGATGTTTGCACATCTTTTTGCAATTCGTAGTGTTAAAATAATTTAGGACTGGTGATGGTCCTCTATCATCAGATAGGTATTAGTAGTATTTCCCCGGGTATTCCATGCACATTAACCGGGTCCCGGACTACACGAGATGATGCAACATAGTGTTTTGACGGGTAGGCCAGCAGCCTCTACCATCTCTGGCAGCTAGAGAGCCCCGGAATAGTAGGCCTCTCGTCCAGGTCGATGAAATGTTAAGGCCAGTTCCCTTCAATTAAATAAAAGGATTTATGTAGTAAACATTAATGCCAAACTGGCAGACAACAAACAACCACTAAAGTGGTTAATCATTATTATAATTGATCAATTTCATTTGATATTTCTTTCGTCTGTTTGGGTGGATTTCCTGAACATTGATGAGAATACGCTCTGTACGAACAGTAGCGAAAAAGGAACAAGTGCTTGACAGATTCATCAGTTCTGTTAGGTCCTGGGTAGTTCAGTGGTTAGAACAGTCGTTCGGATTGCGAAAGATCATGGGTTCGAATCCTATCTCAGGGTGCCAGACCTAGTGGATTTTATAAGCATTTTTCATTAAGAAAATTTTCAGTATAGCATTGTGAACACGAAATTTATCAAATACTATAATTAGAAAAAATTACATCTTTATCGAAAGTTTAAATATTTTTTAAAATATTTCTTTCGGCTGTTTGGGTGGCTTGCCTGTAGTAGCAAAAAAGTAACAAGTGCTTGAAAGATTCGTCAGTCCTGTTAGGTCCCGGGTAGCTCAGTGGTTAATGGGCAATATATATATATATTTTGCGGTTTTAAGCAAAAATATTTTATTAATTCACTAAACAACTAGACTTTTTCTTTATAATAACGATGTATATGTATAATTCTTTACGGAATCATCTTTATTTCTTAAATATACAATGAAAATACATACGTCACTGTAGTTCATTACCTTATATATACCTTAATGCTAATCTTAAATTGTCGATCATAAAACAATACTTTGTTTAGCGATCACTCGCTTTTATTATGATTCGAACATTATCGGATCGAATAGCCATTCTGATGAAATCAAATAACAAGGCGTTGTCTCGTATGTTATTTACGCATTATAGTACATCTATAGGTGGGACATATTTTAATGCTCATGCCGCAGTACATTATAAGACCAGTACCTTAACTTTATTTTGTACTAAACACAGAAAATATGATTATCTTACAGTAATTTTAAATAAATACGATTTTCTTATTTTATTTATTTGAGTATTCAATTGAATGTAGTTCATATTTTTTTGAGATTAATTACAATAATATTTTGTTTATAAAAATTCCTTTAAGAATTTGAAATGTGTACTTAAGTTTTTCGGACCTATTTTCCCTGACGCTTACCTAAATTTTAAAAGTTCAAAAGAGTAAATTATTCAAAGCTCAGTATTCCTGCGGTGATATTATGAAATAAAATCAGCCTCGAACTCGACGTTGAGCACAGCGCCGTCATAGTAGGTATAAAGGTTTAATCAGACAAAACCTTCTTCAAAAGGCAGTAAATGCTAAAAACAAAGACATAAAATTATCATGTACATAAATAGTAATTTTATTATTTTAATTCCTTATTATTAAATTTGACCCATTTTGCATTTACAATGCTATACTGGAAAATATTTTTAATAAAAAATGCTTAAAAAATCCCCTTTGTCCCTGGTACCTTGAGATGGGATTAAGATTCTAAAGTTACTTTATCTAGTTTCAGAATCATCATCATCAGCCATGTTATTGCCCTTCTCTATGAATTGAATGAAATAAAATATAATGTGGATAATGGATCATGATGACACATGTGGACCCAATGCAGATTTGTGTGTGTTAACGACTTCAAACACAGCCGGGACTAACGGCTTAACGTGCCTTCCGAAGCACGGAAGAGTTCGAAATAATAATTTTTTGACACTCATCCTATGAATAGTCCTTGCGAAAGTTGCTTAACAACCGTGTTGCAGACAGAGCGCATTAGCCATTGCGACATAGCGACTTCGGGCACTTTAGAAGTTTTAGAATGTTGTGCAATAACTCCCCACACAGGTTCTGACACTGTAGGATTGCATCGATTGTTCTCGTAGGATTTTAAAATAAAAAGTTTTTTAAAACACTTTTACGTAAATATGGAAATTATTATACTCGTAATTAACAGTCAGTTGGCGGTTGACTTTTACATACGGGCACTGATTGTAAGATGTCTTTCTGTCTTCATCTTTTACTGTGAATTGACGACGAGACGGAGCAATTTACAACGATTTACAGTATTACATAAAGAATAATTTCCGATTCGAGAAGTGTACAACAAATAATTGTGTCTTCGATTGTTCCATCTTGTAACACAACAATGTTATTGCTTAAAGGCTCGTCCTTCATATTTGATTGGATTCCATTGATGGGAAAACAAGGATGGGAAAGGAAGGAAGTACTTCAGCAGTGGGGACTTAAATAAACTGGTGATGATAATATTCAGAATGAATGCTAAAACGGGATTACTATCATGCGCCTTATATTTCACGACAGGCCCGTCTTAAGCACAACAGGCGCCCGGGTGCAAGCAGTGCTCTGTCGCCGCCTTCCTCATTACAGGGAATTTCTCGATGATCATCGGTGTGGAGCCCCCTAAAGCGCGGCGCCCGGGTGCGTTGCACCCCCCGCACCATGGGTAAAGACGGGCCTGGTTGAAACATAATGTTCGAAAAAGAAGCCGCCCAAAGGACGCTCGCGTTTGATAACTGCCGCCACCGCGCATATCATTGTTGTACCATGATAGTCCAAGATTATGCTCTTAGCTGTCTCAGGGAGCACCACGGTGCCACACCCTGCACTATAGGTTAAGCCGCCCCTGTTTCACGAGTTACTCGATGATCACGGCGCCTTCAACAGTGCCGAAATATCTTGAACTCGGAAATATAAGGTACATACATGGTTTGCAATCCCGTTTTAGCAATCATTCTAATGTTAATTATTATGAAAGTTTAAAACAATATGATGATATTATTGCTTAGTTATCAATAAGTTTTATTTTTATTTTTTCTTTATTATTAGCAGTCTATTAATGAATCTACTTTGTATCTACTTTATTATTCACTATAGTATCATGACAATTATAAATATTGTAATAGCTTATAATAGCACGTATAATTGACACAAAACAGTCTTTCCAATTTCCCCTATTTGTTTTCTCTGTCTCCACTATTAGGGTAATGTTTCTTTACCTATAAGTAGAGTATATAAAGAGAACCTGTAAACTACCCAGTGGGACAAAGCGACCATTTTAAAATCTATTAATATGTATCACTTTCTTGTCTTTCACAATGGACATTTGAAAGATATGCACGAACTTTACATTACAGCTATTTGATATGGTATAGCGATTTCGATTTTGAAATTTTATTGAAATATATTGAATGTAAGATAACGTTAATTTTATGTTTAAATTAAAATTGTCTAATACAAGCCTTAGGCCAAAGGTAAAACTAATAGATGCTCTCAAGTACGCTCTAACACAAAAGTGGCGTTGGACAGGACATCTAGCGAGATATACGGACCAATGATGGACATTAGAAGTAACAACATGGTAAGGAGCAATAGGCAAAAGAAGAATAGGTGGTCCAAGAAAAAAATGAATCGACGAAATAATTACTACAACAGGAAAAGATTGGAGAAGAAAAATAAAGAATAGGGAAACGTGGAATAAGCTGGAGGAGGCCTATACCCTCAGGGTTCCAATTACAGAATTATAAATATATATGTAGGTTTAAGAAAAGCATGTTAAGTAAAGTTGTTGGAAATAATAAACGCTTATTATTATTATTATAATACAAGTCTTAGACACTAATATTTGCATCTAACCTCCGTTGTCACTAACCTAGAATAAGGCATATCTTAACAAGGAAACGCCTAATCTTACGAATCACCTAAGTATATTAGTTTAATTACAAATAAATATTTTTTTCTTTTATCCTTTGATATATTTATGACCTGTCATATACGCAAATGCTTACCGCAAGGCGTCGCATAACGAATATCATAACTTTATACATTGCTTAATTTCGTTAGGTGGTTCCTAGTCAATGGTGAAATGCTTGTACCTTAGGCGATTCCTAAATATTTAGGCGACAGATTTAGGCGACTCCTAAGTTAGTGAAAACGGGCCTAAGGCTTGTATTAGTTTAAGTTAGTAAGTTTTTATTATGTATTTTAATCATTCAAATTGTTATTTTTCCGAAAGCGATTGAAACTTTAAACGTTACATAATTCTATAAATCGCTACACCTTTAAAAGGTATTGCAATAGATTTTTAAATTAGACAATTAGCCTATAGTACAGCTTTAGTGGTTGTCAATGACTTTATTGAGCTAACGATGTCATTTATGTATATTTTTTTAAGTAAATTTTTCATTAGTACAGTCATCAACACGTCAAGTATACAAACCTGTTAAATTCCTCTGCTTTAAACCTTCCTGTTTTGGTGTAGAGTTTAAAATCAATTGACATGTATTAGTAACCTGACAGCTGTACCTTACTAAGAAAAAAGTTTGGGAATAACTAAATAAAATCAGTTTATACTATTTTTTTTTTATATTTTCACACACACTACTAATTAAATAAAACAAATTTAAAAGGTTTATATTTGCTTTCAGCGCGTTAATTGCTTTTATGACGTTTTGGACCCTTTACTGGTTAGTCACCCAGATCCAAGACAGTGTTATACAAAGGAAGATTTTATACATTGACCCTACAAGAAATCGAACCCGGGACCTTAGAGATGACGATAAACTGATGTTTTTTATAGCATAAGGGAAATGTATGTGATATGTGTATGTAGTATGCATCATAAGGGAAATGTATATGTAGTGTATATAAATGTATAAATTAAGGTACCTTAAGTCTTAAACCAGGGCTCCCCAACCGCCTCAGCCTGAAATGGGCAGGTTGAATGTGTTTGGTCTACCTAGTAAATAAAACCTGCTGCGGTTCACCTCGTGCGGATGGGAGGGCCCGGTTTCATCCTTTCATCGGTCTTTGAGTGCGCTTCTACAGAATCTACTATTAAAAAAATAGTTATTAAAAAGCTTGTGACAAGGTATCCGATTATATAACAATTGGAATTAAAATAGTCACCTGAATAGGTGATTTCTTCCAAACTTATTATATCTCCAAAATTATCTTGTTGCCATTATTGTTAAATTATTATGTTATCATTATAAGACCATAGTTTTTTTCTCTCTATTTATAATGTATTGATCTGGTAATTACATGATTTTTGTGAATATCATTGCTCCTATTAGAGGTGGTGACTTTCTTGCTCATTCTTCTTACGAGTCAAAAGACGTCCTGAACGAGTGGTAGGAAAAAAAGTCTATTTGAATAAAAAATATTTTGATTATGACTTGACTTGTTGCTTGTATTATTTTAAGTTTATTCAAACTGGTTAGCGTTACCTATGTTACCGTTCTAAGTTGCGTTACAAATCATACACTATCTAATAAAGTGTAGTTAGATTAAATAAAAAATGGAATAAATTAAACCACTATAAAAATTCTAAAAGTTCATCGCACCCGTTTTTGATAAAAAGCTTTTAAAGTCAGTTATAATTTTAGAACACAAAATATAAAAAAAAAAAACTGCAGAATCACCGCGCGATAATGAGAAATTATTTAAATCAGACAAGGCGGGTTAATAAAAATAAGAGCTTCAAGCGCTTAATGTGGCGTGAAAATGAAGAGCACAACAGGATCACAACACACTGATCTAGGTGGGCGGGGCATGCGTACTAATACTGATAACCATCGGCCGTTTGTGCCCGCGCCGCCAGCCGCACCATTGTGCTCGCGAGAAAAGTAACTCCTAATAGACAATGAGCATGTTTAGCGCTTTTATTTATTGTAACACAATGCTTCGGTTCGCGAGTCGATGCCACTGTTAAGGATGTCGCGAGTGATCTTTGTGGTGACTGTCAAAAAAACTTATGTTTTTAACTGACTTCTAAATTTTTTTTACTGACTTTTAAAATAATAAAAATGAGGTTTTATTTCAACTTTGGATATTTATTTTTTAAGCCGATTCTTATGTATGTTTTTGTAACGAAATAGATAACTTTGCATTTATAATATTATAATTTATATTTACACATAATACATATCAAAGTCTCAAATATTAAATACAAAATTATAAACAATAATGATGTCATCAAAAAAGCTCACGTATAATAACATATTTAATAATTTAATAAATAAAAAATAATAACATTTATTTTTCACAAATTTACATAGGTTTTTTATATTAATATACTTACATATCATCTCATACGAATACCTATAGCATGTGTTTGGATTATGTTTTAATTTCGTTAATATTATTGAAAGTTACCAAATCCGGACCCGAGATTTGATAGTTAAATTTATTTATTGACCAACGTTTGCTGAGTCTAGTAACTAGTGAAATAGATCAGAACACTTTTTGATTGAAATAATTTGATGAAAAAAAAATTATAAAACTCTTAAACATCTATAATACTCAAAATTATTCTTAATACAAAATGCTTAAAAAAATCCACTTGGTCCCTGACACCCTGAGATGGGAATCGAATCCACGACCTTTCGCGACCACGACCAAGTGGTTTTTTTAAGCATTTTGTATTAAGAATAATTTTCAGTACGGCATTGTGAATGCAAAATTAATCAAAATATAATAATCCATAATACTCGATGGATATAGTGATGTAAATGAGTTGTTTAAGATTGAGGCAGGTGTAATAATAAGCGACCAACTATCAATCCGACAACCCTCGACGTGGCGCTAAATCAAGCGCAATGAAACGCCGATCAGTTAAACGCTCAAAAACTTGTTCTATACGTTTTCGATGTTGGCAAACAGGAAGATTATGCAGCAATTACCGCCATGGCATCTAACTTGGTCGGCACGATTCATAATCTCATTATTGGCTCCAACTTAGATTGATACAATTTAAGCAATAAAATTTAAACAGCTTCTTCATTTCAAAATTTAATACCCGCATAACGCAGACTTTTTATTTATGATCTTATCATAAATTCTAAACACACGTATAGGCGTACTTAAACCATTTGCATTCTAATTATAAACTTTTAACTAGAACCTTGACCGCTGTTACTCATGCAAAACGAATGCAGAAAATGATATCTTTATTGTATTACTGAATATGTGTATGTTTTTATGTTTGCACAACCTTTATGCGAACAGGATTTCAGTATAGACATTTATGATATTATAATGCGTTACACTTAAGCAACATGTAGATACTACAGAGGATTTATTTGTAAAACTAGATAGCGATTCATAACTCGTTACATTTTCTTTTAATACAAATTAATTTACTCTAATGTTAATTATACGCCCAGTACCTATACTCCACTATAGTATAAATTTATTTGTGTCTTCTCAGACGGCACGAGCGTAGCGTCCTTAGAATAAAAACAAAGAATCTAGTCACCTATACTTAAATGGTTTAAACTCATATAGATCTACGAGTATCATATAAGATCTTTTGACATTACTGTTACTTTGTTGGTATTGTTGCATAAATCTTTTCATCTAATATTGAAAACTATAGTTAGCAACAACAAACTTATTTTGACATGCATGGATGGAGATAAATGGAAATAATATTAATTTAGATGACAGGTCTCAATGAGTATCGTCTATTTATATTGTCGTAATAGCGCATACCATTATTTCTACATGTAATAAGTGTCCTTGCAGCTGGCTGTTCTGGTTCTAAAATAGTCAACTTGCACCATAGTTGGTTGATAAATTAGCAGCGGCTGCCTCGCTAATCGTACCACAACACAAATATTTAATAACAATTCCAGATCTTCTCAGATCACCACTTAACTGCACTGTGACGTCCAAAGAGTAGTGTTATGTCTTTAGTGAGAGTGTACTACACTCTATTCTCTAATGTTAGAATTTATTTTTATAATAAATCATATATTTCTTTATTCTTAATTTTAATTTGTTATTTGGCATACTATAATTTTATAATTTTAACGCTCATTATTATCGATACAGTACCAAACACAGGAGAAAGGGAACAAGATGAGGAGACATAAAATATAGTCTTATGTTAGTATTATTATATCAATGAACGAATACTTGTATTGTACACCATAATTTAATTATAGGACGATCGATACAATTTAGTGGTACAATCGGTCACCTTATCGCTAAAAAGCAAGTTAGATAAAATATCTCGGTCTAACCCATAATATCTAAGTGTTAAATTAAAAATAATTCCCAAATCTTCAAACTTTTATTTCCATAACTTACCGCGTAAAGTTTAGATACATAAAAAAATCTTTCAACTTAATTATCACGGGGCTCATGACACCAAATCAATACGTAACTGTATTATGTAAATATTATTTTATTTTAATATTGAGTTATGGCGACTCCACTCCACACGCTGTCCGAATTATCGCTGCACGATTGTTAAACATTATTACGTCGGGTGTTGTTTAATAGAAACAAAAATATCTGGCGGCGCGCCTCGTGTTTGATCTCGTGGTGTTCGCCCGTCGAGCGCGATTAGCCCTCGTATAACGTATAATCAAATCTGCCTCGGGCCGCCTCTACAAGGCAACTTACGATAAACACACAACGGAATCCCTTACGATCTCTTTACATTCCTTGTTGCTACATAACTAGTTTTCATTTCAGACTAGAACAACGATCGATGTAATGTAAAAAAGCGATTGGATCTTTATAAAGTGTCGGCGGACGGCGGGCGAAGCCTCTCATTTGGCAGCTATTTGTCGGTGATTTCGGTGCACCGATCATAAATGGGGCCTGCGCTGGCTCACGTTACTTACCATCTCCGGAGGAAACGTGAAGAATCACACTTCGACGCGTTCAATTTACCGGTAATGTTGCCTACTTAGCTCGATTTATGCAATGTTCATTTATTTCACTCTATTTAATATTGTTTGACAAGTCTACATATGTTTTCTAACTTACAATAAATTCATAAAAGAAAGGTCATGGGTTCGAGTCCCATCTCAGAGTGCCACGGACTAAGTGGATTTTTTAAGTATTTTTCATTAAGAATATTTTACAATAAATTCTTTATAAAAAACACTTTTTGGTTTCCTATTTCTTTCAAATATTTATGCATGAATTCAGAAAAGCATTATTTGGTCACGTAAAAGTATTTTTACAATTTTTTTTTCGGGTAGACAAAGCAGAGGGTAGACAGAGAGAAATCTCTACCCACTCCGCGAGAAATTAGCCTGTTTGAATGATTTTTTTCTGAGTAGTAGTCAGTATAACATTCGTCATTGTAATTTGAAAATCAAATTATAAAAAACACTCTTTGTTTAGCTACTTTCTTCCTATAGTCAACGTTTTTGATTTGTCGTCTAAAAACAATAACAGTAATGCAAATCGTTGTGAGATCTTTTTCAGGAAAAAATATTATGTTTGAATTAACTCAACATTTTTATTGTTGAGTTTTTTAAATAAAAATATTGACTGCCGTATTATTATTCATTTTGCAATTATAAGAAATGGAAACTAATTTATAAAATATATACTTATATACAAGGATGTTTTGACCATTCTCCATTTTTTTATCTAAGGGGGCATTAGTTGCAATAGTCTGACGATTCTGAGACTTTTGTTACTTACTAAGACTAAGACTCCGCTGTCTGCCCGTCCAGTTGCCACCAGTATCTCATGAACCGTATTACATAGATAGATAGTACATAATAGTACTAATAAACATAATAAAATAAACATTTTAGGGGGTCCCCATACAACAAAGTATTATTTTCCAACGCACCAATCCCAGACTAGTGATGTTTTTAAATATTTGTGTCCGAGATGAACGCATTGCGAATTAAAATTTTATGAAATATAATATATTTTTTTTAATAATTACAGCTGCCAGTCAGTCTGTTTTCAGTACATGGATTGAGACCATGAGACCTTTTTTAAGTATCGTAGGTAAGGCCCTTGTTCCAGAGATCTCTCTACTCCTTATCAATAAAGTACTAGCAAGTAAAATCAAATGAAAAGTTATTCTTACTGAAATAATGCTTAAAAAATCCACTTTGTCCCTGGCATTCTGTGATGGGACTCGAACCACTGAGCTACCCATGACCTAACAGGACTGACGAATTTTTCAAGCACTTGTTTCTTTTTCGCTACTACAGAGCGTATTTTCATCAATGTTCAGGCAATCCACCGAAACAGCCGAAAGAAATATTTTCACAAATATTAAACTCTATAACGATGAAATATATTTTTTTGATATATTAAAAAAATATATTATTGTGTCCACAGAACCACTTTTATGTGTTCTGTGATTGCGTTGATGGAAATGTATCCATTTCGTTTAAAAAATTACTTTACTGTTAAAGCTGTTTCACTGTGCTAATGAGCTTCTTGTGGATTAACGCCTCGGTTTGACATGATGGATGAGATATGAAAATTTGTTTGATTAGTTGCGGCCTTTGAGCGGCCTCATTTGTATTACGACAGTAATAGCCTTTTTAAAACTGTTTTTATTAACCAGATTTCTGGTAAGTACTCCTTTTATATGTAATACACAGTTGTTATAATACATCTTTAATAATAATTAAAAATCGCACTATTATGATAAGACAATGAGCCTAATTAGTTTGTTAGAGTAATCTTAGACAGGCGTTCCCCATTTTGTTTGGTCTCGTTACCGTAATTGAAGATATTATTTTGGCAAAACCCTATTTTGGTAACTAATGAAATTAAAATATATTTGGTATATTTTTAATGTGAGACTTGAAACCAACAAATTAAGGAACAAATTATTCAATGTAATTAATATCGTTACGGGTATTTTCTACGAATGTTTTTATTTAACTCTAGCCATAAGGTTCCGCAGACCATCTCTCGGGAATCGCAAAATCTAACATACTGAATTATTCTAGTATTATAGAATGTATAATAGGTCAGGTACCTATAGAGCAGAAAAGCCGGTTGGAGGAGGCCTAGTTAGTTCTAGTTTTTTTAAGACTAACATGAAAGAATCTATATATTAATACGTGAAGCAAAACCTTTGGATCCCTTTTAACGAAAATTGCGAGGACGGAGGAGTATGAAATCTGGCACACTTATAGTATATATATAGGAGAAGTACAAACGGCTAATATTTTTCAATAATAATTCTTATATAGTACATTAAATCGATAAATAAAACATACACACAAAACAAACGATAAATAAACACACTACTAAGCATTTGACACACACAAACAAGTATTTGCTACATGCATACATATACTCTGTGGTCAAATTGTTTCTTTTGACATAGAGTTTGTTGTTTCTTTTGAATATTGGCTTCGCACGGTTTGTGCATATAGCCAGTGGCAAGTTTTATATTTTTACCATAGACATCTATTTATATGTTTGTAATGTTTATTGTGGGCTTACTGAATGTCATAAGATTTTCGATTTCAGTAGTAACTTGTAATTGAAACTTATTATGTTCGATTTTCGAACACTGGGCGACCACTAATATCAATTATTGGGAAATTATTTTGACAAATTTAAAATAAGACTATTTATTTTTATATTATTAATACAATATTTATTTCATATGAAAACGACGCCAACTATAATTTGCAGTGTTAATATAAAAGTAAAAAATATTTGTCACACTTCGATGTCAAACGTAATTCGTAACACGTAACACAAAACTCCCCCAGCTTTTCATTCATTCAAAATGTTAAATTAAATTAATTCCATTTAAAATGGTGAACGGCACTAAATCACAATCAATTTGTTATGAAACCCCATTGAAGTCACCCTTTTGGGGTTTATTTGTCCCCTGCGACGCGACCGAACAATATGCTGAATTGAAGACTTCTTGCTTTCACGTCGCCATAATCGTGGGGGACGTTTCTTGGCCGTATCTCTACCAAAACAGCATATCCAACCAAATCTGAGACTTATATACAAGCGCATAAAATACAGAATATATTGAAAGTTGAAAACGAGTAAGCATCATAAATTTTATAGCATTTTAATACAGCTATAACAAGGACAATAATAGGCTAAATGTTTTGGTAAGCCATAAATAAATGGGATTACATCCCGCTGAGAGATGACAAATTCGTCTGCAAAAAGTAGCACTATTGGCACTATAACAAAAAAAATGTTATGTTGTTAAGTTGTTGTGTCAGAGAAATTATATAGTAGATATAAATAAATACGATAAAAGGAAATTGAAACTATATATAATTATTTTTGTACTTACCTAGTTCTAAAATGAAGAAATATGATTAAGATAATAGACCTATTTAAATAAATAATATTCATAAAGCATTATTTGCGCTATAACAAAAAAAGTTATGTTGTTAAGTTGTTGTTAAGAAATTATATAGTAGATATAAATAAATACTATGAAAGGAAATTGAAACTATATATAATTGTTTTTGTACTTACCTAGTTTTTAAATAAAAAAGTTTGATTTAAGATAATAAACCTCCTTAAATAAATAATATTCATACTAAGTACAACTAAATACGATACCACACAAATAATTCTCGTATTACATGACAATTAATATTATATTCAGTATTAAAACTGGAATGTTTTGATTGCAATGATAAAAGTAACTGAGTAATAAGCTACCTGGTTTAGCACACACTCGTTTATTTTTTATAGCGCAACATTTTTTATCGCGTAATTAAAGTACTTGTACATATACATAAACATAGTAACAATAATGATCTTGAGTTATCGCATATGAGTAACTCAAAGTTGCTGTAGCAAAATGTAAGTATATTCTCAAACGAGATGTTTTGTTGTTTCACTTTATAGTACCTATTTGCAAACATTTGTATTATCATAAAATCATCTTAATATGGCATTTTTGGACTGATGGAGTTTTCAAAGTTTTGCAGTTGTTTTATTCATTAAAATAGATCTCAGATCTAGATGCAGAGAAGATTTTAGACTTAAACGATGATTTTACCAACCGTCTAACTCAAGATCATATAGAAATTATATTTTTTTAATTTCTTAAAATAAACTTTCGCGAAAGATATATGCGAAATTTAGGAAAGCTTAATATTTGATTATATTCTTGAGAATAAGATTTTGGTCATATACTTATCCAATGAAGGTGACTATTGCTACCAGAAACTACTTAAACCACTTAAAACATCTAAAGGTATGGAGTGATTCATGCTTTTAGATGGTTTAAGCTCTAGGCATCGCCATAAATTAGAAATGATACCTCGAGTTGGCCATAAAGAGTCATTTTAAATACTAGATATCCTTTGAGGTAGTGCAGAAGACCTAGTATTGGTCACTGCCCCTTTTTCGCCCTTTTGGAACTTCTAGGCGTTCTAACTAATGCATTGGTAAATGACCATCTAAATTTTTTTTATCATGCAACGAATGAGTTTAGAGGCATCCTTTACTTTTTTATGTAATAAAAGTTCAAAGAATACAATAAATTAAAAGTCTACTCATTGTATCTTAAAGTAAATTTAGGTATTGATCTATATTGCAGCACTGCTAAGCCCATAAAGGATTTATTGCGGGGGCTAGGAGGCACCCGCACCAGGCAGGCCCAAGGCATACATTAGTCGAGGGTAATTTCCGCGCCGAGTGCAGTTTGACCAGTTCCAATCCAAAATCAGTACTCCATAGGGCTACCAATATCGCTTAAATAATATTATTTTTTTATCTACAAGCCGCTTTAAATAAAAACCAGTTAAGTATAATCACCTAATATTATCGACTGTACTGTATCTTGTAATGTTCCAAAATTATGATACTTAATTGAAATTAAACAAAAATTTGTATGTATATCTTTGTATAAAAAAACCGCATCAGGTATTCAAGACAAAGATTTATTTTCAAATATCTTTGATGTCGATATTAAAGCGTTATAAATGCAGAATACACGATATTAAAAGTTGTGTCTATTACCATACGTAATTACACGAGTTAATAATATGATACGAACTAGCTTTCCGCCAGCGACTTCGCCCACGTGGTCCTGTATTATACATATAAACCTTCCTCTTAAATCACTCTGTTTATTGATGAAAACTGTATTAAAATCCATTGTATATTTTAAAAGATATAAGCGTATTTACACAAAGTTGTCTAACGATACGACACAGAAAGTGAAATTCGATGCCCTCAGCCCTACCGCTAAATAAATACAGCACATTTGCGCAATATCGTTGCGAACAGCACTTCACACTTACTCAGCTCCTGCCTCGGATTTATGACGCTCGTATAAATCTGTAGACTTATTTCCCGATCTACTGAATTTACCGATTTCTTAGCACAAGCATTTACGATATCAATGCTCTTGAAAAGCAAACATAATAGAGTTTTAACATTTCTCTTCTTCAATTTATAATCTAGATCTCTTATAGAATTCTCTTAAAACAACGAAAGTATAATGAAAAATACTTAAAAATCCACTTGGTTCCTGGCACTCTGAGATGGGATTCGAACTCATGAACAATAACAGGATTTATGAATCACTAAGTATTTTTCAGGATCTTTAAGAATTTTGCATTGTGATTGCGAAATTGATCAAATATAATAACGAAAGTTTAAAATAAACTAGTCTAGAATGTATTGTTCCAATGTTTAATCTAAAACTCCTGCAAGACTTATTTCAGATGTTATACGTTAACGTGCAATTAACGTTTTAGGTAAAAGAATAAAAAAAAAATACAGTCAGTAGTTCAAAATTACCTATTCAGGCTGTTGTAAGAGTCCGTTTTGGATAGTAATGGTTAATTTGCCATTTGCGTGAAATTAAATAGAGCGGTGGTCGGTTTGCGCCTAATTACCGGCCTCAAATACAATGAACCGTGGTCAGCGGCGAGTTGCATCCTAATTTTAAACATTTGTTATAAAATACTAAGTTGGAAGCGACAGCGATACTTAAATGTAACAGTTAATTTTTATTTTACTATAGCGTGTGACGTTCGCTGTTATTGGTAATTAAAATTTTAAATTCGTAAAAAATATACCTTAATTACGTTTGATATGGTTGAACTAACTACCGCCACCAAGTTTCATTGAGCGCCAACTCAATGAAACTTGGCGCCACAACTAAAACGCTGAAACGAAGCATTTATAATAAAATCACGACAAATTAAAAGGCTAACGTAACAATGTTATTTTGCCAATGACAAAATAAATCTCTTAGTTACTGTTGTCTTAGAATGAAAGTCTGAAAATTTTACACTTTTGAATACGGCTGGACATGGTGTCACGACTAAAACAGGGGTGGCCAAAAGGTTCTGCATGGGTTCAAATAATATGTACGAGCAACCTAGGCAGTTGCCTAGTTTACCTATGGACGCATCAACCCTTACTTTAGGTAATATGCTTTGATATACTCCACAGCCTGGACTCTCCTGCGGACTTGTCCGCTCAGTGTACGTAGGAAACCTGCCCCTGACAATATTACAATACACTCTCCTAAGGAATGAGACTCCAAAAGCCATTGTCAAGTCTCTGGTATACATATCTCCTTATCTATGCACCTAAACCAAAGCCTACTGGTCCTTCGAGCCGGATCATGTTTTGCTATTACCGTAACTAATTATCTCATAATAATCGGTGCGTTTAAAATTATAAAATTAAAGTGTTCTAAAATGGCGTAGATTACATTTCAGATCTCTCCTCAACAGCTGTAAAGAACGTGTTTAAGCTTCTTAGCGAATTTAACTAATACCTACTGAATAATTTATGTCACTGCTAAAGCGATGAATCGAGTTACTATGTATTATATTTGGATATTATGCATAATATCTACAAGAGGACAAAGTAATTAAAACAGCTAAATTTATTACTTTTTCAAGGTTGTATAAATATTATCTAATATGATTTGGAAAAACAATAATAGGTGTATAGTAATTAAAAAAGCAATCAAATTACAAATAATTGAAAATTTTAGTGCATGAAAGGGTGTTACTGATATGGTAGAATAGACTATGTATATTAATTGAACAGAGGTCAGACAGAGTTGGACAGAACAGGCTAGGTTAGTTTAGAGCTGCGACAACAACAATTCTACCTATTGAACTAGGTGAGGTAGAGTGTAGAGGTAAAGTGTATTTTTATAATAAAATTAAAAGTTAGATCCCAAATATAAACACTGTGTAGTTCCTTTTTTATTCGTTATATTACGTATTTATTACTTTCGCCAATCCCAATTAGTTACTGTGAATAATCTCTAGATAAAGTGATTAATTTATCACAGTACCTACAGAGTTTAGTAATTATCCATGATATCTAGCGATTATATATCTCGCATCAACTTTTGATCGTTTGATTTAGTTTCTTTTATTTTAATTGCTAGTTACTTGATTACTTAATTACTCGATTGTAGAGAGAGCGTGATTATCGATACTTTTAATTTTATTAGAATGGTGACACTGACTTTGACAGTTCGTTAACAAAAGGCAAATTGCCGCCATTTTCGCAGACATTCTGTTTTCGATCGCCGAGGAGCAAAGATATCCGACGACATCACGCTCATCTCGTTATATTTTCGTGTGAAAAGTGATAAAATGGAACTAATCCACGTTGGTATACACGCATGCAGTGTTATTTTAAAGATAGTCTTCCGATATGGACGATCTATTTGGGCTTTGTAATAGCCCCTTCTGACTACCCGTCAACATATATATTCGTTGATTAATCATATTGGCTTTCACATGTACATTAACCAGTTTTTAAGGAATTTTCACGAAAAGTGTTAAGATATGAATATAAAATTTATTGATGCCTATGATATCTTGTATGGAAGACTGAATATTTTAAGTCTCCAGTTAAGAAGCGAATGAATATTGATTATACTTTTTAATGAGGAAGCATTAAAAAAAAAGCAAAGCATTAAAAAGCAAAGCACTAAAAAAGCACCTCCACTAGATGGCGACTAGCAAAACTAGATTTTTGCAGGAAACGTATAGACCAAAGACAGTTATTTCCGTTCCTTTTAACTAACATATAAAAAAACTAAAAATTTGAAAAGTTCGATACTTAGATATCAATACAAATACGAAAAAGTACAAATAGAATATGAGTTGTTTATTGAGTTTTGAAAACTAATTTACTTTTAAACATGAAAGAAAACCGGAAGGGTTTTCATGGAGAAATCAAGAACGTACCATAGCGACATCTAGTTTGATTTAGGGAACTATTTTTTTATACTTCATTAAAAGAATTCATAACCATAAATCCTGAATTTATAGAGGTATTACTTTGTTAGCTGACATATTATTGTTATCTATTGGACGCTGAATTCTTTTCACCTATGCCACAAACGCCCAAGAAAAGGAAACGGTGCGGTCGCATGCGACACAATAGCTTGTCCGTTCTGCACGTCATTAGCACTAATAACTCCATACTGTCAAGAATGCAACGTCCTGCGGTCTCTAAAGGAAGCGACTCTAACAATTCTATCAATAGCGAATTTTTGCGGTCTATGTGGTAAACGTTCGAACCCGCTAACAGTTGGCACATTCGCGTACAGCTTTTTGCAATTGTTTTCGATGGTTACGTTCAAAACACAATTTAACAGATCATCTAATTAGTATGTTTGAATTTTCAATATGTGCTAAAAGTAATAGCAAATGTAAGATAAAGTAAAGGTAGTTCAATTCCATTCCAGTTATAATATTGTGGACACCTACATTTTAAGGAACCATACTTACCTCCTAGGCAGATAAAGTTGTCAGTACATATTGTATTTTGTTTAAATTCCTTACTTCCTAGGAAGTAACCTTCTTTAAAGTTAAAGATGAACGAATGGGAAATTTCTATTAAAGTTGTATATTAAGGCGACTAAATATAGCAGGCACTCTCGCCGCACTTGGAAAATCGGGAATAGGTAGGACTATGCTCATTACTAGCACAGTATTAGTAGCGAACTATCCTTAGTTCCCCTTGTTGAAATGGAATAACAAAGTATAACTGTAAGATACGAATTTTGAAGATTATTATTACAATATAATGTAATAAGGCACTATAAAATCTGTGAATGATAACTACGGTTTTTTATCCTATAAACTATTTTTATAAGATGAATAACCGTGAAACTATGATAACTTCCACATCCAATCAGCATTATACTGATTTGAATGTGAATATTCACATGTACAAATATGTACATAGTTTCATGGTAAAAGCAATGGAATTCCGCAAAATAACGCCTGTTTCTAAAAAATCAAATAATGTAAAAGCGCTTGGAGTATGCCGATGCATTAGAAAATAGCTAAGTACATAGGTAAAATAACTTTTAAATTGTCTTATCGCGTCCATATTTTGAAAGAATAATATGTTACTTGTTCGTGGGATTCTGTCTTTCCGCCAAAAATTATTTGGCCGTATATTTGGTAAGTTATAATCAGCCAAACAATTTTGACGAAAAGGCAGAATACCCTTATTCCAACTTTTTGGATCACTTGCAAGTTTCAGGTGGATGAGATGTTGGTCGTTTTAATTTTTGTTTAAAAAATATATTTGTACACAACAAATTAATATCTATATATTAATTTAAAATAATAATATCTATATATTAATTTTAAAAGTTATTTTCTGAAATACAATTAAATTTACTTAGAACAGAATTGTGAAAGTAAACTACAATTATGTTTCTAAATTGAAATTAACCATTCAAATTATTATTTTTTATTCCAAAAAAAATATATATATGATCAGTACCTACGTTTTACACCTGTAAACGCCATCTAGTGTGTGACTTTGGATATTATTGTTTATCTTTTGCGCAATAGATGGCACGTTAAAGAAACTTTAAGGCGGAAGTATTTAAAAAAATAACGAAAGCGCTAAAAAAGCACCTTCACTAGATGGCGACTCTAGCAAAAGTTGATTTTTGCAGGTAACGAATGGACGAGTTCGGCCCCATATGGAGTACTGTTTTCATCTTTGGGCAGGGGTACCCCAATACCAGCTACTCCCTCTAGACCGCATTCAGCGGAGAGCGACTCGAATCGTCGATTGCCGGGACACTTCAAGTCGGCTTGATCCACTGGCCCTGCGTAGAGATGTTGCTTCACTGTGCATCTTCTATCGCATCTATTACGGGGAATGCTCCGAGGAATTGTTCGGACTCATACCTGCCGCTACCTTCCGCCATCGTTTCACGCGACAAGAAATCATCATTTGAATGGTTGGAAGTCCCCAATTGTGCGTTTTTCTAGAAGTTTCCTGCCTCGAACAGTCAAACTCAGGAACACTTTGTTGCCAGCGGTATTTCCGGACCGATATGACCTTCAAACTTTCAAGCGTAGAGCATATTCGTCCCTCAAAGGCCGGCAGCGCGCTTGTAGCCCCTCTGGTATTGCAGGTGTCTATGGGCGACGGTAATCACTTACCATCAAGTGATCCGTCTGTTCGTCAGCCCCATATCCCAAAAAAAAACGAAAGACAATAATTTCTGTTCCTTTTAACTAACATATTGAAAAACTGAAATTTTAAATGTTCGAAACTTAGATACCAATACAAATACGAAAAATTGAGTTTTGAATCGTTTATTGAGTTTTGAAAACTAATTTACTTTTAAACATGAAAGAAAACCAGAAGGGTTGTCTTGGCGAAATCAAGTACGTACGTAGCGACATCTAGTTTGATTTCGGGAACTAATGTTTTATTTTTAAATACTTCCTCATTCAATTTGAAAGTAGCAGTTCCTAATTACTAGATATATACGTATATTTTATTATTCTGAGGGTACTTAAATATAACACCATATTTATTGTCTTGTTGTTGTCAAAATTAAACCCCAACAATATATTGTAGACATTTCGATTATTGAACGAAAAGTAGCGGAAGTGTCATTGTGAGCAGTAGTAATGCTAACATATCGATAAGTATTGAATAGATATTAATTGAGCATCGATGTCGAATAACAAATAAATCGTCAATTTTAGTAATAGAACTGCCAAGTCTATTAATTAAATAAGTTTTGATTGTATTTTAATTGTAAACGACTGTTTGTTTTTCTAAATAAATAAAACAAAATATAAAATGTATCAAATTTAAAAATTATCCCAACATATTAATTTAATTACACATAAAAACTGTTTATTTCATTACATTTGGTATCTAAAAATAATATAAACTTATGTTTACGATAATGTTAAAACAGATATTCAGTCATATCCCAATCTACAAAATCCTTAATTCAATGTTTTTTTTACACGTATATCATTTTAAACTGTAAACTTTAAACTTTTTATGTAGCTTGTTAAACAAATTAACTGATTAATCTTCCAAATGACAATATATGTAAATTGTAGTAATGACCTTATCTTGTCTCCTTTCAAATAGCTTCAAAAGGTACGCATATGCATCTATGTACTTTAAGATCCGAATTTATAACGTAGAGTTTCCTGTTAAAAAGAATATTAAAACTACCATAAAGATTGTTGGCTGGAAATCTGTATGATTTAAAAATATATCTTTCTCGTCGTCTTCAGTAGACATCTCTGAGCCTTCTCTACTTTAAGATTCTTACACTTACTTAGTAGCACCAACCTAAACTGGAATGCAATAACTTATTACAGACTGCGCTAATTACAGTAAAGTGCAACGTATATTCGTGATAGGAGATTTTATAGTGGTCACGTGTCGTAGTTTTTTTAAAGATCCAAACCAATATTCTAATCCTATTGTTCATATATTATATTTGCCAGTAGATACCAGGACAGTTGTTGGTTGATAACTACTTTAATATAATTTGCAGAAATAATTCGTGTTATCTTAGCACAATGACAATTTAAGTTACCTTTATGAATGCATAAGGGAAACTTAAGTTTAAAATCGGACATTATTCAATGCAAGACATTGGAAAATAAGTATTACAGAACTATAACTTAAATACTTTCTCATTAGCACTGTCACGTGTATGTCAATACTAAACTCATGTAAAAAATAAAGAATTAAATACTTGAAATAAAAAATGGTTATCGATACAATATCAATTATGAGAAATATCGATATTTTTTTTGATATCAATATTTTTCCCAAGCTTACTATACTGTCACTGTGACATTTCATCCTATAAAAATTATAACCCCTAATAAAAACAATATGAAATAAAATTCTTATTTATTAGTGAAAACGAAATAATAAATATTGTAATTTACAATCTTTAACACATCGTTTTTATTATGTCTCTCACAAGGATTTTGTGGCACCGTCCTATATGCAACGCAGATACATTTTATAAAGTAGTTCGCAAGTGGTATTCTCAAAATAATGTAAACTTAACAGATCCTGCAGTACAAACTTATTTGAGACGCATGATGTTAGAACATGAAGAACTACTCATGACGACCCGAAGAACTTCTGAAGAGGCTAGACGACTATTCGAAATAAAACCCATTGTTAGTGTTCTCGAACAGAGAATTGGCTTATACGATAGTATTGAATCGCTTAAAGAACTAAATAAAAAGGAGAATAAGGATCCCGAAGTGAAGGCAATGATAAAAGAAGAAGCCGAAGTATATCTTAAACGCCTGAAGGAAATAGATGGAGAATTGATGGCAATATTATTAGCGCCATGTCTTACAGAAGGCGGTGTCTTATTGGAAGTAGCCGCTGGTGCAGGTGGACAAGAAGCCATGTTGTTTGCACGCGAACTCTTTGATATGTATGAATCTTATGCAAATTACAAAGAATGGCAAGTAGACATTGCTTCTATGGAGATTTCCGATATAGGTGGTGTCCGAAAAGCGTCAATGCTCATAGAAGGTTTTGGTGTTCCTGAACTTATGAGAATAGAAGCAGGAGTGCACAGAGTACAACGTATTCCAGCTACAGAAAAAGGTGGACGCATACATACTAGTACAGTATCAGTCGCAGTTCTTCCTCAACCCACTGAAATAGAACTGAATATTCCAGAACGAGATATAACTATAGAGACAAAACGAGCCAGTGGTGCAGGTGGCCAACACGTTAACACAACAGATAGTGCTGTTCGTATTGTGCATGTACCTACTGGTACTGTGGTAGAATGCCAACAAGGCAGATCACAAATAAAAAATAAAGAGATTGCCATCCAAAAATTAAGAACGCTTCTACTCCAGAAACAATATGAGGAACAATCGTCAAAAATTAAAAGTGAAAGAAAATCACAGGTTTGTAAAATTAATTTGTTTTATGATACACAATTCTAAAGTTTATCATAGCTTTCTTATAAAGTTGGTGTCAATCCCAATACTTTTTCTAATTTTTAACACAAAACAAACCTTTTCTTATTTGCAAACAGCTTTAATATAAATACATTCTATTTATTATTTTAAAAGCTGTTGTCATAGTCTTATGTGATGATTATAAAGATTTGTATGAGAGGGATAACCTTTTAGCGATTGCCATTTTAAGTAGTAGTAAAAAAATACCATTTGAAAAAATTCTTACAATACATTATTTTACATCTGTGTAGAAGAGCAAATAATATTTTTAAACTTTTAATGTAAATAAATTAGTTTTATCATATAGAAATTTAATAGTTTATTTTAACAATTTCAGGTTGGATCTGGTAACAGGAATGAGAAGATTAGAACATACAATTTTCCTCAAGATCGGGTAACAGAACATAGAGAAGGTGGTGGTACGCTCCACAACCTCGCGGGTTTCATGCAAGGACAGGAACAGCTGGAACAGCTCCAGGAGAGTCTCTTAAGACAGCAAAGATACCAGACACTCATGGAAGAGATTCAAGAATTCACCAAAAGATATCAAGCAGACACCAGTAACAAAAGTTAAGTGTCCCCCTGTATCAGATATTTATATATAATTTGTTAATAATTATGATTTCTGAAACCAGAAACCTGAAAATTTTTAGTCATTAATAAAATAATGTAGTAATTTTTTTTAATAAGTATTTATTTTGTACCAAATAAATTAATCACATTTCAATAGAAAGTAAATACATATATCCACATCTATATTTTACAACATAAATAGACAGAGATTCAGAATATTAAAGTCTAAAGTTTTTATTTCAATAAACATTAAATCTTTACCTTTTAAATTTTTTTTTGTTATTTTCTAAAATATGTAACTCGTATTGTTTTAAACACAGGGTATGTATTACCCAAAATAATCACAAAAATTAGAGGACGGCATCTACAGAATTATAAATCTAAGCAAATTATTAAATTATATAAATTTGATAATTAATGGAAAATTTTGCAAACCTTCATTTAGACACATCAATGCAAAAAGCCAATTCCTTTACAAAAGCTATTCTATAAATTTATAACTAATAATGTATATATCGCACGCTGAGAACGAAAGTGACCCAATCCAAAATTTTGGGAAATTGAGTTTTATACATAAACAGACCTTAAGAGACATGCTCTACAACCTACAAATTCAAAAACTACCTTATTCCCGCTGCTTAAGCTTCATTTTTTATTTGCGTCTCTTTCATTTCTGCGCCCCGCGCAACCCCTGTCAGTATAAAAGTGACGCAATCAGTGATTCGCCGGGAGTGCTAACGGGTGGACGTGCGTCGTGTTAATATTTTAGTGACCCAATGCGCATTGGGTCACTTTAGGACTCAAACTGAGGTAAGACCTTTATAGTAGCTGTTACTATTAAAGTGACCTTTTTTTGAATTGAGTCGGTTTACGATTAGAATCTTTTTATTTTACGTGTCTTAAAAGCTAATAAGGCAGTCCTTGATTAACCCATAGCTGGAGTTTTTAGTTGAATTATGTGTTAGGCCTGTACTTGATTGATGAATTGTATTTTGTTTTGACGTATTTATGTGTGGGTCTTTTCATTAATAATTTAAGTACACAATTGATTGACCATTTCATTAATAAGTTTTTTCTTACTTTTAGTGACAGAAAAATATTTACAAGTCCAAAATGAAACGAAGAGCGGATCTGATTTTAAAGATGTTAGAGCACAAAAAAGAGGAAGAGGTAACACATTTTGTATGATTCATCTTATACACGGTCAATTTACTACGTAATGGTGTATCTTACGAGCCAACTGTAGTGGCTGCCTAAATTTTGTGCATGTTTTCCATAACTTACCGTATCAAATAGGTATCATTTTATAGTTTTTACTCTGTATAATCCCTACTGTGTATGTAGTCGAAATTCTAATTCATTTCGTGATTTCAGGAAATTATTAGCTATAACAAAGAGAATATTTCTTCTAAGGTGAATGTTGCAGATAATGATGGAAATACAATTGAATCACTAAAACGAAATAGACCTAATAGTGATAAACGAGAGGTAAATGCAAATTTAACTGATTTAAAATCAATTAATGAATCAAGGAATTACACGCTAAGATGAAGATTACAGTTCAATTAACTATAAAAATCTATAAATTTTTATAGGTACTTGAACTTACCTAAATAATAATAAGAAGTGTACAGACAACAGCACGTTGGGTTACTACAAACTGTCAAAATTCCTTAATAGATATTGAGCTTTATGAGATAGACAACAAGGTGAGATCAATCAAAAAAATTCACAGTTTGTGATCACCCAACGTGCTGTTGTCTGTACATAAATAAATTCAATTACATTCCGGTAAATTCTTCATTAACAATCTTGTTTTATTTTCAGCTGACCTGCAATGCTATAGATGTAGAAAAAAATACTGAAAATGATACCTTCGAAGATGAAACACTTGCCAAGAATTTTAGGACCCGGAATTCATCGACGTCTTCAAGCTCTTCCTCTTCAAGCTCTTCCTCTTCAAGCTCTTCGTCTTCAAGCTCGTCACCTTCAACCACAAAGTTAAGTTCATCTAACTCGTCGACTTCTATAGATCGTTCTGATAAGAAGCAACATGCCGCTCCTCCATTAAGTCCAAACCCGAGTACCAGCAAGGAACATGCTCCCCGTTGTTCGTCAAGCCCAAAGCCGAGTACTAGCAAGGAACATGCTCCCCGTTGTTCGTCAAGCCCAAAGCCGAGTAACAGCAAGGAACATGCTCCCCGTTGTTCGTCGAGCCCAAAGCCGAATAACAGCAAGGAACATGCTCCCCGTTGTTCGTCGAGCCCAAAGCCGAGTAACAGCAAGGAACATGCTCCCCGTTGTTCGTCGAGCCCAAAGCCGAGTACCAGCAAGGAACATGCTCCCCGTTGTTCGTCGAGCCCAAAGCCGAGTAACAGCAAGGAACATGCTCCCCGTTGTTCGTCGAGCCCAAAGCCGAGTAACAGCAAGGAACATGCTCCCCGTTGTTCGTCGAGCCCAAAGCCGAGTAACAGCAAGGAACATGCTCCCCGTTGTTCGTCGAGCCCAAAGCCGAGTAACAGCAAGGAACATGCTCCCTGTTATCCGTCGAGCCCAACGCCTTGTACCAGCAAGAAACATGCTTCCCGTTGCTCACCGAGCCTATTAGGGCCGAACTATCAAATATCACCTATTCACACTGATGAAAGTGATGTAGACCTCAGCGACTCTGATCCTACGTTTAGGTTAGATAGCAATAAAGGTGAGGATGCTTCATCATCTGAATCTGTTTCCCATTCTTCTGCCACTGAAAGTAATGGCAAAAAGAAAAAAACTAGAAAACGCTTGAGAAATCCCTCTAAGTGGATACAGAATGAAGTTAAACGATTGAGAAATGCGGGAAAAGCCTATCAATCCCTTTCAAAAACAAAAAAAAAATATTTCGGAGCGTAGTATGAAAGAGGGGTGTAATTGCAAACAGAAATGTAGTGAAAAAATAATGGATAGTGAACGATTGTATTTATTTAATAGTTTTTGGAAACTGAATGATTTGGAATTACAGCGTGCGTATATTCGCACTTGTATGATTCAAATAAACCCTAGATACAAATATACTAACGCAGAAAAGCCAAGGTTGCCTAATAACGCCTTGTACTTTACTTTAGATTCGAAGAAAATACGAGTTTGTAAGAAATTTTTCTTAAATACATTAGATATCAGTGACAGACAATTGAGAACTGTAAAGAGCAAAACAAACAATGAAGGCTTTTTAGAACGAGACCAAAGAGGAAAACATAATAATAGAAAACGTGTAAATCCGACATTACTACAGAACATAAGGGACCACATTAACAACATACCTAAAATAGAATCTCATTACCTAAGAGCTACAACGGATGCTAAAGAATACATTTCAGATAGCAAAACAATACAGGACTTATGCAAAGATTTTAATGAAAAACAAAAAGAAAACAATAGACCAGAATGTGATTATTGGTTATACTTAAATACTTTTAACAAAGAGTTTAATATAGGCTTTTTTCAACCTAAGAAAGATAGATGTGACGTTTGTTTGGCGTATGAACTTGCACACGAGACAACAAAACTTGATTTAAAATCTGCTTATGAGAATCATCTTGAAGAGAAGAATTTATGCCGTCAAGAGAAAAAAAGAGATAGAGCAAATATTGACGACAGTAACATCTGTGCAGTATTTGATTTACAATCAGTGATGCTATGTCCTAGTCCTTCGTATTTTTATTACTGTTCGAAGATAAATTGTTTAGATTTTACCATCACTGAGTTAAATCCGACACAACAAGAAAATATTAAAGCCTATGAAAATGTGTTTTGTTATTTCTGGGATGAAACTCAAGGCAACAGAGGAGCAAATGAAATTGGTTCATGTCTATTTGAATACTTAAATACATTGAGCTCTAAACACCCAGATAAGAGCCTGAACATTATTTTTTATTCAGACAATTGTACGGGGCAAAATAAGAATAAAGTTATTGCCAGCCTTTATTCATTTGCAGTGATGCACTTTAAAAATATACAATCCATAACCCACAAGTATCTAATCAAAGGGCATACGCATAATGAAGCCGACAACGTGCACAGTTTGATAGAAAAAGAAATTAAAAAGAATGAAAAAGGTGGTCCTATTTACACCCCTTATCAATATGTCACAATTATCAAAAGCGCGCGGAAATCCGGAACACCCTTCACCGTTAAGGAAATGGACTACAATTGTTTCTATAACTTGAAACTATTGCAAGAACAGTGGGCGTATAACTTTAGTGAGGATACAGAAAGGAAAAAACTCATATGGAATGATGTTAAAGTCCTGCAATTTTGTAAAGAACGACCTTATTCATTCAACTACAAAACATCATATTCCCAAACTGCCTTCCAAACACTCAATATGCGAAACAAACGGAAGAAAATGGTAAGCGATGAATTAATCAGTCTTGAAAAATTATACGAGCAACCTATCGCATTAAAAGAAAATAAAAAAAGAGATCTCAAGAATCTCGTTAAAAAAAATCAGATTCCGCACTACTATGCAACTTTTTACGATTCATTGTAAATTGTGTGGTGAACTGACTAGTGGTAACTTACGGTATTCCGAGTTCCGTAGGTTTCTTTTTGTAATTTAAGTAACAGAGTTTAGTCTAGAGACAATTTATATATTTGATTAAAATAATAATATTTTTCTATAACTTCATAAGAACAATGTTACCTACCTATTAAGACTGATTACACGGGTAAGGCTGATAGTATTATGTACTTACCTACCTAAGACTGTAGATTGATAGTGCTATAATTAATAAATGATTCCAAAGCAAAATTTTGATTATAATTTTTGTTAAACTTTAATATTTTTATTTGATGTTCTTAAGTTTAATATCTTTCATAATTACTCTACATAGAAATAACTCTAATTTTGTTATACTCGTAACAACATGGTTGTTATTACTTATGTTTAAGATACTTTATTTTTGAAAGTTTATAATTGACACTTATAATTGTGCATTTATTAAAGTATTTTTGATAAACATGAATACAGTTTTTTATTAGTCCATAAGATTATAATACAGATTAAGAATGAAAGTGATCTAATTATTGTTAGGTTATTGAATATTTATAATTACCAGATTAAAACAGACATAAACCCTAATAAGCACCTTTTTATTTTTTGTTTTCAGTACTAAAGTGACCTATTTTCGGAAGTTTTTTTTTATTACACCATAAACGCACTAATTATTTTCATTATTACAAAAAACAATATTAAATTCGAAACTAAATAGTACAAAGATTAATTAGAATCATTAAGTTTGAAATTACCATTAAAATTAGCATGTCTTTAAGAGTCACAAAAAAAATTATTGTAACTTGCTGACTTTATTTCTTCGTTTGCCAAAAATAACGAATTTTGGATTGAGTCACTTACGTTCTCAGCGTGCGATATGTCACTGGAATATAACAAAAACTGCAAATTGATAACTTTTCTAGGAAATATTATAGATTCTAAACAAGAGATAAATTGTATTATTTTATGCTCACATATCCTACAAAGTTTATAAACTTCCTAGGAAATTTATCAATTTGCAGTTCTTGTTATTTTCCGGTGACATATATATTGATCATCATTACATTCTCAACCATTTAAAGAAATGTAATTTTCTTTAAAAGGTCAGTAGCATTATTTGACATAATATTCAATCTTAAAATTTAATGTATGATATGAACAATGAAAATAATGCCTTCTATTTCTGGCACTTTGAGAACATTATATAGAAGTATATATTTTAGTAAAAAGTAAATAAATTTTAAAAATAAATATACTCTTCATGATATGTAAAAATGACATGTAAATTACTATAATACTTTAAAAGAATAACAAGCTCGCTTACCCAACACTATTTTTAAATTAATAAAGAAAAAACATGGAATTTAATTGTAATTAAACTAATTAGCATTCCTTGAAGAGGTATAAACTGGAACAAATTTTATGTTATTTTATATATCTTCATCAATCCCATTTTTAGTTCATATACAAGTTTCATGAAGTTTTGTCAACATATTTACCATCAATTGTAGATGTACATAAACAATAATAGACTATAACATTTCTATAGAGATATGAATTGGTTGATAATAATTTGATAAAATTAAAATTTATAACACTTAAAAATAGTTGCCAAAGGTTATCGTAAGTAAAATAATACGGAGAGAAGACTCGGCAGCATCCAGATCACACTGTTGTGTGGCAAGCTGCCACGTCCACACATATCGATGTTACTCTCCTGAAATAGCAAAAAACTAATTAAATTATGTGTTTTATTAACGCCATGAGCAGTGGTATATATTGAGGAAGGATTATGTTGCCTTTTTCTTATATGAAAGGAGTAAGCAAAAACTTAGCAAAATATATATAATAGTTTTGCACTTATAACGTAATATAAGTTATGTACTGTAAACATGCTTTTATTTGAGTAAATTAACAATTACTTTGATTTTTCTGATAAATTTTATTTATCTATGTAAAGATAACAAACGTAATAAAAAATGGAGTAGTATTCTTATTTGATGATTTCTAATCAAAATCATAAAATAACAATATTACTGCCATCTACTGACAATCAAATGAAATCAAGTGAAGAAGTAAACAAATAGCAGCAATGTCCGATTTAGGTAATTGACAAATTGGGGCCTTATAATTTTGATAAAACAATTGTGGACCGTCAAATTAATAAATAATTATTTACAAATAGATCTACAACAGTGGTTGGTAAAATATATATTTGATAGAAAGATGATTACTTTTTATCTTTAGATGCCAACTCATTTTTCAATCAATCCAAACGTCAACACAATTTACTGATAAACTTTCCTATTTAAATTATTTTAACAAAGAAACTAATCTGACGTTACCATCAACTTAACTAGCAGCATATGCATAAGCCAATACTCTCGTAACGAGCATACTCACTTCAGTGTGATTCCTGATGCAAGAAGTTGGCTGCTTCCTATATAACGGATGCATATGCTTCAGACAAGGCAGCGACTCATTGTACTGCACCTCAGTAGGATCCACGGGTAATATCGAAACCTCCTCTTTAGGACAAACTGAGTCTATCACTATCATCAACATATTCGTATAGTTCACCAGTTGAACGTAAAACGGCCTGTCGCAATCCGCTATTGGCTTATTCAATTTGTCGTTTAAATTGTTATAATCCAATTGATAGAGGTACATCTCCCTGTCGCAGGGCGTTGGCCTCGTCCTGTTTATAAGGACTAGTTTTTCGATATCCCTCTCTGTGACACTCTTTGACGTCGACTTCAGCAGCGGGTCGTCGGTTTCTTCGTCATTCTCGTAAATCTGATACGCTGTTACACATTAAACAGTCTTAGTTCATCAATTTAAGCGTTGTATGAGCATAATAAAAAATAAATATCGGCAAAATATAATTAAGAGCTAATCTGGTTATATCATGCAAAGTAAATATATGTAATAAATAAATCCTTAAATATGTAAGCTTATTATGTTTTTTCTAATCTTTAACAGACGAAAAGAGAAAGGTATCATAACAGAGTGACTTAATCATTGATTTTTTATGATAATTTTCAAAGGAGACAGCCCTAAAAATAGGGAATGATTTTTCTTCTCTCTTGTCGTCGATTTGATTTATTGTTACAAAGTTATTATTAAAGCGTAAATCGGAATACAATCTTGAATCGAATTATACATTGTCATTATCGCCATTTTTCAAATTAATGTGTGCTGATATTGTCATCATTATTCAAAAGATGTTATGTATTAAAACATAAACAGTCAGTTGCACAATCGTCAATTAAAATTTTCATTATCTTAAAGTAACATTACCCATACAAATTTGACATTCATTAGAGCTTAAAGGCGTCATTAAACCTTAATGGACGTTTGTGCAACTGGCAGTATATCAGGTATATATTTTGATTGTGACCATGAAAATGAACAAATCGAATTTCTTTTTAGGATTTTATTTACATGCAAACCTATTGAGTTATTTAAACGAGTTTCGTTTAGTAGGTTCTTAAGATGAAAATTGTATGTGAATGGAATCCGTATCGAGTGATATTTTGTATTGATATTTATAAAGCGCCACCTACTACTATAAAAGGAACTAAGATTTCCAATATAAAATTAACAATAGGGATGATGACTGGGTAAAAAAAATGCAATTCTATTTAGTCCGTCAGTCAGATAATAGAAAAATATTAGATACGTATTTTTCTTTTACTTCAATTTAACAAGAAATAGCTTAGATAACAGGCATTAAAGTTGAGGAGTGGGGGCTCGCTACGTCACAGTTGAGTAGAAAACGTACCCTAACGTGACGTCATGCGAAATTTCAACTCCATGTAACGCCGTAATTTTATGATTACGAAAAAAATAAAAAAATACGTGTTTAATATTTTTTTACACTCTACCTGACGGACAATCAAACAAAAATTAGTCATCATACTTATTGTGCTCGATGCGAACTCATTCAAACACGATTATTTTTGTTGTGAGGGTAATGATTACTATATTTATAAACTAATATATAACTAGGAAAATTATTTATAAAACTAAGCTTTCATAAAAGTAACTTTGTATAAGTAAAATACCATTATAACCCATATAATATCTGGTACTAGATAACATGCACACCTTCACTATCTAACACTAACACATTTCAGATATCAAAAGTATTCTCATAATATAAACCACGAAGCTACAGTGTTCGATCTATAACTTACCAGTGGGTGTAACATACTCTGAAAACAAGATGGAGTCGTTACTACTTTTGTAATATAACATCTACGTCCAATTTAGACTCCATTGTTGAATTTTGCCTTAACTAGCTAATGCCAATGTCAGTGCTGTTTATGTCAAGTGGTCAAACGCATGCTTTTGATGTGTTTGGAGGTATTAAAGTATTAAAACCTTCGCGGTTGTTTTTTGCATAGATTCGATGTTGCACATTAAATACTAAACATACAAGCTCGTTTATCAATATTGATAACTTTCCACGCAATGTTTGTCTTATACCCGTTGTCATGCAATTTATACAGTACATGCTGACAACGTAGAAGAGCAAAATTTAATGCTCATTATTTCACAAATACTTATAGTTTTCTCTAAAGCTATACAACAATTTTTACTTATTACAACATTGATTGGTTTAACGATTTAAACGGCTATTTAACGAGTCTTGGGTTTTTATCTTACCATCGTCCAGTGAGTAACTCGAGGCTTGCGCTAACCCGCTGGCTATGGAGTTAAAGAACCAAATTGATGTCGCTATAAACCATGACATCACCAATCGCAGATTTTCGAATGGCTGAAACATATAATATGGTGTTAAGACCATTTTGTTCTGTTGTACATTTTTTATTAGGTTGTTAATCAAAAGTTATGATATTTGCCAAATTTAACACAGTGGCACACTAACCCCTTCTGGGGCCCGAGGCTGCATCAGGCCAAGACTCACACTTTTTTTCCTATCGGAGCAGAAACTTAATATTGCGGTTTACACTCCAAGGCAGCACAACCCTCATTTATAGTTTGATCAAGGAAACATGCAGCCATTTGAAGGCCCCTTAGAATCAGAGGCCCGGGGTGGACCACCTCCTCCCTCCCCCCGTTAGTCCGCAACTGCTTTCACATACAGTTAGTACCTACATAGTATCTGTGCACCAAATGCCCGAAAATAAAGACTTAAGTCTCAAAATTTATTTAACAACCGCACACGGCTTAGCTTAGCTGCAGTGCGACAATCGGGCAACTTGAACGCCTACATGTAGATATGTAAAAGCCAATACGCTTTAGGTATTTTGCTCTTCCACAAAATAACCTCAGGATACGTTAGACAGCCGTGACTGTCTTCGACTCTCAAGCTACACGGACCAGGTTAAAGAAACTGGTCAAAGCATACCAAGTAAACCTCTCACAGCACACCGTATTCCCTAGCATCTCAACGAGTCTCGGTAGTTGCTAAAAAATCTCGGGGAAGGAGATGTTAGATCTTACTTTACCACTCGATAGATGACAATGTACAGACTACCATATTTTCCTGAAAGGGGTCTTATTATACACTGGACCGCAAAGAAAACGGGTCGGTTAGAAAATCGTCAATATCTTGAAAACTACTTAACTTATTTTTATGAAATAAAAACTAAATTAAAGATTATTTAATTGTAATTTATTGAATATAAAAAAATACAAATTAAAAGTTGTCTATTTTCAATAAATGTCAAACGAATGAAAAAGGTAGTTTTTCTGACATTTTCGTAAATATGAATTGTATAAAGATGTGACGTTTTTACGCATGTTAGTATTTCGTGTTGCCTCCACGAGCTTGCAAAACTGCGGCTATGCGATTCGGCATACCTTCCACAAGGTTTTTAAGGCGATGCTGCGGAATGTTCTGCCATTCCTCGATCAAAGCTCCTTTCAATTCACGCAGCGTGATTGGCGGCGGATTCCGTTGACGTACACGTCGTCCCAGTTCGTCCCATGCATGTTCGATGGGGTTTAAGTCGGGGCTTCGTGCTGGCCACTCCATGCATGTGATACCTACTTCGTGAAAATAGTCGAACACTATCTGAGCTGTATGCGGGCGGGCGTTGTCTTGCATAAAAACAGCATTTTCGCCCATATCTACTAAAAATGGACCAACATAGTCATTAAGAATTTCATTCACATATCGTTCTGCTGTTAAACTGCCATTTTCTATCACTACTAGCTCAGTACGGCTTTCGGAAGAAATCCCAGCCCACACGTGTATAGAGCCACCGCCATATGGTACTTTTTCTTCTATACAAGCTTGGTTATAGCGCTCTCCCGGTCTTCGGTACACTCTTTTCCTCCCATCGTGCTTGTATAAACAGAATCTAGACTCGTCTGAAAACATAACTCTTGACCAGTCATCCAGAGTCCAAGTTTCGTGTTCTCTGCTATAACTCAGCCTTGAGTTTAAGTGGTGTCTTTCTAATTTTGGGCCATTTGCAGGCCTTAATGGTCTCAAATTTGCTTCAGCCAGACGTCGCCTTACTGTATCTGTACTCAGATAGTTTCCTCCAGCTCGTAAATGGTGATTTTTTACCTCAACGGCCGTAAGAAATCGATTTCTCAAAATTGTTGACACCATATAGCGATCCTCCCGCGCAGTCGTGCACCTCGTTCGGCCTGTTCCTGGTCTTCTTAGGTTGGATCCAGTTTCATGGAAACGCTGGAGTACCCGCTGAACTGTGGAAAGACTCACACCAACAGTTCTCGCTGTATTGCGCTGACTGCGCCCATCTTCAAGCATTGTCAGGATCCTGGTGCATTCTTCAGGGGTTAACGACATGATGACTTCAGAATACAATTTTTGTATGACAAACACACGATATTTATTGTAGTTTTTATGTCAAAACTAAAACAAATGCGAAACAAATGCTTTGATTTTTTTAGAACTAAATTGAAAAACAACCATTATCTTCATTGCCAGTTTTCTTACACAATTATCTAAAGTAAATAAAAAGGTTTTATATACTATGTTAAATAACATTAAATATTCTTTAATTGAGTTTTTATTTCATAAAGCTAGGTGAGGTAGTTTTCAAGTTATTGAAGATTTTCTAACCGACCCGTTTTCTTTGCGGTCCAGTGTATTTATATCTGTTTTTCTGTTACCGTTAGTAGTATTGTTGCGGGGCTTGTGGTTTTCTTCTCTCGGAAACAGACCGCTTGATAATCCACTAGGTGTACTGGCTTATAAATTTCTTCCTCAATCAACCTCGCCATTATGTCAGGCCGTACCTTAAAAAAATTATAAATCAAAGTTACTATTCAGTTTTGAGATAATCCCTAAAAGGCAGAAGGTGGTGAATGTATTTATTACTTCATTGTATCAGAATTTGATTGTTTATCATCTTTCAGACTCGTTTGGTACTCGTCAGAGTCATTACCTACAAAAATAATGATTTTTCCTTAGTGTCCCTCCCACTCCCTCTTCCACCCCTCCCACTGCTTTTCGTCAGTTAAAATTATAGTACTTACTTTTCCAAAGAATTGTCCAGTATGCGTTGAATCTTCACTGACTATGATCCATCCGTTGTTATCTACTAAAAAGCAATCCCAACCCTCGGATATACAGGTTGCACATTTAACGTTGTGTTCACACTGCGAATTATCAGAAACAATTACATGATATTCTAATAACATATACCTTCATATTTCGTGATATTATAAATATGAAAGTATCTCTGTTTCATTTATTGCGTTACTTTCATATTTACACGGTCAAACCACTAGTTGGAGATCTCAAGAAATAAATATTTAAGGGTAAAAAATTCTTAAATGTTCTGTAGTAGAAAATCCACTGGACAGACAGACATAAGTTACGATGACAGTGTCCCATATACGTCGTAGAAATTCTAACTCGTTCTATAAATGTGTCTAAATCTCTTTAAATCTGTTGATACCTAAATATTGCCACAATATTTTCCAGAAGTACCTTAAGTTGTTAGTATACAACAAACCCTTGGCTATGTGTGAAATCTTAGAGTTCCTGTAATTAAAATTACAATATAAAATAATAATTTACTTACCGAAGAAGTAATATTTTCAAACCACTCGCTAAGTCTCTCGTGTTTGAACTGGAATCCAACAACAGCCGCAGGCGCTTTTTTATGTCCATCCGTATGGAATACAGCGTGCGATGCTGTCACCATGGCGGCACTAACGTTGAGGGGAAACTTATCAGTGTTCAGATCAGCGCTGTACACGTAGCTGAGGGGGTCTATATAGTGTTGTTCTACTGCACGTCTGTACCACACCTCGTCTATAGAACGCGGCCATTGCTTGCCGAATTCTTGCCTGTAAATTATTGCACATTTTTCACAAATATTTTTATATGATAATCTATACCTTTATATACTTAACTATTATAAATACCCCAATAGCAGTTTAAACGCCGGAACTTTTAGCGCGCTTGTCGTGAAGTCAAAGTACGCGAGTAGAGATAACATATTAAATTTTGAGTGATTGATTATGATTCTTATACTGAAATAGATTAAAAAATAATCGTTTTGTAAAAAAAATCGTAGTGTATGTACGGAATTGGTGAAATAAAAATAAAAACCTAAAACATAATTTAAATTATAATTAGTTGTTTATTTTGCGACACAGTACATTGATATTATTGCATCGATATTAACTTTTTGTGACAACAATCTCTATACGCGTTGATTTAGCCTTTGAGTATTTTTTCATTTACCGCGTTTTTGGACTTGATAATAATAAATACAATTTGCTATACGATTCTTATACGGACAACGATGATTCAAAAGAAGCTCGACAGGTATAAAAAAATAAAAATCGCGGCACAATCACCACCACAGAGAGATTATAATTAAAACAAACCAAAAGCTCACTTAAAACTCTGTAGTGCGTAACTCTGCAGTGTAGTGAAATTAAAACTGTATGATGTATCGGCAAATTAATAACGCAGATTCCAATATACCGCAATTTTTTCAATAATCATTTTGTCTGTCGAAAACATAGCCCTAAATGTGAGTAAACTCTTACACATCGTCATTTTGTTCTTTCGGAGGGTGGGTCTGCCATCTTGTGAGGCCGCTGTGTGTCG
Organism: Diatraea saccharalis; assembly: GCA_918026875.4. Classification (NCBI taxonomy): domain Eukaryota; kingdom Metazoa; phylum Arthropoda; class Insecta; order Lepidoptera; family Crambidae; genus Diatraea; species Diatraea saccharalis. The sequence continues at coordinate 5,846,407 of OU893340.1, read as the reverse complement.
ACAGGAATGCGACGATGTAACCGAATCTCTGGATGAATTCAGCTCTGAAATTAAAGATATAGAAATTAATTAACATTGTAACCATTGTCCTAGTTTTAGGAAAATATCCCAAAATAGTCACTGAATTTAAAAAGAATTTCCAATCTCGTTTTATCAGTGAAATAATATTTAAAAATAAATAAAATATAGTCGTGTATAAACATACAGGTATTCTAGATACAACTATTTGTTGCGTTTTCTATCAGAAGTTCCAAATCTCTTCTAACAGCGGTATCGTGTCACTATAAAAATGGTAAACTGAATGTTTAAAATTATCAACTTTAAAAAAAAGGAAAATCAACTTAAGTTATGAATAAACTTTTAACCGATTAGCTTCTTGTATTTCGTTCGGGACTTTATAACTTTACATAGATCATTAAAAACTTAAAAACATCAACTTGATCCCTAAAAGATGGAAACATTTAAAGTAAAGTGTGTAATGAACACAAAACACCATCCTACATACATACTTGTTCTCCTCAGATGCTGTTACAAATACATTATAATAAAGACAAAAACATTATACATAAAAGAAAAATACTTACTATCCTGGATTTGCTTTAAAAACTTTTAATAAGAGTTACAGTCTTATTATAATTTGCTACGTGAAATAACTAATCATATACATGTGATCATGTAACAAAGGTATAGTCTACAAAGGTCAAAATCCTTTTCTTTTTTTTTTTTTTTACCGAGGTGAACTGACCTTAACATGTCATCGACCTGGGCGAGAGGCCGACTAAACCCGGGCTCTCCCACTGCAAGGGACGGCGGTCCAGTGCAGTGGGCCTACCGTGCAAAACCCCCCGTACTACCCTCTCGCGTGGACCGGCACCTGGTATCTTAAAACGTAAGTCCCAAGTGAACAAAGGTCAAAATCCTGGGTCCAATTTTCAACATCACGGATCAATAACAAATTCGATGATAGTCAATCATCATTGATTACCCCACCTTTTATACCTACATTAAATCATAATTGAATTTTCTCTTTATGTTAAATCCATAGTTTTAGAAAAAAAAACAATATTGAAATATTACTTTTCCTAGAATAACAATATTACCATCAACTCTTCATATTTATTTATATTTCTTTTTGAAAATGACTATTGCGTCGAGCAATAACCAAACGCAATGCAGCCGATATTTTTTTGTGGCTAACGAATATTTTAGTGTAGCTGCTTAACAGACTACGGTCAGTTGCACAAACGTCCATTAAGGTTTAATACGCCTTTAACCCCTAATGGATATCAAGTTTGTATGGGTAATGTCGCTTTAAACGTGAGAAAATTTTAATGGACATTTGTGCAACTACCTGTAGAAGTATATGTAGCTAAAAAGTGCTTCAGCTACTTAACACTTTTAATTTAAGGTGTACTTATAATTAAACACAATAAAATATCTATAAAATTATACGTTTATTTTTATTTGTCACGTGTTTATTTGCAATGTTTTTAAATAATAACTTTATAAATAATCGACATTATCCTTTATTTGGTACTTTACCTCGGTAACAATCCGATCACTTTAGTCAAGGGGCTATCCGGGCGAAAAGCAACATAAAACGAACGTATGTAGCTAGTTACAAATATCTAATAAATATTAGAAACAAGCATGCAACTGTGGTTAACATTTGAAGATTTCCAGATTCGCACATAAGCCACTTGTGAATAGTAGGCAATGGGACGAATTAATGCAAATTTCTGTCGCTAGATTGTAGCACTAGCACATTTATATAAACGTCAACATACGTCTTTCAAAAAGTAATAAGCAAAGAGTCAATAAATAAAGAGCATAGTATGAATTTATATTTATTGTATTAAATAGAAAAATTGTAATTTAAACCAATAGGTTCTTCTTGATGTATATTCTTATAAGAAGGAAGAGAATATTTTTTTCCAAAAGACGTAATATTCTAGACAAAATTCTTTGTTTACTAAACAGTGCTTGTGCTGCCATCTACATCAAGCGACAGGGTATGTGTGGCTAAATTCTAAAACTATTTAAAGAAACGTAAGTTAAATACTTACGCCTTGTCATCTGAAGCTGAATCCGATATGCTTTTATTAAACCACGCTGTGTTCCTAGCATCGTAAACCAAAGCTTGCATCAAACCATGATCACCTGAAAATAATTTTCATATTGAATCACATATTAAGAGGGCGCTCACACCGAAATCAGAAACTTTTAGTTATTTTAATTTTTTTTTTACAAATTAATAACGTCCAAATAAGCTGTTATTTTAAAATGACTAAATTATATCTGTAAGGGGAATTAATATCTTAACCAAGAATGGAATTGGAATTAAAAAAATGGAATTAAAATTTCTTGATAGACAAAAATCACTTTTCGTAATAGTTTTTTTAAGGGAAAATTTATTAATATGTGAATTAATATAAAAAGTTTAGCTGAGGGAATTATGCAACGCTATCACAATAATCATAATTTGAGAGAAAATTGATGAAAATTTTCAAAACTTCATTTTCGAACTAACTGTTGGGTCGACTAGTTTATCAATAAAAAGATAAAAACTGTAAAATATATATAAACCGTTAATTCTACTGGAAAAGATTTAAAAATTATATACTTACAATAATATTCATTTCTAGGAGTGCTATTCGATACTTTATTCCGTTCCTTGGCATCTGGAGTTCCTGTTATATAAAAGAAATAATTATTTAAATTTCAGATAAATAAGGAATTCAATGGTGCCGTCGTCAGTGCATTCGGTATGCTATAAAAACTTAAAAAATAGTAGAACCGCCTTCAAACTTTCAAAAAGTAATAAATCGGGCGGAGCTTTTCTATAGGTTGTTAATTAAATTGTAGGCGCCCGACTAGAAAACTTTATTCTTTTTTGAGATAAGTTATTTTTAAAGGTTGAAGTAGGGTCTACTTTTTTAAAAAGTTTTTATTTGTTGCTTTTTTGTAATGTTGACATTTATTTATAAATGTTATTTACTCGACATCATTTTATCCAATATCTATATTGATATTTTAAAGAGGAAAGATTTGATTGTGTGTTGGCATTAGACAGGTCCCGAAACTATTACACCGATTTTTAGTCTTTCCAAGTCAATTTACACAAACCAAGTCGCGAGGAACGCTAGTTTGATAGAATTGGTTCACAATTCAAGAAGAAATCGATAAACATACCTACCCCTATACTCATTAATACCTACTATCTATTACTTTCATAAAAAATATAAATAAATCTTCCTTTCAGATTTTGAATGAATTCTAAATAATATTTAGGTGATATCTGTTGAAAAGCTTATTTTGTTTTGTTATAGCAAAACTACGTATTCGATTTCGATTAAAAATTTAATAGGACCACCTCATTCCAACAAGCTGTCGAATAAAAAAGAATTTTGAAAATAGGTAATTTTTTTTTGTATTTGTATGTTCACCGGAACATACATAAAAAAACATCGCCGTCTAACGTATAACCGAGGAGGTTATATGTTCGACGGCGACGGCTTTTCGATTTTGAAGTTAGTTAATAAGCAATTATACTTAGGCTTTCTTTTTTTAGGTATCTAAATTACTATACAAATATATTATACGTAAATCATAAATTACTAAAGCTCTATGAATTTCGTATAATGAAATAGCGTCCAAATTCTCTGTAATTAAAAATGAGAAAACTACATCGTTTTTGTAAGTATGTGTTATAATGGAATTTATATTCGATAAAAAAAAATCTATCATTCGTATGAATTAATATGACATACGAGGGCCTCTACTATTATTATACGCCCAGAAAGAAAAATCGGGAAAATTTCGAAACATTCTTATAATTTTGTTAAAATCATTTCTGCTAAGATTATCCATGCATCGGAGGAAGTGTCTGTAGGTCCTATCTCCGTTGCATCATAAAATATCGAAAAATACATTTCTTTGGAGGCAAATTCGTCTCGGAATTATACTTTTATTGTTGGCAGTATACTGTCCTCGAAATTTAGAGAAAACTAGAAGACAGTTTATCAGTATTAAAGCTATATGCGGACTTACTATTTTCTTTGAATTTATGCGCTTCAGAAACACGTTGCTATATTTGTATCATACCGTTGTTGTGTCTTTCATGGGAAGGTTTATTCTTGTGATGCTCAGGCGGGCGTGGTTTGGCAGGCCAACGCCACCCAGGCTTAGCAACACGCTCCAGAAAGTACAGCAGTTCCTCCTCCGGGGAAGAGAACGTTCGCTCATAGTGCCGACAATATAACCTGTGCATTACATTATAGTGAATTCCCTTTTCGCTTATTCGCTTTAGTCACTGAAGTCTTGCGGGTAGGTGTTATTGGCCGATATATCAAACTACCTCCTGTCTAGTCCTTTTACGTTCTATACACGCACCGCTGTTCGCTAAATATCGGAGCAATCTCGGAATTAACAATTATTCTAATTTTCTAGTTTTTATATTACTTAGATCAGTTACGTCAAAATCTATAAAAATACCTACCAGTCTGGATGTACGCTCCACTTGTTAGACAAGTACTGCCGCGCCGAAATATTCTTGGATGTGAGCGAGAGCCGATGAATGTCATCAGTAGGGGGCGGGGTGATGCGGTGTCGACCGTACGTATCGGGTATGGTCACCACTAGAGTGAATGGTGAGTCGCTGATGCCAGTCCAGAAATAATGCTTCTTGCAGCGAGACACGCGTTTCTGGCATATGAAAAAAATTAATAACACATTGCTTTTTTTATATTGAAATTATCAAATTGCATTGTATGACATTACGATTTAATGTTCAAATTTAAATGGCAAGTAAATCACCAAATTGAGCTTTGCCGTTAATTGTACCCTACGATCTCAATATTACCTAGATTTATGATTGAATAGTATGAAATAATAATTCAATTTTTTTTTAACTTATCAACTTTTTGGAAAGAACACGTTTACCATAATATGGGAAAGTGTAATTGATTTGAACTCTACTCTCAATGTATTAAGGTTAACAATAGTTTTTTCACCTACTAATCGCGGAAAAGATAGTTAAGTACCATATTTTATACCAAAGACTTAACTACTTAACGGACTAGCGAATGGCTTGATGTTTCTTTACTGAAATAAAAAAATCTGCCTTAGAATAAAAAAAAAATATCGACGTAATCGAATATTTACTGTCCAAATTTTATAAATTTAGTAAGAATAAAATATATTTACCATATCATCCATGTGATATTTTGTGTTCATCACTTTATTCCCCGTTTTTTGATCTATAATTTCTTGACGAAGCTGTGAATCATATCAATCACGTTTAATTTTAATTAGATTTGAATATTATCAAAAATTAATTAGTCTATATAATTTTGTTTTGATAAAAAGTTCTTACCGCTGTTAATTCCTTGCTAAAATTTCTGGGTCCTCTGTCATCATCAAACAATTCTACTTCTATCATATCCACACTATTGTAACTTGGTTTCAAAATTTGTTGAAACTGAAAATAAGGATATACTTAAATTCACCACTTATACGAAATTCAAGGATTGATAAATTGAGCGTTTCTTTTAGTGAAATAAATATATTAGAAAACGTTACACACAACATTGCTCAGGTCCTTCGTAATTACCTACTATGCTGTATATATAGTTATAATGTATATATTAGTTATAAACTATATAATGTATATATATATATATATATATATATATATATACATATATATTATATTATACATTATCTTGACACGACTGGCAATCTTACTCATGACACGCAGGACGGTATGTGAGCCACTCGGTCATATAAAGACTGTTTACTTTCTTATTTACTGAGTGATATTTTTTGTGTTTGAACTACAATATTCTAAGGCACTAAATACAAACCCGTCCGGTCTTATTATTAAAACGGAGATTAAAGTAAGTATAAATTAACGATGACAGAAGAGGAAAAAATTGAGAAAACAAATTGAGACTTTTTGTCTTATCTTCAAAAAAAATCAATAAGAGAAAGTTTAGACTTTATTTCTATCTTGGTCAAAGCCAAAGTAATTTTGTTTTGGTCAAAATTTTCGATAGATACCTAATGTTTTCTCACAAATAAATATGATTGCATACCACGGGTCTCAAATCCGGATGTATCAAAATATAACCATTGTTTGTCACTATAAATGCATAACCGTTTACTCCTATCTGAAAAAAATAACAGTTTCAAGATAAAATAGATGAAAATAAAATAATTATTTTGTCAACTTTTAAGTAGACTAAATTTTAATACCTTATAAGGAGTCATTAAAGCCTGAATCTCCGATAGTGGAACATCGGTCCCAGCCACTCCAAGTAATCTTGCTATTCGCATCTGTAAAGTAGAAATTAATGTTAAAAACATCGTTTATTTAAACTACAGCGGTGAAATTACCTCACAAGTAGAACTTACATAAATAAATCAGCGCTATTAATTAATGTTTAATTGTATTATTACTTCTAAAGTCTACGTTAACTAATAATGTATCAAAATCTTCCATGACAGTTAAAAATACATGACTTAATATACAAATTTATTTTTCAAAAAATAGTAAATAGCTAACTACATATTCATTATCTGGCGCTTTAACAGCCGTCATAATACTACAAAAATATGTAATATCTCTTAAAATTCTCTAGCAATATTTCATATTTAGCAACTACGCCCCGTTAGGTGAAATTCTATATGTCATATAGAACTTCGATTTAAAAGGTTTCTAATTTATATAATTCACAATTACAGGTTCTAGCAAAATCTACACAAAATATAACACAATTTAATCATATTAAATTAAAATTCTACTCTTTTATATTCTAGAAACCCACTACCGTATCTGATGTCGATAACCTCTAGTTATGTTTGTATCCTTGCAAGTATCTGTTGACATTTTAGTTAAATAGTTAATAAACAACAATTCACGAAACCTGATACATAAAAAAATATATTTGATAAGACTATTCCCCCTGTATTTATAATTTTTGACGAATTATTTTAGAAAAATGGAGCATTAAATATCTGACTGATAGTCATTTGTACATTAACCAATATTGTGTCAAATTATTGCCAATTCTGATCAGCCTGTTATCCCTCATACGTCTCCAAGCATCCGTCACCAGCAATAGATATATCTAAGAGAGCGTGAGCCTACCTCCTTCTGGCCGTTCTCCTCTACAGACTGCGATTGGTTGTGGACGAACGAATGCAATAAAACGTAAACAACAGATAAATGCATTGTAGTAACTTCCTCTAGAAATCGAGTGTTTTCTTCAGAAAATTAAATTACACTAGAATTTGAAAACTTCTGTCATTCTAAAGAAGATAAAACATTAAATGGAGATGCTCAAGTAGCAAAAGCCCAATACGAGTCAAATGTCGGGCAGCACCATACTCTTATCGAAAATATTTACATTTACATCTCGTAGAACAAATCAAATCTTTGAAAATGTCTCTACAAAGACATTACTAATTCAGGCAAATTATTTTAATACTTAATGTATGTAGTGTAATAGATCATAACTCTTGCATAGAAAAATTAACATGATAATTGATAGAAAAGTTGTTCATAACACCCTAATGGTCTACACCTACAATCTAGTAGAAAACTACAACACTACAGTAAGCCATAAGGGTAGAAAAACACATGATCAGTGGCGGCCGACCAGCGCCACCGCCGGCGTGGCCGGCATCTATCGAAGACAGATGCATCGCTAACGGGGCCAAATAAGACTTTACCGTTACTGAAATTCAAAAAACTAAATCATAAAAACTGTCTTATATGTATCTTGCAAAAACTTTACATTAAATCATCAAAACTTTCTAAGTGTAGTACCTCTTTTGTAACTGATACCCAGTAAGCTTCATTTATCAGTACATTCTCTGTGATGTTCTGAGGGGAAACCATCAAACAAAACGGAATATTATTAAAAAGTAATTTTAAGGTTCAAGAAGAAATAGATGAAAGTCAAAATCAAGTTAGAGGAGTTAGGGCTTACGTCCAATTGGTATGAAATTTATAACCAATCTGTAAACATAATCTTCTCTAGATAGACAATAGGAAAAGAAATTATAAACCTATTGTATATCTTAATTTTAAAAGTCATGCATATTCAGAAATTTGGAATTTGGAAGAATAGTATCGATTGAGCTGATTGAGAAAGGACAAAAATAAAAATTACTTTAGAGATAATAACAAATAGGTAAGTTGTATTTGTCTATTCTTTCTCAAAAAACTCAAATATTATAATCATTATAGAGATATGGGGGACTCTTATAAATTGAATACAGTACTTATGAAATTTAAATTACCTCGTTATGTCGAAGATCGTATACTGGCATAGATACTGACGTCATCAATTGATATTGGGAGTTTCCAAGTTCGCTATATTGACCCTGTTTCATCTGAAATATAAATAAGAGCATAATTCACATGGAAACTGAATTAAGAAAATCATTAGAAAGTTATTTATAATCAGAAAAATACAAAAAACTGACTTGAGTAATTCTCCATCTCCTGTTTTGTTCCTTTTCTGAATTAAAAAGTGCTTTATCTCGCCGCTGGCTCATGAAACGCTCCTTTTGTTCAGCTCTTTCTCTTTGCTCCCATAAATAATCTGCTACTTTTGGGTCCTACATTCGTAAAAAGGGGTATATGTTAGTAATTTTAATTAAGATTGGAATTTTGTCTACGTTTATACTTTTTTATTCCACTTATAAACAGTCCAAATTACAAGTACAGTACAGGTGATAAATTTAAAAAGGTATAATTCTCTTCATGTCTCACCGTAACGTTAGCATAAACAGGCGTCCAGACAACTGGGTGTTTTTCTCTTTGGAGTACCAAAGGTCTTGCGAGGACATTTACATGCTCCAATACACGTTCGCGAACTTCTGCCAGTGTGCTCAAGTGCACATAATATCCTCTGTTAGCACACGCCATCCACTTCACTTCTCTCACGTCAGCCACCTATATCAACCTTTTTCATATTACAATGTTCTTCTAATAATTTGTTTATGATAGTGCTTGTGTAAATGATACGCGTATTGTAATTAAGTGTTTACTAATAGATGCTTTGTCTAGATTTGGGCGGAGTTCATAAATCATAATTATTCGCAATGCATTTAGTATTTGCCTAAAATAACAGGTAAACCGACAAAAGTAACCGAAATTACATAAGCTAAATAACAGGAGTACAGATTACATTCAAAACATAGCTACGATCACACGTTTACTAAACTAATTTGATTTTAAACTTCTACACTACATTTACAAAGCACTAAAGCAAAAGCAATGTAAAGATGGAGTAAAGATGGAAGAAAGACCTAAAATGTAGCATTGAATTTATTCTTTACAACATACAAATTAGCACTGATTTTATAAGCGATACGAATAGAAAAGAAAAGTACCACATTCAAGGAGTACTGGCAAGTTAGTACGAAAGGAAGGCATTATGCAGGTCGCACAATGACTACAACACAGTAATACCTGGAGTGGTACTACCTTTACCTCACGCCCTATCAGGTACGTAAACACTCTCACAGGAGTGTCATATTTCCAGTTGTACTTCTCGAACAACTCCTTGTAATTGTAGGGAACACCGTCTGTTACCAGCATAATTGCCTATGAAAAAAAACGGCTTCAGAAAACAGATCAATAATTTTATAATTGCACAAATCAGGGAAATTTGTATTGCTCTATATTCTATATATTTTCATTATCTTACTTGATTGCAATTAGCTCCACCGCTATTATTTCTATAAATTTCTAGAAGCTCAAACGCCCGGGTCAAGGCCGCTGAAAAATTGGCTATTTCCATCGTTTCAAAATTATCTAATCCTAATTTTAGTTCTCGTAAATTTCCCAACGTAGCCTAGAAAGGACCATAATATATTAAGGATTATTGAATATATAAAATAAATGAAATTAGAGATATACATTTTTAACACCTGCACTAGAGACTCTTCAAAACAGGGCACAATTTCTTCTACAGTGTCCGCGAAAGTCATGACGTTTACAAAGTCATTATTGCCAAGAGTATCCAATATATTGGTGACCACATGTTTTGCAATATCCCGCCGTTGTCCGGTCATAGATCCACTGCGATCTACCAGTATGATTACGTCTTTAGGACTAGCTGCAGCTTCCATGTACCAGGCTCTGGTTCGGCAATCATAAATATCAACGGGATCAGCTCTCCACTGCATTGCTGAAATCCATTAATTAGAAATAGGTATCTTAATATATTTTTCCAATTAAATTATTTATTATTATAATCAATTTATGGTTTACAACAATATTTACCAGGGTAATGTCTCATAAAACCTGTAGAGCTGCCAAAATACTGCCAAGATAAGGTTGGGTCGCTTTGATAATTATTGATGAAATGTGTATCTAAACCCTCAGACCAATGAATTCCTTTAATTACTTCGGGTGCTACAATATAATGGTTTAGTTAATTTATATTTCGATGTTATTATTTAGAATGTAAATAGACTGTTTTATATGCTTACCCCAAGCGTAAACATTAGTGGGAATATGGACACTGCTAAAATTAATATTGACTGGAATATTGGAAAAGTGAGGATTTTGAACCATATGAGCATTTTTTGATGGTGGTCTGGAAATATAATTTTCTGCCGCAAAATCAGCTTCTGTCGTAGTAGTCATTGCGTTTTCATCGAATGGTTCTTTCATTTCTTTACTGTTATAAAACTGAAAATCTTCAGGAACTGGTTCATTTTGTTTGTCGAATGCCATATTTTCAGCAGCTTCAACTATCCTTTTCACGGCGCTGATTTTTAGTTCCATCATAGCTCGAATATCATCTGACATGCTTTGAACTAACTTTTCTCCATCTCTAGATTCTATTTGTGCCGATTTGAAACTCTAAAATGACCAAATCGTAATTTAAGAGATGAATGATATTGTACACTTTTTTCATTATAAGTATTACTTACATCCTTGACCTCCTTTTTTCTTGTAATAAACTCTCCAAAGTGATATAGTTCTGTACCAAGTTTTACTGCCCATGCTTGCACGCTATTTAAATTAAAAGAAAAATATAAATAAAATGCGATGATTATTTTTTAATGATATGAGATCATGCTTTGGAGATTTTGAAAATTTTGGAGATCAGTTTTCGAACCGACTTGAACGCTATAGGATATAACGAATTGATAAACCTTCTTTGTCCCATTTATTTTTATATATTGCCGCTCCATTTTTCAGACATAAAAGACATGTAGGTATTATAAATTTATAATAATACTAGCTTCACTCGCTTCTACCTGTATTATACCTACATATAAACCTTCCTCTTAAATCACTCTGTATATTGTTGAAACCGCACTGAAATCCGTTTTAATTTATAAGATCTCAGCGTACAGACAGCGGAAAGCGATTTTGTTTTATACTACGTATAGATTTATCAGTTTGGGAAATAATATTACAAGCTATGCTTTTATGAGGGCAAGTTATGTTTGCCATATGACTTTTTTACTGCCAATTATCGACACTATTTATTTGATGATACTATTTTTTTACAGTTCAATGATTGTGGAACCCAAGTTTATTATAAATGGAAGGAAAGAAGAAAAGTAGATTCCTATGTGCTTTACCTAAAGAAGATTTTTTGTTATAGTCGGTCCACAAATAACTGCACTCGTTAATTAATTTTAATTGGAATGTGTACCAAAAAAGAATTAATAATTAAAATAAAACTAGTATCTATATACGAGAGGAAATTTTTATTGTTTGTTTTTTGCATCCCGAAACTACTGGTCCGGTTTTAAATATTCTTTCACTTAGGGAAAGCCACATCATACGCGGTTGACATATCTATAATTTATGCTTAAATTTTATTTTAAATTAGCTTTATATATTATGTTTTAATAAATCTAAAATAAATTAAGCATACATTTACAGAGAATTTATGTAATGATTTAACACCAGTGCAAGTTAAATGACTCGTTTAAAAGGAGTGACTTGCGTACGTACAATTAATTTGTAAAGTGTATTAGGATCAGTATTGATATCATATATTTGATGACAATATATATTTAAAATTATTTTTTTATGAAAACACGCAACTCATTTTAAATTGTATACCTGTCTGTATTTAAGATATCGTCGTAGTATTATGAAATATACAATACTTACGAGTTAAGTAGTATCTTTGTATCGTTCTTTGGATTCGCTATACAGTCCCTGGAATCAAGGGACACTAGAAGCAATAATAGTATTGACGTCCCAACGAGCTTACACATCAGAAACACTTAATGTAATTTGGGTCTTGTCTATCTAACACTTTTAACGTACACAAACACACATTCCAGAAGGATTCGAGGTGTCGGATTTAGCATTTATCGTGAAAACAGTGATATACGAAGTCTTAGAAATTCCTCGTTTGATTTACGCAGGCGTAAGACGACGCGGGCTGGACATGCGCACGGGTTCTTCTTGCGCAGCACGACGACCAACTGTCCCCCAGTAATTTTGTATACGCTAACTACCTGCAAATCGCATCGATTACCTATCCCCACATGACTAGGTCAGGATGCCACAAAACATTTATGTTACACAGCAACTTATGGCTGGTTTACACGTAATTAAGTAGATAAGTAGTAGTGTAGATTTATAACTTCATTTTAGTACGTTTAAACACATAAGTAACAAGTAGAAAGTTAAAATATAATTTTAATTAAGCTTATAAGTAGTTCAGTAAATTTTATCTTGCTTCTTATTACTTAGGTATACGTGTGTTTACAAGAACTTAATCACTTAACTTACTACTTATCTACTTAAGGGGAGGTTGTACGAAATTACCAATTTTTTAAACTAATTTTATTCTAAGGCTTTGCTAATATTTGCCGAATGAAAAAAAAATTGGTGGGTATTAACGACTGCAGATGCAATCGGGACCGACGGCTTTATGTGCCTTCTGAAGCACGGAGCAGCTCGAGATAACAAATTTTTGGTCACCCATCCTATGGGCGACCATTACGAAAATTGCTTAACAACAGTATCGTAGACCATCTACTACTCTACTGCTAAGCTACTTTGCAACAAAATCATACTCGTACTAGACGTCACGTCGGGCACAGCGTCCTCAAAGTTAGAAGTTCAATGGAATAAAACCTTTATTACCTCAAACTTAACGGATATCTTTGTACACACTGCTTCACGTCAGGTTTCAACTGTATGTCAAATTTCCGCAAGTAATTCTGTACTCTATCCTCTATACGTTAAAATCAATTGAACGAATTTAACAACTATTGAAATCCTGCTGTTAACGTAATAATAACATAATTATCAATAGAATCTCTACTACTTGCGTTTTACCATTGTTCTATCTACCTGAAGTCCAATCATATTTTGCAGAATTGGTCTGTTGGTTAACCTGACGTGCTATTATGCAAACCAGCTGTTGCTGACTGTACATTAACCAACTAACCATGAAAGCAAATTTAAATAGTCTAATATGATATTAATGAAACACATTTATGGTGCAACAAGTTTTATTGCGAAAGTAACAAAGGTACAAATTGGCCTCAAGGCTTATCCCGTCCAGCCAGAGAACAATAACGCTAGAAAACTGCAAACGATAAATATGCCCAGGTCTACACTGCTTATACTGCCGATACCACATGCTGTTATGTTCTTCTCCTGTTAAACATAAATAGTAGATTTTAATTCCAACATTTTAAAAAGGTATTTTTGGTATTTGGTAGCATTTCAATTGGGATATCTACTGGGGCACAGGCTTTCTCCTTGGAAATACGGCGAGTATATATTATAGCCTTCATAGTCTAGAGACGTCACTTTTTAATTAGACTTCTCTTTATGAAATAAAACAGGAAGAATAAAGCAACATTTGCATTTTCTTGACGGTTATTCTTAGTACAAGGCTCGCCGTACATTTGCAAACTGATGACATAGCTTTCGACATTCACAAGTGCTTGTACCAGCCTTAATTAAGCCACGCAATCCTAGTGCAGAGTGGTGGTTGCTAGTGACTGCAAATACAGCCAGGACCAACGCGTTAACGTGCTCCCTCGTCCACAGTAGGAGGATTTCGAGATTTTGTTTATGATGTCACTGAAATGGCCTTTATGAAAGTTACTTGATCTTTGCAATTGCAGACTGAAGGCGTTAATCACTCCATCTTTTCGAGCATTGTAGGAAAGATTAGCTATTATATGGGTTAGGGCAGCAACTTAAACAATAACACCATGTTAAAGTACGGGTTAAGCAAATAATAATGATTAATCATTTGGCAATGGTTGGATGACGTCATAACTTAAACTGGAAACTACGACCGCCTAAGTTTCGCTGGTTAAAGTTATTGTTTTACTATGCCAAGAAAAAATGGTATAACGCATTCCCCAGGCAATGTTAGAGTCAGCGTGACAAATATTGTCAGACTTTCAGTGCAATTATGGTGTCAGCTATTTAAATAATAGCTAGTTAACTACCGAAACTGAGGCGGTTATAGTTTACTGTTAAAGTAATGACGTCATTCAACCATTGCCAAATGATCGCCATTATTATTTGTTTATGCGGTACTTTAACGTGTTTCTTATTGCTAAAGTAAAGTGGTGCAACTAACCCTAAGAGCATAATCAGTGAAAAAATGTTTTTACTAGGTTTGAATAATTATTTTGATTTTAATGAATGAACTCCTTTTTCAACATCTGTTAAGAATTACTCCTACTAGATTTTGTTATGAAAAAGGAAATTAAATTAGCAGATGATCCTATCTAAATCGCGTAAAAAATATATTTATTTTTCTAGAAATAAAGAATTTTAAAAATTTTCTTAAAATAATCACCATGTTTTCGATAATTTTAAAAACAAATAGCTATAACTAATTAAGTCAGTTCAGACGTTCTCGAGTGCCCTTACTAACTACTATTTCAATTTTATTCTTATAGGTATGTTCCCGAAGAATTTTGGTATAGAAGGCAAAAAATTTCATTCGATTATCCATTTGCACTGTATGAATACAAAAGCTTAAATTTTTAATTTACATATAGCTTCATTTTGAAGAAGGAAACTGAAACTAGGAATTAAATATAATTCCTAACCTCTTTATGGTATGTAAAGCATCCCTCCAATCTTCGTCTCGTCAAACTCGCAAGATCGAGTTTATGGCACGGTTCTTTACTTGTAGTCGAATTAGTTGTCGGCTCCGGCGTGGTATTTGGTGGTATCGTACAATTGGTCTTATATTTCACATGAGAATTCTCGACAACCACTAACAAGAGATTCGTCTCCCTTATGTACGCCGCCCAGTATCTAGGATGACAATCCCCTGGCTCATCTTCGTGTACTACTATAGTTTCTCCCATAGTATTGAGGAACAGTGATTGATTCAGTATGTATAAAATTATTTGCTGATCGCAAGAAAATGGTTTCTTTTCATCGTCTTTCCCCGACATCGATTCGTTTCTTGTAGGTGGTAGCTGTGTGGTCGTCGTCGGTGGTTCTGTGATTCCCAAGCTGTTTAAGTCGTAGTCTGTGAGCGAGAGCATGCGTTATGTAAGCGGAAATATTAGGGTTCCAAGATGAAGGTTGTGCTCGCTGCTGAGGGGCCATGCGTATAGCACGTGTTGTTATTGGCTTATCTACTCTCTGCTTTTTATTATTGATTATGACTGGACTACATCGATAAGGACACTCAATTGAACCTACTCTTATCGCTAATATTGAAAGCTTTTTATTACTGTTACGTTTTGAGTGTCATTGTTATTGTTGCGAAGCGACACCGAAAGCGCACCTCTGTTAATATATCGCTTCGTATTGCTTAATCTAAACAAGCTAATTCACTTAACTATTTAATACATATCAATAACTGTATTTAACAAGTCTTGTGTCTTGTTTCAGCTCAAAATCAAGCACTTTTAATGATATTGAAATCTATTATACTTTATTTGGGGATATTACATATTTTAAGAGTAATACTAAGTAAAATCGGCCATAACCTACCTTCGTTGTCATAAATAACACTGGCATAACTGCTGAAATTCCAGTTTGCTATATCCGCAAGTATCAGGATAAATTCAGTCAAGAACCAGTGCATTAGATTTGTAACGATGCTAAATGGCTGAAATGTTAAAGGGAAAATTAAATGAAGTTATCCCCATCCTAATATAGTGGATGTAACCTTAAAGTAGACTTCGTATGATTTTCTAGCTTTATGTCGTTCCAAATAACTATTTGAGATGCTAATTTTTGCAATCATCAATAGAAATTGAAATTTTCTGAATAAATTAACAAAACATAATAATAAAGGAACACTACGAGTTATTGTATTCTTCGACATACCGTTAACATAGACCAGGCTCTACTAGGTGACACCTGCAACCGCTCGTTTTTACATAGTGCCTGGTAATTGAATACTTCAACATGATCGAACACCTTCTTGTCAAGAAATGAACTTAGCACGTAGCCTGTGTGCTCCCCGACTACTCCGAAAAACTTGCCTATTTCCTCCTTTTCCTTAGACATCACGACATAACCAGAGCTGTCTACCACGTAACAGTTATAGCGATGGTCTTCACAGCTGAAATGCTGCAAAGCGTACATTACATATATTTCCTTAATGTCTGCTTAAACTTATAATATCTCTGATTTAAATACTTTCCGCGAAGTATCCTGAAGGCCGCTTCCGCTAATTATACTATTGGAAGTTTAAAAAAATATGTAGCAAAATCCGGATTCCACGTAATAACTTTCGAGAATGTTCAGACAAATTAGGAATACACGTCGTGTCAGAATTTGAACCTGATTTAGTAAGCTCAAAAGAACTTTCTTAATCACCGAATAGTATAATTAGCTTTGTTTTACGATTACGATAGTCTATATCTGTTAATTTTAAAATATATCAATTACCTTGTCAGAAGTAATTTTAGTAATTTCAAAAAATCTTTTTTGAAAACTTTCAAACGAAAATTCAAATCCTACAACCGACGCCGGTGTCTCTGACTCCCCATCTTTATAGAATATGGCGTAACTGGCCGTCATTGTGATATCCTTATCTTTGTCTGGCACTACTTTAGACTCAATAATCTCATCAAGATTAGGAAGGGGAGTTGCAATAACCAAGGAAGCAGAATTGATCATGTGTTGTAAGACCGCCGCTTTGTACCACGTTTCTTCAATCGCATTAAAATATCTATCACCAAATGCTCTAAAATTGAAAATACGGTATTACTATCTAAACAACATGATTAAGAGAATTTACATTAGTCAAACTTACTCTTCAGTAGAATTACTCATTTTCATCCGGTTTCCATAATCATCAACGACTTCATTCATATCATCGTCAAAGATGTAATGCCATCTGGTAAGTCCGCTAGACGTGGCTATGAAGCGAACGCTCACATTGTATTTATCAGCAAGAGCAATTTGCTCAGGAGTCGAGTCCCATTCCTGGAAATATGGTGCCGAGAGTTTGGCGTCGAATACCAACTGCTTAACCAGGTCTTCGTTGCAGTAGTAATCGTCCTTTTGCAATTGTGTCGTTGCATCACCGCAATGAGCTACATAAAAATTATAATTAAATAGTTACCTAATTTAATTTGAATTATTTAACAAACTATGTTTGTCTTTAAATATTATATGGTTTATCAGTTCAATATAATTTGGCAACAGCTCTATACCTACTTTCTATTTTGAACGGCCGATCATCTTCCTCGTCAGGGTATTGTTTCTTAGTAATATCAATTTCATTGTTAGAAAGGCGGACTAAAAATGACCAAATTTCTTCTTCAGCGTTATCAGATTCGTGTCCTTCTAGATAATGATACTTACAATATACCCTACAACAAATAGTAAAAATTTAATAAGAACGTCCATATCTCAGCACGCATGCACCGGTTGCACGTGGACGAATACCTTTAGAACAACCTCAAAAGTTATGTCTCTAATGGTTTTATGGTGTTATTTCTGACTTGTATAATATTGCCCTTATAAGAGGATTAAACAACAGATATTTGATAGTAGCAAACTAAGCAATAATTATCCCCAAATTTGATGTAGGTACAGTATTCGGTGAATTGATTTAGTCAAACTTACCAGTCGGGGTGTACACGATAACTAAACCGAAAGTAATCTGTGACATTGATGCCAGTTAGTTCTTTGCCTTGTTTTGCTTCGAGTGGATTGTCTTTGAGCAGCAGTTCCGTGTCGCCGTAACCCCGTGGCAATGATATACCCATTGAGAAAGGCGTACCCACTAATTTGTTAAAGAAATAGTCGTGTTTTACTCGAGCTATTCTCCTGTACAAACAAAAAGAAGAAAATTATCAAATTGTATGGTTAATAAGTCGAACAGTTAGCGATTTTAATGCCAACAACACTAAGAGCCGGTACACACGGCGCGGCGCCGCACCGCACCTGTTTACTCCGCACCGCACTGGCGGCCACACGAGCAGTGCGGTGTCGCAATGTTTTGATGGTGCAGTTATGGCGTCGCAAAAACATTGCGACAAAACAAAAACACACTCTTCTCTATGCAGTACAAACAACTGAGCGATACCGCTCCTCGCCTGCCTCGCGCCGCTGTCCGGTGCACCTGCGGTGCGACGCCGGAGCGGTGCCGGACGCATCGTCTGGCATACCATACATTTATATATGCAGAAAGCCGTTTGCGGCACCGCTCAGGCGCCGCGCCGGAACCGCACCGCACCGTGTGGCCTGGCACTAAGGGTACATATATGTACGCGGTGTTTTTTTTTATATATGTATGGTTAAGGAGCTCGATGGCGCAGTATTAGCGCCCTTGGTTTGCGATATGTTGATAAGCAACTTTCGCTTTGGCCAGTCGTAGGATGTGTGACCAAAAATGTACTATCTCGGGGTCTTCCGTGCTTCCCATCAATCCGAACTGGGCCCACGTGGTGGGTCATAGCCCATTCTTCCTATTAGATTTGATCCGATTCCATCCATAAGGTCGGCCTCAGCCCCAATAGTGGGGACTTTAATCAGCTGGTGATGATATCTATAGCCATTACCACCGTCTTAGCTCAAGCTACTATGTAAGAGGGAAACATAAATCAACAATCTTTGTTATTTTAGGATTTTTGTAACACCAAGGCTGAAGCAAATTTAAATTTCATCTATGCTTGTCTTACTCAATATCGATTATAATAGTTCTTTAACCCTATTGTTTAATGAAACAAATATTTAATCTAATTGATATTAAATACATACACCCGGTTTCTGAATTGAGAATTTAAATTTAAGCACGCATCAAACAGTACTTAAATTATAACAAACTAATTTTTTAATGTTCACTTGATAGCGATTTAATAAAACTAGGCTTTTAGCTAAGTAACATGTAAAAAACTTAAGCTATTGAGAATAATCAGTTGAGATTTTGTACTTTTCTTAATTCAGAAACCGGCCGTTAGTCTTGCCATAAATACTGTAACATAGAATATCATCATGTAATTTAATATATTAATATTAAGCCATTAAAATAAATATAGCTTATTCGATGTGGTCTCCATTGGCTCTATTACAGTCCTTTAAAGGTTGAAGCCAATTATCAATAGACACGCGCAGTCTTTCCATGACAACACTGACAATCGTAGAATTGTTTTAGAGACTCCAAATATTCATGGCGTTTAGAGCAAGCCTTGTTCTCTAAATAAATTATAATCCAGAGGAGTAAGATCTGAACTAGATGACGGCCAGTCTTGATGAAGTCCGGAACGTACGATGCTAACCAAGATTGGGTGGATCAACTTGCTGAAATTACCTTCTTGGTTATTGAACATGGTGTTATTAAGGAGCTCAACTACTTTTTTGAAAATGGTATCTTGATACACTTATGCAGATATTTTGATGATTTTTTCACATAAATATGGCCTGGTCACTCTTTCATAACTAACACCCCACCAAACCATAACTAAAGTCGGATAATGGCCACGTTGTATTCTGTAGACAAATAGTGAAGCTTATTTAGAGCTTTAACCGTTAATACGGTCATTCTGTTTTTTAAATTATTGCTATGTTCTAAAAATTGTCTCATCCGCAAAGAGTTTTTTTTTGTAACTTCCCTTTGTGCACCGCTTAGATAAGTAGTTGTTTTGATTTTATCACCCTATTCTTTTTTAAATTATCTGTTAAGAAGTGATCAGCGTGTCTCTTATAGGTTGCAAGTTCTAAGATATCATTTAAAATACGCAACCTGGCTCTAGGCGCTATCTATTTTTCATTTTCATTTTCCAAGATAAAACCTTTTTTTTGGACAGGATTCTTTCCATTACTGCTTTAATCACCTTTTTCGTGCGAACACTACGTGGAAGACCTGATTTTTTCCTGTTAAAACGGAGGAGAATTCATTTTACCTCTCAATAGCAGGGTACACAAATATTTAACTAATACCAAGTTTTAAAAATTGTGTTGGCATACCTACTTTATGTTATTCAATCTCAACGATGCGGTTCTCTTTATTACCCCACTCCATTTTAATATCAAAAATATTTTATTATGTATTGGCGCGAAAATAAGAAAAGACAATGAATAATCATATAAAAATTACAGATTCAAAATTCAAACGTATTATTTTGTTTATTTTTAATTCTGACAGTATTTATGGCCAGACTTAGTAAATAAATGCGTTTCACTGTACAACCTCATGTTATCATAATGGAACAGGACTTTGATATCGCTCATGTTGCCGTCTTCCCCGTCGACCAGCTTCTGCCTTAGTGTCTGTATCTCATCGCCAAGGACTCGAGGTCCGTTCCCGTCGTCCACCTGCTCTACTTCTACAAAATCCACGCTATTGTAGTTAGCTTGGAGTTCATTGTTAATCTGCAACAGTAAGTACAGCATGCATCAGTTATTCCTTTCAGAAATTGGCAATTTATCGCAATCTGATAGACCTCACACAGTTTTACTATTCATTACACTTTATACATTATGCTAATGTCATGCTTAATTTTATATGATGTAGTTAAAGATTTCACTGCAGTTTATATAATCTTTTAGTTCATGACAGTTGTGGTCAATCAGGTCTTTCTTTCTTTCTTATAAACGATATAAACAATTGAATCATTGAATCAATGCAAAAAATATATATAATCAGTGTCTCAAGCACGACGGTTGTTATATTTGAGTAAGTCGTATTGTGAGATGACGAAAATCCATGTAAATAAACAAACAACTCATCAAAACCATTTTCTCGTTGTACGGTATGGAATTACAAAATAATAATTTACACGTAATTATCGAAAAATGCACACATTAATTGAGTTATTCCAAAGCAAAATGTCGAAGTGGCAATGTGATTTTCAATTTTATCAAAAGAGAGGTGTTTCGCATTCCGAGCCCACTTTGGTATTCTTTGGTATTCTGTTAAAATACAGCGCTGTTGCAAAATTTGATGCTTAATCAAATTAAACCTAAATAACAAAAACTAATTAAGTAGAGTATAATTACTTTAATTTTTATCTATCAATAAATAAAAAACGCATAAAATTACTACTGATTATTTTTGAAAATTTTATGAAATTCCGTGGTTCACTTGGTGATGATGCTTAATGCTTACAGGCCGATCCCTGTAAGCATTAAGAACCAATACTTTAGTAAAAGGTTTAATTTGATAACACCTTCATCGTCGACGCAGTATTTTAAACGATTCTTTTAAAATAAAGCACTGCTGGTTTTACTATAATATTGGAAATTGTTACCTTTGATTGGATTAACTGATATATATATACAAATACTCACTGTCGTTATTAATAGCGGATGTAACAACAAATATCCGTTGTTGCTAACAATGAAAGAGTATCCGTTGACGCCGAGCTGAAAACATTTAAAAAACAAATATGTTAATTTAAAACGTTTCGATTCTCTCTTGGCAATTATACGTGATTCATGGACAAAGAAATACCACTTATGGCAGTGTGAGTATCATCCCTTATCATTTAAAAAAAATAATTATATTAATATTTTTTAAATGGCGTCATATTGTATTACTACATTATTGATAAATTTTGATGAGTTTTACTTTCAATGTATAGAAAAGCAATCATATCAGATTGCTTTTCTGTTCCATAATAATATTTCCATACCTGATGAGGTTGAGCCAACTTGGCGATGCTGTCTATGGGCACATCTGTTCCCGCTACTCCGAGAAGCATGGCGTCATTGTTGTCCTTATTATACTTGAGATCGAACGCGGGAATCGCCACTGATGTCACCAGTTTGTCTTCATCAGGCTGATATAAACAATTGAATCATTAGTCGTAATTCAGCTACTCACTTTTAATGACTTTATTCCATTGTATTGCTTTTACTTAGTTACATATTGAATAAGTCTGAGAAAAATTGAAATTCACTAAACGCCTTTTTGGCTTCATAATAGAACAAATATTTTTATAATATAACAAATATTACGCATCAGCGTGCCATTTTTTCTAAGGTAATGTTTTTAGTGAGGTCATAGACGTGCCGACAAATAATTTTGTCTTTGTGATCATGGAAAAGAAATACTATCAACTCAAAACTCCGTATTTACCACAAAAAGGTACATTTGCAATATTTCATTTGGCAAATTTTACATTGATTTAAATTACTCGCAAATTCGATTAATGTAATATCAGTGTGGCTTAGGCGACGTCTGCTGTTGTACATGAGATGACGACAAACTTATATTGGGGTTGTAAAATCTTACTTTTATTAGAATGCGGGCTGAACTAGATTCATCTGTCAATCTGTTTCTAACGGAATTTTTAATGTAATTCGTCTCTGAAAATTGTCTAGATCCTAGGCAATTTAATACTACTGATATTACCTGTGGATATCACGATTGTGTATTTTCAAATTTACACTGAATTGTACTTATAAGTATTTTAATATTTACGATCCTTTAAAAATGGATTTTAAGAGATCGTATTATTTCTTATTGCTCATATCGTTGCTATACGTATTTATAATAAATTACCGGTTAATATTAAATGTATTGATAATTTTATTAATGATTTTAATCCCATTACATTAAATATTTAACGACAAAAATTATCTTTCAATTAATGAATTCTTGTTAGATAAATCTCATTCTTTATTATTGTATAAATCCTTTGATTATAATATAAACCTATGATAAATTATATAACAATGATTTGATATTCGCTACTATTGTGTGATTTAATTTTTATGACATTTGATTTCCAATTAAAATCAGACAATTTATTGTATACATGATAGATAGATAGATATAGCATTTATTTGCATCACTTTACATGCCTTGATACAATATTAAATATAAGAAACAATTAAATATTAATCTAAGAACTTAAATCTATAATCTTATTCTTGTGTGTGAGTTACAGCGATGCAAAAAGGCAAAAGTTCAGCGATTTATTTGCTCCGAGAGAGCAAAACGCTGATTTTCAACTCCTGCCTGAGGTATGAGACCCATGCAACGAAACCAGACGCCTAAAACCAGTTAGTCGTATTCCCATCGAAAACCAACTCCTCGTTAGTACCAGAGCTCAAGGACAAATTATAAGTTTATGTTGTAAGGGGACGCAATCAATTAAATATAGTATAACAAGTATTACATTTCTACCACCAAATGAATATAATACGATAACAAATATATTTGATAAACATATCGTGTAATCACCTACGACTGCCTACGTGTTGGATATTTGTAGTTCCAAAAGATGGTTTTTAAAATTATTCTTAAAGGTATTTAATGTCTTACAGTTTCTAATCGGTGGTGGCAGGTCATTCCAACACTTCGTAGCAGCAAAACGGAAGCTGCCACGAAAAACAGCCGTTTTATGTTGTTGAGTTAACAACCGAGTTGCCATTCTCACGTGACAATTTGAAAATTTCAATTTGCTATATAAATATTCCGGTCTTTTGTTTTTTATGAAGCAAAGTGTACCTTTCGTCTAACAGACATTTTAAGCCAGAGATTTTTATTTAAAAACGGAGTAATATAAAAACAATACCATGCACACGCATTCTGAACACGTTGTACAATTCTTTTTGTACGTTCTAGCAAACAACTTCCAAACACAGTATCAGCATAATTAAGTTTCGAAAGAACAAGTGCTTCGCACAGTTTGACACGCATTTCAGTACTCAAATAATCGCGAATATTATAGGTATAAAACCTTCAGCCTATAAAAGCAATTACGAACGAGTTCCAAAATATGACTTTCAAATCTTAAACTACCGTCCCATATACGGGCCAAAAATATACCCAAATTACGGGCTTGCGATACACATTCCAGTCGATTCCCCTCAATGAACACCTCTGGAGTTCGAACTGCAATTTCCTTTCTCACATATTTTAATCCCAATATCATAAACTTACACTTACTTGAGTTTAAAACTAAGTTATTTTGATAACACCAATCTGATATACGATTTAAATCCATGTTCAATTTTTGAACTGCTATATTGGTTTTGTGTGGATGAAAAGAAATGTATAACTGCAAATCGTCTGCATACAAATGATATCTACAATCATTAATAGCCTTAATCAAATCGGCAGTATATAAAATAAAGAGCAACGGTCCCAAAATAGAACCTTGGGGTACTCCCCTAAGCATCGCAGAAATAGTTGACACCGAAACTGTCCCATTTACAAGTGTTTCTACTTGTTGTGTGCGCCCAGTAAGATAACTTTTAAACCACTTTAAAGTTGTTTCTGTAAAACCATAGTACATAAGCTTAGACAATAGCAGTGTAATATTTATTGTTTCAAATGCCCGAGAAAAATCTAATAACACTAAAATAGTCCCCTCACCACTACCCTGAGCCTCAATGATATATATCATCCACTACATCCGCCAGAGCAGTTGCGGTGTTATGACATTTTCTAAATCCAGATTGTTGATTTTCAGAAACCAATTCTAACTTGAATAAAGCCGTGCTATGTCTATTACATTTGTAAAAATTAAAAAGTAAATCGTCAACTTTCGTCTCGCCCGGAATATCTAGAAAATGTCTGTTCAAACTACAGTGTTAGTAAGGGTATATCGGTCTTCTTTTCTTTGAAATTTAGTATGTCATTTTTTATATTTTACCACAAAGTTTTTGGGTTTTTGTTTGTTATACCGACTTTAATATTTGTACATCGTCTTAAGAGATAGTATAAAGTTAGAGAGTATAAACTCTTTTTCACAACTTTAGCTGATTATCTACATTTTATTATTATTACTATTATTATCAATACTCTTAGCAGTACAAGCGGTACTGTTATTGTTATACAATTAATAGGCAGTAGGTACCATAGAACAGGCAGTACTCACGACGAAATACATAGTACCTATTCATAAATTAATGAACGCAATATCATCCTGAAGGCCCTTTAAGCCGTTGAAAGCAGATGCTACGAACGAACTAACACGTTTACGTAATACGTAATTTAGAACGGGAATTCAGAGGGACTGAGTTAAAAATACCTTGATCCTTTTATATAAGTCGGCCATTTTAGAATTTTATGCAGCTTAAAGTACAGTCGATATAGTTTTTAAAAATAAAACAATAAATATATAATCTAAGCACAAAATAAATTCTAAATGTGAGTTCTTTATTGAGTTTAGTATAATTTCTTACTTAATAAACAGGGACTCTTAATTATTTTGTTGAAATTTGGTATACCAACAACATCCTGGTCTTATTGCGCTTAAGGTTTTACCCCAATATCATCTCCAATCTAAGTAGACGGAGAATACAGTTAAGTTTATATATGCTTAAATGGAAACTATCGCTCTGCATACCTACATACATACCTTCTTGACATCTCTGCTGACGCCCCATAAGGAAGTTCTCTGGAAAGTTAAAGAGAAGACAGTTTAATATAAAAAGTTTGAACATTGTATGTTTAGGTGAGGTACGAAATTATCGAAGTTGTAATTTTATGGTTATGCTAATATTTCCCAAATAAAACATATAATCGATTGTTTGTTTAAAACAGAAACGTAAATTTTAATAATTCGCTCGATAGAAAAATATCGCAAACATTATTTATTGATCATTATTCATCTTAACAATATAAATACGAGTTATATATAAAAAATAGGTTACGTATGATTTAAACTAAAATAAACAAGTATTTTATAACTCCTTTTGTTTTTTTTTTCTGTATAAAAACGTTTAAAATCAATTCTTTAGATTTATTCGCCAGCTTATGTGCCCGAAGTGGTCTCGTATAAATTTTATCGTTATCGAATCAGTAATTTTATTTTATAAAATATAAATATATTTTTCCCCAAATATCTTCAAATTACTAATATGGCAAATTTATATCAGCAAAAAAAATTGCACCTATTCAAAATCGGAAACGAGGAATATCTATATGCAACGGGTACGTAGGTTCGATAATGGTGCTCAAAATTTCCGCACTTAGACGCTTTAGACCCATTGTGTGTAAAATGTTAACATATGTATAATTTTTTTATGTAAGTCGGTAAATTCGCCGATTTCTTCGTGAATCGTGAAACAATTTCTATCAAATTAGCTGTTTTCCTTTGACTTCACCCGCGTACATATATTGGTGTATAATGTAGATGAAAGAATTGAAATCGGTCCAACAGTTTTGTGGTCTATTCAATGCAAACAAAACACCAATCAAGTCTTTCCTCTTTATAATAGAAAAATAGATATGTATGGGAAAAAATATGTCCAACAAACAAAATCTCCTCTCCTAAGATTTTCACTATATAGATATTTAATAGTAATATTATACCTTTAATAAAAAATACACTTTTCAAAAAATAGAACTGACTTCAAATTTTAAACAGCGAGAAATAATACTCATCTTAAGCGACTTCATTATTCAAGAACCTTCTATATTGAAATTAAAGTCGGGCGGAGGATTTCTGAGTTTATTAATTAAATAATAACCGCTAGGTATTATGTCTCACTTCTTTAAAGTTTGAAGTCGATTTTTTTTTACTTAAGCATTATTTTTAATTATCCACCTATTATTAAATTTTATTTACTTTTTGTTACAATAAGGATGACGAGTGGGAGAAAAAAATCTATTTAGTCCGTCAGTCAGATAATAGAAATATATAATACGTATTCTTTTTGCTTCAATTAAAACAAGAAAAAGCTTAGATAATTGGCAGTAAAATTGAGGAGTGGGGACTCGCTACGTCATAGTTTTGTAGAAAATATACAAAAGCGTGACGTCATGCGACATTTCAACTCGATGTATCGCCGTAATTTATTGCAAATGCAAAAAATACGTATTTAATATTCTTCAACAATTTACCTGACAGACAAACAAACAAAAATTAGTCGTCATCCTTATTCAAATACATGTATATTGTTATAAATAAATTACCTAAAGTCGTTGCTGCTCGTTATAGTTTCTGTTATTGAACATGGTACGAGGTGAAGGTGCCATGATTTGATAAGAAATGTATTTTGATACACAATTGCACTCTATTTTGTACTTATTTTGCAAAACACCTTAATAACAACATATATGAACTTGTATCCATAGGAAACACAGCTACTCACTTCTTAACTGTAACTTATTGTAACTTTTATCATATTTAAAACAATTTTTAAAATTAATATTTTTATCATATTGAAAACAATTTTTAAAATGCTCTTCTCTATATATCGTTTTAACAAAACTTGAGATATTTTCAGTTCTAAAGCTTTTGAATACGCCGGCAATCGATGTCCTACTTTTCTGCGAAAAGCTCGAATCATAAGTCTCAATTTAACACCCTTTTGAATGGGATCAAACAGTCTGTGCATGACATAGAATTTCCTTTAATTCACGCCCTTATAGAATCTATCACTGTTGGAGTCTGAATATGAAGTTAACCGCTTCCATTTTATCTTTTCGAATTCATTATATTTTTTGATAAAAAGACAACGCACATTATTATTTAAGAAAAACAGTTTCAATATCTGACTTGACGCATAACCATGTACCGATATAACGCATTAACCGGATCTCTATCTATACTATTGTTTCAGTCAATTAGCATAGTTTGACTAAATTTACCTTTTTGGAAGGTCTTAATTTAGTTATATTCTAACATATTTATGAAAAATTATTAATGATTTTATTAAAATTAGACATTATATAATTAACAAAATAGCATTTGGTGTAAACAGAAACAAGGTTTTATTAGTGGCTCCTTAAAAAACGCAAAATAACTAAAAAAGATATTTGAATATCAACAGTCATTAGACGTAACAGTCATAAAATCTAAATAAGAAACTTTCATTGGTCAAATCAATATATTTATGAAATTTGGGATAAAGCCATTAGCCACATACGTGCCATTCTTGCCGTATTCACGGTCCTAAAGTATCAATTACACGAAATACGAGACACAATGGCGGTACAGAGCACCCTTGTTTAATACCATGCCTACACGCGAAATGAACGTAATATTTTCTTTTCATTTCACGTTTTAAATACAGTAAATGGATATAAGTTGAAAATTATATTTCTATATTTGATGGAAAATATTAAAATTTCAGTGCAATAGAATCCTTCGTTTATCTATTTTTGATAAGAAATTATATCAATATTAAAAAAAAAACTTAAATGATAATATTGACATTCTTCGCGTATTATCATTAAATTTTGTAAATCTAGTTGTGCTAGAAGTAATAGTAATAACATTTCTTTTTTTACTGTTTCACTGGGTACATGATGTGTCTCATATAATTTTTCTTACGTTTTTATTGTATGTTTCAATCGAAAATCAACAATATCCACTTTTAAACTATCGCGCTGCATTACTAAGTAGTTATAATACCCGGTATTATTAGTATTTAATCTGATATGAAAATTTATAAAATTTGTCATTGAAATAAATAAATAATAAATAAAAATTTGTCTAAATTGAGTACTATATGTGCTAGTATATATTTCCGCTTTATTGTTTAAGTGTATTGGTATGCACCTACCTTTAATTTATATTTTGTCTCCACAATCACCTAAAGGTTGACTAGCAGAGAATGCCTAATTCATTAAGTCCGCCTTTGTACATAAGTGCATAACGTATTCAAGAAATAAAATAAACATTTTCATCGTTTAAACGAAAATAAAAATATTTGTAAAATAAAAATTGCCTAAACAAAAATAAAAAAAAAAACACTTTTAGCTAATAGATTGCAAAAATATTGTAAATGGGTAAGAATTCCACCTCAGTCTCCTGAATCTGTCTAACTTTTAAAAAAATTTGCTTTAAGATATAGATTTTATTTATTTAGAAATATAGATACACTTATTCAAACGTGCAGTTTAAATTTATATAAACAGGTCTATACATATATTTATACAACCCTGAAGCAATAAAATAGCGTATTATTACGTCACAAAGGGCTGCCTATCCACGCTCCGTAGGAATCTTCGCTTAATTGATGTCGTCGACTCTGAGTCTCTGACTGAGTAGCGCTTTAAAAGGGAACATATTTCTTTTAAACTAAGCGAGACAGTTTTCCTTTTGCTTCTTTCTACTTATTATTAAGTTCCGTTATAAAGTAACTTTATAATGAAATAAACTTTCAGAGTTACAATTTTATATAACGTTATTTTAAATGTTATATTTGTCTCAGAATTAATTATAATATTGGTCTCGTTCATTACAAAAATTTTGTTCCTTATCAAAGTAGCGTAGGACAACTTGAAACTTGTTACATAGAAATCTTTAAAGGTATTCCTTTAATAGAAATATTATATTAAAAACAATAAAACAAATTAAAAAACATACATCGCCGTCGAACATATTACCTCCTCCTTTTTGATTTTGAAGTCGGTTGAAAACTTAATAAATTACTGAAATCTGGCGGACGTTTTGTGTACGTTCTAATTTCTGGATATATTTCATTAAATTCTCATAAAGACATTTTCAATTTTTTAGGAATATATTTATTTGGCATTCTTAAGCTCGGCGTCGGTTGATAAAATAATAAAACTTTTTTAATGGTTAATCCTTTTTAACGTTAGGGCAAATCTGACGGGAGTTCCGTCAAAGTGTCACCTTTCTTAGGGTTACACTTTATTGGTTAGTGTAAATCTGACGGATGTCTGAGTCAAGTGTCACGGAAGTATGCGTAAGTACTCGATGGATCGTACTTCGAATGGGCAAGGTTGAATGTTATATCACATACACCCTAGCATGAATCTCCATTAAGGTTTAATTAAAATTTCAAGCTCTAATGATAGTTCTTAATTTGAAAATTTGAATTGGTAATATCGCTTTAAACTACTGTCTCAAAAAACCAAACAAAAAGTTTAGTATTACTTATATTATTATATAAAGTAACAATGCTTATTAGTCCTAGGAATATAGATATACTCTCTAGAAATACTAAACTTATTTGTAAATAATTTTACTGTAGGCTTTGATCAAATATTGGCTCTTTATCCGGGTATCAGTGACTAAAAATAACCTTTCAGGAAAATGGGAAAGAGCTCTCCTTACTCAATAAAAATATATACACGAAAAATATAAGTCGAGTATTTTCCTTGCCGCAATCTCGAGACTTTACGAAAATGGAATATTCATAATGATCTTAAAGGAAACATTTGTGATTTTAAAATATAGTACATTTACTTTTAGTACCATTATATAAATATTTAAGAGCAAACCATGTTTTTGAGTTGAATCTTTCAAACTTTAAATTGAAACGAATTCTCAAAAAAAAAGGTTGTTTCATTTCTAAAAGACACCAATAAGTTTAGCACCTTGAAACTTTTTTCTGATCTAATACTTGTTGGTCGTCATATCAAATCGCATAGAAAAAAATATTTTTTCCAAACAACTTCCGTGATTAATCTTTCTAAAAGACTCTATTAGTACCTCTATTTGTTTGTAAATTAAAAGAAAATATCAAGATAAATCGAAACAAAAACATAATAAATGTTAATCAATCATTATCCAATTTTAGCTAAAACCTGCTAGATAAGGTGTATATGAGACATACTAAATAGGCATCCATCACTCATTGTCATGTTTAGGTAGTCACTCGCGTAATATGATAATATAGCTATAAGACAGAGTAAGATAGCAGGCGATGGTAGACTGGACGAATTTACGCTGGTTACGCTTTTTAAAATGCGACCTCATCCAATGATAAAATTGTGGCAGTGGAGTTTTCATTGTGTGATTCTAACCATGAAAAGTCAGTTAAGTGGGAGTCAGACTCGGGCGCCAGGTTTGCGTACTATCTGTATCTATTTATGCTTAGATCATTAAAACTACGCAACGGATTTTTATGCGGTTTTTTTTATAGATAGGGTGATACAAATCGAATGTTTTAAATGTAAATATAGATGCACGTGCACGAAGCCACTGGCGGAAAACTAGTTATTTATAAAAATCGCAAAAGACACGAGTGTTTTATGGAACCCTTTTTTAAATTATCTTACTATTCCTCTCTAATAAGAGAGCCTAAGATCCTACAAAGGGAGTTCTGGAACCAGAAGAGCTTAGCTTAGTATGGAAGCCTCTTAGCTTATTTTTCAGTATTTGTTTATTAGCGGCATTTATTAAAATTTTAACTGTCTAGCCATCACAGTTGACAAGATACACCCAGAGGTGATAAGCAGATGGGCAGCAGAGTCTTAGTAATAGGGTTTCCATTTTGACACTGTATAAAACTCTGAAAGTGATACATTTTGATTTGATATCGCGACTCGATAGAAATCGCGTTTTGCCAAATAACCGTCAATAATATTTGTCATAATATCCAGTTTTTACATAAGGACTCGGGACTAGTTATGCCGGACCGATAAAACTGCCGGAACGACGAGTGGTTTTACAATTTATATAAAGTTATTCGTATTTTATTGGACCCGACAAGAATGCCCAACTCGGTATTCTTGCCGGAGCCGTCCAGAGTAATAATTCGTGCCGGTGTTACTGTTCGCCCCTTCCCAGCGAGTCATTTCAACGTTCGCATTCTAATAGATAGACGTGCGTAGGTATAAACGCATCAAAATTTACTGCCCAAGTAAGTAAAAAGGTAAATTTACTGCCCAAATCAATAGGCGTAGACACCCTAAACAGGAGCTACCGATTTATTTTAAATTGGCTAGCATTGTGGCATCGAAAGTAAGGGGTCACTTATTTTCTTAAGAAATTCAGCAAACTTCAGTATACAACACCGTTTAATCTATTTTCGTGTCAACGTAATTTTGACCTTCTATTCAAACTTAAAAACTCAAACTTATTGACGAATAACGAATCTAAAACGTAAACATAATTAACTTGCGTTGTTGTTGTAAGCATTCATACGCATTGTGCTTTCAGCTAACACAGTTATTTTTCTGTCTAGTTTGTAGTACTGACCGTATAGTCGATGTTGGCGTGAGTCCAAGTTTGTGGAGGGTCCTCCTTAGCCAGGATCATGGGACGTGCGATCACGTTGATGTATTTCAGTACTTGCTGTTGAACCTCTTCTACCGAATGAATGTGAACGAAGTAACCTAAATAAAGAAAGAAATATCTATTTATTATTGACTATATAACTTATAAATTATTATAGTAGGAGGCATTTGGAACAACTGATATACCCAATGTCAGCAGTTCTTAAGCTTCTATTTATAAATTTATTTCTATTTTATATTCTTTGGTAATTTATTTTCACTATTACACATAATATCCTTATGTGAGTTATTGTAGGAATATGTAAAAAATTTGGCAGCCATAATCTTAGTATTTTTAATAAAATTAATGGTTTCCATGAACTATTTTATTAACACACTAGATGCTCGTACAATGAATGAATCAAGTTTATTAAAATAATATTCTATTAAAACCTATCTGTTTTATTAATATTCCAGAATACGTAACACTCAATTCAAAGCTACGGAAAAAAAAACGTTTTGATGAGGGAGGTACCTATTCAAGGCTGTAAGTAAGTTCGCTCACGAACTTTATTCCGATAAAAGGCATTTGTCATTCGGGTGAGCCGGCACTCATTGGTTTTCTCTATGAAGATAGAATCCGTCTGTTACGATCGTATCTATCATGTGAAACCTATTCAAATGTTCGCAGTTTGTGACAGCTTTACCTTTTTACTTGTAACTAACTAGTGTGTTATTAATATTATCCCATACACATTGAACTTCGTAATAATATTTCGTAAGTTAAATCTGGCCAGTTTTTTGTAGAGACAAAGACTGCATAAACTAATTTAAATGAAATTGTTATAAGTAGTACATATGTAATATATTTGGCTCGCGTGGTGAGCTGTTGCGAACTACAAAAACTTACGCGAAACTAGAACTTGATTTTTTCGGAGATGAAGGATGTTTAGGGAGAAAATGCTTCTTCATATGCGACCATAAAAATTGGGTGGCTGAATTTAAACGTGGCCGTACCAGCACCCAAGATGTACATCGTCCAGGACGTCCAAAAAGTGCCACTACTTCAGAAATTGTGATCAAAATTCATGATGCAGTTTTAGCTGACCGAAGATTGAAACTTTCCGAGATAGCTGATCCTGTAGGCATCTCTAAAGAACGGGCGCATTACATTTTGACTCAAGATTTATGTATGAAAAAAATATCCGCAAGGTGGGTGACGCGATTACTTACAGTTGACCAAAAACGCGTTTCACAAGAATGTTTGGACCGCTTTAAGAGCAATACAACTGATTTTCTGCGACGGTTTGTTATTACAGACGAGATTTGGGTTCACCACTATATACCTGAATCAAAAATTCAGTCTAAACAATGGACGGAAAAAGGATCCCCGGCTCCAAAGAAAGCAAAAGCCGTGAAATCAGCGGGGAATTATTTTACGATTCGAAGGATATAGAACTGGTGAAGTATTTTGCGACTTTGTAAAGATATTTCAATTTTAGATGCGCCAAAAAACCTATTTCTTAAGGTATAAAACTTTCGAGTTATCTATGATATAAGGCTTAAGCTTGCATTTCAATGATTTATTTTACGCAAAAACTATATCTTCCATATAAAAGTTTTTTGCAATTGAGACTTTGCTGATGAATATTCAAACATCGAACGCTCGTTTATATCTTTAAATATGTTCAAAACACACACAATACCTGCATAAATAAACGTTCCAAAGATCTACTTTTGCAATAATTTTTAAATCATAGCGTTATAGCGTTAATTTTCTTTGACTCTAAACCTTGTTTTTTAATAGCACAGTACAGGCTTTCTATAAATAACGCACAAATTATTTTAATTTCTAGAAGTAGCAAGTTCAACATAATGTTACTAACAAAACTATTTACTTTACTTGTAATTATCAAAAAACTAAAAAATAGTCAATAATACATCGTTTGATAATTCTCACCTCTATTCAAACAAGCCATCCACTGTATTTCCCTCACGTTTGTGACCTCTTTGCCAATGAGGTAAGTAAATACTCTCACTGGTATGTATGTTTCGTTCCCTACAGTTTCTCGGTTATACGTATCGAATACTTCTGTTAGATTCCCTGGTACGTAGTCGGTGATCACCATCACCAATTGATTGCATCCTTGCGTGCTGCTGACGCTACAATTGGTCCGTTTCTGTAACAAGAAACGATATCCACTTTTAAATTGTCAACTTGTCACACTCGACACCGTTCGGAAGCAAAGATGCTTTCGTTTTGCACCTTAATCTTATTATTAGGTTCTACAAACATGTATCCCAAACTTTTTATGCTATGATTTAAACTTTGAACAAGTTTATAATCATAGGATTTAAAACGTCATTTATGCTTCTTATTATTTTGATTATTCTCACTCTCAAAACTGGTCAAATACCTGAATTATTGTACTTTTATAATTCCTGACATTATACAATACCACATAATTACCTAGGTAATTTATATAAATTATTTAGTTTATATAAAGTCAACTTATTTGAAGAAATATACAAAATAACAAAGTCAATATAAATAATACAATATGGAATCTAAAAATAGCGAATAGCAATAAAAATTGAACACTCACCGCTTCGAGTGTTTTAAAAGCTTTTATATAAGCTGCGGTCAGGTTAGCGTTGCCTTCCAACTGTACTTTGTGTGTCTTCCCATTGTCAGTCGGCTCCAACGTATCCGTGATAGTCTTAAGATTTTCCGGAGTGGCCTGCACTAAGCCCTTGAAACATTTCACCACTTCCGCGGCTTTATTCTTAAAATAGTACACGTTAACATAATCGTTATTAGATAAAGTATCGAGTAGAGACCTCAGTGTCCTCCTGGCTACATAGTTTTTAAAGCCAGTCATTGAACCAGATACGTCGAATAAGATGATGACGTCTTTTGAACACGTTGCTGCTTCAATGTACCATGGGCGCACCCTGCAATCGTATGTGTCGACGACCTTCCGATTATTCCATGGCATTCCAGGGAAAAACCTTAATATGCCTCGAGAACTTCCAAAGTATTGCCACGCCAACGACGGATCCGATTTGTAATTTTTTATAAATATATCATTGAGACCTTTAGACCACAATATAGCATTAAGTGCTTCTTTCTCTGCAAAAGAACACATCATTTAAAAATAGGGACATTAATTATAAACTTTTAACAAATGTTCGACTTAGATTTATACAGTTGGAGACAAAAGAATTACGTTTTGTTTTTTTTTTTTAACAAAGTTTTCCTCTTTCTGCGGAGTTAATACGCGTCTTATTACCTTTGGCTTATTGTAAAGTTGGTGTACATACTGTATATGGGCACATTATTAGCTATAAGATAATAACTAAAAAGTCTGTTTATGACTTTTTAGTTGATTAATTTAATTTTATAAGAAAATATAATATCTCTCAACTGGTTAGCAAAAACTCTCATCGATAATGTCTATTCATCATTAAATTATACATATCAAATTAAAAAATTAAATGGATTTATTAATTTTAACACACATAGAACCCATAGACAATAAACTGTAATAAAACATTAAAATTTTATTAAATATAAGACGTTTCAAATCTATGGCTCTTTACCTCTACCGATTTTTATGTCAGTTACTTATTACTCATACACCACAATGAATTTCGATCCGGTTATCAGCTGGATAGGATAATGTTCTGATCGGTTTCTCAAGGATTGTCACCGTGCGAAGCCGGACAGAAAAGTAAAGACGAAATAAACATTAAAAAAAAATTATAGGGTTGGCGCCTAATTTTTGTTTGTGCATCCGTCAAGTACATTAATGAAGAATATTAAATACGTATTTTTTTGCGTAATAATGTGTAACGGCGATACATTGAATTGAAATGTCGCATGACGTTACGCTTTTGTACATTTTCTACAAAACTGTGACATAGCAAGCCCCCACTCCTCAAGTTCGATGCGTATTATCTAAGCCATATTTTTCTATTATCTGACTGAGGGACTAAATATAATTTCTTTTTTCATCCAGTTGTCATCCCTATTACATTGTGTTGTCATAAAACTGAATGAGGCCTATTTCATTTTGGTAACACATTTCTGTTTAGTCATAGAGTAAAATAAAATAATATACCTTTATAATAAATATTTGTTGGTACATGTACACAGCTCATATTAGTATTAACATTAATGTCATAGAAATGCGTATCTCTCTCTAACTGAATCTCCATATAGTTTGTACCATTCTTAGCAAACTTTGGTATGTTAGTGTCATCATCCTCGTCGATAGCATCAGCAGGATCTTCGTAATGGAACTTTGAGTATTTAGCTGAGCAATATTTGAAATTGTCATATTCTTCTTTCGTAATAGTATAGTTAAACTCTTCCGCTAGTTTTTGCGCTGTAGCATGGATACACTGTAATATACAAAACTGTATTACTAGATCGCTGCGGAATGGAATAAAATTCTGGTCTTCATAGAAGTCTTCACGGATACTATCTGGACCTGACTAAAATTTGATTCACGCGTTATCAACACGAAATTGGATTTTCATGGCGCTATCGTTTACTGTTGCGTATAATTCAATGCTGGAGCGAGAAAAATAGAAACATGCATAAAATACAATCGGCTCCATCAGCAGAGCGATTTTACTAAACAATACGATAAAATACTATCGTATACCTAACGAGGATAAAGTTCCGGTTATATTTAACCCCGCGCTCCATTCCACGTGTGGTTCCAGGTTTGGATTTTTGGATAATATCAATATAAGCTACGTAAGCACAATGTGAAAGACGAACGGCGACGTTAATGGCGTCAATTTGTGATTAATAAAGAACTTTAACTTTTAACAGATTATTTTATTCATGTCCAAAAATGAAAAAAAAAGGTCTGGTTTTAGAAAGGTGATATTTGCCTATTAAAAAAGGACTTTCGTATTTATGTATTTTATTTTTGAAGATGGCAACCCTAACCATGATGCCACGCAGCGTGGACTAAATATACATATGTCGCTTATCGCAAAAGGTTTCATACATGATTGAACGCTGAAGCGCGTTATACCACGCAGCAGCATATAACGTATAGAATGCTATTCCAGGCTAATAGATGTGGGTCAATTCTTATTATTTGTCTCATTATAATTAATAAAATATCGGTTTTAATTACAAATCTTCCAACTTTTTTAGCTGAAAAACTAATTTATCTTAAAAAGAAAAACTATATCAGAATCCACACTTAAAACTCAAAAATATTCAAAAGATAGATATAAAATATTCGGCTTATCTACTTAAAAAATAATAAGTGGAATTTAAAAGGCAACAACTTGATTTTGTAATATATTATGTGGTGAAAATAAATTATACTTCAATTTCCTTTGGTGTCTTCACTGATTAATTAAAAGCTGGATAGATTCTCACTGATAACGACGTGAACTCACCTTGACAGCTTTGATTTTTCTTGTTAACATCGTACTGACGGAACGAAGCGATGAATCTAATATTTGATTTCCATCTTTCTTCTTCACACTTGCGTTCATCTTTTTATATTTCTGAAATGAAAAAATTCTGTCTGAAGCATAAGACTTCTAGGATATTTAAAGTTAAATCAAAACAGCCGAAACCCGAAATAATTTATTTTTATAAATATTTAAACTTGATATTAAGATGAAAATTTTAACTGAAATTAGATACTTACAATTCTAATCTGCTCTGACTTTGTCAGAGCCTCACTGAGACCCCATAATTCTTGCCCTAGTGTTCTCGCCCACGCCTTTACTCTGTAAACCAGTAAAACCATTTAATACGAAAAAGATAAACAAATTAACTCATTTTAATAAATGATCAGAAATTCGGAGTAAGCAATGAGAAAGATATCCTATTATTGTCATTGTTTGGGTCATCACCTTTTTTTCACATTTCCTCCGCGCACGTTAATATACCCCCAAGCAATTTTACAATTACCTGATGTGCCACTGTGATACATTTATTTTGTCACAAAGACAAATAAGATCTTTGAAATTTGAAGTAGCTATAAATCACAAGGGATTCATTTAATAATAATATAATTTATTTAAATGCCCTTAAAACTGTTAAGAGGTTATAAGTTTCTTGGGCATATTTTCATGACACCAAAAATATAAATAATAACATACGACTCAAAAGTTCTCATAATAAACAAACTTGAATATAGAATATTTTGATTTGAATACGAATTCCCTCGCTTGTCCATTTTATTACTCCTGAAGTATTTCCCGTAGGGGCAATACAAACCCGTATAATTCCACTAGCAGGAACGAACGTTCTTTACAATGTTAAAAGCTATAATATCATGAGAATTATTTCTATAACATTGTAATATATTTTATAACTATTTGTATATTTTTTAGTATAAATATATAAATAATAGAACTATACTTTAGGAAAAATACATATTAAGTCGTGCCCTAAAAATAAAGATTATAATGCTTATATTATCTTTATTATTTTTTTATATTAAACACTACTTCGTAACTCCACAAGGGCTTTCAGATAAATATAATTAATTCATGTATAAACTATCATACCACATGTATCTACTAAAATAAGTAAGTATAACTTTGTGTTTGCTTATTACACAAGTTGAATGTAATCAAAACTAACCGCGTCGATACTTTATAAAAGATAACAGGAACTAAATCATCTTCCGAGTCGGGTTATGCAAAAGTTATTAGCTTGTTTGCCCACAGTCCGGGCGGAGGTCACGCTAAATTAATCAATACGCCTTACAACGAAAATAAAAGCTAACATACTGAAACAAATATTCACTGCTGCACTGATATACCTGGAAATAATAGACTGAAGTATATTTCAGTATTTGTAACACTAAAATATTTATATCACCCGCGTTTGATGTAGATTCCCGTAAGTAAAAGAATTTTCATGATAAGATCAGTATTAATTGTGTACCACATTGTTTCCTTTACTATTGTATTAATAACAGTTCAATAAAACACATTAAAATTATACCCGAGTTACATATTAATAAGTATATAAATTATAAAGGGATTCGGCTTCTATTTGTGTTTTTCTAAAACTTTCACTAGGATACATCACACTGATATTATAAGATATAAAATAAAATTAAGATATTTATTACCTTTTATAAAAAGAAAGTAAGATGTTAAAATTTCAATTGCCACAATATTGGGCCACACTCACAGTCTTATCAATCCTCAGATTAATCTTACAGTCATTTTCACTAACGTAGAACAAGGCATAGCTTAACTAGGAAACGCCTAATGTTACGAATCGCCCAAGCAGATTAGTTTATTTTCAAATAAATAGTTTTTTTTCTTTTATCCCTTGACATATTTATGACCGGTCATATACGCAAATGCCTAGCGCAAGGCGCCGCATAACACATATTATAATTTTAGACTTTGCTTAATTTCGTAAGGTGAAATACATTTTTACCTCAGCCGATTCCTAAATATTTAAGCAACAGATTTGGGCAACTCTTAAGTTTAGTGAAAACGGGCATTAGTGTCATTTTACGGCTTTGAGAGCTTAACTGTTGCCGAAACCGACGGACAAAAAATCATATTTTTGTAAATGTATCATGTATACAAGTATTTAATGAAAAAAAAAATATTTTAATGTTACAAACTGATACTCTAATTTTATTTATTTGTATAGATTTAGGTAATTTTCAGAACATGATTAGGTATGCTAGTATGCCGCCAGTTTGCATGTATGCTCTTTATATATTAATTTATTTTTATGTTAGATTAGGATGGAGCTTAAGTGAGAATTTGTACATAGTAAAATTTTGCTAATATTTTCTTTGCACCTTGAATGGAAAAATAACAGAACCCTTATCTGATCACAAATTCTCAATAGAGAGGAAGATAGTAAAAAACAGTTTTCTTTTCCTATATACACTCTACGATTCGGGGTTTACAGAGTCAGGATATTATGTTATAAAAATATAAGTTCAAAAACTAAAACCCGACTACACTTACAATTTTAAAGCGTAACTAAATCACGCTCTAGAAGTTTAAAATAAGATTTTTTAAATTGTGGCTTACTACTAAGCTGTCCTTTAGTCATTGCTATTATAGTGTATCAATCGCTATAAAATAAATTTCTTGTTTTATACTTTTTGGAGCATGATTTAGCTATAGTTGGGTTTTAGTTTTTTATATTATTTTAGCATTAAATTAATTTTCAGGTGTATTTAATATAACTTCACATAGCCTATAACAAGCGGACAACTAAGACGCTTCTAAGGATTTCATTTGACCGGTTATGATGAGTAGTTTCCAAGCTGTAAGGGAACAGATAAACATTCTTACATACATACATACCGGTCAAAATCATAACCCTCCTTTTCGCTTCGCCGCCATAGTCTGATAATAAAGAAACTATTTGTTTTCGATATCTATCCTGAAAATTAACTTATCGCTTTTATTTATTGCGTCACAGTCGGCAGCGCCCGCAAAACAAACGAATTGATCGATCTTTTCAAAGCAAGCAACAACTATGTTCTCGAAAGTTAGAACGGGATTGGTATTTTATTTGTTACTTGGATTTATTCTAAGGTTTCTTTCTTACAATTTTTGTGAACTTTTCAAAAGAAATGTTAATGAACCAAAAGCTTTCGCGTTCTTTTAAACATTTCTTTAGATTTGGTTGAAGTCAACTTTTGATTTTTCTAAAAAGGTTCCTTTTCCTCGGGGGAATTTTATTTTTGTATAAACTCTTTTTTAACTTCTCGGAATGCTGGTCGTATCAGTGAATATATACTTCGCATCAATATTTACGACCTCTCTACGAGATATCAAGTTAACGACAGTAAGTAAATTCTTCTTGGAAGTTCGATAAATTGAATTGTATCACCCGCATTTTCTATAAAAAATTTAACTCTATCGACTTAATATTGAAAATTATGTTAATGTCATGCATGTTATACAAAAACGTAATTTTCTCTTGCAAATTTGAATGAAAAGTGACGAATAAACTATCCTATTTATATATATATATATATATAAATGTGAAAGTTTCTTTGTTTGGATGTTTGTCGATCAATCACGCCGAAACTACTAAATGGATTTTGATGAAATTTGGTATACAGACAGGGTATTAGCTGACTTAGATAATAGAAAACTTTTTATCCCACTTAAAATTTCCCTAGGGTACACGCGGGCGACGCCGCTGGCGAAAGCTAGTTATGTCATATTTTTGAATAGATAATTTAAAACTACTATTTCGATCTACTTACTATTCATGTATTTATAATGGTAAAAATCAAAATATCATAATATCACAGGAAACTCACTGGTAGATGTATGGAAAATACTTTAAAGAGTAAAAGGAGTTGTTTCAAGCTATCCCTAGAATTTTGTATCTGCCATGGATCAGTCAGGGTCCGCACTTGGAAGCGCGAGCGACCTCTGTAATAAATGACTGAAAAATGAAAACAGACCACAGAAATCGATTGAGTCTCGTTACATTTAATAAAGTTTCAGTTATATATTAAAAATTATTTTATCAAATATTTTATGTGAAGACAATGATGTCTTCGTATAGTGCCAAGTAATTGATATCACTCGTTGTAGTCGAGGAAAACAAATATAGTAAATCTTATGTCTAATTAAAAGGAAAAGTAGATATTACAACGAACATTCGACGCTATACGAATCATTCAACATTTCTTACATACCTATGGTTATACCTATCGGCAGTTTTTCAACGTGATCAGAATATATAAAATTTTCAACAACCATATACTTGAATGTATTAACATTTAAAATTAATTGAAGAATTTTATAACTTATGCTATAATAAATCACTTAATTTACTAATAAATAGGTTATAATTCCATCACCATTCAGTACCTCAAAAGGAGCCATAACAAGATCACTTTATTCATTCGTCTATCTCTTACTTCAGTTATTCTTAAATTGCTACCCGACAAGCTAATTTTGATTATCATCGATGTAATTATTTTACAATAATTGATACACTATCAATGAAAACAATTCATGAATATTCACAGAACGCCTATTTCAAAAGAAATGCTTATCCTCATAGCAATATAAACAGTCTCCATTGCTAATGTTAAAGGTGAATACCTAATTAATTAAATAAAGAACACATTATCATAACATTAATTTAAAATAAAGACAATTACTTTGTTCACGAAGTCATTTACCTAAGTATTGATTTATAACACTTGCGACATAAACACCGTTCTTTACATTTTGTATGCTAACTATAACTGATTTTGTATTATAATATATGTGATACAAGATAACTTTGCATTCAGTACTCAATCTTTTTCAAACTGTGGTGGTCAGTATTACAACAAATAATAAAAAGACTCCGCTCTTCAATAGAATTGGATTTATTTTATAAATCAAATTACTACAAAATCCAATGAAAAAGGGCACATTTGTTTCTAAACTGAAGAGTTTCGTTTTTATTTTATATAGTGACATAAATGTAATAAAAAAAACTTTAGCAGGCGAACAATAATGTATAGAATACGTGTGCAGATGGTACAGTTATAGCATGTAATTGTAGTAGTTTCAGAAGCTATTTCTATAACAGAAAAAATAAGATTGCTAATCACTAATTAGGGGTTTCGTAAAAAACAAGGAACCTTTATAGATTCGCCATGTCCGTCCGTCCGTTTGTCCGTCCTCGGTTCTTTACTTTTTTAATGAATAATGGTGCGAAACCCTCGCAGTGGACTAGTTTTTTAGAATAAATAATAAAAGTAATAATTAGACTAACCCCTTGTATTATAGAATGGAAATTGGAAGTGACTAGTACTGAAACAAGGAAGAGACTACATCATCCAGAGTCGTAACAATATAGAATTATTAATTTTCAATATATAGACCTGGGCCAAGAAATACCTTATTACAGCTCTGTTATCCACTAAACCTTAGATGTAGACCATTTCTCATGAAAAAAAATGTCCTAATAAAACAAAAAAGTGTTATGAATAATTCTTTGCATAAATATTTTGCAGTAACTAACTATATTTTTTCAGTGCGGTAAAGCTCTCAACTTTAATTAAAAATGTCACATGAAAATTTATGTGTACCTTTAGCGCTTTGTTACAAGGTAGGCAGTCGGCTGTACTGGTATATTATGAATGATGTACGCCCCCTTGGGGCTCACGCTGAGACATCGTACATTT
Source organism: Diatraea saccharalis (assembly GCA_918026875.4). Lineage (NCBI taxonomy): Eukaryota > Metazoa > Arthropoda > Insecta > Lepidoptera > Crambidae > Diatraea > Diatraea saccharalis. Next base: position 5,802,900 of record OU893340.1, on the reverse strand, counting down.
TTAAACGGCTGGTCGACTTTCCCAGAGCACGCGACGAATACAAAGTAGACACCACAAAGTTAGACGCAATACAGAACAAGCTCTTTAGCCGCGATTAAAATTAAATAAATAGAGCAATCGCTTGGGTTGCGATAGGTCATGGGTTTCGGTCCCATCTCAGAGTTCCAGGGACAAGGTAGATTTTTTAAGTATTTTTAATTAAGCATATATTATAGAAATCAAATCTAACGTGCGTTAACAGAATATTGTATAATACTTTCTTAATTATATCCTATACACGATTAATTTTTAAGTACGTTTAACACTAACGGCCGGTTTCTGAATTGGAAAAAGCACAAAATCTCAATTCTCAATAACTTAAGTTTTTTAAGTTTCATTTGGCAAAAAGATCTCAAATCTGTTTTAATGACATTGAAAATGGCTTATGCACGGTTTGAGTTGTGCTCAACTTCAGATTCTCAATTCAGAAACCGGGTGTTAGAATATTGTATATGTCCAGTTACATTTAAAAAAATTCGTAACGTGAAATCAGCTTTGAAAACTCATAGATATTGGTTAACTAGCAAATCAATTAGATATTTATTATTTACATGAGTAACGTAACGAGACAGAATATACCGGTATCGCTCATAATGCGCAATGCAAATTTTAAACAAATTAAGTTATATTATGGGACTCCAGAGATTTATTCATTCTTTGACTTTTTATTGCAGCGTCAGAAAAAATCATTATGTTTTTAGTTGCACTTAAAATTAACGTTGTATAACCAATACTAGGTAGGTATATTTTTTTTTAACCCTTTTCGATGTTAAAAATTTTTCTTTTAACAATAAAACTTTTCTAGAACTTTTTAATACTTAATTGAAACTAATACTGCGAACAGTAACTTATAGAATTAATTTCCAAATTATTTCATGAAACTGAAATTCGTTCATGCGTCTTAATTTATGAGAATTCCCTAAACTTTACAACCGATTTGGAAATTTAAGCCACTTTAATATAAGTTTGAAGTGCCATAACTGTTTCAATTAGTTCTTAGTAAGTTAGTTTAGTTTAAATCTTATACCATATAATTAATACGAATGAAATATACTTTCTTTTTGTAAATGACAGTACTACAGCAGCACAGCAGGTAACTACGGAAGACTATTTTCTTTGAAACAATTTTCGACATAACTGTATATGGGTTAATAGATTATGGTTTATTATCGGTTGAAGAAGTATTGACGTTTGTAGTAGCACAGCATGCTGTCGATTGTCCACACGGCTACACGTCGGGTTACCATAACATGTCAATATTTTTCAATGGCTTTTGTCCTCTAATTTCAGTGTATTAAGATTTAAAATCGAATAGGACAGTTTTGTATTCTTTAACCTGCTATTGACAGTACATTGGTGAACTTTTAAAAGGGAATATTTAACATTACTAGTGGTCGTCCAGTGGTCGAAATTCGACCATAATTTTCAATTAGAAGTTATTTCACATAATTAATTAAAATACAAATTCTATGTCAAAAGAAACAATTTGACCACAGAGTACATGTATGCGTATAGAAATACTTATTTGTGTGTGTCAAATGCATAGTAGTGTGTGTGATGTTTTATTTATCGATTTAGTGTACTTTATAAGCATTTTTATTGAAAAATATGAGCCGTTTGCACTTCTACATATGAACTGTGTGCCAAATTTCATACTCCTCCGTCCTCGCCATTTTCGTAAAAAGGGGTCCAAAGTTTTTGCTTCACGTATTAGTATATAGATTACGATGATTTCAATAACGGACAGTACTTTCAAAGTAAAAACTTAATACATTCTTAAAATGTCTTGTTGTGCTATTGAAATAGTCGAATCGCCAATAGTTATTCAACTTAGTATTAATCTTGTTTAACAAACTACAAATAAATACTAATTAATACATTGCCACCCCTTAATTTCGTATGGGCAAAGAGAGTGCGTAGTAACATATTTTTCTGACAAAGGTTTAGCTGGGAATTGTTATCTGAATTTAGCTCAAGAGTTCCGGACTATCAATCTTTCCTTGAGCTATGTTAAGCAGAAAACAAACATCAGCGATTATTCTGCTTAATGTCAGGGGATGAAGATGCAAACGTAGCTATGGGCAGATAGAAATTTATCAAATTATTTTTAATAACTGAAAGGTTATAAGTACCACTGCTTTAATTCATAAATTGTACATATCGTCGGCTGCTTTCTTTTGTAGCATTAAAATTACTCAAATACAAACTCATCGCAGTTATAAATGACAAATCTTATTAGAGCTGGTGAGTTTCTTGCTCGTTCTTCTTATCAGCCAAAAGACGTCCTGAACGAGTGGTAGGGAAAAAATGTTGGACGATTCAAAAGTACTTTTAAGAAATCTATTTGAATAAAGATTATTTTGACTTTCACTTTGACTTTGACTCAAATACAAACTCATCGCAGTTATAAATGACAAATCTTTTGATGCAGAGACTGTAAGAACTTTTGATGACTTAGAATCTTAGATGGAATTCATAGTGTATTGACAGGTCTCCAACAAGGCCTCAAACCAAATATAAAATCTAATACAAAAATTTGAAGTCGTGTTTGTTTGTTGTTTGTTTTTTAAGATCAAAACTGAAATCATCATTGTAGATAGAAAGAAAAAGAGATTGTGTGACGCAGTTTTAGTAACCAGTGGAAGTGAAGTAGCCTTTTTACAGACCCCACCTCACTAAACAATGTTTTTCTACCTATAATTTACAGATACGTATAATAAGTACTTTTTTCGTATTTATTTTTCAAGATAGATTGCTTTAATTCCAGTAGTTAGGAAAGAATCGGCTGTAACAAAAGAACGTATTGTATAAATGTGGGTTCCATTTTATTGTAAGAACTTTAAATAAAAACAAGAAGGAAAATAATTTATTACGTAACAAATACTTGCTTCTTTGTCTGAAATATGAACTATCATTATAACGTAAATAATGATTTTTAAATGAATAACCAAAAACACCCGTTTTAATATTGGATTTTAAGGTCCTAAAACTAAAATTAAAGGTCCTAAAAGTAAATAAAAATATCTAAGCATAATAAATTATCAGATACTTGGTTGATCAGATTATATATTCTCATATGAAAATATATTTCTTTTTTATTATTTTCAATTATATTAGGATACCTCAAAACATCAACATAAATCAATAATATATAATATTCCTTTGTAGTTTCAATTGATTAATTAAAAGCAACTTTTTGAACTATACCATTGAAATATAATATTCATAAATTATTGCTCCACCCAACTAAACACATTTTAGCTCATTTCCTGAGGTGGTGTGACTTTTATCATTGAACACGCCCAAATTTCTAACATCGTCACTGGGAGTCGATATAACATCGTCAAATATGATTACGGAGAGCAGGGTCTAATAAATATCATTAGTCTGTGAAGGGCTGCCGATTATAACGACTTGAGTCTTGGAAAGATTGACCTAATTTTATTATATTTGTGTAAATACTCTTGTATTTATACTCTTAAGCAGTGTTATTTTATAAAGATATATATGAAGAGCCTGTTATATATATTTAAAAAAAATTGGTTAAAATATTCACCAATATCTGGAACTGGCGAATTTTAAAAATAATTTTCTTCTGAAATATTTTATATGAGATATTTGACGATATAGCAGAACAAAGCGTTGTGACTGCAAAATTAATCAAATATAAAATAATTAGACAATCAAAAAAAAAAGTTTAAAACAAAAAGCCGACCACTGCTAAATCAAGCTTTAAAATTTGAAACAAGAAATTTATTTTATAACGATAGCTATAAGTATTATAATAGCGATGACCAAAGGACAGCGTAGTCGTGTGCCAGAATATGATCTTGTTTTCAATGTATTAGAGCGTGATTTTGACTTAATAAACAGACCAAAAACACATTTCAACCCCTTAATCGTTACCAGGTCGTTGGTTCACACTATAATTTATATAGGTGCAAAACAAGTCTTGAGTAGTTGTGTATTGGTGACGAGATTTACACCGCTCTTTCAGGTGTTTTTATTAGCAAACAGAGCCTCAATTCCACTAATGTAATTATATCACAATAGCGGCTCCACAATGGTTTCCTCAATTAATTACATTTCGCCATTACACTTTCTTATACTACTACATAATATTTTAGTGCAAAATACTCGTCATAAATAAATATTATATAGGTATAAATAAATATTAAACAAATTCACATACATTACTTAGATTCTCAGATGAGTAGCTAAACGTTTGTTATTTGTGATGTAAAAACAAAAACTGTGTCAAAAAGAGTTGAATAAAAGCGCCATTGACTCACCACAATTACTAGCAGAATAATTAGAACCCAGATGAACGTTTCATTAGTATTTATATATAGAAGTCATCAAAAGTAATAGTTTTACATTATTTCTTACCTATTAAACCTAGTAAAAGTAATGTAGTATAACTATATATATAATAAAATAATAAGTAACAAATTTCGATTAGAATTGTCGTGGCTTAACCTTTTCTTGCTATTGTATTCTATCAGAATCGCAAGAAATTTTGTATATCATACATATTTGATGGTTAGCATTTTCAGCCTCTTAGTACACCCCCTACTGCTGGAATTCAGGCCTTCCCCCTGAAGAGAAAAACAGAGAAAATAGGTCTTACTAATGTGACCAGCCGTCCCGTCGTATAAATAAAAGTATATACCACACATTTACCCAGAAAATAAATTTGGGAGACGTCACAAAACACCACAGGTGTCTGGATTGATAGCACTATACTAAAAAAAAATTAAAAAATATGTAACGTTTTGATTAAAAAAAAAAATTGGTAACATCACATGGGCGCAGTACCTTTTAGTAGGCACTACTTAACATGTTTTCCGAATCGCGTAGGAATTCCGGGGTAGATAATATTAGTCACCATAATGTCCGACCATTGTGCGAAAGTCACTATGAAGGTCTGAAAGTTGTATTTTATTGTAATCAATTTTAATTAGGTCTGAATCACAACCTAAAGCTATCATCTTGAGTACATGGTAAGCGTTTTGAAATGAATCATATAATACCTATTTGGTACTACAATACACCCTCGTCATACTGTAATTACTGAACCTTACGCAAGTACTTATAGCGTACAGAAGCAGGACAAATTGCGAACATAAATTCTTATTCAAGGAAATGGCATTGTCTGGGAAACGGTCTGTCTTGAACAAGTAGGAGTGATATAAATGATTGACAACTCGTTTATTAAAGAAAAATAAATAATTCTTTAACTTTATGCAACAAGTTTACATACCTAATATAAATGCGAAAGCTTTTGTGGATGTATGTTTATTACCTTTTTACATAAAAACTACTAAATGGATTTTTTATGTAATTTGGTTTATGGATAATTTTGAGCGTGAATAAAAATATAGTCTACTTCATATCCCATAAAACGGTTCCCTGTGGATAAATATTCTGTCAACATCATCGTTTCAAAATACAGATGAAGCCGCTGGCGGAAAGTTAGTAAAACATATGAAGTAATTTCCATTTCATCGTCATTTCTTTTAAGGCCCACAACAGTGCCTAAGGCCTTCCTTAAGGATGGGTAAGGCGAATAGGCCATAACCCTCCACGCTGGCCCAATGCAGATTGGAGGGTATTAACGACTGCAAATGCAGCCTAGACCAACGACTTTACGTGCCTTCCGAAGCACGGAGTAACTCGAGATAATAAGTTTTTGGTCACCCATCCCGTGACCGATCCTTACGAAAGTTGCGTAACTACAACGATAGCGAACCGCGGCGCTTATCCACTACGCCACCGAGCTAATTTCCATATATATATCCGAAAAATATGTATTTTTTATCCCAGTTGCATAATGTATGGAGTATATTATTCTTTTCACGGTACGATCACAGAATGTAAATTTATCATTTGTCATTCTGAACCAGTAAAAATAATATAACGCCTCCCAAAATTGTAAGTCTGACATGAAAATGGAAGAAATATTGTCTCAGAAACTACGTGATTGCTAACTGTAGATATATTGGCTTAACATTTATATTAGGTCCTTAGATATGAAACTGGTGTTTGGTATGGGAGGAACAAAAAGTCGGATATTTTTTAATATAATGTATTTATTTAATAAAAGTATAAAGCATTGTTATCTATGCACTTTTCCATCTCATAGGTAGTTCATTGATCCCCTTACTAAAAAAACCATTCGGACGGGAATCAATAAAATCTTTGAAGACGATTTGCACTGCCCCATCGGAGTTGAAATTTTTCCATTGCAAGAAGTTATCCAAATTTCAATTCCAATTGAAGCTCTTCTAATTTGGTAGCCGTCTGTTGTGCAGTGTGTGGTCTAGCGTTATCGTGAAGTAGCAGTGGCGTAGAGCGATTGACCAGCCTCGGTTGTTTAACAGCTAGTTTTTCCAGCATGGTTTGCAATAGCTGACAATAGATGTCTGTCGTAATCGTCTGACCAGATTTGAGAAAACTGTAATAAACACTTACATGTAACTTTTTTGGGGTCAATTTTCGCTTGGGGCAGGATTTGGCTGGCATGCCAGGGTCCAACGCTTCTGATTATCGTAGAAAATCTACTTTTCATCACAGGTAATGATTCGATTTAAAAACCCTTCATTATTGTGCCGGTTAAGTAATGTAACGCAGCAGTCGAAGCGCGTTTGCCGGTTTGCTTCACTCATTTCGTGAGGGACCTTTCAAGCTTTTTAATCCTTTCAATTTTCTTCAAGTGGATTAAAACAGTTTTATCACTAATACCGTAACCTGCAGCCAACTCGGACGTGGTTTGCGATGGATCCGCTTCCACAATAGCCTTCAATTCTTCATTATTAACTTGGGTCTCCGGCCGTCCACGGGGTTTATTCTGCAGGTCGAAATTTCCAGAACGAAAACGTTGAAACCAAAAACACATTGTGTCATCATTAACCCTTCGAGCCGTTTCCGCAGCACTGGTACCATGGTGGAACTCGTACTCGTAAATAACACGATATTTCAAGTTTTCAATTTTTTATACTGGGTGACGTAAATGGGACAAACAAAAAAAAAGAAATGAATGCCGCCTAACGAAACACAAATACATGTGTAAATGACTGTATAAATATGAATTTGGAATTCTCAACTAAGGAGGAGAAATTTGTGACTAAAGTGGCCAGTACGACAAAACGCCTATTTCATATATAAGGACCTAATATAATAATTAACAAAAATATGTGAAATTCACATATATATCTCAATATTTATATGTATCTCTCGATATTTATATTTATTTTGCTAAAGCTTAGGTTCCGAAAACGCTTTGAATTATAAATAAGGTAACATATTTTGATGCGAAAATATTATTGAATAAATTAACATATACCTAACAGGTACATAGACGCAATATACACCTTTGGAACAAAAAAATGCTAGTAATTATTATATACAATTTTCTCATATTAATTTTTATTTAATATAACATATAATCTAAATATATTGAGCAGCGTTTAGACAAGTTAATATGTGCGTTGCGGAAGTTAAGCAACTTTTGCAAGAGCTGGTTGTAGGATGGGTGAGAAAAAATTTTATTATCTCCATCTCTATGCTCCTTTTGCACTTTAAGCCGTTGTTGGGCCCGGCTGCATCTGCAGTCGTTAACACCAAACGATCCACACTGGGCCCGCGGTCACGGCCCATTCTCCCTATGATTTCGATTCAATTCGGTTCCATCCATAGGGAAGACGTATGCCCAAGCGCTGGAGATATTAATGGGCTGGTAAAGTACACGTGAAGCAAAAACTTTAGACCTCTCTTTACGGATAAAGCAGAAATAAAGTTATATGGAGAAAAGCAGCATACTATTATTTTTTATAATAATGTTTAAAAATAGAAAGCATTACACACACTACTATTCATCTATCACTTGTTTACTAATCGTCAATCAATCGTATATCGTAGAAGTTAGCAGTATATTAATCATTAATAAATATATATTTTAATGGTGTTTAACTTTATGGTCCGTCCATTAGTTCTCTAAGGTGATTACAATACCGAAAAATCAGACGTAACTAACTTAGAAAACAATACAATACGGCATCACTACTAATCAATATTAACCTTCAAACCGACCACTACTAACGTACCCAATCAGTAGATGCGTTCATAATATACACAAAATTATTAACGTACTGACTAAAATTGATATGTTTACGTTGGCATTTTGTTTCAATATTTTTTATACTGTACAATAAACGGTCTTATTGCAAAATACAATATTTAAAAATCGACATCCACTACTTACATGTCACCTTTCCATGCCGGAACTGGCTCCGGAAAGACACATAGAGCCAGCAAAAGACAAAGTTTCAGACATCGCATTTCGATGACTCACGCGCAGCTGTCAAATGGCGGCTCAGGCCGCAGGATTATTACACGTTAAGGCACATCGTTACCGTATTTGTTACGTTTAAGGCTAATAGATCACACTATTCCATAATATCTATAGTCACAGACAGGATAGAAGGCCACTACAAAAGCGAAGCGTCTCTGAATTTATTATATAAATAAATAAAATTTGTTTTGGAAGTTAACGAATACAGTTTTGTAAAGTTCACAACGCGGTTTATGAGCGCGGGCTGCGTGCGTTCACGGCGACGCACGTGCAGCGTCTATTCTGGGCGGGCGGCGGCGACGACGGCGGGCGGCATCGAGCGGCCGCGAACTAGGTCGGTCACAGAGCTTCTGCCGCTCGCTCGCGCGGCTCCGATACACGCAGTCGCCGAGTTTCGCGAAAGTCCCGCAGTGTGGCGCGACCGCGATAATTTTCCCGAACGTTTATCTAACTAATAGCAGTTTCCACTTTACGCTCCAATACAAAGTATCTAACAATGATAAGCTACAAACAACTTCGTTGTGATCGACACACTTGACAATATCGCTAACTTTGACATTAGCATAAAGTTCATATTTTGCTTTGATATTGACACGAATATAAATTTACTGTAAAATTGATGCTTGGAAAAGTTCGTATAATTTAAAAATCATCCGGAAATAGTTTTAAGGATTAGTTTTGGTGTGATTTATGTATTAGTAGTGTGATTTTAAGTATGATCTCATCGATTAACATAATCTTTCTATCTTTTTTAGATCAAAACAAAAGAATGTTATATAACCCGAAAGGCAGCGCCTAAATAAACAATGTGTAAAATTATGAAAAGGAAAAGTCACCGCAATGAAAAATATGCTTGAAATATTTAACCTTATTTTCGTTTTCAGACTATTAACTCCAGCTGCTACTACTGTTTAAGGTTGACTTAAACTAGCAGCAGTAGTAGCAGCTGGAGTTAATAGGTTGGTCCAAATACAATATATTTAAATATATATTTTTGGTCTAATCATATAGGTACTAAATGGCATCCGCAGTTTCGCCTGCGTGGTACTGAGATAAAACCTAGCCATCTTTACTAATATTAGATATGAAAAGATTTTATTATTTGTTTGTTTTATACACTCCGAAATTACCTATTTTGATCTTTAAATCGGTCCAGCTACGGTAAACTACATCGTATGCGAGTAACATAAGCTATAATTTACAGAGGCTAAGGGAATTATAATGTGAATGTTTTGAAGTGTTGAGTATTCAGTCTGTTTATAAGCAAAAGTCGAATAATATATACTTACTTCATATCAGTATAATTTAGCAAAACAACTGTTCGTTTAAAGATTCAGTGTTATTTCTGTTTTGAAGTCTGTTTTAACAAACCATTACAGCTAACAAATAAATAAACTCAATAAATATTATTTGTACTACCAAATTTTTTTGAGTTAAAACAATAAATCTATGTTAAATATTCACGGAGTTTTCATCATTCTATTTAGTAGCTCGGTGGCGTAGTGGATAAGCGCCGCGGCCCGCGATCGTAATCGTTAAGCAACTTTCGCAAGGGTCGGTCACGGGATGGGTGATCAAAAAAAAAATTATTATCTCGAGCTACTCCGTGCTTCGGAAGGCACGTTAAGCCGTTGGTCCCGGCTGCATTTGCAGTCGTTAATACCCTCCAATCCGCATTGGGCCAGCGTGGAGGGTCATGGCCCATCCGCCTTAACCATCCATAAGGAAGGCCTGAGCCCCTGCAGTGGGGACGTAAAAGGGCTGGTGATTTCATCTATTTGCATCGCCGCAGCACGCACGCTAGGGTTTAGGATTTTTAACCCAAAAGGTTAAAAACGGGACCTTATTACTGAGGCTCAGCTGTCCATTCGTCTGTTATTCGTCTGTATTGGTCTGTCAGCTAGATAGTTTAAATTTTCTAAAATTTTCTGTTGCCAATATTATACTATAAACAGAATAAAATTAGTATTTAACAGGGCTCACTTTTAATTATATTTTAAATAAAAAGCTAAAATTTCGGTTTCTAGTTCAACAATTTCGTGAACAAACATATAATGACGAGTCATTATATTATTACGTAAAGAAAAACTTTTATCCTTTCTTATTTTAAAAGTCTATTCAAAATATTTACTCACAGCTAAACCCGCAAAAGAAACCCTGTTTTAACATGAAATAAAGTTTATTATTTATAACTTAATTAATTAAATCTTGAAAAGCGTTCGTTAATCCGGTCTGGTGCTGCCGAAATTTGTAATTTGGATTATTATAGCGCCAAACTTGAGCGAAGAGTACGAAAATTTATATCTACTTTATATATTTATGAATAATTTATACATGAAATATTAATTAACTCTACCGAAGACTAAATTAACCGTTTACAGATAGACTCATTATTTTTTTAAGTTAAGTGAATTACTGTGCTGTCATTTCCATTTGCCCATTGCCTTGTTTATTAGAAATAAAAAAATGAGTTTAATGAAGTTTATAAGTCGTTTTTTTTTACGCTGCACCTAATAGACATTTTTTTTAAAACAATACTTTTTCTGAATAAGCGTTGCATCTTAAGAAAATAAAATAGTTCTATGTTATGGTATTTAAATATTTTGTAGATTATTTGATTATTAATTATTTTAAGCTTACTAGTTATCTCTACCTATCTTAAACACGTTTCTCACTTCAACTTAATGTTTTTATGTTATAGTTAGTATATTTCCCCAAAATAGCGTTTTAGGAATACTTTATAATTATATACTCGTATATATCACGGTTATAGTGAAATTTAACGTAAATTACGATGATTTTGATATTTAAAATTAGATTTTATAGAAAAAAATGTGAAAGTACTTCATAGTCAAAAGTAGTATTTTGTTTTATCAAATGTTTTGCCATGTTTTACCATTTTATACTCTATAAAAAATTACTACAGTGGTTTGCTTTATAGAAAATTAAATGAATAATTTATATTCCTAAATCTATTCCTTCGAATGACAAAAACATAATCCCTTTAAGAAAATTAAGTAATTTTTGAAATCACGAAGGCTGTTTGTTCGTCTTTATTAAATGAAGCTTTAATAAACATGTACGAAAACCCAAAAACGTGCCTGACATTCCTCATTACTTAACAATATGAGAGAAGAGACTCTCAAAATATATATTTGACATACTTATTAATATCATTTTACTCGTACTGTAATGTTGAATTCTTCAAAAGTTTGGATATTTGTTTAAATATATTTAGATGGGTTTAAATAATGCTTATAGCGTAAACATAAATTCAGAGTCTTAATTAATATAAAGTTAATATTTTTATATCACGCAATAAATTTCAGTAAAAAAAAAAACTCTTATATTTTCGTCGTTTATAAGATACTACTATTCCACCAGCTGCTTCGGCCGCGTGATTCTGTGTTATACATACATATAAGCCCGTCCTCTTAAATTACTCTGTATATTGAGTAAAAGCGCATTAGAATCGGTTGTATAGTTTAAAAGATTTTAGCATACAGACAGCCAGAAACGACTTTATTTTATTTTGTATATATATTAAACACAGAACATAGATCTCTCTCTATGTTCTGTGATATTAAATGATTAGGTAATTATAATATTATTAATAGGTACCATATCAGGTTATCCAGAACTGTAAAATATGTCGTACATTTACTCTTCAAATGTGACTACAGGAGATGTTGACTATGATATTATGATAATAATGATTTTAAATGTTAATTACTAGGTAAAACTAAAATTTTATTACAAATACTAGCTGTGCCCGCGACTTCGTCCACGTGGAAAGTAGTCAGAGTACCCCTTATTACATAAGTTATCAGCCAGTGAAAATCCAGTAAAAACGGTCTAGCCGTTCCAAAAACTAGCCGGAACAAACAGACACACAGACAAAAATGTAAAAATGTTATTTTTGTATATGTACCGTGTACTTAATACTATGTATTTAGTGAAAAGCGGTTATTTGACATTGCAAAATACACACTCCAATGTTATTTATTTGCATGTATAGGTTACCCGAAGAGCTATTCTATATAAGGGAAGAGAGGGTAAGTTAAACGGAGTGTGTATTCTTAAATTTATGTTATATATTTTAAATTGCGTTTAACCTTTCCTGATGAGGGCAAAATGAAATTTATCAGGATTTTACATTACGAATTATAACTCATTTCTGACTAGAATATAGTTATTGTTAATTAGAAATTGGTTTTCATTATATAATTACATTTCAATTTCAATTTAAATAAGAGACTTAAGCCTACTACACAAAGTTAGCCCGCCGATCTTGCCCTCCTATCCCCTAGGTATTCAACATATGGCTGAATATTAATTTCCTTTTATTAGAAAATTCTGATGTCTTTCTCCTTTCGTGTCTGAGCTCGACGCAATGAAGCCATAATGACGCAAGCAAAGGCAACCTTTTTCTGGATGACTTGTTCAATTGAATGTCTGCCTATTGAACAAAATAGATACGTTTGATAGGTGCCAAAAGCCATCAAATAGACTATAGTATTGTTTTACAATTCAGAAGAATTTTTGTGATTGATCCCTTTTAAGTCTTTTCTAAAATTTTCATTACAAAATTTGAAATTCAACGTTGAAAAGTTAAAAATGTATATTTACTGACTTTAAAAAAGGGGAGATTTTAAATTATTGGTAAATACGATAAAATTTATTTTTAAGTGAGTTCATTTGAATTTCTCAACTACAAAATTTCGTATATCACGATTATGTAATAATTATGTATATTTACAATCTCACTCTTGCATTAAAAATAAGTGATACAAGCTTAATTATATTAAAATAATTGATATCTGCTACACGCCAGTTTCTAGTGACAATATTTGGTAATTGTGTGAAATTGTAAAGATTTTGTAACTTAGTACAAATATATTGAGACTAATTAAAAATGTATGACTAGAAGAAGTTCTTGATAAATTCTGAAATATTATGCCAAAATTTTTTAACTAAGTGTGGAATGTTAAAATCAAATTGGTAGAAGTTAATTGCAAACCGATTGACAAACAAAATCTGTTTTTGTTTGTTTGTCCGTCAGGTAGAGTGTTAAAAAATATTAAACACGTATTTTTTTATTTTTTTCGTAATCATAAAATTACGGCGTTACATGGAGTTGACAGTTCGCATGACGTCACGTTAGGGTACGTTTTCTACTAAATTGTGACGTAGCTAGCCCCCACTCCTCAACTTTAATGCCTGTTATCTAAGCTATTTCTTGTTAAATTAAAGTAAAAAAAAAATACGTATTTAATATTTTTCTATTATCTGACTGACGGACTAAATAGAATTGCATTTTTTTTACCCAGTCGTCATCCCTAGCATTCCTGATCTTCATATATGAAACACATTAAGACGAAATATCCCCAACGTACGACGTAAGTACATTCTAAAAATGAAAAGGGCATACATTTGCTCTTCAAAAATAGAAAGATTTCATCACACTCAGAGATACCTAACCGTGACTTTTCAACAAACTGCACGGTAAATGGTACATACAACCTTGGGTCCTTCAAAAGAGGTATGGAAAGGCTCTTTAGCAGGCAAGATAGTGTTGGCTATCGAGAGTAGTGTCGACTTCTGACAGCTATGACTATTATTGGAATGTAATATTACTCCCCAAACACACAGGCTTTACATAAGATCTGTCTAAAAGAAAAATAAAAGAAAGCACAAAAACAAAAAACAGTAAAAAAGACTGCCTGCTAAACAGTGGGGGAACCAGCAAAAAAAAAATATCACTCCCAACAAGTGTATCATGTCACAATAAAAAAATATCTAGAAGAAAAGTATATTGTAGTTAAGATATTGATATATTTCTAACTAATTCAACACACATAGTTCTTACTCCCAGTTAACTCCTGAAAAAAATGATAAGGCAATGTCTTTACAACTGAAAATAACAAAACTCTCTATAAGCTATGTATTGATTAATGAAGCCATTATTTTCAATGCCCGGTGAAACTTGGGACGTCTAAATATAAATTATTCAAAACTATTTATACTCAATCGAGGTCTCCCTATGTCAAGGGACGAAGGTTTGCCTCCCTCATAGTGGACACAAATGAATGAAAAATGTGTTTTTAATTACTTTGTTGACTATATAAACCTCTATTTTAACATAGTTTTTAGTCAACTTTAAAAAATTCACAACAAACAGTTTCATTCTTAGTGTTCAAATAATTTCAAAAATCTGATTGTAGTTTAAAAAATAAACACATTCAAAACTAAAAACGCTTTTGAAAATTCTAAAGTTTTCTAATAAGATGATGAAAATTCGAGAAGCTACATCAACGCGGATGATAATTCACCCGGGTGAAATCGCGAGAAAATAGTTTGTTAATTTATATTTTAAAAATCTAACAATTTTTAAAATATAAATTAGTGTTTAATTAGCGTTAGTGGTTTTTTTTTTTCACTTATAAATGACTAAGAAAATATGTTATACTCAGTACATAAAGTATGTAACTCGAATATTACTTCGAGTAGAGTGAACTCGACGTCGAACGCAGCGTTCATAGAAGTTCAATCAAACAGAAGGTAATTTTTCAACAAAGTTCTAATTACGAGGTCGATTTTGGGTTTACTTTTGAGGTAAGCCAATATTCTATTAAGCGTGTGACATACAACTGGTACGAACGAAAATGACAACTACTTCACCGAAAACGAAATTTCGTCTTATTTCAAATTGCCAATGATGACTCCAAAGAAACGCATTCGCAACGCAGATAGAACCTGGCACTGCCTTTGATATACAGATGATTTACCCGAATATGATTTTAACAAAATCATAAGAACATTCGAATTTTTCCCTAATTTCGTTCGAGAACTGATGGAATAGGCCCTCGTGTGTCATTTTAATTCGAACGAGTTATAATTAATATTCAATATTTCAGCAGTAGTTCAATCATATCAAAATGAATCCTAGAAACGCTACCCTCATACACGTTAAGTTTAATTAAGGAGATGACGTGACTAAGAATGAGGAGGGCGCCGACTGCGGCGCCACCATGGCGCGTCTCCTTAGCCTACACAACTCACAATAAATACTTATAGGCGCTGATTATGATTATACACTCTTCAACCCCGGTAAGAAGAGTACCTCGGCGGCGTATTGGATAAGCGCCGTCGCGCGCGATCGTTGTTATTAAGCAACTTTCACAATCATCGTTCACGGGATGGGTGACCAAAAAAAATATTATCTCGAACTAGTCCGTGCTTCGGAAAGCACGTTAACTCATTGGTTCCGACTACATTTGCAGTCGTTAATACTCTCCAATCCGGAAGGCCACGGCCACGGCCACGGCCATGCGGAGGTTCACGGCCCTTCCTCCTTAACCATCCATAAGGAAGGCCAGAGTCTTTGTAGTGAGAACGTAATAGGGTTGATGATGATGAAACCCCCGTAAGTAGGTGGTGAAATTGATCTGTTTATATATATTATGAAGAGATAAAATTTCTCACTTTGTTCGATTTTAGGGGGGTAATCTTCAAAAATACTGTGGCCTAATAGTCTAATTATAAACCTATAGTAATCCCTTTCAAAGGTATAGCAAATTTATGGGGATTTTAAGAATCATGTCACGTACAAAGGCCACAATCATTTTTCGAATAAAATTATGTGAATGATAAACTTAGTGCAAAATATCGTTATCTATACCCGTGGAAAATAAGCGTTTTACTTCAAGCGATAATGATCATTATAATAAGGGACATACCGAAGGAAATCCAATATACCAAATTCTTTGAGAATTTGACTAAGTACGCTCACCTTTAAACAAAATGGCTTTTAAGGTAACAATGGGGCTAAGAATTAGAAAAGTAAACATTGTTACTTGGAAAAGCTTTTTCTTTGCTAAGTAGGTAAAAAAACGACGAGTTTTAGATACTGTTTTAAGGTAATAAAGGATAATGTTAAAAAATATAATATAATAATGTTTTGCTAAATAATGAAAAAAATAAATAAGCCACAATGGTAGAAAATAACATAACTATGTAGGGGAGACCGAGAGTTTCAAATCAGAGATGAGTTCAAATAAACCTGATAGCTCGACAAAATAATTAAAGAAAAAAAAACTATAATTAATTTTAATGAGTTTCAAAGTCACAGTCGCTATTCAACAAACAAGAAGTCAAATTTCTTATTGCAAAATCCAACCAAGCCCTATTCAATTTATATTCGTACTGACAGAAATTAATTTATTATAGACTCGACTCGAAACAAAGACTAGAAACTGGAGACTATATTGTTGAGCCTCATTAATTCTTAATAAGGTTCTTATTGAGGCAAATGTTGGGAATATCAAAACGGTCTGGCTGATAACGAAACATCATCTAATCATAACCCAAGTAATATCTTATTCTTATATGTATAAGAATAATTATTAGTTTTGTTTCACGATGAATGTTTCCTCCAAAACTACTGAACCGATTTCAATCAAATTTCACAAGTACCCGTATTTAGTTCTTAAGCAAGTGTTTATTTAGATAGTTGTCAATTTTTATAAATTAAAAAAAATGGAAACAATTGGTCACAATCAACGTATCTACCTCATTTGTAAATTTGAGTTTTTAAATATTATCAATTAATTTTTTGTATATATTTTGTAAAGAAGTCATTGTTTATAAAGAATAGTTAAGAAAAATAAAATCGATATTTAATAAATAATAGTTTGAAAAAACTAAAAAAAAACACGCTTTTGTAATTAATTGAACTTAAAATGAATTTTTCAATTGAGTATTCCAGTTTTATTTTCAATTTAGCTAATTCGATTTTACAGGAAGAGTTTTATTTCCTCAACTGCGATTAGAGAAATAAAATATGGCGGTACGAAGTTCGCCGGCTCAGCTAGTATTCATATAAATCAGCTATTATACTTAAACGTTATACGCTATTATAGCGCGCTAGGTCTGCGATACGGTTTGTTAAGCGACTTTAGCAATGGCCGCAAGGTTAGATTTAGTTAGGTTAGATCAAAAAACGCTAAGCCGTTGCATCGGCTGCATCTGCAATCGTTAACACCCACCACCGCACTGAGCCCTCGTGGTGGGTCATGGCCCATTCTATCTACTCATTTCCGTTCCGATGCTTATTCGATTTAATAATGAAAGAAAGGAAGGTCCATGCTTCAGCAGTGGGAACATTAACAGTCTGGTGATGATGATAGAGTATTTATTTGTAAAGAAGTTTGTAAGATAGTCACAAGATGTCGCCCACCACCTTCAACTAAGATTTACTTTAACGCCCACGTAAGACTTTGATGACAATGACAGAGTACCTTTATCTTAAAAATACTTAGAAAAACTATCTCAAGTTGGTCAGGCAGCATTCGAACCAACTGACGTATGGCACTGATTGATCAGTGAGAATCAATAAAGCAAGTTATATAATACTATTACTTTCTTAATATTATAGTAAAACTTATACAAATTACTTTTTTTGGAAAACAAATAGAATAATATAAATATGGATGATGTTGGCATAAGGAAATTATCATAAAGGAAAAACAAATTCATATTCAAAATATAATAAATCCATTGCGTAGAAATATGTAAAGACGGCTTCACGGCGTAGAAATATGTAAAGACGGCTTCAATAGACGCTAGACATGGCTGTACTATTGGAATATCTTATTATCACTATTGGGTATGATGTTAACTTCTTTTTGGGAATAAGAAGTATAATCATTACTTACATTACTCGTATTACACCTATTTTTATAAAACGAATTGATTTATGTATAAGTTATTAACAAATACTTTGTAAAAAAACAAATACACGTCACAAAATTGATTTCAAAAATGTATCCTAGCCAATGGGGTAATTGTCTAGTTTCCAAATGTATCGCGATATCTTTAAAAAAAATTGCGATTGTGATAACTATTTATGGAATTATTATTAATTAAGTTTGTGACTTGAAAGTTACGAGTATATACATTTCTTAATAACTTACAAAGATATTTGCGGGTAACGTTTACATAAGACAGTTCCATTAACGTTAAATTAAAGATATAACAAAAGTTAGGATCGCAATTACTATCACATATCAAATAGTCGTAGCGTGAAATTTGTAAATATCTTTTAAATGTCAAATTGAGAGTAATTAAAAATCTACTTTAAAATTATAAAAATAGCACCCAGGCCTTATACAAAACATCTAATGTAGAACGATTCTATTATATTACAAAGAAAATAAAATAAAAGAGTTTCCCATGACATTTTTTTTATTATTCTGTTGGTATATTGTATATTCTATGTATTTCCGTTTTCCTTTTCATTATTCGCTCATGGCGACGACCTCGCTATGTGTGCGAGATTTTCATAAAGATAACCCACAACATTGATAGAAATGTCAGAAAATTATTGTAAAGTATTTTAATATTCGTTACATTTTATAATGCTATGTAAAATAAATCAATAAAAAATCTATTATAGTAGCTCATTAAAAAACTTACATGTAATTAATATGCATGAAATAAAAGCAAATAAATTGTTTTAAAGGAAAAATAATTGATTTCAAACTGATAAGAACGTGTTAGCAAAATATTTAGGTGATATCTGATGTAAAGCATATTTTGTTTTGTTATAAAAATAAAAATTTCGATAAAATTTAAATGGAATCACCACGCTCCATTAAGATGATGATAAAAGTTTTTGAAAGTTGATTCATAATAGGCGGAGTATCGCGTAACAAAGACAAAAAATGTACAGTCCTTTTTTACCCGACTGCGCGACGCAAAGGAGGGTAATGTGTTTATCAGTCTATGTATGTTTGTTTCTATGTGGCGTTCTAGAGACCAAATGCATAGGCCGATTTTGTTGATTCTTACGTCAATCGATTCTTCTTAACCTTGCGAGTGTCACTAAAGACATAACAGTAATCAAAATTCACCACAGCGACAACCAGACGCCATATTGTCAAAATGAAAAAAATAAGTCGATGAACTATGTCAAGTGGGGTGTCGTTGAATATATATTTTAAATCGTCTTTAGGTTCCTTTTATCATTATTCATTTTAAATAATAGTTTAGGATATATAACGATTTAAAGTTGTTTAAAAATACAATAATTCTCGCAAATTTGCTTACTTATTGTTTAAGTTTTTATTTAAAATATAAACGATATACAAACAAAATAAAACAGTGAATAAGCATGAAGAACACATATTTTTGTTAAAAAAAAACTTTTATTTATCGCCAAGTCGCCGAGTAAAAAAGTTTACCACCAAGCTTGATAGATGAACTCGACAGATAACTAAAAAGTATAAAATAAAAATAAATAATTTAAAGAAAAACAAAAAACCCGACGGCGTAATAACGACTTTTAAAAAATACAATAAAAGCTAAAAAGAAAGAAGCAAGTCCAGTAGTTTTTAATTCTGTTAAGTAATACTAAATAACTACACAATTGAAATAGTTTTATAGCGATACACACATAAACAAATCATAAATTCTAGGACAGAACGACTCACAGTCGGGGCCCATTCAATTTTTTACCAATCAAATCTTTCCAAGGGGCCTCGTATTTTATCGTATGTTTCATGTATTTTTTAAAATTCGTTTTTACTTTGAGGTCTGCTCAAAAAGAAATTTATTTTAGAAAATCTTAAAATAAATATTAGACAATATCACATAATTGCTCAAATTTCAAATCAAGTAACTTTTAACACTACTTTTCCGATATTCTGAAACAATAAAGTACTAAAACATACAGACCCTAGACAATAATTTTCTATATTGACTGGAATCCAAGGGCATACTTAGGTACACATTGCTTTATAGTCTTTTATAACTATACATATAATGTATAGTCTTTTTCACTCAAACTGAAAATCACTTTGAAATAACGTGAGGTATAATAACCACATATATAATTACGTATAATAACTTCACTAGGTGGGTAACTTAATAGCGGTTATAAAGGGTTTAGCCGGATACGTATGACGAGTCGGCCCCCAAATGGGAATCGATATTGAAACTTATGTTTTAATATCGACTTGATGTTCAAACACGATTTATGTACTTTTCGCGACCGACTTCCGCTTTGACCTTGAGATAGAGAGCAAAATATCCGTATGCTTGACTATTACTGAATGTGATATATCTCTAAAGCTAATTAAGATAAAGAAGTGAAACTAACGCGAGGTGTTAGGTTACATTACAGAGTATATCACATATATTTTTTTATAATTTTTAGAATAAAAAATTACATAAAAAAAATAAAAAATAAAAAAATCATGTTTTTTTTTCTGAGTTCTCTGTGACTTACAATCACGAAATTAATATATGTTATGCTCCTTTGTGTGCTCTATTACCCATAAAAATTGCGTGAAAAAAAAGTTGGTGCAACACAACGAAAAAAAATTATATGTGATTTCTGTCTTATGGTATACCCCTGTATTATAAGGTTTTCACATCACATGATTGTTTTTTTTTTCGAAATTTCACATCAGCTTGTTTTAAAACATAAGTAACTAGTCTTAAGAGATGGGATAATAGTTAAAAAAGAAATGAAAAAAAAAACAGCCAGTGTTCAATACTTATTATTATTACTTTTTCATGTCTATCAAAATACAAGAAACAAAATATTAATCATCGTCACTGTTGTAATTAATTACAATCGGAACACTTTGAGTCGCAAATAACTTGGTTAGGACCTCAGCAGGAAGTACGATTTTGGACAAATATCATCCATATGATAGATAATAAATAATAGCTGCTACATGAGAACAGCATCCCACTGTACGTTTGCCATTGGGGCAATCACAGCAATAACGAAGAATACTATTGTAGTCATTACCTTCGGAAATATAGTGAATGTAAATTCGATAGACTTTTCTATTTATATGTCTTGATTTTACTTCTGCTTTGATGATATTAGGTGCTGATTTCACATATTGTACTGAGAGATTTTTTTGATCGTCCATTATTTCGGCCAAGTTAAATGCTGCACATTTAGAAGTAGAAGCTTTTTTGTTAATATATGGGATAAGTCGACACTTCTTACAAAAAATATCATCAACTATTACGATTTTATTCGAACAGTCACTAAACACTTTAGCTTCTTCTTCATTCTTTATAATTTTTTTATAACCAGGAATCTTACACAGTTACTTGTTACAATTTTTACACTTTCTCGACATTATTACTTAATAATGATTTGGTTCGTTAGTTAATAATTTCAAAATGCTGATACAAAATACCTATGATAGAATTTGAGTCCCAAACTGCCTTCTTGTATTACACAAATGACTGCTACTTTAGCTAAACAAACGATGCAGTAAACAGCTCGATAACAAGTTCGAACTTGTTTGTTTATACACTCACACTACAAGGCGCGAATCACATATAATTTTTTTTCGTTGTGTTGCACCAACTTTTTTTTCACGCAATTTTTATGGGTGATAGAGCACACAAAGGAGCATAACATATATTAATTTCGTGATTGTAAGTCACAGAGAACTCAGAAAAAAAAACATGTTTTTTTTTATTTTTAATTTTTTAATGTAATTTTTTATTCTAAAAATTATAAAAAAATATATGTGATACACTCTGTAATGTAACCTAACACCTCGCGTTAGTTTCACTTCTTTATCTTAATTAGCTTCAGAGATATATCACATTCAGTAATAGTCAAGCATACGGATATTTTGCTCTCTATCTCAAGGTCAAAGCGGAATTCGGTCGCGAAAAGTACATAAATCGTGTTTGAACATCAAGTCTATATTAAAACATAAGTTTCAATATCGATTCCCATTTGGGGGCCGACTCGTCATACGTATCCGGCTAAACCCTTTCTTATTAGTTTGTATATAAATGTTAGATAAAGAATAATACTTTACTGTTGAAAAATACCTACTTAAATAAGCAACGAACCAAATCACTTTATTGACATTTTCCGATCTTAATGAATTTAACCAAAGGAGATTATTTTATAATCAGTTGAGTCACTTAAATCTTTAATATATTTTCTAACACAATTTAATTAAATAACTTCAAAAATTTATACCCGATCCGAGACTAGAATAGAATGCCAACAAATAATGAAGTCCTATATGAATCTCACAAATTGCAGCGAGAGTATTTACCTGACAACATATTCAAGAATTTCACGTCGAATTATTTCCCATTTTTAATTTATAGAATTCTGCCTACCAGCGAAAATATAAAATGCAATCGCCCGTATGCGAAGGGTCGTGAGTTCGATTCCATCTAAGAATGCCAGGGACAAACTTTATTTTTTAAAGTATTTATCAATGAGAATACTATCTTATCTCGTTATTATTATGTATTTTTGGTGGATTCGCGAACGGTATGCGGCATGTTCTGAGGGTTTTATCGGCAAGTATTTATAAGTATTAAAGAAGCTGATCATATTAGATTTACGGCATAAATATTGACAAAAATCTAGAATGAAAACATGCAGAAATCGTTTAATAAGATAAATAGTTTCTCATTTGCATTGTTCAAATTATCGAGAGTAGCGTCAAGGTCATACGATCTCACAGCATACTCGTACATCACTTATGGAAAGTCAATTTTGAGTTATGAAATTATTATTTGGGGCAACGGTACGGATGCGCAAAGGGTAATTATTGCACAGAAAAAAATGCATAAGAACAATATGTGGCATTGCTCCCGATGTTTCATCTAATGGTTTAAATTTCTCGATATTCTATCTCTTCCTTGTTTATATATATTATTAATTATTGCAAAAAAGCTCTTAAAGTGTATCCCAGGAGCACTAGAAATAAAAATAGGTTAGTTCTCGACATAGTCCCAAAAATGTCCAAAAATAGTTCTAAAATATATATGTCAAACAATATGTAATAAGATCCCGAAACATATATAAAAAAACACCTCTTACTAAGATTTAAGAAAAAAAATATAACTAGTTTACTGAGCGTTCCATTTATTCTGTGCACAAATTCTTAGACTATGGAAACTGAACGTTAGCTTAGAATAGATTATTTACTGCTTATTTTTTTTACAACATTTGCATGCTATTGTTAATGGCAGAATGGGCGATAATTGTATTATTTTTTCATCTTTTTATACACTATTCAAAAGTAAATAAATTATTTTCTTTAATAATAATAAAGATTTTATTTATTTCATTGAACCTCTTTTCTGTAACACTAATCAGGAAAAGCGAGTCTTTGAATCACTCGACCTATACAACCTACTTTATAATGTTCCTCGCACCGACTCTTTGTCTATGACAGGGCTATACCTTCTATCTTTTGAAAGCACATCCAAGATATAAATACTCAATCGCTTACTCCAACACTGCACTGTTTTACATTTTCGATCGTCTACATTCGTATACTTCGATGTTAGTTCTATAAAACACCTTATTTTAGGTTTCTTCACATCAATTTTCGCTTCACATAATTATTTTTTACCGCAGCACTTACTGAAACCACGGCGTTAAATAAATAATTTAACAAAAATAACTAGGTCATTTGCAATACCCCATAAATAGTTTTTAGTTCATTTAGATATATGGTGTATAAGATATATGGTGAACGGTCTCTAACAGAGAATACAAACCATATATATATAAGTACATATTTAAATAATATAATCTAAAATTACCCCCAGGGACAATTTGCACGATTTGCTTAACAATACCACGTGGACGGGCGCAGGTAAGTAGCGGGTAGGTGGGACACGCAAGCGGCGAACAGCTGTTCTACACTAATACTTACTATGAGAACTCGCTCATAAAACACCTCACTTCTTTAATATTAAACTTTCTTTAATAAGTGGATTATTACATTTGAGAAAATAAATAAAAATCAGAATGTTGTAATTTAGGATGTAATGCAATCGATTTAATTTAAAAGTCTTATAAAAAGGAGAGTCTAGTTGATACTTTTTTTATACAAACAGCTTAAGGATATTTATTGCAATAATTTGCCAAAATATGAAATTTTAAATCTCCATTGTTAAATCAATATGTAGGAAACATACTTGTGACTTTTTGTGTCCTATCAGTGAACTTTCAATTTGTTTTGTTAATGAAAAAATGTAAACATTTTAACTAAGGGTTTTGTTACAGCTAAACGACAAAATTTACAATCACAAAATTACAGGTGAAATTCACCATATTTTTCTATTTCTTCTTGTATATACTCCTTTTAAATTGATAAATACTTGAGTCACTTCATAGCCGAGAGCTTTATGTAACACTTTTACAATAATCGTAATAGTTTACGAGTTATAAATTAATCAATAAATTAGGTTTTGATATAAGTTCACCGTCCTCTGTCCCAATCTAACTTATTGCCAAAGAAATGACAGAGATAAAGACAAAGTTATCTTGACACTTAGATTTAATTTAAATTTGTGCTGGCTTTTTTAACTCGTGACAATTGACTTCCAAAGAACGGATAAGTATACTGTGATAATAAAAATAAGGCACGATGACAAATAATCACCAGTGTAAGATTGAAACATATTAAACATGGCGTGTTCAATCAAACAAACAAATTCTTCATCTAAATAATAAATAATAGTATAGACAATATTAAGACTAAATATTAAAATGACGTATACATTCGAAAGCCACCTATACTAATACAAAATTCATGAGTATATTTCCCATCCGCCTGGTGATATATTTTTAATGACGGTAAACCATAGTAGGTGTGCTGTAGTATCGATCTCATAAAATACGCCGGATGGCGGGAAGGCCGTTCCGCGCCACTGGGGTGAATAACTCTTTATAATATTATGGGACACTTTGTTACTACTTGAAATCCTAAATACACTCTTTAAGGATCGACTCTAACATAGTGACATAAGTGAGAGGAATATCTAAACTCTATTTTTCATAGTACAATTTATAACCTCTTCTATTTTCATTAATGTACACTTACACCCGTATCTACAGTCGAGTAAAAGTAATTACATAAGCAAATATTTTGTAATAAACAAAAATAATAATAATTTGTATGAATTGAAGACTGTTAATAGTAAGGATACTATTATTATGAGCTATTAACAGTTCTTTTTTCATTAAAATTCTTGTCTATTAGTTAAAAATATCTGCTTTAATTGTGTCATTTTCTCAAGTTATTAGTTCTCTCAACTATAGATACGAGTGTTAGTATAATTATTTATTGAAATATGAAACATTTCGCAAGTATAAAAAATACATTGCCAACATAGAAAATTTAATTGTTTATTAAATTATCAAATACACCTACAGCATATGAAAATGATTTACACATATTTACTATTTGTTCACTACTTTCGTTCTTACAAAAGTTCAACGAGTAGAAGCTTGTTTGGAAGATATCGCTTCTAAGGATGTCTTATTAATATTGTAATTTTTTATTTTTTCTCCCTTGTCTGTGTCAATAATATAGTAAATAAAGATAATTCTTTATTCTCTTAAAAAAATAAACATACAATTGAATAGTATGCAGTAAAAATAAGGTTTTAATATTTAATTGTGTTATAATAAGTTAACTATTATACAAGGTATGTCTGCTTAGGTACACATAGTTTCTATCTATGATTAAAGAAAAACAATATTTTCGTATAGAATATTCCACGACATTCATTGCAATCTTTTTAAATAAACACGATCGAAGCGTATTTTTATACACCCTAACGGTACTGACCGGCTCTATGTTCGTTTACAATAGGTTATATAGTACGCTTGTCGCGGCTCGGCCGGAACATGGCATGCCATGCAGTCGTGCCGGCACCTCCGCAGACCCACAGCTGCACAACACTACAGGTCCTTTTTAAAATGTTCTTTGAGTTCGATTTTCAAAAGTGCAAATGATTATAAAATTCTATTTTTAAATGTGGCTGCCTGAAACATGTGCAAACACGTGGTGATTATTTCATTGGACACAATCGATAAGAGTAAGTTTATTAATTTCTCAAACTTCGTGCACATAAAATTATTGATTAATTTTGAATGAAATACACCGCTTATTTTTATACCCGTTACGAAAAGTAATAGGCCATAAAAAGCTCTCACGTGATAACATTTATTAATCGCGTTTTATTTTCACTATACTTAAATCGTGATTTTATTTAATAGCACGTACATTACAAATCTAATAATATTATACGTTTTATAAAAATGAACCCTATTGTAACTTTGTTTGGTAAGTTATTTCATATAATATATAGATGCAATTTTACAAGCTTTTATAACTAGCCGTGTCAGTTAGTGTGGTTCAACTTTGCAAACTAAAGATCGTTCCTCGGTTTTCGATTGAGCTGAAGTTTTAGCTAAACATATTATGTATTTGAATGACAATACAATATATATATATATATATATATATATATATAGAATGGAGCTGATTTGATGATGGAAGGTAGCCATAGGACCTATGTAATTAAACGAAGCAAGCACATCGAGTTTGAGATTTCATTTGACTATTTAAAAAATATATAAATCAATCTTAATGACTCTGACATAGGACTTGAACCCACGACTTTTCTTCACCACGATATCAGAGTACCTGGATTTTTTAAGCATTTTTCATTAAGTATATTTTCCAAGATAGCATTGTGAATGCAATTTTGATCAAATATAATAAAAAGGGTTTAGCCGGATACGTATGACGAGTCGGCCCCCAAATGGGAATCGATATTGAAACTTATGTTTTAATATCGACTTGATGTTCAAACACGATTTATGTACTTTTCGCGACCGACTTCCGCTTTGACCTTGAGATAGAGAGCAAAATATCCGTATGCTTGACTATTACTGAATGTGATATATCTCTAAAGCTAATTAAGATAAAGAAGTGAAACTAACGCGAGGTGTTAGGTTACATTACAGAGTATATCACATATATTTTTTTATAATTTTTAGAATAAAAAATTACATTAAAAAAATAAAAAATAAAAAAATCATGTTTTTTTTTCTGAGTTCTCTGTGACTTACAATCACGAAATTAATATATGTTATGCTCCTTTGTGTGCTCTATTACCCATAAAAATTGCGTGAAAAAAAAGTTGGTGCAACACAACGAAAAAAAATTATATGTGATTTCTGTCTTATGGTATACCCCTGTATTATAAGGTTTTCACATTACATCATTGTTTTTTTTTTTCGAAATTTCACATCAGCTTGTTTTAAAACATAAGTAACTAGTCCTAAGAGATGGGATAATAGTTAAAAAAGAAATGAAAAAAAAACAGCCAGTGTTCAATACTTATTATTATTACTTTTTCGTGTCTATCAAAATACAAGAAACAAAATATTAATCATCGTCACTGTTGTAATTAATTACAATCGGAACACTTTGAGTCGCAAATAACTTAGTTAGGACCCCAGCAGGACGTACGATTTTGGACAAATATCATCCATATGATAGATAATAAATAATAGCTGCTACATGAGAACAGCATCCCACTGTACGTTTGCCATTGGGGCAATCACAGCAATAACGAAGAATACTATTGTAGTCATTACGTTCGGAAATATAGTGAATGTAAATTCGATAGACTTTTCTATTTATATGTCTTGATTTTACTTCTGCTTTGATGATATTAGGTGCTGAGTTCACATATGTACTGAGAGATTATTTTGATCGTCCATTATTTCGGCCAAGTTAAATGCTGCACATTTAGAAGTAGAAGCTTTTTTGTTAATATATGGGATAAGTCGACACTTCTTATAAAAAATATCATTAACTATTACGATTTTATTCAAACAGTCACTAAACACTTTAGCTTCTTCTTCATTCTTTATAATTTTTTTATAACCTGGAATCTTACACAGGTACTTGTTACAATTTTTACACTTTCTCGACATTATTACTTAATAATGATTTGGTTCGATATTTAATAATTTCAAAATGCTGATACAAAATACCTATGACAGAATTTGAGTCCCAAACTGCCTTCTTGTGTAATACAAATGACTGCTACTTTAGCTAAACAAACGATGCAGTAAACAGCTCGATAACAAGTTCGAACTTGTTTGTTTATACACTCACACTACAAGGCGCGAATCACATATAATTTTTTTTCGTTGTGTTGCACCAACTTTTTTTTCACGCAATTTTTATGGGTAATAGAGCACACAAAGGAGCATAACATATATTAATTTCGTGATTGTAAGTCACAGAGAACTCAGAAAAAAAAACATGATTTTTTTATTTTTTATTTTTTTTATGTAATTTTTTATTCTAAAAATTATAAAAAAATATATGTGATATACTCTGTAATGTAACCTAACACCTCGCGTTAGTTTCACTTCTTTATCTTAATTAGCTTTAGAGATATATCACATTTAGTAATAGTCAAGCATACGGATATTTTGCTCTCTATCTCAAGGTCAAAGCGGAAGTCGGTCGCGAAAAGTACATAAATCGTGTTTGAACATCAAGTCGATATTAAAACATAAGTTTCAATATCGATTCCCATTTGGGGGCCGACTCGTCATACGTATCCGGCTAAACCCTTTTATTAAGTAAAAACAGAAAAGTAAAAGTAACAATAATAATATATATGAACAAAAAAAAATCTACTCACAAAACCTACTTATACATTAAAAACATAGCCCATAGAAAAGTTTAACTATAAATATGTGACAAAAAAATCAACAACAAAAAAGAAATAAGTAGATATGTTGTTATAATAAATTGCTTAGCGCTACAGTGATGACCACAGTGAGTCAGACTCGGCGAGTGCTAGACAGAACTGTACGTGACGAGCCGCGCCATGGATAATTTAAATTCAATATAATTTATTCGGTCTGGGCTGTTCTTCTTCTTTCAACGGGCATCTCCGCAATTCTAAGTCAAAATTACACCTATTTTGCGTGGGGAGACTGCGCGGCTGGATACTACTCCAGCCAGCCCAGCTCTGCCAGTAACGCTCCCAGCGCCTTCACGTCTGTGATGGTTTCCTAGAAGTTACCCGGCGTGCCGAGGTGCTTTGTGGACGATTGCAACGGAGTGGCCAACTACTGGACAACAACCAACCTAAACTTTTCAGGACAGGGTGGTTGGAGAGCCCCAGTTTAAGGCTTAATGTGCATTGCCCTTGTGTTATTTAAAGAAGCTGTTATAAGCACTTGTGAAAGTGAAAAGCTATGTCATCGGTTAGCTCATCTGCGACAGGAAGTAAAAAAAAACGGCCAAAAGCTCAAGTCCCGTTTTACCAATTGGGTACGAAACCCTATATTGATTCATTATAGACTATGAAATCACTTTCCATTACAATAAATGATTGCAAAAATACAATTATTTCTTTAATCGATGAATACTCCGTATCATAGAAATTTATTGGTAATACAACTAATATACGATATGAATAATAATTGGCATAATTAAAATAACGCAATCCTGTCAGTAGAGACCGACCTAAAAAACAGAGTTTCCGCGTAATATTTAATAATAATCATACAATTTAGAGACTGACAATAAAACTTAAAAAATATTTTACTTTAAAAAAAATTATTTAAAAAGAAGGTCGATTACCAGTAGCTGTTAAATTTGGTGTTATATTTAAATGACATGTGTAGTCCAACATAAGCTTGTTTTTAAAGAAAAAATTATGATTGAATTTATAAAAACTGAATAAAAATATATTTAAAAAATCAAGACTCAGTTGGATTTAATGAGTGTTCTTTTCATATTATCCCTGGCACTCTGAGATGGGACTCGAACCCATAACCTGCGAATGGTTATCCAGGCGACTGTTCTAACAACTGAGCTAACCAGGAGCTAACAGGATTGACGTAACCTGCTATAACAGAAGTGGGGAAACCGATTAAAAAAAAAAACAGGACTGACGAATTTTTCAAGCACTTGTTACTTTTTTGCTACTACAGGGCGTATTTTCATAAAGTTCAGGTAATCCACCCAAACAGCCGGAACAAAAATTGATACAAATAGTTAAACATACGATAAAAATGAAAATTTGTTGCTATTTTTATATATTCACAAAAATAATTGAACTTTCCCGGTAACAGTGTATCACATTGTTACAATCCATTTACCTTATTAATATGTAACATGAATTAGACTGTTGGTAATAATAGTAATTCTAATAATTCTTAGTAAAGAGAGATTATACAGTTTCGCAACCACATCCTCGTTTGTTCTTTTTTTTGTAACTAATTCATTAATTTTTAAAAACTAAAAAGATGATTAATAAATGAAATAAACTTTATTTGAAGTCTGCCGTGACCAATAAAACCTCATTCAAATTTAGTTCGTTTACTTGGAGCGAAGTATTTTTTAGATGTTGCATTTTATTATTTATTAACACAAATTATTTTCATACTTCCGGTTAAAGAACATTCTTTCGATATTTCGCTGACATATAACAATCAACATCTATCAAAATATTATTAAAAATAATCCTCGAAAAATAAAACGTCTGTTAAATATATATCGCAAAATATCTCCATCACCTTTACGAAGATTGTTTGATTTAGTTTCTTTTTTGTTAGTTACTCGATTACTTAATTGCAGAGAGGGAGTGATCGTCGATTCTTTTAATTTTATTAGAATGGTAACACTGACATTGACAGTTCGTTAACGTAAAGCAATTGCCGCCATTTTAGTACGCATTCTGTTTCCGATCGCTGAGGAGTAAAGACATCCGACTACATCACGCTCATCTCGTTTTATTTCCGTATGAAAAGTGATAAAATGGAATAAATCCACATTGGTATACACGCCTGCAGTGTTATTTTAAAGATAGTTGTCCGATATGGAAGATCTATTTGGGCTTCATGATAGCCCCTTCTGACTACCCGCCGTCATATATAAATATATATTTCTAATACCCGTATTTACCTTTATTCATATTTCAATACAGATTATACTGACTTATTAAAAGAACTTTATTTCTCTAGTTTTGGCTGTGTTCAGGATCTTCAGGAGTCATATGGCTAATAAAAAAGTAAGAAACTCCCGTCCCAGCTCTATATGCCATCAGTGTTATATGACGGAACAACATACAAGTGCGATATAAACTATAAATTATTGTTAAACTGTATATAAATATACATTTTTTTCCACTTTGTATAGCCACTTCAACAATTTGAATACATTGTTTAACGTCATGAGTTTAGTTTCTCCTAAGACTCATAGATGGCGCGGTGACCTACTGAATCGTAGATTTACTTAATCACCAAAGTGCCATGATGTATCCTTCCTCGGTAAGCAACAGTCAATATGGACAGGTTCACTGGCCTTTTGGCTACCTTCGGCTCTAGAATTCGGGTGTGGATATTCAACAAATCTCATGAGCTCATCTTGTTTTAAACCTCTTGTAATAACTTACGGTCTAAAAACTGGACTATCGTTCCCGTATCCCCGCTACAATTGTTAATTGTCATGAGCGATATTTTTTAATCTTTTTTCAAGAAATTGTACTGTCTCGTCAGGGTAGTTCAGTTGATAGAACAATTGGCCGATTGACGAAAGAATTCGAATCCTATTTCGAGCATCGATGATAGCCAAAATTATATTGTGTTAACAAGATAAACATTAGATTACGTCAATTGCTTTTAATATTATTTTTTGAACCCAATAAAAATACATTATGCCACTATTCCTCATGCCTGCCCCTTTATTCTGTAACTCTGGCAACATCTGAGGACAACTTTAATAAAATTGTTTACAGTTCTATAGGCAAGCTGTCATCACGCAGTTTTGGTATGCTGTAACTCATTTTTAATAATCTCTAGCCAGTTGCTATATTATAGATGAAATCACTCCTTTAACTTCACTTTTATTGTCACTAATCCTTACGGAATTCGAAATAATAGTTCATCGATACAAAATCAAGTGTCAAAATGAACTGAACACCAGTGGAGATTGTCGACATTGACGTTTCAAAATTCGCAATTTTTACCATTGATAGAAAATACGAATTAATGATTTTGATACATCGGAACTGCTCAATTTATTTCAATAATTGCGGCTTTATTTTGTTGAGCTAGCAAATACGCCTGTTGATGGGACGGCAAGGATTGTGTAACTCTTCCAAAAGCCAAAGAACCTACTTAGTGGGAAGACCACTGAACAGCGGCTCTACCACATAACCGAACATGGTATCCGTATATCAATCGTCAAATTGAACAATCAGATTGATAAGCTTTGGATTGTCCAATCCTGATTGGTTAGTGGACATTTGAAATCCAAGTCACAAATACAAATTGTTATACAGATCGAATGACGGGTTCCAGCCCAAAAAATACCTGCACATGCTCGTGGTTCTAGTGATGGGATGGTACCGGAGAACCTCTCGATATAAAGGATATCCTTGGTCCCTCATCTGTGGGTGAGAGAGGATTAAAATAAGCCTAATCAGTTATTGTAAAGCACGTGCTTGATAATATGCAAGAAGTTAAAAACTAAAAAACTCGTAGAAAAGCTCTTAAAAAGTTTACCAGTCCGAGATAAAATTCCATTTCTGACATCTGAAACTAGTGAACTTTTAAATATAATTTTTAATATTAATATCAATATATATTCTGTTGCATGTAATCTACTGCTCGGCCTTTTTAAATGTGTGATTATTTCTAAATCATTTCGATGTATCATCATCATTAATAAAATATAATCTACCTACACTATAATTAGGTCGGAGTACATTTTGATGTCCTTGACATAGCAATAAATAAAATGACACCAACGAAATTGAACGCTGTCAATAGTTCTAAATTAAAAAGCTATTTGTCTTGATGAGCGTTTAGGCCTATATAGTCTATTAATAGATCATAAAATAAAAACATTAATTCACTAAACAGGAAGCAATTTAGATATATTCATAATAGTACATAGAAAACTATTGACAATATTTATGTCCACAAAATTAAATTTGTGGAATAATCATCACCGATGTAAGAGTAAAATTAAAAATAATTTGGAGAGTATTTGACAGTTTTCAATAACATGACTTGATGAATGTAAGTACATTAAGTAGACTCAACAAAAACATCGACCAAATTAGTAACAAATTTTGCTCAAAGGCAACATTGTAATGATGTTATGGAACCAACCATATTTCCAATAGTGATGCAATGTTTACTATACAGTATACGATGTTTAATTGAGCTGAGCAAATAGTTATTATACTAATACAGTTTATCCTATTGTAGATTATTAGTCGCAAGGAATAGACTAGACTGAAATTAATAACAACATGATTTTCAATAGATCAACATCACCAGCCCTTTTACGTCCCCACTGTAGCGGCTCAAGCCTTCCCTATGGATGGTTAAGGAGGATGGGCTGTGACCCTCCATGTTGGCCCAATGCGGATTGGAGATTATTAACGACTGCAAATAGAGCCAGAACCAACGCCATAACGTGCCTTCCGAAGCGCGGAGTAGCTCGATATAATATTTTTTGGTCACTTATCCCGTGACCGACCCCTGTGAAAGTACCTTAACAACACGCTTAGCCACTACGCCACCGAACCACTCAACATGTATCCAATTCCAGGCGCTCGATGAGGCAGTGGTTAGCACGCTAGGTCAGCGGTTTCGCCTGCATAATGGATAACATTATTTTCAAACCCCATTTAATCCTCTAAGCGGTTGAATCTTTCCAAAAAAAATAATCTTTCATTCAACCCCCTAAGCGGTTGAATTTCTCAAAATATTTTCTGTCATAATAACTATTAGTGTGCATAATCAGTACCAAAAATGAAAAGTAGAAATTTCTCTAACATCAAATTAATGGACTCTCATAGAAACTATCATCTAATCTCCGAAGTAGGTATTATTATGTATCATTTTAATTCCGTCTGCATGTTTTTTTCACTTCTTTTAAACATTTGCTACACATTAAAACTTATGACAATATCTAGTTATTATTTGCGATACAGAAATGCCATCAACTCTATATTTTGTACCTAAGTATTACAGTGTAATGTTCGATGATAGTTATATATATTTTTGTTTAAACACATGTACATTTCTTCTCTAACTCAAAAAATAATAGGTAGGTATATCAAAGATTTTAAATTTCGGGTAATTAATATTGTCCACTTAAAATCTAATTTTTTTTTGGACCAAACACAAAAACATGTGAAAATTGTGAGTGGCGCTCTGTTGTCTATCACGATGGGAATTAAAAAATCGGGCATAAAGATAGAAAACAGAATAAATAGAATAAACTCTGGATGCCTCCATGCTTAAACCCAGGTCGGATCATTTCAGATATATGATAAAGGTATTTCGTCTGCTGCTAAAGGGTTAATCGGCCACGAATAACGTCCTATTTATACAATTATTATGTCGTTGTTCATAGAACGACATAAGAACGACTAAACATAAAGCGGGTATTCCTCGCCTTGAGCTCCCTGTACCATTCCTAAAGGAATTAAATTTAATAGACGAGAGTATCATATCGACGTCCCTGCGGCACTGCCGGCGGCGGGCGGCAGTGGACGAGCAAACCGCGCACATGCGCACGTATCGGATGAATACGCTCCTTTCAATAACATCGCGAAATACGAATCAAAGGCATTCTTTTCCTTTAAAAACATCGCAATGAAACACGACTCGGTCGTCATTTGAATTGTATTTTTGTCAGCGTCCGCATCATTTGTAATCATAGGCACCGTGACTTTGAATTTGCTCCGCTTACGAGCCAGGATGAAGTTCCCCAAATTCGATTTGAGTGAGTACTTATGATATTATATTATGATCATGTACTATAATATATACTATAACATTATGCTTAGAATCCGATATAAATATACCATAGATAAAGGTGCTGTTTTTTTTCTTAAACGCTATTTCGTTTACAGTTCTGTGACATAACAGCTGTTTCAATAAACATTCCTTTATTTTTGTTTCTTCTTTCGTTTTAAATCACTTTCGTTTTAATTATCAGAATGATAATAACAAATATTACATTTCTTATTTTATGATAATAATTTACTTAGGTAGGTATATGATTATTAAATGAAATGAATATTAATAAACATAAAAGATACGATTTTAATTTGAACTGTCTTAAATTAACCTTGACATTACATCTAATATAAGCAAAAAATCTGACAAGAGCTAGTTGAACTTGGCCGCAGAGGGTTCAGTATTTAATATTTAATTATCTAGTTAATCAAATATTTAATTTTATGAATAATAAACTCCGTATAGATTTCACTGTAATCTATAGATGTAGTTCTATTTTCTGTATTTTTTACAAAATGCCTAGTAGTTGCGATGATAACAGGGGAGAATGGTAAATTTTCAAATATATTTAATTTTGCAACAATTTATTTGAACATTATGAAAAAAGCCGACCAAGTGTGAGTCAGACTCGAAGCACGAAGGGTTCCGTACCATTATATAAAAACACGTTTGTTGTTTGGAAACCCCCTTAAATATTTATTTTATTTGTTGTTATAGCGGTAAGAAAAATAAACAATCTGTGAAAATTTCAACTCTGAACTATAATGGTTCATCAGATAGAGCCTGATAATAGACGGATGAACAGCCGAGTCTTTGTAATAGATTTTTACCCTTATGGGTATTGAAACCGTAAATGAAATGAGATTGTTGTCAAATATTTTTCTCTAAGTACCCAAGTAACTATAGAAGATTCAAGAACATATTAACGCATGCTAATCAGTTTTATAATAATGTTGTACACCCCAAATAGGACCTAGTTGTAGTAAATAATGTTATTTGGGTATAATATCGATATTAAAACTTCGTAGACTCTTTTGGGAGGTTTCAAAATGCTACCAAAAGAGTCTACTAGGTTTCATATTCATTGATATACGTTATATTGTCTTCTTTATGTCACTGCCTTACATATGCAATAATAATTTCAATTCAAATCCAGTAGTTTAAATAGCAGGAAGAGACTGACGGGTTACGTTTTTGATACGGATTATTTTTGATAATTTTTTTTTTTTGGGTAAAACTTCTACTTATTATTTAAAATTATGATAATAAGTTAGTACAAAATATCAACTCGGTCTGTTGAGTACATTTTTAACGAAGTTAATTCGGAGACGGACGGACGGACTTATATCAGACGGACGAGCTCGCATTTTTTTCTCCTTTAAACGTATGAAATTAAACAAATAAATACTATATAGCACCATCGAATTCAATATCTTATTCGTCCATTCAATAGGTTACCATCTTACCTATCAATAACATAAAAAAACAATTTTGAAATAATAAGTGTGCTTCACCTTTTAATCAATCAACACAAAGATAAAATTGAGGAGTGATTGCGAAAGTAAATTATCTTTCTCGAAGGCCGGTCATAGGATGGGTGACCAAAAATTTAATGTCTCCAGCTCGTCCATGTTTCGGAAGATTTGTTAAACCTTTGGTCCCGCTTGCATATGTATTCTTCGACATACACCAATCCACACTGGACCCACGTAGTAGGTTACGCTCTACGTTCTCCCTATCTATGTAATTCTATCCATAAGCTTGTATTCCAATCAGTGGTATGAATATGCTACACCACGTTTTAACTAGTCTTCGTGCGGGGACTGTTAGAGAGTGCCACACACTTATCTGCGTCAAGTGGCAGGGGCAGTGCATGATACATTACCCCTACGACACGAAAAGACCTTAATTCCAATCCAAATTTGCCTATTTTTAACAGCGTGTCATTCTTGTTGTTCTGATATTATTTAAAACAATGAAAATACGTAAAAAGCATTAAATATTAATAATTCATTTTTATTCATCAGTGAATAGTTACAAACAAATCAATTAACGACTTCCTTCCCGGAAACATTTCTCAAAAATAACGATGGATGAATTCATATTATATCTAAATAAAATACTTCATAATCAGTAGCCTATTAATATCCCCGATGCTGGAGCACAGGCTTTCGTTATGAATGGCATCGAATAGGGATAATGGGCTTTGACTCGCCATGCGAATTTAATGCGCATAGGTGCATGTTAACCACTGTAGGTGCTATCTGAGCCAACAGATTAATAAGCCTTCCGAAGCATGGAGGAGCTCAAGACAATAAATTTTTTGGTCACCCATCCTATGACCGACCCTTGCGAAAGATTCTTAGCTTCGGCAACGATGGCCAAACGCTCTAATTACTGCGTCTTCGAACTGCCTAAAATAAAACACATGAGAAAACTAAATTAAAATAATTATGATCGAATGAGACAGAGAGGCTTGAAAACTGAAATAAACTAGAATGTTTGATACATAAAAATAACAAACACAAAAGAATATGATCATAGACATTATTAAAAACAGTAAAATGCTCTTATAGGTATGGCTACAGCCGCCGCCGCGATCTGGGCCGCAAAAAAGTTACACAAAAAATTGTCCGAAAAAGTTGTAGCCCATGCACAAAATTTAATATTGTTACGATACGGCAAATCATAGTCACGTTTTTTTTTTAACTTGCTAACAACGGAGATAAAAAATAAAAAAGATGTTATGATATACGTAGGGCGATGATTGTTTTATTTTAAATATACCTACAGTTTGTTTACTATTATTAAAATAAACATAAAAATATTAATGAATTTAAAAAATTAAATCACCCGAGTTTTAATATC
Source organism: Diatraea saccharalis (assembly GCA_918026875.4). Taxonomy (NCBI): domain Eukaryota; kingdom Metazoa; phylum Arthropoda; class Insecta; order Lepidoptera; family Crambidae; genus Diatraea; species Diatraea saccharalis. The sequence goes on along the minus strand of OU893340.1, from coordinate 5,764,969 downwards.
AAAATATGATACATAATATTAAAAAAAAAAAAAAATAAGTTTACAAAAATAAAGTCGGACTTGCCCGGTCGGGTTCGTTCGTTTTTTTGTATATTTGTATCTGTTTTTTTGTATTTACTTTGATAACGGTAATAGAAATACTTACATCATCTGTGAAAATTTTAATTATCTAACTATCAGGGTTCATGATATTCAGCCTGGTGACAAATGAACGAATAGTGTAGTCTTAGTAATAGGGCACCGTTTGACCCCTAAAAATTGTGCCCTTTTATATTTTTGTTACCTACAGGTCAATATCGAAAAAAATATCGATTGAATCACCTCGTTATTACAAACACGATCGTCTTTATCGGTTCTGTACCAAAAAGTAAAAATCACCCAAGTGCGAGTCAAAGTCGCGCACGAAGGGTTCCGTACTGAAAACGAGCAAAAATATCACTTTTGTTGTATGGAAGCCAACTTAGATATTTATTTTATTCTGTATTTATTATTATCATCATCATCATCACCAGCCCTTTTACGTCCCCACTGCAAGGGCTCAGGCCTTCCTTATTGATGGTTAAGGAGGATGGGCCTCCACGCTGGCCCAATGCGGATTGGAGGGTATTAACGACTGCAAATGCAGCCAGGACCAACGGCTTAACGTGCCTTCTGAAGCACGAAGTAGCTCGAAATAATAATTTTTTGGTCACCCACCTCGTGACCGACCCTTACGAAAGTTGCTTAACAACAACGATCGCGGGCCGCGGCGCTTATCCTCTACGCCACCGAGCTACTTAAAACGAGCTACTTTAATTTATTATTATAGCCGAACCAAAAGATACAGCCTGGTGACTGACGGACAGACAGAAACACCGAATTTTACCCAATGGGTACGGAACCTTAAAACGGATCAAAGTATAGAAGCACTCGGTTATCTTTACATCGGTCACAGTCGATTTTCTCCGAAACTAAATACTAAACTATGGGATTGAAATTTTGGAAACATCAACTCGGTAACCTAAAGATGGCCGCAGCGATGAATGAATTGGTAACGTCTTTTGAGTACGTTAGAAAATTTAGAAAAATACTGTAACCTTATCATGTGACATTTCAAATATAATGGGTAGTTGTGAAGATATATTTATTTTATATTTTAGATCTTTGGTAGTTAGTAATAAATATATTATATAAGTAAATATTTAATAATAAATATTAATTAATACGAATGTTTCCAGATAATAAAACGATTAACTATGATTTTAATTATTAAAAGACGACTAACATCTAATCCTGCTGAACACAGAACCGGTAAAGGATCCGAAACATCTGAAATATCGAATAGTATAACCGTTTTTAAGTAGATTCATTTAAAATAATATATTAATTTGTTTAATAAAATACCTGAAAATGTCGCTCCGAAGCTACCGGACCTAAACTAAAAAAAAAAAAAACACTAAATGTAGTTTTTTATTTTTACATTTTTCTATTCGTGCGTAACCTTCTGCGAGCTGCTCCGAATCGTTCTTCTTTTAATATTATTAATAAGAAATTTAAAAGAAAGCAAAAGGCACTAGAATAATAACAAGAAAAAACATCCGTAAGTGATTAATCTGTTTACTCTTAACTTAGTGTCGAAACATATAGGTCATAGCTGAAACTAATAAATAATATCATCTTTTCACGTCTTTGCCCGATATTAAAGCAATTCAGCAATTTTTTTACGCGATCATTGTGCATACTATCGCACCTGCCGTTTAACTAGCTAGGCAATACTTATTAAGAATATCACTATAAATATTAAAAAAAGGTTTCATCAGTATTTTAGTTGACATACTTTCGTTTTGCAAAATCGAACATAGAAAAGTATTCATTTGTCGAAACATTGATTCGATATTTTTTGATATCACATTTGATATTTTACTAAAGTACAAGCATTATTAAGTATTTTCATGAATTTATTAAGTTGCTTTAAAATTTAACTATATTTTGCTTTATTATCATATTATTCATTACGACAGATTGTACATCACTATTGAGTTTATTATTTACTTTACACTTTATTATTATATTATTATTTATTCTATAAGACTATTATTTTAAGATTTTCAGATTAAATTTAATAATTATTATTACATTATATAAGAGATATTTTCTAAACTATTTTAAAACAACAAATTGTATTTTTTATTTTGTCACGAACTCATTTATTTTAGTATATTTTTTTTATAATAGTGACAACATGAATCACTTTATAGTTATACATTTATTATTTTACAAATCTATGTCATAAATTCAATATCTCACTATAATAACGTAATATAAATCTAGGTATAATTCTCGACGAATGAGGTTAATTCCCAATAGATGGATATGTCTAACTCGCTTCCACAAGACAGCACATCCTTTAAATTTAAACAAAAGAATTAATTTATTCAAATTACCGCCGGATAATAGTGTTTTTGCCAAACGCCACTATGATTTCCAAGGTCAAAATTCAAACTGTCAAAATGAATCAAGGCTGTCAAAATGAATCAAGACTGTCAAAATTCAAACGACTATATAACCCTCACATAATTACAGCAAAAATGATTAACCAGCTAAAAGATTTCGATTATTATGAATGTGCAAAACTAGCCTTGGTTTCGAAAAAAAAAATCAGGTATTTAGGCATTTTCATTAAAACTTGGCATTTTCACTCACAATGTAATTCAACGTTATAATAATATAACACGCTCACGCACACACAAACATAAACACACATGTGACACTTTATAAAAAATAAAGACCCTCAAATACGATATAAAATAAAACTCAAGAACGTTACAAGAAGTTTCTAATAATATGTCTCATGCTGATTTTTCATTCACAAAAATAGGTCTACTTATACTGACTGTGGCCGAAAGTTACAATAAAATTTATTTTAAGTCATATTTTAAAAGATAAATTAGTATCATAAGTCAATGAAACAACTTTTAAACGGTTCCATCGCGTTTGTATTTAATTTTATTTACGTTTCGGATCCTTTACAGGTTCTATGTTCACAGAAGACTAAGGTTTTGATTGCCTTTTGAATTAAGAATATAGCTACCTTCAAAACAATACTATTGGACACGTTCGCAATACAAAAACAAATATATTTTATGGCAACTTTTACATTTATTAAATTAAATTATTAAAAAAAATACTTTTAACATATTTGTTTACCCTTGGCAACCGTTATCAACCGCAAGTTCTAAATTTGGGAGTTAAGACTCTTGTCGGAGCCTGTTTCGCCAGTTCTTCTCAGATAAGTCTGAGAAGAACTGGCGAAACAGGCTCCGACAAGAAAAGTGAATTGCTCCCTTTGATTTAATATTTACAGAATGAACTAATTGTATCTTTTGGTTTTACAATACGTGATCTGGATCGAGATTTTATTTGACTTCTTTCTGGATCCCAAGGCGGTGGTCTATGCCAACCTTCATCTCTATTGAAATTCGGATGTTTTTTAATTTCGAGAGCCTCGCGTATCATTCTAGGGATGATTTTTTGTTCAGCCGTAAGTATTTTGGATTTTCAAATCTTATGTAATGCTTTGATCCTCCTAACGCATGTTAACACACTGCAGATTTACGTATCATACGTTTGGATATCGTCGGAATTAATATGTATGTATTATATTAATATATATATATATATATATGTGTAACCAAACCTTATTGTAACCAAATAGAGCTATCATTATTGTTTATTATAAATACAGATCCTATTTTCAAGCTCCATCCAATGATGACTCAAATAAAAACACCATAGCCTAATTTAGTCAGGTTTCAATTTTATAGTATCGAATATCTGAGACATGTAGTCAATTTATTTAGAATATTCAAAGTACTAACTTATCGATCTTATTAAACTCCCACTTTACGCAATTCTTTACCACAAAAACACATTCTTTTGATGAAATAGCTTAAAGGATAACAAGTTATCTTTTGTTAGGGTTCCGTATTTAACGAGAAACCGACAAAATGATAAAATACAAATTCGGAAAAAAATTACGGACACCTCCCCCTACACGTGAAGTTGGGATGATAATCTTTTTCGTCTTCCCCATAGTGTGGGGAAGCGTTGGATAGAAAAGAAATTTTTGTTCGATTAGTAAATTGTTTTTGGGTTATTAAACTTTAGAGATAATTTTCCATAGAATCAATTGCCGCCCCCTCTCTACCAACTAAACGGTCATTGGTAAAAATTCGAACGTCATGGCAATCAAAGCAAAGTGCAAATAACTATTTATAACGAAGTTGAAATGAATACTTCACTTAAGTTGGCTTTACAAGTTAACGAGTAATAGTCGACCGATTGAATTTAACTCGAAAATTTCTAATAACTCCATAGAAAACAACTAACATCATTTTTTACTCTTACGGAACCCTTCGTGAGCAACTCCAAATCGCACATGGCCGGATTTTTTATATATTTTAAAACAAAAAAAAACCTGTTGACAATACCATTACTTCATCATATAAATAAATAAATATTAAAGAACATCACATACATTGCTAAGATTCCAAGATGAGTAGCTAAAGCCCCCATATTATGGAGTATCTGAGACAACGAAGGTATAATATTGTCCAGTGTCTGGGTGCTGTGGTGTCTGGGTGCTGTGGTGCACCCAGACACCGGACAATATAGAAAAGTTCATTTTCTACATTGACCTGACCGAGAATCTAACCCGGGACCTCATAAATAGCGACACCTTGAAACTGGCATCACTCGGCTACGGAGGTCGAATTATAGAGGAAAAGTTGTGTGTACCACCACAGAGATTAACACTTTATTCCACAAATGCTTTTTGTATGACTGTACGTATCTGAATAAGCTACTAACACGCCTCACTGACATGACTGACGAAATTCCAAAAATACCTGCATGAATATTAGATCAATAAAATATATTACAATGTTAAAGACTTCAGGGAAATTTGTTTGCGGTAACGATCGTTACTTCAAATGCAAGTCTCTATTACCGAGTTAGCGAGCAAAATCGTAAACTATTCAGACGCTAACATATCGAAAATCTGTATTCATAGTGCAGTTTCCTAAAGGAGAAAATGTTGCCTCTGACAAAAGTATTTTAAATCTAAGGAAATCAAAACAACGTTTATTGTTTATAAGTAATGATTTCATGTTCAATTTAGCAAATAAAAATAATAAAAAAATGCGTACTAGAAAATTATTGCTTTTTATTTATTTTAAAAGTATAATTAATTATTAAATGTGTTAAATCAATTTGATTATTATTGGAAATTAAAATATGTTTCCTTGCAACATCTTGATGTCATCGATATGTCAAAACATTATTGTTTATTACGGTTACGCTGTTTCGTGAAAAACTTCACATAATTTTTTGAAATAATTTGTGTTGTGAGTCATGGTGGGAGATTCAGATGCGGAGTCCCACGTGCAGCAGGCTCCGCGTGCTCCAAATATTGCTAAGTATGCACTTTTTGAATTCACTTTTTTGATATGATTTATACTTCTCTTCTATTAGAATATATTACTAACGTAATGCTAATTATTATTTTAGTATGAATTGGCAATACGGCTCCCAATACTTAAAATGAGGTGCAGTCAAGAAGGAAGAGAAGTTAGTACATTCTCCATGTTTATTGTTCATACTGCGATGAATATTATAAATATTTATAATGATAAATATTTTTATACTGTTTTTTAGATCTCAATTCTCGCCGAAGTGTTGCAGAGCAACACGATTAAACTCAATTTCTCACCATTGGAGAGTCAAATGCGGAATCAATGAAGGTATGTTTACACAATCTTTATTAAATATGATTTTGTTATGTATTTGAAATGAATTAATTAATAATAGATAAACAAAAATACCCAAACACATTATGAATTCAACAAGATTGAATATGAGACTAATACCTATATATGAGTAAAGAGAGTCCCACATTTATATAGTTTATTTGTTATAGATGCTGGCAGCTGCATCAAAATTTCAGACAGAGGCTGAAATTTTGATGCAGCTGCCTCGGTGACGTTGCGTTCGCAAACTGTGTCGAGACCGAATTCGGTCGCTAACTCATAGCGATCGTAATTTAACGAATATTGCAAGTCTCTACATTTAAAGTTATCGATTTTTGTCGGTGGCGTAGCGAGTTCAACTGTCAAATTAACGAATTTCGTTAGCTCCTTAGCGACCAAATTTGACAGCTCGATAAGTGACTTTTGCGATCGCTAATAATATTTCTTTCAATATTTTACGGTATTTCGAGGTATTTATATCGAAAATTTAGTCATAAAGATATTTAAAACGTGATGGCTGAAGCATATTTAGCATTAGATTTAAGATTGCTTGAACATCGATACCTAATGGTGAGGCAAATAGCCGAAAACAGGCGATGTCTCCAAAATCCTTTGGCTTTAGATGAGACGGAATTTCTCATGCTATATAGAATTAGCAGGAGATTGGTCGAATGTTTTTATACCTAAGATTGTTTTTTATTTCAATATCTTTTATGTAGGTAAGTGTACAAATTAAAAACGACCATATAAGTTGTAAATTCACTTTTATTTATTTTGGGCCAGAAGCAAAATGCATCCCCTATTTTACTCATTGCCTGTGCATGAATCAATGAAGCTTCGGCCTGCTTCATTGCAGCCTCTGTCTGCAATTTTGATGCAGCTGCCAGCATCTATAACAAGTAAACGAAATAAATGCGGGACTCCTTTTTTTACCCATATATAGAATTTGATATAATCATAATGTTTTTGGGTATTTTTTGATTATCTATTATTAATTAATTCATTTCAAATACATAACAAAATCACATTTAATAAAGATTGTGTAAACATACCTTCATTGATTCCCCATTTGTCTCTCCAATGGCGAGAAATTGAGTTTGGCCGAATCGTGTTGCTCTGCAACACTTCGGCGAGAATTGAGATCTAAAAACAGTATAAAAATATTTATCATTATAAATATTTATTATATTCATTACAGTATGAACAATAAAATGAAGAGTGTACTAACTTCTCTTCCTTCTTGACTGCACCTCACTTTGAGTATTGGGAGCCGTATTGCCAATGCATACTAAAATAATAAATAGCATTACGTTAGTAATATATTCTAAGAGAAGAGAAGTAAAAATCATATCATAATATAAATCAAGCTCAGTGAATTCAAAAAAGTGCATACTTAGCAATATTTTATGTTCAAAAAGAACTTCAAGCAGGTTCAATATTTGGAGCACGCGGAGCCTGCTGCACGTGTGACTCCGCATCTGAATCTCCCACCATGACTCACAACACAAATTATTTCAATAAATTATGTGAAGTTTTTCACGAAACAGCGTAACCGTAATAAACAATAGTGTTTTGACATATCGATGACATCAAGATGTTGCAAGGAAACAAATTTTAATTTCCAATAATAATCAAATTGATTTAACACATTTAATAATAAATTATACTTATAAAATAAATAAAAAGCAATTATTTTCTAGTACGCATTTTTTTATTATTTTTATTTGCTAAATTGATAATGAAATCATTACTTATAAACAAAATACGTTGTTTTGATTTCCTTAGATTTAAAATACTTTTGTCTGAGGCAACATTTTATCCTTTAGGAAACTGCACTATGAATACAGATTTTCGATATGTTAGCGTCTGAATAGTTTACGATTTTGCTCGCTAACTCGGTAATAGAGACTTGCATTTGAAGTAACGATCGTTACCGCAAACAATTATTTTCGTTAATATTTGACATTCGATAACTTGCGATCGTATCGCTATTAATGTCGAGACTGCAGCCCCTGGAATGATAAAATTGATAACTTTAAGTGACCTTTATTTTGACATCTGTATAAGATTATTAGTAAAATATAAAAAAAAAATTGACATTATGAATCAATGCGTTCAATAAACTTTTGCGGTTTGCCTACCTTAACACAACTAGAGAACCAATCCCATACAACAGAAGCGCCAAAAAGCGTAACTCTTTTCTGAAATCGGATATATAGGTATATATAAATAGATTTAGTATATTTGTCTCCCTCATATCTACGATTAAACATTAAATTAAACAAAGACAGAATATGTGCGAACGATAGAATGATCGGAAAATGGGTAATTGATACTGTATTGCCAGCTGTCGGCAATTTTACCCCTTATGAATGAATGAACAAGTAATGAAGATATGTGTATAAAATTGGCAAGTAATATAATCTAACTTTGAAAATTTCTTTAATATACCTATTCAAATATAAATAGTCTTTCGCTGTCTTTTATCATTTTGCCTTTTTGTCAATTATATTAGAAGACCTTGAAATAAAACTTTATAAATTATGGGTGCATAAAATTAGTCCCCATTTTGTTTCAAGATTACGTGTATATAAAATAATATTCCATTCGGAAAACCAGTGTTTTTAATTTTATTGCAATGTATCTCGTCAAATCTTGCAACTGAATTTTAAATCAGTTATCCTCAGTGGATTAAATAGAAACTTCACACATAGTTAGTTATATGAGCGGCGCCCTAAATGCGGCTTAATATTGTATTAATTAAGAGAGAATACTGAAAAAATCATTGTACACTTACATGATATGAATTGGATTGGACTTATTGTCTTTTAATCTACATATAGTCTATAGTTTTCAACAATTTTTTGAGCAGCAACTATGAGTACGGTTATGAACAGAGATTCTTCATCTGAAAATTTTACCAGCAAAAAAGTTCTAACAGATAACAATGTAAATGTAATAGACATTTATAATGTTCAATAGTCGAATCAAAAGTAAAATTAATTTATATGATTAAATCATTTTAGAATGGGCGACTAGGCCAACGTGCGACAAAGAGAGGGGAAAGTAGGAACTCTCCCTTCCGACCACACACAAAGAGATAATTATTATTATTCTTTATTATAAAAATAACATCATCGCCTATATAATCTATGTCTCCGCTCACATTAGAACTGTATCAGAGCTTAAATCTAGACGATCCCTTCATAGAAGAATTAGAATCATAGAAAGAAATAATTTAGTGATAGAAATATCGTCCCTATACAGAAAATTGACTCGAAAGAGCAATACGAGCATAAAAATGACGTCAGCAACGATTTAGATTTTAAACCGGATACTGACAGTGAATGGAGTGATAAATATGTTTAAAAAAACTAACAAAAAAATAAAGAAAAGGAGAGTAAATACTTCTGTTGCAACTCCAAATATAATTATATTAACAGCAGTAACCACTGCCGACAACATGACAAACGATGAAATTTCTCGCCATAGCGATCATTCAGAAAGCATCAGAAATTAAATATTGAAAAGAAAATCAAAGAAAACGCCTGTACTGATAAGTGAAAATTATTTGACTCTAGTATTGCCAAACGGAAAGGAGTTTGCAGGCCAAATTAGATGATTTGAAATCTCTCTTTGCTTTTATTCCCAGGGCTTGCCTAGATTTTTATAAAAACCCTTCGAGGCAACGCTGGCCTCTACGACTATATTGGTAATTTCAGGGGTGAACCGGATTTCAATGCTGAATGAGAAATACAAGAAGAGGAAACTAAAAAAATCACTTATTTTTTTAAGTATGTAGGCAAACTAACGTTTTTAAGAGTCTTTTATACAGTTTTTAATGTCCTTCTCGTATAAGGTATATTTAACTGCTCAAATTTTTTTATTGATTGCTTGTTCTCATGTTTAGTAAGGTAATTTTAGATAGTAAGCATACATTTGACATAAATTTAAAATAATAAATATATATTTTGGCGTCCCAGTTAATAAATATTATTTCTTTATTTAGATAGTTTTTAAGAATTGTATTGTAAGGTAATTAAAACCTAAACATATAAAAACGCCAGGTTTAAACCTATCAATATTAATATTAATTAAAATTTTCAAGTTAAAATTAGCATATTTATTAGTGTAGTTTCGGTAGTGAAAAATAAGTCGAGAAAATGTATAAAAACTAAAATTTTAATATATAATTTTAATCGTAATAAACATTGATTCTTAATCTTAAAATCGCACGATTATTTTTTTTATATTCGTGTCACGTGACTTGAAACACGACTATTGTGTGATATCACTGTGGTGATAGCTACCAGATTAGTGATAAATTAATATGCCTATTAATTATAAATCAAATTTCTAGATGGCACTGTTCTTAGCTTAGGTCTAATCCTTAATCTGTGATTTATATCGTTAGGTGGCAGTGTTTTTGTTTTATTGACATCTTTAATCTTCTATTCTTTGCTTCTGTTTTGTGTACGTGACAACAATGACGTTTCCGCGGGTATAAAGAAAAGAAAACGTATTTTTTTCCGAACTATTTGTTATATGGCTTTTTTAATTAAAGTAAACACTTACAAGTATTATTTCAAACAGAATAGAATACCCTATTGAATTTGTACTAGTTTATTTACACGGGTAAATCGCGCAACAAGCTTTTATGATCATATGAATTGTGTATAATGAGGTTATAAGTCGGTAGTTAATATTTTAAAAATGAAAATTTTCTTTTTTTTCTTTTTCTTCTTAGAGCGTTTATATAAAATATTTTTTAAAAGTTATTTTTGCTTTCAATTTAGTTTTACTTTTTAGTTATCGCTGGCTAGGTTCCTCAGTCTGTTCATCTCATTCAATGCATCATTGTTGCAAGGTCGTTTGAAGGTTAATTTCGTATTTTTTTTTTTCCGCAATATTGAATTTAGAATAGCGTCACATTCTTTTCCAAGTTACTCTCAACAAGCCCTTTCGTTTGGTACCCATATTGTAGAAGTGGATTAAAAATAACTATTCTGCCATCCTCTATGGTCCGCCATATTGGATTTAGAATGATGTCACATTATTTTTCTAGTTACTACGTTGATAGTAACTAGAAAAATAATGAAGCCCTTTCATTTGATGCCCATATTGTAGAAGTGCATTAAAAATAACTAATCCGACATCTTGAATGGTCCGCCATATTGATTTTAGAATGATGTCACATACCTTATCATGCATTGTTCTTCAAACTAAACATGTATACAAAATTTCAGCTCAATTGGTTAAATCTATCTACTTCAAATTTCAGTTCAAAGATTCCACCCGAACAAACATACTTACATACATTGCAAGTTAAATAAAAGCTTTTGAAAAACATGACATTGTATTGGATATTCTTTTTGAGTAACTACGTCCAACTGACAGCCATCGGTTCTCTAAATATTACAAAACAATTGTGTTGGCCATACCCTTGATTACATGCGTAAGAAAAATATGAATATTATTTACATTTTTATTTGCTCAGAAGAACTCGACAGACATATGTTTGGTAAAACTTTATTTACATGAATAGGTAAGCGGATTAAAAATAAAAATATCTTGCTTATATTTAAATAATAATATTCAATGCCTAACAACGTCTTATCTACATATATGTGAAATTAACCATAGCTGAAACGCATTCAACAAATGGTGAGTAGTAAAAACTTTTAGTTCCTTACGATTTATTACAACTATTCCAATAGAGAATAGAATAGAATAGTAAATTCTTTATTATTAACATTAACTAAGTTACATCTACAAATTTTAATCAGTTTTACAAAATAATGTAACAAGTGGCGGCCTTATCGCTTAAAGCGATTTCTTCCAGGCAACCATGAGCTCCAGCCCAGGATAATGAGGGTAAGTGGGATTGAGCAACATATTGTAGAGAAGAGATAATATACGAGAATTCCGGCGAAGTCGTATGGGAAGCCACTTGAGTTCACAGCGATAGCTAGAAAAATGGTCATATTTGCGCAAACCAAATATGGAACCTGATACAAAAGTTTTGAAGACACTCAAGTTTATTTAGCTGTTTCTCTGAAAGATCAAGGTAGCAAGCGTCAGCGTAATCGAGAACAGGAAGCAGCAGCAGAGATTGCGCTAACGCAACCTTAGTGGTAGTGGGCAAGAAGTTACGCAGTCTCCTTAATGAAGCGGCAGAAGCATATAACTTGCGACATATATATATAAGTTGTGGACCCAAATGGCCATTCATTACCACCCCCAAATTTTTTATCGTTTGACTAAAAGGAATGTCAACAAATTCCTGCGTATCAGTTCTGGAAAGTAATCTAGAGCTACCTACTATCATGGTTTTCATTTCAACAGGATTGACGCTTAAATCAAAAGTTCTACTCCATTCTGCAATGCGTTTGAGGTTAAAGTTAATGTTTACTATTGCCTAATTTAATCTAGACAACGGTGCTTTACAACAAATTTGGAGATCGTCTGCGTAAAGGTGATAGGAACATGAAAGATTATAAGAAATAGAATTGATAAAGATTGCGAACAAAAAAAAGAGATAATACGCCACCTTGGAGTACGCCAGATTTCGTGTCACATCATGAAGAGAGCCTAATTCTCATTAAGGCGGACTCGTTGCCTGCGTCCATACAGATAACTGTGAAACGAATCAATCACCGTTAGAGATATGTTAAGTAAGTGCAGCAAGGCAAAAAGTACATCGAAATCGCCCGTATTAAATGCGTTGCTGAAGTCCAATAATGTTACTAATGTCAGATGGTAATTTTCCATCGCAAGACGAATATCGTCAGTATTTTTTACAAAAGTAGATGTAGTGCTATGGCCAAATCGAAAATCAGACTGGAGAGGATTCATTAGGTTGTGCCGAGCAATGCACATACTGAATTGTTGATTAACAAGACACTCCAAGATTTTAGATAGGAAAGGAAGAATGGATATAAGACGAAGTTCATGAAGAACTTTGGGATTACTTATTTTGGGTAAAGGAATAATTTGAGCATCCTTCCAAGATGAAGGAAATGAGGAATTAGAAATGGAACTGTTGATGAGAAAAGTGAGGACAGGTAGGATAATATCAAGGATTGGAACCAACATATTGCCACTGATGCTGTCACTACCAAATGAATTAGAGGTGATCGACAGCACACACTTCTCAACATTACAATCCGATAATAGATCAAGAAAAATTGAGAGTGATGTAGAGTAGGCAGGAGAGTAAGATGGTTTAAAGTATTACTTGTGTTAGTGTCCTTAATGGCAGACTTAGAGAAAAGATAGTCATTAACACCCGGTTTCTGAATTAAGAATTTGAAGTTAAGCACGTCTTAAACTGTGCTTAAGCTATTTCAAATGTCAAATGATACTAGTGCACTACACTGAATTTTCAAGTCCGGCGGTCCGATTTTTTCCGGTCCGGAATGACATGAAAAACCCGGATGAGTAGCTTGTGCACTTGTCCGTTTTTTCCTGATCAGAGCGGCGCAGTGTAGGGCAGCTCTCTTTAAAGCTACACGTCACTTGCGCTAGGTACGATGAGATTTTTGGAACGTCGGTAATTGCGTTCGAAGACGTAGAAAGGTACCTAAATAATGACCTGATCATTTTACATAAACCATAATAAATTGAGGCAAGACGAAAGCATTTTTTTTTGCTACTATCGAATGACTACTATCAGATGTAAAAACTTATACCCTTACTAATTTAGGAACAGCATTATTCACACAAAATATCTAAAAATATCTGTAATATTAGAATAAAATTACTGATAATGGTCTAGTACTTGATGTTTAAATTTATAAACTTGCTATTTTTTTTTCGAAGATTGTAAAAACAACTTTAAGCGATTACAGAGATAGACCAATCGTTGGCGCCATTTCGTAAATATTAATTTCCATTAAGATAGGTTCAGTTGTTCAGGCGTCTAAGCGTAACAACACTTATTAATCTTGCCGTAAGTTATCGATCCTTTTAATACGATTCTAAAATCTAGCTAAGTATCGATACTAGAACCATACGCTGATCAAATTAGAACTATACCGAGTTTGTCAAAGCATATGCAGTGATATTATTTACCAACTATATTAAACCATCATATAAAATATAGCATTTTATAATCTACAATAAATATCGATTATAAGTTTATTGGAAATTAACGTTTTTCATTGCCGCCATCACGGACCTGAAAAAGCCGGTCCGGAATAGAGAAAAGTAAAATCTCGGACGATAAAATTCCTGACAGTGCACAGGCTAGCATTACCTATATATGGCCTGACATATCGGACCGAAAAAAATCTGACCGCTGGACCTGAAAATTCAATGTAGTGCACAAGTGCCCTAAGAGAGTCAATATTAAAACTGCTAGGAATTAAACACTCTTATGATTTACCATTCACAAGTGACCTGAGAAATTTCCAAACTTTTGCTGGATCTTCGTTCTCAACCGATTTATGAATATGGCGACGTAATGCAACTCTACACACCAAATTGCAGCGATTTTGAGCTTTACTTTAGGCCTCTTTATTGCAAGCACTTGGACGTAATTTATATCTAGTAACCACCTTTTTATACATGAATAATTTAATGTCTTCAGTAAGCTACGGTGCAGGCAAGTGTTTTTATTTGATAGGTCGATAAGGTGCATGCTTGTCATATAGCTGAATGTTTGAACGCCTAATACTGGAGACCAATCAATACTCCGAGCGTCATCAAGAAGTTGTTCGCAACTTATACCACTATAGTTGCGTTGAATAATGACTTTGGGTTTAACTTTAGGAAGACGAGTTTTATATAATACATAAATAACATCATATAAGAAAAATGCATCGGCTGAACATTGACCATGTTTTGCAACGTCCTGTGGAGATCAATGCAAGCTGCATTGCAACAGCATTACTCAAAGTAAGATTATATTACAGTTCTAATCAGTACTAGGCCAAAGAAAATAAAAACCAAAGACATTGATGTAACATGAGCGAAAATTTCATGCAAAATTAAAAAAAGAGAGAAATAACATACAATCTTAGTAACAAGACACATAAATAAACATCACTAGAATAGGCTGTATAGCTAAATCCCTCTGCGTTAAATAAGCAAATTACATATTCTAATTTTTAATGTCAATAACCCTGTAAACAGTCAATGTCAATATTGAAACGTGGCACAAAAAGAATCATGTCCACCTTCAATACATTAATTGACCTGTCACAAATATTTTTTGAAAGTCGCGTCTGTCCACCTGTAGTTATAATTTAAATTAGTTTTTGTTGAGAATAGAATAATATCTTAGCAGTTTTTCATCTGGATGCCAGGATTCGTAATTTGTTAAGAATGTTTTGAGGTTATAACAGCTGTCAAAATTTGAGATAGTTATGAGATTACTTTAAAAAATATTACATTATTATCAAAGCCTTTTATAGTTTAACTCGTAAATATAGAATTAAATATAATTGTAATTGTTAATTATGCACTTTTTTACCTTATGATGAAAGAATATTTTTCCGTAGAAGATGAAACGACACGTAGCAAATAGTCATATTAGGTCCGAATAGCATAAAGGTAGTTTCCATTGTACTATATACAAATAATGATGTATTTAAAAAAAAAAGAAAGCAGTAAAAAGCACCTCACTAGATGGCGACTCTAGCAAAAGTTCGTTTCTGCAGGAAACAAATGAACCAAAGATAGTAATTTCCGTTCCGTTCCTTTTAACTAACATATTAAAGAACTAAAATTTGCAAAGTTTTAAACTTAAATATCAATACCAATACGTAAAAGTGCAAATAGACTATGAGTTGTTTATTTAGTTTTGAAAATTAATTTACTTACACGAAAGAAAACCGGAAGGTTGTCATGGAGAAATCAAGAAAGTACCGTAGCGACATCTAGTTTGATTTCGGGAACCAATGTTTTTTTAAGTACTTCCTCATTATCAGCCTTGTAATTTTTATCGTGACTATATTTTAAGATTTAACTTCCTGATATGAAATAGTTAAAAAATTTGAAAAAACTACATATTGAGATATATCGCATCTATAAATTTTAGGTTAAAATTGGACACTATTCTTTATTAAGTAACTTTATCGTAAACTTAGTGGGTATACTACTCGAAATAAAATTACATGATACAAAACCTGTGTATAAATAAATAAAACATAGACTTCACTTCTTGTTTGCGACACCTACTTTTTATCTTTTTTACTTACTTTTCGTCGTTACCACAGGTTTCAAAGGGAGAACCGTGGTTTCCTTAGCAGCTTCCAGTGTTGAATCCACTGTTACATTGAACGTTTTCAACTCCTCCTGGAACTGATGCGCGTGCGCTTCCCGTCGGTACCAATTACATGCTGCGTAAAGCATTTATTTACACCAAATGCGTCACGGGCCGCCTTAAAAACGTCGTGTTTCGTCTTCGTAAGGAACTCAGATACTTAATAACAATTATAACAACATTTTCAGTGACATATAGATTATATATTCTTCATTTTTATGACACCTTACCTAGTAAAACAACACCATTTTTATGTACAGAAACTCATTAAAAAAATCAAATATTATAAACGGAGACCTTATGGCTCTTAAAGGTTCCCTTCTAAAACTCTTGTTTGAAAATGTTTCTTCTTTCTATTTGTTTATGTAATAATGACGCTAGAGTTCGTACCATGACGGTAAACAGTAACATATCTATGACTCAGTCACTAACGTCAATAAAAAACTAGGTAAATACGCCAAATACAATAAAATACCTTCATTCATAAATGCAACAAAGGACATCGCCGAAAATGCCCCCAATACCATTAAATATTAATACTTGAATAATAATTACTAATTTATTTATTAAATTGGAATCAAATATTTATTTGACACGGACAAGCTGCGATCCAAAATTAATATTCAAAAGTACTTTAACAGTAACATTTTTATTCGCAAATATTCACATTCAATATACTTAAATTCTATTGAGTCAGATGGATGTAATTTACACGTCAGATCAAGAAGATCATTTATTTTTATTAGAAAACCTTTAAATCATCGAACACAAAAACATTAAATTAAATTGACCAAAAATAAACTTAAATTTACTAAAAGCGACATCTCTTGGTGATTTTCCAACTAAAACAGAAGGACATAAAAACAGAATATTATACAAACTAAATTCATTAACTGTTGATAATTCACTCTTGTTTATTCAGAAAGATTGATATTCATACGACATATCCTAAAAATTACTTTATTTCTATTACATTACCTTTATATTTTTCGTAAACATATTAACATCATGTCATTTATGTGTTTAAGGCGCCACCTTTTGATATAAACCATCAACAAGCTATAGGTTTTTTTAATTTTAAGAATATCAATAGGTATATTATTTAACTATTAGAATGATTTATTTGTCTATTGATTAACAGAGAAACTTTTACAAATCACAACGAAAAACCGACTTTCTTAAAGTTGAGTTTTTTTGCTTCGACAATATAGATATCAATATCATATCATGTACTTAGAGTGCCATCTCTTGGTGGTTTTCCAAACAAATTATAACCTCAAAATGAATTATATTTTGCGTGATAATAAGTTCTTAAACTCGGTCGCGGTATAATAAATACATAATGAGAATTAGTTAGTGACACACAATAAAATAACTATTTTCCTATATTTTTTTGGCTCTGGGGCCACCAATGTATGGACGTTGAGCAATGTCCTTTGATGCGGTTTCATCACGTTTGTTTTAAGTTTTATTGACGTATCGGACCCTTTACAGGTTCCGTGTTTGCGTGTGTTAAATCTTATGTGAACATGGAACCTGTAAAGGGTATGAAACGTCAATTCACACCCTTAACAGATTTAAAAGTCGTTTCATTTATGGATAGTGCGCGTGAAAAAATAAGAAATCAATATATATTTATTTTGAAATAAAATGTACTTTTCTGTGTATCTACCTTATGCACAGTTTTGAATTTACTGATATTTTATTTAACCAGTTTCGGTCGCATTAGGTACGGTGAACAACATGTCAGGTAAAATCAACTTATATAATTTGCTAATTTTTTCCATTAGATTTTAAACTTTAATGCTTCAATTACAGAGTTCAAAATCGACTGCTTAGATTTAACATATTGCGGTAACTTGACTGTACGGCTTTAATGTATTGCTTCTCAAATACTGTGTCATGTTTTGCGAATGAAATTTCAGCTGTTGATACAAATTTTTAGTCTGTGACTAAAATAGATTATATAGAAAAAGAAAGCGACAAATATGTGTTACATATTTCTAAAAGTCAATAACTAGGCTACGCAATGTTTA
This sequence comes from Diatraea saccharalis, assembly GCA_918026875.4. Lineage (NCBI taxonomy): Eukaryota > Metazoa > Arthropoda > Insecta > Lepidoptera > Crambidae > Diatraea > Diatraea saccharalis. The sequence continues at coordinate 5,746,880 of OU893340.1, read as the reverse complement.
CACCGTGGACCATGATTTAAGGATGTCAAATGTTATCGATAAATACTTAGCAAAAGTATCATCTTCTTGGATCAAGTGCGGATCTATGATACCCCCTTTGAATAGTGATATAAGATTATAGTGATACCTGCGAAAAAAATCATACTTCTAGTCTCAACATCAGTGATTATGTAACCATACAATTAATAGATCTTAAAGATGCAGGTGGCCATCGATGGAACATTTTCAATCAAGTGTTCGATGTGATTATTAATCGGTAATGGACCACTGACCTATTTTTACCCTGACCTTAAACCCTTACATACATCTTGACTAATTTGAAGGATATTAAAATAATTATGCCATACAAAGAATCATTAGTGTTAGCGAAGACATTTCTTTGCTGATCGTGGCACTGGAGCCCACTGGTCTTATGATGGTTTTAAAAATAAACTTTTTGACCCGTTGGTGACCGGAAAGCTGGTTTGTATCTCATCCAACTGATTATTCAAAGAGAAAACTCTCAACCTTCTAGGCACCTTACATCTCAATAATGATTTGTGGGATATTTTATTATAGTTCCAAAAGCTACACGATTTTTGTGGTCATTCCATGTGGTCATTCCATAAAAATCGTGTAGCTTTTGGAAGATTTATGTCCAGAGCATTTTTATGGTAATATCCATTAATTACTTACACTATATCTAAAGGGATCAGACACTTTATACAATATTTTAGAAAATACTTAATGTTTTGTAATTTAGGCTTCTAGGCAATGATGGTTACACCTAGGGACTGATGAACTATGATGATATGGTGAGAAACAAGATTTGTATATATTTAGAAACACATTTATTCATAACTTTTTGGACATGCAGTTCAAATAGAATTAACAAAACTTAATCACCACTGCCATAAGTCACTTTCAGTTTTTCTCTTAGAACCTTACTTGTGCTTGTTGCTTTAATAGTTTTGCGTTGAAGAAGGTTCTGTAAGTAAAATAATAAGCTGTTCAAAATCTATTTTTAATTGAGTTGCGGTTTCGTATTTCAGAGTTCCTAATTTATAATTATTACAAATTATCTTTTGCAAAAACAGCAAATTGATTTCGTGATCGCCTGAATATATCGCTCACTGAATAGTACAGTGGCACAACTCAAAAACCATAATTTCGAGAAACGCTCTCCAAAGTTATGAAAATTTTATATATATATAATTATAAAAATCATTTCTTTTAGCATAACAGTTAAATCGTTTGTATTATATCATTACTGTTAAGTTTTTTATTTTTTCTTTTAATTATCTATGGGATGCCACCACAATGTTGTTACGTTTTCTCGAAATAATCGTTTTTGAGTTGTGCCACTGTACTATTCAGTTAGCGATATTGTCTGTGACTTGATACATAATAAATGTTGGCAATGTTTACATAATAATTGCTGGCTATGTTTAACGTCTTTTTAGGCACCATAAAGTAAATAAATTTCATTTTATTTTAATATGGTTTTTAATAAAATATACAAGCGGTTGATTAAACGGAACAATATTTGCGGAAGTAAGTGTTACTACTTTAAAATATAAAATTATCAAATAAAGGTAAATCATAAATATTATTTTTCTAAAAATTAACGTTCTCAGTAGTTCGATAGCGTAGTGGATGAGCACCGCGGCTCAAGAACATTAATGTTAAGCAACTTTTGCAAGGGTCAGTCACAAGATGGATGACCGAGAAATTATTATCTCGAGCTACTCAGTGCTTCAGAATTGCACGTTAAGCCGTTTGTCCCGGCTACATCTGTTGTTGTAATACTAGTCTAATCTGCATTGGGCCAGTATGGAGCGTTAGGGCCCTTCCTTCTTAAGCAACCATTATGAAGATCTGAGGCCCTGCAGTGGGGACGTAACAGGGGGCCACTACTAAATAAATTTTATTTAAATCGAATTGAAAACGGATCGAAACCGAATGATTTCCTTTTATAGAAAGTGACATACGATACAATTCCAGTTCTATTTTAGCTGGAATTGTATCGTATGTAACTTAGTAGAATAGAAAAACCAGTAAAAACTGTAGTTTCGTTCGGTTTCGATTCGATTTAAACAACATTTTTTTAGTAGAATTGGCCCCCAGGATTGATGATGACAGATTCCCAAAGACAAATTTTTGTAATTCAAACACTGCAAGGGATTGATAGATTCGGATTTTGAGAATGAAAAATTTTTTTTCATACTGTATTATGTTATTATTACAAACAAAAGTACCATTAAAACACAATGTGATGTATTTCTTTAATAGTATAATATTGTCCTCCATATGGAAGACAAAATTATACCATTAAATTCATTAATAAAGGCCATAGACTTTCACGATTAATGTGGTAAGACTCATATAATACATAGCTTAGACTGTACTTTTTAATTGTAGAATCGACATCACATTGGGTTATATGTTTCTGTCAAATTTCTTTACTTCATTTTAGGCCCTAAGATTTTGTGGGTAGAGTATAAAATCAACTGCAGAATTTGACACATAAATTAAACGGTATATAATCTCATTAAAATCTTTTATGTACAATCCAGAACACTACAACTATCTACTGGCAATCAACTTCCACAAATTCTTGTTTAAGTCAACTGATGACTATATCCTAAGTTTAATATTTCTATCAGCCCTTGCAGTAATTCGGTAAGTCAACAAAACTTGCACGATTCTCCTTGCAAGTCGCTTCCGCAATTCTGCAAATTTGATTGCTAGTAGAAACTTTGCTTTGAGCTGTAAAGTTTCTCCCGTTAATTTTAAACCTGAAACGTTGATGTAAAATATTCTTAAATAATGTCACCAGGTTTAGCAAAAAGATTTAATAAAGCAACAGATATTTTAACAAAAAACATGCGCATTAAAAGAGTATAAACATCAGAGATGTATGATATCGAAATATTAGAGGTCATTGTGGTAATAAATCCCGATGTGGTAGCACAGTGTGCCGCCGAGATCACTATAGTGACGGCCACTGTAGTCTAATAGTCTGTTGTTATCTCCAGTCGTATTCTCCTTTAATTGACTGAATGCTTTCATTGATTGTGTGCGAAATGCCGTCTTGGTCGCGTGATCACTGCGCCCGAGTTGTTGCCACGTCAACTTCACCAATATATCTCTATATTATATCACCGGTAATTTTTCTATCAACAATACCGGTAATCTGTATAATTCAAGTATTCGATACATTATCTACATGTATAGAATTACCAGGCCTCATCGGGCCTCAGTGTTATGCTTGAAATATTTTTTCCATTACATAGGTACTTTTTATATCTCCGTCATTTACAGCGGGGCGCTTTCAAGATATGCCCCCAATTATATGATCTGGCGCTAAAAGTGCTGCGGCGAACAAAACGCAGTGAGAATCACTGCTATGTGTTCAAATAAATTATTAAATGAAATTTCATATAAAATGCAAAAAATCTTTTTCTCTAACCTATTACTAAATATGTAAATTTTGGTTCAAGCGCACTATTCTTTACAAAAAACTACTTTTAAACGATTTTATTACTTTAATTTCTTTTATTGAAATTTATATTTTTTTATAATAGGAAAATATTCTGCAAAGGATTTTATTTAACTTCCAATCACTTTATTAATGTTATTAAGATCAAGGAATTCTAAACTGCTTACTTATTAGTTTAGGTATAGGCACACCAATTTTCAGTATATAGACGCTTTTATTAGTATTTTATATGTTAAAAGCCCATCTTCGCCCAGAAGCGCAGAAGCATTTCGGGATCTTCAAAATTTTGCTTATTTATGATACTCGGTACAAAAATATTTTTACTGCTCTCACTTCACTGTGTCGATGTTGTTCCGCCGTGTTACCCCACTTCCATCCGACAGTTATTTACATATTCATATTATATCACCAAAACATATATGTACATAATAACTTATACTAAATTACCCTTTTTATTTATTTTTTATATATGCGTAGATATTATTACATTTTTGTATCAAAATAATTGTTTAGAAAAAACCTGAACTTTTTTAAAATAATACGTACTAAGGTGTATAAGTTGAAAAGAAGCATGCTTTAAAGCGTATTTACACTGGTCGATGTGATTAGAGAAGTGATACGACTTGGTTGCGATCATCTGTGCGGTCATTTCATTGGTCAATAAAACATTTCCAAATGAAAGCAAAGAACAAATCGCCCACATGGCGTACGTGGATTCATCGATCAGTGTAAATCTATATTAGGGTTCAAAGGAACTTTTATTAATGATATATTATATTTCAGCATTGCAAAAGAAAATGTGTAAGTCAGCAACATTCGTGCGTATGTGGCACGTCACCAGGCGTTCTCTGAGCCTGGAGCATTCGCCTGCGCACCAGTTCGCATGCAGCCAATGGCAGACCACCACTCAACCTTCCACCGCCTACCTAATATACAGGTGATAAATAACAGTAACAATAAATTAATAATACAAAACATCAAATACATTTCTTAGATTCCAAGATAAGTAGCTCAAGTGCCCTTGTTTCAAATACTCTATAATACGAGAGTATTCTGGAGTATCTGAAACAACGAAATGACATAACGACCAGATTCGAGGCGATTTAGAGAAGTTTATTTTCTATATGAAGCCAGAGATGGCGACTTTAAAACCAGTTCAAAATACGCCAAAATTAGAGGTCAAATTGATGGTTCCTTTTTTAAAGTCGGTTATTTTAGTATTTTCGATACGTATAATATACGATATGAGTTAGCGATGATAATCGCACTTTTCGACAAACACTTTGAATAACATACATATAAATTTTTATTAAAGATGACAAATTTGCATCACAGGTCCGGAGCTCTCTCCTTGCAAGGTCAGAATTCTGGCTAGAACACAAATTTATAAAATTTACTCTACAAAAAAATCACAATAGTTACCTATGAAATTCACTGCTTTTAATTTCTTTTTGTAAAAGAGAATTGATAAATATGTGTGTCATAATATTTTGGGAGTAACTGATTAAAAATCGTTCTTTTTTTACTTTTCGTAATTCGGAGCAATTTATCGTCTTCCGTCCCTGTCAAACCTTCCACAGTTTCTATAACGCAATAGTTGGACAGGGATGCCCCTTTCTAAGCAGCCATAAACAACACAAGTGGTATTTTTATTCTGATCGCAGATTATCCGTATGCTACACACATTATAGTTTTGACGTGACGTCTGCTTAAGAGCCTAGTAATGCATATCAGTGGTTAGGTCAAGACACCCCCGCTAGAGACCTGCTGTATATAAGTTAATTTAGTATATTTTATTTCCAGATGGCTACTATTTATCACTGTCCTTTCAACGGCCATCGCCAGTTTCGTATGCCAGAAAATTCCACCTCGATATGATGGTCCAAAAATTGAACTAAACTACTTCAAATGGTTTATATACTTCACAAACTGGGGATTCATGCTGATCGCGCTCCAGGCACTCTTTGCTCTTACCGTCGTGCTCTCTTACAGATCTCAGAAGGCTATTAGCAATAGTAAGTATAACAATGGATTACTTGAAATATAGTGGCCACTAAAATAACATGCAACTTGTTTTATACGTGTTTTATGAATAGCAATATCTAAATTAAACTAAGCATTATTTCAAATATCGTTACTTTTCCTCATTTCGGGCTATTAAGTTGTATTTCATCTTTACAGAAATTCCACTAAATGGGGAACAATATCCGCGTGGATATTTATTATAATATATAGAACAATAAAAGATAATCTCCACATCATTACTCGGTACCATACATAAGCATCAATGTTTCTTTCTAGATAAGACATACAAATGCCAATATGTTGTTTTAAACTTTAAGGGTCATTAACATCAGAATTGTTACAAACGGGATTGCCATCTACCATGTGATTTCCATCCCGTGTTCAGCAATAATTCTGAAGACAAATATCAATTTCGCGGAAAATTTGAAAATGTTCTCCTTCGGATTGGTTTACGAAATCGTCTATCTTGTATATAAAATAACAAACTGATCTATCAAAATATTTATGAACTAAATGAACCCTCGTAGATATTGGTCAAGAAATAAGATTCGTGCTATAATCAAGTTTGCTTTGTACCTTCAGGAGCAAACGTTTTTGCTAAATAAAACACAAAATACCGACGCTTCCTACTGTATCTTCAACAATTGCTATTTGAATTCACACCATCACAATGCCAATTGCGAATTGCTGTCATATCACACTACACATCCGGGCTACGACTGTATAGTATAGTTCTTAAGAAATCAATTGCATAGTGTGAATAGTTACAAAGAACCGGTTACCAGAGCACTAACCGCTTATAGGTCAACGACCAATTTCAACCTAATGTGTGATTCATATTACAATATATCAGTCTCATCCACATGAAGAAATACAAAGGTCAATCACCTGTATCCATACCGGAGATATCACAAATAATTTCAAAGTCTATATCAAATGAATACAATAGGTATGTAATATAACTTAACAATGGTGTAAGATATATCAAAACAAGAATTGACCACGCATTACTTTTTACAGTTATTCGGTTTCATATTTTTTATTAAATTCGAGAAAAGTTCCTCCCTGCCCTGCAATTCTGTAAAAAACCAGACCCGACTTCGAATTCACTCATGTATCCGAATTCGCGTCATTTAGTGTAAAAACTCTATTGATTCCGTTTTTTTTTATAAAAATACAAAACAAAATTGATTGAATATACATAACTCAGCCTCAAATATACTCCTATGTCATTCGAAAGTCATTCCAGTTATGCCAAAAAAGAATATTACCAATTCAAGATTGAGCGGATGTCGCTTTTACAGTGGATTCGGACGCTTGAGTGAATTCGAATTCGGGTTTGGCCTTTTTACAGAATCGCAGGGCTGGTTACGAAAATTGGTGGGTTATTCATTGTATTTTTTACTATATACCTTATTCTGTTGAAATTTAGTAGTTCCAATTACAATATTATCACAACATACTAAGAGGTAATATAATTATGAAAATGGAAGGCAGAATAGAATAACACTTTATTGTCAACATCACGGATACAGAAATTAACATGCAAATATTACAGTGTAACAATTGGCGGTCTTATCGCATAGAGCGATGTCTACCAGACAACCTAAAATACAAAAAATGGAACTCATAGTCACAATCGCTTTTATTAACTGTCTACTTCGACTGCGATATTATATTACAATCAAGAATCTAATATTTTTACAAACTTCTTGAATACAATGTTGATAATAATGTTGAAAGTTTGATGTTGAAAGTTATGATCAGTGGCATACGACTACGAAATAAGAAATAATATAAATATTTTGGTTTTTGAGTTTCATTTTTTTATATATCTTTTTGTGTACTGTCCTTAATATTGCTTTCTTTGTAATGTGTCTCAGTTTTTGTGATATAAATATTATTACTTAAAGAAATTTCGTTTATTATGCAATTATTATGGCGTAGGTATATAATATAACTAGTGGACGCCCGCGACTTCGTCCGCGTGGAAGTCGGTATCCCGTGGGAGTGAGAAGTTTTCCCAGTAAAAAGTACCCTATGTGTTATTCTGATGTATAACCTATATTGCTGTAAAGTTTTATCCAAATCCGTCCAGTAGTTTTTTCGTGAAAGAGTAACAAACATCCATACATCCATACTTACAAACTTTCGCCTTTATAATATTAATAGGATTTGGCACAATGTCAAGATCCTCGCGTGGGTGCGTGTATTAGATATTATTTCCTTGAAAAGTGGCTCATGCGAATCAATTAACTGAATGATGCCGTCTCGTGCTGTGATGTTATGTGGCCATTAATGGAGTAGCATGTGCTCCCGCTGCCAATAAGTTGCTTTCAGGACAATATTATATTTATAAGATGTAGAATATTATATAATACTCTATGATCAATTTTATTATAGACTAGGTTATTTCTTCTAAATCGGTTAAGTACTTTTTCAATTTATATAAAAAATTATATAGTATGCAATTAGGTAGATTAATTCTAGTTATAACTAGTCAATGCCACACAATATGTGGTATTATCTTAGTAAAAATTCTCATTATTTAAAGCATGTTCTAAAAACCTTGAAATTAATAAATTTTTATTGATACTTACTCTTAAAAACTGAACTTGAATTTCAATAAGATTATATAGAAATATTGAAGTTCATTGACGAGGCTCGAGGCATTTATAATTTGTCATAGCGTCACACTAACTATGTAATATTTCTCGCCTACCGTAACCAATTGCCATCAACATATCACAAAGTCAAATTCATCATCAAACATACTACGATAGCATTTTAAAACATGGCTGTCCATCGAAAACAAATCAATCATAATTTAGTTATCTTCCTGTTCCTTGTAAGTGCGTTACATTAATAAAGCTAGGAAAACCTCATATCCGTATTATACAAGTTCTATGTGTTTACACTTACACTAACTTTTACCGAGGCTATGTCACCCGCGTATAATGTAGCTGTATATAGTTCGGTAGGTGAAAAAAATTTCAAAATCGGTCCAATACTTTCGGAGTCTAATCAATGCAAAAAACAAACATATACTTGTATATATATATCATATATCTTTAGTATAGATGCTCCCGATATAACAAATTCCCAAACATTGCGAAACTTTAACACAAAACCTACACGATTAGATACGAGTACATATTTACAGATGAATCCCTTATAAAAAAAAATACATTCATCAGTCAGTTTGTAAGAAATCAATTTGACTCTCAGTATCGGAACATTCGACATTCAATTCAGGTCGTCAAGAGGACCGAGGTCAGACGGACCTATTGATACAATTACACGTCCAGCCCGACCGAGCTCGGCCGACTTATAATTATCGCTATTGGTTTCCAATTCCCGCATTTCGCGATGTCAATGGACTCAGGAATCTTAATTGGCTTAGTATTGTGAGCAAACCAATAATCAACAATTTCATGAATTATTATGTTCACTTAAAAACTTTGAAACGACTGCAAAAATGATTACGTCCAATACATATTCAAAAACGGATGTGGAAGACAGCTGCTCAAATACGATGCTAATTTGTTAAGCGTTCTTATTGGAGTGTTCTAGATCTTAATACTGTAGATTGTAATATGCAATTCATATATGTATTATGGCTTTTTTGGGAATATTTTTTAAGAAAGATCGTAAAATTACAATATATTTTTCGACCGCAATAGTTTCAGAGTAAATAATTCAAGTCCAATTAAGAACACAAATATTTATTATTATTCCTTGACTCGAGTTTGCTACGACTTCTTTTCTTAATGAACCTATAGCGACTTTGTTGGTAAATTCGACCGCAAAAGTTTCAGAGGAAATAATTCAAGTCTTATTAAAAACCCAAATATTTATTATTATTCCTTGATCGAATTTGAACAGACTTCTTTTCTTAAAAATAAAAAAAATCTGTTCAATTTTAAATAAACAGCTCGGTACATCACTAAATGGAGATCTTTTTAGGATTAGCAAAATCGTTGGTTCATACGTATATCTATATTAAAAAGAGATCGCGGGTCGCGGTCCTTATCCACTACGGCACTGAACTAATCTACTAAACATTGTACGAAACTTTTGGACCGATATTTTAAAAATTCTTTCATCTACAGGTAGCTACATATAATTTATGCATACGAAATCGCATAAAAACAGTTGTAAATAAAAAAAATAATTTTTTTTTTCAGCTTGTGAGGATGACGATGCTCTGATGCCACGACGACAACGCACGCCGTTACTATGCCGTGCTTATTGGCTCACACAGAACATTGCTACGGACCTGGCTTTTGTCATCACACTCATATACTGGACCATAGTTTATGATCCTAGTAAGTATCTACTGTTATAATTATCGTATACGTCAATAGAAATAGAATACAAAATTATATGATGGCAGTTATCACCATTACTTCTCAATTCTTATTCTTGTATGACAGTGCATAGTCCTAGAAAGTTAATATTTGGTTCTTATTTGGCACGACACATCGTTATTTATAGCTTACATTTCAACATTAAAATTAAGGGTAATTGTAGTTAGATGATTAGAATATTCTTTAAAAATAAAACCGTATTATTTCCAATTTCATTTAATGGAATTGTGTTATAGGAATGATATCTGAAGGCATACTACTATTATGTGTAAATTTTCTCGGGTGCACCTATATAAATTAGTACAATATCTCACTCTTGAATCTTTATCCGTTTCTTGAGTCCCTCAGGTTCGTGTTCTCTCTGCCTACCCACAAGGGATTTGGTAAGATATTATAAAAATTCCATTTTTACCTGTAAGATTAATGAAAAGAAACAATAATAAAATGTTTATTTTCTTCCTACAAAACTCAACAACACAAAAAATATTTTTTATTATAGGACGAATACATTTTATTTTATAGAGAAAAACATTATGTATTAAATATTTATCAAATGTAATATTATTTTTTACAAATATTTCTGGGTCTCAACTTTTTACAAATCAACTGCAATGATAAAATATCACCAGCTGTTGAGGCTATTGTAAACAAAACAAGGCTATGGTTAAAACAACTGCGACATTTATTGTAACACTGAATATTTGCAACGATATCTATTGTACCAACTGGTTACGGCATTTGTTACAGAACAAGTCTTTTTAATGTATTTTCTATACGTGAACGTAATGTTATACAATTTGATTCTTTTACTAGGGTAATAGAGTTACCTGGAGTTACCTCTTGAAAATAAAAGTGCGTGCAACTTTCCTCTTTCTTTCTATGAAATGGAATCATAATAAACAATAAAGTTTGTCGAAAACAAAAATTGATCATATAATTAAAGTGGCTGTTTTTATTTATTACAAAATTGCAATATAATTTTTATGTTTATGCTAATAAGCTTCGAATTCTTATTGTACATTCCCTCTGCTACGAAAGTACTTATTCTAAAAATGCGCCGCATTGCTTGACGTACTTTTACGATTTATGCTCTTTTAACTCAAATCATCTACTGCACTAGTCAAAGACGACACGACGAGCACATGCGTTCTACAGGTTTAGATTTAAATTTGAAAAAAAAATGTTTTTTTTCAGAAATTCACGATATAGACGCTCTTAACCTCTTAGTCCACGGAGGCAATTCACTGGTGATGATTTGCGAGTTGATAGTGACAGCGCATCCAATAAGAGCAGCACACGCGCTTTACAGCGTCGGCGCAGGCGTTACATACGGAGTATTCAGCGCAGTGTATTGGGGGCTCGGCGGAACAGACAGGTTCGGCCTGCCCGCCATCTACCCAGCGCTCAACTGGAACCATGCTGGTAACGACGGCTTCGTTTATTATTACTGATGACAGACTCTACATTTGTTTCTTTAAATTTAAAATTCACTATCTTATTGATATGTTTTTTTTTTTTCGTAAAATTGGAAATTTATGACTTTGCACTATCATCCTAGACAAACTACCTTTTCCCATAATTTTAATTAGATGATCAAGCGTCAGTTCTTAGCTAGATTATTTATTGGAAAAAAAAACTTGCACAAGAAACAAAAATATGGCATCAAAACAACCTCTTCAATTTCACTCACTCATTCACTCAATCGGACACATTACCAAATAAACAAACAGTAACCACTAGCAGCGTCGATATGATTTATTCGATCAACTGACGCGTAACTGTGTAACGGTGGGTCGTAAAGGTCGTACTACACAATTTATTTTATCCTTGATTCCTGCATCCAAACTTATTGTCTTTGATCTGTAACAAAATTTATTTTTATTATTCTTTTCTCGTCATTTGAAATTTGGATTAACACGATATTTCTGCGCACGATATGCTCTTTCTGAATGTCAGTTCGAAAAATTCATCCGGCGAGAACTTTTTATGTAATTTCATCATATTGTAATAATCTCCTCCACATGCCAGGTACTGCCTAGGGTCAGTATAAAATTATAATGGTTTCTGGAAATAAACATTTTCAAATCAGTAAAGAAACTAGTAAACGACACATCATTGTGTAAACATATATTTATACAAAGTATTTACTTAGTTTCACCAATTATAAAACCCACTAAAGGGATATGTAATTGTTTTATTTAAGTACCTACTAATGCTACTTTTCATAATTTTAGAAATCCATACAAAACTGTTTTTATGTTCTTATTACTATTTTGTTGTACATTATTTATTTACACCATAAGTAGACATACTTATCAAGGCTAGTAGCGTTTTATTTACTGTGACGGGGTCGGTGCTTAGTTAGTGCTTCATTTTTCATATGGTACGTTACAAAAAGTTATTTCAACAACGAATCTATATTATATATTAAACAACTCAGCTAATACTCAATTACCTATCTATATAATTAACCGACCACAGTACAGATTCAATTTTGAATACTAATGTGTGTTTAACAGGTTCGGCATTCGGTTTTGTGGCTCTATGCGCTGTGATTCTACTGCTGGCGCACGGATTTGCAACTTGCGTGTCCGCCGTGCGCGTCTGTGTAGCCGCACGCATGCGCACACGAACTCTCGACCGGCTCTCTCTGCCCACTCACTGACCGAGACCGGCTGATGCACTCACTGCACTCTACATGGTACTAGCACTCATCGCCATATGGAATAACGGCGGCTATTGTCACAAGTAGTGCTAATCTAAATTAATACTTTATAAGACTTAATACCAGGATAACTTCATCTTTTTGTATATTTCCATAATAATATTGGCTCAATAGTAATAAAGTATTTTTTCTGACTCATATATTATGCTGATAGCATAATATTAGGCACTAACATTAGGTATATTTGTAAGCAGTAAGCGTTAGCATAATTGTGTATCTAGTACATAGTGCAATCTGTTTAGAAAATTACCTACAATTTCAATAAAAAAGTATTATATATATTTAAAAATCGTACTAAGGACTGTTTACCAGTGAAATATTTAGCAAATATTTAGTTTATTAGAATTATGTAGGTGGTGCAAACTATTTGTTCAGAATAAGTCAGTTACAGCCATCGAATACAAAGAGGTTATCAAAATGCGGGTCTGCTAATTAATATTTCTATCCGCGAACACTGTGAATCTAAGTATTTTATTTACTCACTTTATGATTCAGTTAACTGAATAGAGAAAGCCAAAGAGCCAAAGAGAATATGTGTATGACTACAACTCTGCAAGCAGCAAATGAATTTATCACATCAACTTCATTCCATTCTTGTCCATGATTTTTAAAATAAAGACTCAATATTTTATACTGCCTTTTGCATTAACTGCTATTTTAATATTTTTTAATTTCGTTAGAATCAACGAATCTCATTTATTTTGATAGTAAACTGAACTGATAGAACAAAAGGGCAGATTTTTAAACTATAGGTAATAAATATCTGACTTATGATTGTTAAAAGTAAAATCTTATATTAATGATCTTAGGACAAATGTCAAAATCAAAATGATTTATTGAATATGGTGTCCTAAAAACAGCGTTTTGTCATAACTCACTCAGTTAATTGTAAGCATTTCCTAATTTAATAATAATATTATATGCATTGTGCTGTGAAGTATTGCATATCTGAAATGTAATTATTATTATAAGATATAAAATAGTGAAAAGCAATACCAAAAAATATCTATCGTAGTGTTTTTCGTTAATATATTAATTGGAAATATTTTAAAATTGTTAATATAAACAAGCTCACGCTTATCTATGAAAAATTGTTAGAAATAATACTTAGATTTAAATATAAGCTTTTGGCATTAATAAATGAAAGCTATAAACATGTGAAAAACGCTTAACCGGATATGAAAGAAATAATTCAATACATAACTGTTTCACTACTCGTAATCCAAATGTCACTATAATATTATAAAAATCGCTACATTGTATACCGCGAGATTGTAAGCTGTCGTAAAATTGTGATTTGGAACATACTGTTTATAATTTGATATATTAGTTCCCAATAGATTATAATTTAGCAATATAAGAGTAAAAAAGGTGACATCAACATAATTAAAGGTATTATCTTTAAATGCATTTATTTCAATTAAGTGTGCAATTTGTATTGTTTATGGTTTAGAGTTGCTAATGAGTGCGATTTTATGCACATGGGTAAATAGTTCAGTTTATTTCACTATATTGACTGTATTTCATAATGAAAAGTTCCTTTTTATATAATATTTTCTCATAAGTACTAATATCATAATGTGATTTAACGTAAATTCCACTTATTATGCTCGAGTCGGATAAAAAAAACTAATACTAATTACCAATGGAGTATTATGAAATTGTGAGTATAAAACAAAAATGTAAGTAGTGTCGTTTTATTTTATTTTATTGTACAATAACAGAATACAAATTGTACTTTATAGTTAACGTCTATATAAATATATATTTCAGTAATAATTGTAAACTGCATTCGTTGAAAATTGCTGTCAATTCTGTTGGTCCAACGTAGCTCCGACAACAGCGTTGTCGCAATATTGAAATTTCGAACAAATTGAACCTTTATTACCTTTTGGAGGCGATTTTGTTGAATTCAACGCTTTATTTTTTTATTTTTAATAACACTGTTTCTTATTGAGAAAGTATGAAGCTCTAGACTTAATCGATGTGAAAAAAGAAGCAATTATTTCAAATATCCTAGTGACAATATTAACTTACTTTTAATTTCTTGTACATCAATATGTCGAACACGTGTTGAATATTTATCCAATGCCTAATATGTGATAGTAAAGTTATGTAATAAAAAAATAAACTTTTTATTTAACTCCCGCATTACGCCCGTACCTAAGATATTTAGTTTGAGATTCATTAAAATAAAAAAAATCTTAATCAGTGCGCTAATCAGCTAATTTTAAAGTCTATCGCAATTCCTTTCAAAGTGATAGTAATAGATTTACAGAATTATTTAACTTTTAAAGTCACAATCTTTAAAAGAATTCAAGAATTGTATAAACTTACAGCCGGTTTCTGAATTGAGAAAAGTATTAAATAAATATCATGCCATTATTTCCAATAACTGAAGTATTTTACGTTTCTCGAATCAAAGGGTCCTAGTTTTATCAAACTACTATCAACTGATCATTAAAAATACTAAAATCGGAAACGTAAGTCTAAGGCCTAATTGCGGAATTTTAAAATCAATCGCTATTCCTTTCAATTTGACATTAGAAATATATATACGAACTTCACGCTACAACTGTTTGACATATGATAGCGATGCTATCTTAACTTTTTTTTAAAGATATCGTGTAAACAAAATAGCTATCTTTACGTTAATTTTAATTTTGTAAAAAAAATAGATGAAATGTTATTTAAGTATAAGTTACTAAGTTTTTATGATGTCTCAAATCATCATTTGTTCCAAAAAAAGTTATTAAAATCGCTATACATCTTAAAAGTGATTAACGTCAAATTAAAAATATCGTTCGTTCAATAACTTTCTTAAAGTATTATAAATAATATTTGTGGCCAGAATTTAAATCAATATAAAATCATTAAGTATTTATGTTCCACCGGTGTTTTTACCAAGGCATTGTATTTAAGAAATTTTCGGTCATTTGGAGATCACTTAAACTAATGACAATTTTAGTGGACGTTTATGCAACTGGCTGTATATTTGTTTCTGTATAATGTGCCTTTTATTCATACACTCCTAAAACTATTATTGAGCAAATATTGTTAGCGGGATTGCAGTATGTTATAATAAAGGCGCTCACAGTTCCACAACAGTACTTACGTTAAAAGAGAGAAGTATAGACGAACGTGTTAATACGTCATCAGTTTTTATCAGAAATAGGGTGACTCTTAACTTTATAACATTATTTACAATACAACACCCCTAGGCATGTGCCTATAGCTTAAATAATGTAAAAAACGTAAAAATAATTGATTTAATTTAACCAAAGTACAAATGGTATGTACTTTGGTAATAAGTGTATACAAAGTAATAAGTGTACCGAAACTTGTTACGTAATAATTTTATAGATCTTTCTAAGTAGAAATTACATTGTTTATGTATATTGGACTCGAAGGCAGTAAAGGCTTTTCCAGTGGATTTTTACTTAATCTGTTGATAGTTCAAAACGGATAACAAACATTTGTTCTGATGTAGTAACCTAATGTGCTGTTGTGTGTTGTATCAATACTATTTTTTTATTTCAATTTATTATCTACTTGCTTTCCGTTATCGGCTTCTCCCGGGTGGTTCCCCCCCAGGGAACGGTTTAGTGGAATAAAATATTGTCGATATATTTATTCAGGATTAGAATTATCCGTATATATAATTTCATTAAAATCTATTCAGTAATTTTGAGTGAAAGACTAACAAACACGCATACAAACACCCTCACAAACTTTCGTATTTATGATAATAAGGTAATTGGACTTTTCCTTATTTGATTGTTTAACAATGTATGAAAAGTGGATTCTTTCTTGTTTCAAACTTTTTATATCATGATTTAGCTGTAGTAGGATTTTCGTTTACTTTACTTTATGCTCACAAGAGAACGCTGTTGCTAATTTAATATAACGTAACATAGTCTAGCACGCTGACAACTAAGTCGTTTCTGAGTAGTTTCGAAGTTATAAGGATAAAGAACAGATGAACATTCTTACAAACTTGCAAGGAACCTATATGAAGAAAAACCCAACAAACTCTTGCCGAAGCAGAGAGCTTGATCTTTCTCCACCCTAATTTACCATTAATTATAAATATCATAATCAGCATATTTCTTTTTTCCATATCTTTTATTTTCATCTATTATATTTAGTGAAGATAGTTTAGAAAATAAATATTTATGATTTGAAGTCTGATTGCTTTATTTTATTTAGCTTTAGTGAACATATTATTACACTTTAGTGAACACTCAAGTGACTCATATCTAATATAAAATAAACCTAACATAAGAAATTTTATCTTTTAGTTCTATACCGTGTCGTGTAGCAAAGAAAATATAAATATTAATATGAACCGATTATAAGTAGTGAACAAGATGCCGAATTCGATACGAATAATTATAATGATATTGATTTTTAAAGAACTACCTCTATATTCTTAAAAAAATAAGTTGTTAAAATTCAATCCTTCTTAACATTATTTTAAAAATATATGAAGCCATTGGATGCCATTCGGATATTTGTGGATGCAAAGTGGATAAAGTGGCTAATTCCGAAGTTTGTCTATTTAATAAAAAAATAAAACCAATATGTTTCAAACAAAATCGAATATTTACTTCAAAATAGACTATATAACGAATATATTACATAAGTTTTTCGTTGAAAATAGTACAATGATATTTTTATATTCATCTTAGAACTTGTCAACTACACTAAATGGACACGAACAGACGAAATGTCACTATACATACCGGCCAAAATCATAACCCTCCTTTTCGATTCGTCGTAGTCGGGTAAAAACGACAAAACATTAATTTATAACATGTTCAAAAATCTAATTACAGTGGTTTGTTCGGATCCCATTTGCATATATAAATTGTTTCTCAACTATTCTAACAACTACTAAACTACTAACTATGAAAAAGTAAACGGTTTGTCTTAAATGAGTAATAAAAATTGATAATTAAAAATTTAATGTACGTAAACAGAAGGTATATATAATTCCTTTAAGAATTTCAGTATTGGCTACCTTAGTTTATTCTAGTATATGATTCCTTTTAAACATATCGAGCGATCCTTATAAGAATTGGAACATATTTTCCTCTTCATTGGGAGGCTGTCTTAAAAATTAACCTGTCATTCACGGCTAATTTTTCCTTCATTAAACCTCGTCAGATGGTACGCATCAGTTGCGCTACGTGTTTTTATATAACAACACAATTAAAGATTACCACCTATATAAGATATGATATAACAATGCTATTTTATTTTATCCTTTATTGCATTTTAAAAACACAAATGGCGGATTTTTTGCTAAAGGCATTCTACCAGATAAATATGTTGAAGTTTGAATGTTAGGTGATAAGAATAAAACAAACAAATATAACATATAAACAAAGTATCTAATTCATGTCAACTACATAGCTTAAATACACCAGAAATTAATCATAATTACATAAATAAATAAAAAATGCTATAAATACCTCAACAAATATATAAAAACGACATTAAAAAATACATTACGAGACAATTCATACAACATTCGGAGATAGTACTTGCGCACGAATCTCTTGAAAACCATTCTACTCTGAGCAGTTTTGATATGCTGGAAGAGCATCATTGGAAGAGATTGAGTCAGGGTAAAGGATTTGGAAACAAAACTAGTATAATGAACGGTAGTTTGGAGAATGAGGTTGCTACAAGAGCGAAGATCACGTTGATTACTGGAACCAAAATATTGAAATCTAGACTTCATATATCCTGGGGTACATGGATCGTACAGGATTTTAAAAAGCATACAGACAATTCGCAGGTTCCTGCGTTGGTGAACAGTTAGCTATCCGAGTTGTTTTCTGTAATCAGAGATGTAATCGTATTTACGGTGTCGACATATGAACCGCATAGAGCTATTAAGCAAACAATCCAATTTGTTGGGAAGAAATTGACTAGAGTAAGAGTAACAGTCATCAGCGTAGTCGAAAAAGAGTCTGCATATGCAATTGAAGTGTAGTACTGTATGAGAGAAAAAATCAATCTATATAGTGACCTAATCGTATTGAGAACTTTACAACACACTCCGGCAGCCTGCACCTAACTAAGAGAGCATTCTATGTAAAAGCCTAATTTTCTAACACTGGAATGGAATAATTTGTTCATTATACAGCAAAGGAGTAACGGTATTCATATCAGTAATCGACAATTGTTATCTTATTTCAGTAGATAATCAATTTTAGATTAATTTTGCATATACTTTTTCATATGTTCCACAGAAATTTATATTTCGTAGCAATTACATATGGTTTAACATGCATTTATACATCACATACAAAAATACCTATATATTATTTAGTGTCAATTCAATCCAAAAAAGAAAAATTATGTCATAGTCAAACATTTCGACTGAGCAATTAAAATTATACTGGTTAAAACAAAATTTACTCAAACTGCACTTTACTCAATAATCCGACATTATTAGTCGAGATTTTAGCTGTATACCCGTGTGTAAATCCATAAATATTAAGTAAATAACCTTACACTAAATCAAACAACATCTGTATTTTGTGTGTAGCGACCTTTAGAAGTAACCTTGTGTGCGGTCGCGGGTTGACTGCAAGCCGCATCTCCGCACGTCAGTTGCGCGCCAAAACACGCGCTTGTAGCGCGCACGCAGACCGCGCGGTATGGTACGGTAACAGTGATCGATACGTGATATAAAGGTAAGACTAATATGTGAAATTAAAAAAAAATAGCTCAGGTAAACAGAATCGGTTAAAAATAGTCGCTGAAATCCAAGGTGCTATTTAAAAACATTTTTAAAATTAACAAGTCAATAAACACGCGGAAATATTAAAAATTATAATTTTATTAGGAAATACGATATGTTCCGCATTTCATACTATTTAAATATCGAAAAAAAGTTATTGTTATTGTAATTGATAATAATCAATCGGTCATAATTAATAAGTGAGTGAATAGAATTTAATTTATTATATTAATGCGTTTAGTCGCGTTCCACTTTCCTGGTCCAAATTAGTCGAGTGATGCGATGCCAAGATACGAATGCATTTGTAAAGGCCAAGAATTAAAAGCCTGTATATTTAGACGAGCATCCTCAGCAAAGACTTGTGTACCTAATGGAGTATATAATATATGTATGTCCTCATCCGTTTGACCTAAAAAGGGCCTCGGAGCTAAACTAATATTACTAATGTGGTATTTGGTAAGCATAATAGGGATAAAATGGAATAGATGCCGAAATTTTTGATATGACAAGATAGATAAAATATTAATTAGTTTAATCTTTTATACTACAATATGACTTAGTTGTTAACTTAACTATTAGATTTTTTGAAAACGAGGAACCGGACTTTATCCAAGTTTTACCCTGTGTTTAGTAATAATCAATCAAGATTACCTGAATGCATACTCCTTTTATTCCAATACTTCCGATGAGCTATTAGTAACAAATGAACATAATAATTCTTCCACATTTTTTTTTGAAATTTATACTAAAGTAAGTAAAAATTAGTACTAAGTACTAATATTAATGGCAATCGGTTTTAATAAAAAGTAGTTAAAACCAAAAGGAAGTCGCGAAGGAACAACAATCCATTCTAATTTCAATCATATTACAACACAATGTAAATCATGAGTTTAATGACTACTGTAAATTATGTACCACACATAAAATGTATGCCAATATCAATTGCTCACGAAACCAGAAAGAATAAGGTGCATCCTCGTCTTAGCACGTAACGGATCTTTTTAAGTTTCTCTATCCTTGGCCGTTTACAAATAAATAAGCAGATAACAATCATGAACTAAAAATGGAATGAAGACCCTGTTTTGGCCACTGCTCCCTTTTAGGCCATCGAGTACTTCAAAGCGGTTTAACTAACGCATAGGCAAATTTATTTACCGTGAACTATTTTAAAAATGTTATACTATGGCAAAACTAATACAGCTAACACCTGTTAACGTATCAAAGTTCTCTTCCCAGTAATCCTTTTAATAATCATAAATTCAAATAATAATCCTTTTAATAGCCAAAACCAGGTTATAATCTTGAAATGTCCAAAACCAGGGCAACTGGAAAATTTGTTACAGACGAACTTATACCTAAACAATGAGAGCTTTTAGATATACATATATGTATAGTATAATATACATATAGCATTCAAACTCACCAAACTAAAAACAAAAAAATACACTCAACAGCAAGTACTGCATTTAAAATATTCTTATTAAACTTGTATTTCTGCACATGTCCTTATAAAATAGTGGTCCTTCTTGACCACATTCCTAGGAAAACACTTCTGTAATCATTATCAAATACCAAGTAGTTATAATATACCTATTAATTTAGAATATATTTGCATTATTTGCCCTTGCAACTCAATTATTCTGTTTTAAATTAAAAAAAAATATCAAAAATGGTGTTGAAACTCTGTTGAATAAATGAATGTATTTGTGCTCTCTTAACTTTTATAAAAGTTATGTGAAACATTTTACAAAAAATCTCTCAAGAGCGAGTCGGACTCAGGCGCAGTATGCCGCATAAATGTTAACTTGTGTAAGTACTACTCCATATTTTTGGAGATCAGACGGAGTGAATAGTACATATTATTTGTTTCCTTAAATAACTTGAAAGCTATTTATTCCCATAAATATTTAAAATCCTGACAATAAATCAGTGGCGGAGTAACCACATTGGGGGCCCGGGGCGGTAAGCGTCTAAATTCCATTTAAATATGTGCTACGGTCAGACGTTTTTAAAACATACTATTATAAAAAGTCTGGTTACGGATGGCCGCAACGACTAGCCTGTGGTTCTCCAAGTATTCATGGTCTCATTGAATACGTTGAAATTATGATGAATAAAGAATCATGCTATGGCTATCATGAACTATTTTATACAAATAAGAAAAGTACAATTCAAGCGAAGGAGAAATTCGGCAATGCCCAAAACTATATTGTTGCCGTTATATCGATAAATATTATAGAGTTTCATATTAATTAGTTTCATGATAGGACTTCTTTATTATTATATTTTTTTATATACAAATTATTATATACATGAAATTTAATATTTACATCTATGCATAATGGGGATGATGCCTGAGTACAAAAAAAAAAGAAATTATTTTTAGTCCGTCAGTCGAAAAATGTCAGATGCGTATTTTTTTACTTACATTTGACTGGCTACATCACAGTTTCGTAGAAAATTTACAAAATCGTGACGTCATGTGACATTTGAATTTACTGTAAGGCCATCATTTATAATAACGCAAAAAACACACGTTATATAATATTTCTCAACAATAATATCTCATATTTACACTTTATTCGTTACATAGGCAGAAATAGAATAAAAATAAGCTAAGTAAATAGATACTATAGAGTCCTTGGCAACCCTACCTCTTAAACGTCAATTTCCTCTGTTATCTATACTAATATGCGCATTTGGGTCAAGCTGTATCTCTCTAGTGTTAACTCGCTAATTCTATGCGAATTCACACCAAACTAGATTTGAATGCTGACAAAAAACTCTTATACTGACTGGTTTTTTAATAAAGATTGATTGCTTCTGTGAGTATCACCCTCTGGTGGTTTAGAATATCCCCCCGGGAACTATTAAAGATTATGCGATTCAGCTGATGCACTGCAAATGAATCTTAAAAACAGCATTTCTTAGAGTTCCTAACTGGTTCTTATCTATAAGTCCTCCCATATAAATTCGTGGCGATAACGTGGTTTTTCGAGTATCGCATATGCGTGTTAATTATTTAGACTGATTAAAGGATATTGGTTTTAAATAACAATCTAAAATATTACAACTTTTAATAAACTAAAAGTATACATAGAACATAAACACAGTACGGTTTTCCTCATATGGAAATTATCATAATTGTAATTCCCAATAACACTTTAGTCACATAATTGTTTTTTAATGTTTACAGATTGACGTTGATACCGGACCATTGGTTCATTGCTTCAGCCGCACCATGATAAATGAAAGAATAAGAAAGATATAAAACCTACGAGGTCTAAACAAGACACAGAATGACGCAATGGAAGTGGCAAACTGCCTCGTGCTTGAGGAGTACAGAACCGATTCCGGAGAAGTTCGGGAAATGTTGCCGGGTGGCCATATCACCTTTAATATGGCGGATACCAATCCTAGTCTGGGCGATGTCGATATTATCGTGGTCCGTGGCATTCTTCTGGGGACCTCTAGGAATGTTTTTCTTGTACATGACACATTGGGGCCTATTATTAATAGTGATAGAGTCCGTATTTGGCATCATCGTTACTGTTAAGAAATCCCGTACAAATTACATGGGTAAGATCTTAGTTTAGTTATTCTAATGGTAAATCTTTTATGTCACTCTCAAAAAAAGTCTGTCTTATTTGGTTGAACTTATTATAACATTATTTTATATTCATATGTAAATGTTTAATTCGGGAATGAAAATGCAGTTTGAAATGAATTTTATGGTCGAGTATTTGCAAAAAAATTGCCGCCAGTATTTACTAACGTTGTTTCATTTAAATCACCATAAAGGTCTTGATCATTAAACCTTTGACTGTGACTATATCGCTTATTATATGTAAATTTATAAAATAATGTCAATACTAAAGGACTTACTGCCAGTTAAAGTTTATAACAATTACAATTGTAAATTGTGTTCAATTCTCTTTACCTTACTTCAAAAACACTAAACCCAGTAACGCAACATTTAATAACAATACTAATATACATATTCGAAAATTATGACAAAGAATATACGCAGGTATTCATGCTTTACACATGTTTCCGATTTATTAATATTAAAGTCACATAAATGCGCGGTTCGCTATAAGAATAACAAAGCGAACGCACAACAACAGCGTATTCTAGTCTTAGTCATATTTTATCTCTATCGAAGGATTTATCCTTTCACACCTTCTGTGAAACCTTTTAATAAAATCAGTAAAAAGGTTTATATCGAGAAATACTATTATGTAGTTCAATTTTTTGATAAAATCTTCATTTCACTATTTACAATTCTTCCCTTTAATCATTTTTAACATTTCTTTGAATATTTAAAAAAAAACGACGAAATTCGCATCGTCTTTGTAGGCTTTTAGATCTTTTTTCTATTTTCCTCTAATAGCTTCGAATTTATTTTCTCCATAAGAAACATCAAGGTTTAGCGTCAGAGTAAAATTACGCTAAAATTGCAATTTTAGTATTAGTCCAAATTTATATTACACAAAGAATAACCAAACCTTTTCTTCTAGGAGTAAATATTATTCCCGTAGAACCTCGTACTAGGTTAACCTTTGCTAAGTCTCTGTTTAATAATATGAATTTTCGCTTAGTATTAAGTGCAGTCTTAGCGTAAAGTTACTCCAACGCTATACCTTATTTATTAATACCACTGTATAATCATAAACGATTTGGTCTATTTTATGCAACACACAACATACGAATTATGAAAAAATACGCAATGATGACAAATTTCTTAATTAAACTACTTCAAAAAAGGAGAAGATTCTCAATTCGGCTTTGTTTCTTTTTTGTATTGTAAAGTTAAACTAATCTAGCAAACAATCCATGTCTAAGACAGACTAAATCAAACTTACATAACGTATGCTTTATATTTGAATAAAATAATTACCCAATACTTACTATTTACCATATGTCGAGCGTATGTGAAACATCAACGAATAATAATTCACATCAATATAAATTTTTGCGCAGCATAAATTCACACGCTATAGACCACATAATATAATCTCTACTTAAGAAATCTCATTAAAAACAATACGAATTTTAGCTGTGTGTAATATAATATATCATAAGAACCATGTGTCATGTGAATTATTAAAAAAAAATAGATATAAAAAAGTAATACCGACTTCAAAATTTAAAAGTGATAAATAATACTTATCTCGGAACCTTATAGCGACTAAAGTCGGGCTGAGGTTTTCTTTAGGTGATTAATTGAATAATCGCGCTGCATTTCGAATACTTATAGTACCGGGTACTATAGTATTATTAATTAAATGATATGCACCCGACTTCAATAGCATTTTCTTGAATAATAGAGCTATTATCCTTACAAAAGATACAATAACTGTTTCGCAAATAAAATCGTCAAAGTCAACCAGTAAGACATTCAAAGCGTTAAAAAGGTCGGATATCGATGATTGCCTAATGTCCTGGCATTGTGCTAACTACACTGTTGCTAATATGAGCGGCAAAGAAAAATGGCCACCACTCGAACAATTGTGACGCTAATTGTATGTACTTGGTAATGAACAACGTGACGCTCGTAGTAAAACTATAATAGTTGGAAAAGTCGTCCATGGAAATTAAGTGACTGTACCGAATAACAACGTTATTTCCTTCTCTAGCTTATTATGATAACAATAATTTTGTTTTGCGTCAATGAAACAAAAATACTAAATTACTACGGCTGGCGTAACTAAAGTATATTTATAACTTATATTTCTACAAAAAGATCGCGAAAGACTCGAATTCTAATTCATTATGACCATTATTCTCATTAATAATACAATATGTGTGGGAGAATTATTTCAAGCACACGCTTTGAATAAGCAAAGTACTATTATTAAGCGATTTTGCAACCCTACACTGCATAATTTGGGCCATGCTTTACAACCACAACTTTACGCTATTTTTGTACTTACGCCTTTGAATTTTTTATCTATAAACTGTGAATGATTTCTTTGTTGAATATAATTTAAAATCATTTGCGTGCTTCTAGTCACAGCCAATTGCCTCTGTGGCTTTATATAAAATGTGTTGTATAATTTGTACATACATAATCTGAGACAATAAAATAATAATATCATGATGGGGATGTAAAATACCCAATGTAAAGGCTCATGCCTCTTTTTGATTATCTATTTTATTTCTCCCGATAAGTTATAATTATCCCAAAGTATGCATATGAGATAATCAGTACCATCGGCAATCCATAAATTCAAAACATAAATACCATTTTGTACGACAAAATCAAAGATAGCAAAAATCCTTCGCAAAACTTTCGCAAAAAGAAAACTTTACTTTTATGAAGTTTTCAAACAAGTCACTTAACGGCTAAGCTAGCCAAGAAACCATGTGCAGTGCAGTACCTTAATAGAGAATACTTTTTAAGTATGAATATATTCGCATTTCCATGCAATATAACGTTTAACTACCAGAAATACCATGGTCAAAATTTAACGTAAATCTCAGGCATTACAATGTGCAGAATACTTCAAAATATGCTTTTGTAGGTAACAAAAGTAGTCACGGTCAAAGATTCACAATATTAATGTATGATGTTGGTGAAAGAAGCACCTGTATTACAAGGCGACATAATACTCGTACATAAACACCAAACAAAAGAAGTGCATTGAACCGTGATGCGAAATTATCTTTAAAGTAGGTTTTGACCAAAAACCTTGACAGTTGAGCAACCAGTACACCCTCTCGATTGGCTCTCAGTGACTATATCACGGTCCGTTGATTTTAACGTTTTCACTGTTTAGTTCTTCTCCGTTAATATTACGAACTCAACGTGTTGTCATAAATAATAATAAGATGATGCTCTAAGTAAAAGTGAAGGAGTGAATAACATCTGTGGTGGATTTTTTGTAGCAGCGGTACTCAAAAGGAAACAAAACCATCGGCCGCTTACATACGGCCAGAAGGCCAGTACTCAGTTGTGACTTAGTGAGTGTAACCGTTTGTGGTACCGTCACGAATAATGGCGCTAATAAACTGCCTGTGGAAATGTTGGAGGAAGTGTTTGTTAGAGCATAACTCGCCGTCGGATTTCTACGTGAGCTGTTGGCAAAGCAACCATCTCTCGTGGCCTCTGCTATTGCTGAGGTCTTTCCTATTTCTTTATTCGTCGAGCGTGGTGGTCGTTTTGTTTGTACTGGATCCTTATATATGTTATCGGTTCATGTACTTCACGCACTGGGGATTCCTTGCCATTGTACTTGAAACAGGTTTTTCAACGGCAATATCTGCGTATGCTCTCTTCAAGAGGCCGATTGGTAAGCATTTTTTTGTTCTGTTGCTATAACCTTCAACACTCGTTTTAATATTACAAAGCAAATGTACCACAAAGAGATCGAACTATTTTTAAGTGATCCCTCTATAAATTATATGAACTAAAATATTGTGAAACTTTTTGATTTATATATTCTTTTAATACATGACATAAAAATTGGCAACTTAGTAACAGATTTTAAAACGTACTTAATGTAGCCACACATTATATCTTTTGTGAGTGTCGTAAATTGTTACCCATAATATTGTTATATAATGTATGTAACACACATACCGTAGAGATCACGTCTCGTGGGCCACAGCGCGGCCTCGTGCCGTTTGCTGGGTTGTCAATGGCCTAACGACACTTTAATTGCGGTCGTTCTAATGCGGAAAATCTCAAATAGTCATAAGAAAGAGCCCTTTATTCTATTCTCGTCTTGGACTCAATTTCAGTACCAATTGGAATTATAGTATACACTCGCGGTCTAATAATATAGGTTGATGGCAAAAATGCAAATTAATGACGGATGAAACTAAATTTAAAGAGAATTTAATTATATTTCAATGAAAAAATAAACACTTAAGTTGGTAAATATTCTATTTCCTATTGTTTTACATTTGTTTCTTCGTTGTCGTTTTCATATGTGAAAAAATCATACAAAGAAGACGGCTATTGTCATCTAACACCAATATTATTGAAGTACTACCACGTAACAAACACTAACATAATATACACTCTTTAAAATAAGGCAGAAATGAATTAAGCATAGCATAACAACAATAGATATAGTATGTTCTACAACGCAACAAAACATCCAACGTTTTGGGAGACTCAGCAGAACATAAGAAGATCGGGAACCGGCAGTCCGAATTGTGTTCAAGACGCTCAAAGATTTATTGTTAAGATTACTCTCCAACATCGTCCCATCACCACAGTTGAAGTAACTAATCTAATTCAGGGGAGCTGTAGCTTGGCAACCAAAGAACAGACAAAAGTCTATTTACGCGATCTATAGTTAGAGAACGAGTTCCACTGTCCAACATAGATCGCCATACTGGCAATTCATAGATTTGTTTCTCGATCTACACTCGATCAAAATCCTAGTCGACATACTACGCGTGCTAATTACTTTTAGGGAAAAATAGTCGACCAATGATCGATACATCGAAGTTAGAGCTGGAACGAAGTTAGAGCTCATTTGTTCAGTTACGATAAGTAGTTTCGAAGTTGTAAGTAAACAGATGAATAATTCTTACATACCGGGCCAAAATTATAACTCTCCTTTTCGCTTCGCCGCTGTAGTCGGATAAATAAACTTGAATAACTAAGTTTAGAGTAACGTAAGTTTTTTATTTAAATCCCATTCTTTCTTAACGTGTGTATGTGGCCAGATTTTAGAGGTAGACAATAATAGCATAAAATATTGTGTGCCAAAATTTGAGTGATAAATACCGGGTAGTGGTCTATCTTCATTTGTTTATCAAAGACAAACTCTTAATATTGAAATAAACAGTAATATTTCAGATAATAGAACTATTTTCATATAACGACTGTTAGGATTAGTCAGATATTTATTGTGTCAGACGCAATGTAATCCTATTGTGGGTATGTATATTATACACTGATATATTTATACCAACAGATGTAGCAATAAGAAATAATATTACTTCATTACGACACAAACAACAAAAAAATCTGAATCTATTTCTGTCACATAATAATAACAAGAAAGTAAATGCATATTCAGTGCAGAGCAGCCAAGTCTGATATTGATATCCCCTTCTGACATTATTCATTATTACTTTGGTTTATTTTCATAATTCGAATGGCTCCCATTAGGTATACATTATTGTGAAATTTCTCTTCATTTAATCAGTAAATTGTTTAATTGGTAAGCATTCTCAAGATAACGTTACGTCGAGATATTCAAAGCATTAGTTGTGGAACTCCAATTAGAAATTCAAACATATTTTTGGAAATACCTCAACAAAAATGCGAAAAAGAGCAAATTGAAAAGAATTGGCTAAATATAAGCCATAATAAAATAACTAAAGAACCATAAACGCAGACAGACTGTGCCAGTAGTGGAAACATTAATAAGCAGCCCTACGAATCTATAAAAATCCAGACCCGAATTTGAATTCACTAATGTGTTCGAATTCAAGTAATTTAGTGTAGAAATTCTATTGCATCCATTTCTATCTCTATCATTTATATCTCAGATATTCTATTCGTATGTCATTTTGAAACTCACTTCACTTATGCCACAAAACGTTATTACCAACTCAAAGATGAGCGGGTGCCGCTTTTAGAAGTAAATTCGGCCACCTGAGTGAATTCTAATTCGGGTTTGAATTTTTACAGAATCGTAGGGCTGGTGATGATGATGATAAAATAAATATTATTTAAGACATTAATAATAACAAATAAAATATTTGATATAACCTACAATTACAAAAAAAATAACTATCAGTATATTGCGACATGGCTTAATACTTTGATAAATCGCACTATGACACTCTAACTCAAATATTTTAAGTTTAAATCTGATGAAAAATGACGACATTCAATACCAATAATATGAATTTGAATAAATGTTTAATCTTTAAAGTATTTGTTTATCTCCTTATTATATGATCCTTGGACGACACTCTTAGTGTATTGCTGATGTAGACGTTTAATAAAAATAACTTTTACACGATTTGATCATCTGTAACCTTTACGTTATTTGGAAAATTTTTCCAGATGACATTTCGGAGATTCAAAAAGTTTATAGGTTTTATTGAAAACATAACTTTATCTGATTTAATAGGTTTATTTTATCTTTTCAAATTGATTGCAACACTATCTCAATAATTCACTGGAGCGATATATCGGCGTGAATCTCATCTTGTGACGTGTTCGATGCTTGAGCGAATGAAAGGCTGACTAAGCTTGAGACTTGATTTTATTATACGGTAATAAAAGAAAAGAAAACTGGAACAAACAAAAAATGAATATAATATAAAAACAGTATGATTACCTAAATATATAATTAAAGTTATTAAATATAACAAATACATACCCCGTTTCTGGGTTTTCTGTAATAGATAACCCAGAAACGGGGGTGAAACCCAGAAACGCGGTGTAATAGATAAAACTTGGACGATATTTCACGAAGATATACTTTTAGATTAACATTTTTATATTTAAATTTGTATGATTAAATTATCATGTTCAGACCAGATGATTTTTTTACGAACTGACCCAGTATAATATTGTAATCTTTGGAACTGACATTCATAAAGTGTGTATTAGATTACTCAAAATTTCAAATTACGAAAGGTGAATAATAAAAAGAAATGATGTTGAAAATCAAAGACAAAAAGTTTGCATGCGGATACCTAGGACGAAATAAACGGTGGTACGGCACACCGTTGCAATCTTTTGTCTTCTTTTTTCTTTATTAATGGCTTATCTGCGCATTTCGCACTATTCTGTCAAAGTCAAGTGATTTAATTATTTAAATTAAATAATTTTTTACATGTAAAATGAAAATGAAATTAATGAAACATGACGTAGGCCTCTTCTTTTGTCAATATCAAAATTAAAAGTGACAGTGACAACTCTGACAGATTGTGATTTCCGTAATACAATTGATAAATAGTGATGTCCATGGTATTCGATTTTTTTATTTGAAACATATATATATATTTTTAAACACGCGATGAGACCGTTTCATTATTTTTATGGGTACCTAGTGTATATGAAATTAAAAAGAACAAATATATAAATAATTGTCAATAGGATGGTCCGATCAAATACTTTGTGTGAATTTAACACTTAGGTTTATGTCGTTTCCAAACAATTCAATAAATAGATTTATTGAACTAAAACTAAATCATCATAGATATTATAATATTAGACTAGATTATAATATCTATGATTTAAACAAATAATAGAAATACAGTACATATAACCAAATGTATTTATCTATTTATACTTGCAGGTCAGATAAAAAAAGCCCTAAAATTAATTGTTTCTTATAATATGTTTAGAAACAACTTGAATGGACTTCTATATATTTAAATTTCTTAAATCACTCTCAAAAGTAATTATTAATTGACTTTCAGATAATTATTTTGTTACACGCTTTTCTTGCTGCCTGCAATTTCTACTTAAATACAATCAAATATCTTGACGTGATTACTTGTTGTTACAGATGCCACATTCGGGCTACCATGGTACGTCAAGACTTATTGGGTGTTGTACAACGTCACAATTCCCGTGGCATTCCTCATAACTGTTTTCTACTGGGGTATTTTGAAGACCTGTAAGTATTTTCCTATATTTATCATTGTAAGGTTAACTTAATAATTTCTACTCTAAAGTTAAAGGGTAGATAGTTGACATGTCATTCACTAAAAACCTTGGGTATGCTATCAATTTGGATGTGGTACCCGGGAACTCTAGCGTATTCACGCGGCCTGTAATAGCTAATGTAGAAGAGACTATTGGTGCCGTCGCAGTGAGTGTCGCATGGAGTCATGGTAACGCATGGGTGGTTATCAACCGTCCGCGTTCATGTCTTAATCACCAACTAGCACAAGAATCGTATCATCGACTTATTGCTTACTACTTACAATAAATCATAAAAGTCGTGCGTACAGAAATATCTTATAATCTTTTGCTCTCCACATTGTAGTTGACCGTCATTTCAGTTATAAACATTTCTAACATGCCGTATCGGCAGGTTAGTTAGGTATTCTATTAAAACAGTCTTGTACAAAACTTGCTATAATGTAAGATATAATCATACAAAATCGAAGTACATATAAATTTTAATATCTAGGCACCCAATGCATAGCCAAATCAGATGAAACATTGTTCCTATCAATATACTACAAATGTAAATATACTGTACCAACGTGTGTTTAAATATGTGCCTAACGACGGAAAATAAACATACTAAAACGTGACAATATCACAAGGCCTGTTGGGATGGAACATTGCGTTCAAACTATTATTGTAAATTAGCTCTCGGTGTACGTCTGTCATGTATCTATACTGTGCAGTATTTAAAAAAAATAAGCTACTTATAAAAAGAAGTTGAATATAATTATTCCCAATACAAAACAGCAACACTTCAAAGATTTTCTATTTTTTAAATAAAAATATCATATTATACGTCAAACGTAAGACGTCAATATGTTGTGCGATCGCTAAAATAAACTTCCCATAAAAATTCTGCGATAATGCCTGCATGATTAATTTACATAGAGATCAATGTAAAAGCCCTCCGAAGTAAATGTTTACTATATTTTTACTAAGTTTTATTTTATGGTCCACGGTGAGATAAATTCCATGACATCATTTTTATCGAAATAGAAATACCTTGTGTTCGTCAGTTTAATTATAACCTTCCAGTTAAAAATATAATCACGAATTTCCATAATGTTATAAATAATCTTGTTTAACAAATAGAAGTAGATTATTCACTTTATTACTTTTTAGTTTAAGTAAACGGAGACAATATTTAATAAGCAAATAACTATTTCGGGTCTTAGCATTTCAAACAAATTATAAGCATAATACGTTTATTGCTGCATTTCTGTTCTTACTGAAAGTAATTTGGAATCATAAAAATGTAGTTATTAATATTTTTAATATAAAATTAATTTATGAATTTCAAAAGAGAGACAAAATGATCGAGGTGAACTAAGTGTGGTTAAAAAATTAATATAATCAATAAAAATATAGATATACAAACTAATGTCAAGGAAATCATGTTTTTCTAGAATTTTTATATAGATAACATTTATTTAAAATAGAAAATGAATGTATATCCGCAATCAAACAAAGCACAATATGTCCACGTAAAGCGCAATGTTTAAAATTTTTATCATTTATAAAATTATCATTCGCCTAATCTTGTTACATCGTAAACTCGAATACTAATATTCTTAGTCACCAAATACGAAAATATTTTTTAAAGTTCTACTGTGGCCAACGAATGCAATCATAGTTAATAAACCATAATCAACTTTGAACCTTCACGAATTCCCTTTATCTTCTAATATAGTTACGTCATAATATACGCAGCTACTAATGCCATATTTCCAATATACCTGTTGTTTAATCTTTTTTTGTTATGAAGTAAAATGTCAAATATATTAGTTGTATCAGCGGACATTGGAAGTTTCATTTCTAAATAGTGTGATATGTGTACATTTTGGTCCTTCAGCCGGATAAAAAAACATACATTGGGATTGCAAAATTTGTGAAAATTAAATAAATTAGTTGTATCAGCGGACATTGGAAGTTTCATTTCTTAATAGTGTGATGTGTGTATACCTGTAGTACAATTTATACACATTCTTCATTATTATTAAAAAATGAACCGTGGGAGCCGACGTCCACACCATTCCTTAAAAAATAATCTAACACTTTCAGCTGGTAAGATGGAAAAGTACGCGCCCAATCCAGTCTTAGACGTAATGCTACACGGAGGTAACTCGGTAGCGATGCTAGTGGAACTGCTCCTGTCTGCGCATCCCAGTAGGCTGATGCACATTTTCCAGCCGCTTCTCTTCGCCCTCGCCTACCTCCTGTTCACAGTAGTCTACTACTTCGCAGGAGGACATGACCCGTAAGTGTACCCTACAATGTACCTAATAGCCTTACTTCTTATATAATATATTATAAAAGCTGAATTATAATAAAAAAAAGACAAAGGTAAAATAAATTTGGACATGTCTACCGTTCTCTTTTTGAAACTTAAGATATTAAGCTAAGGACATTCAAAAATCTAGACAGCGTCGAGACCCTGATCGACTTGTCTTAAATGTTATTTCAAAATCAGATAAGTATGGGAAAAGTTGTTTGGCTATGTGCGACAAAGTGTATATTAAATTCCAAATGAATTGAAATCATTAACGGCTGGATTTTTTTTAAAAGAAAATTATATGCCTGGCTCAATTGTAATTTTTATAGTATTAGCGAATTTTTGAACAAACGGAATTTAAAAAATTATATTGACTTTTTAAAATAAAAATTATACAAATTGTAATTTTTTAAACTATGACGTAAAACCAATGTATTTCAACATAATAAGAATTCAATACAACTTCAACACCTCTACAACTTTAACACCACATGTTAAGGGAAATTAATAATAATTATTTTTAAAATCCCGACAGGTTACCCATAACGTACCCTGTCAAATTAAGAGAAATTAAGATCTTGTCGACCATAAACAAACCTTTGTCTCCATATCTTGCGTTAAAGTGGACTGATTATATTAAATGCTAAGATGCTTATATTGCCTATGATGGATGGTAATGAGGATGAAGATATTGTATGAATAAAATAAGAATAAAACTCTACTTTCTAACCACTCTTACTAACTACTATCGAAAGGTAACCCGCTGTATAAATGATTGAAGTTATTTAGCTAAGGTAGATTTGAAGGGTCAAACGCCATAAAAAGTTATTGATGCTATTCCATTGATTTAATTATTTTAGTCTTTGTAAAAATTGTAATCGTTGATGAATATTTAACATGCATAAATTGCATAATAACGTGATTCTGTTGAAGAACAAGGTCAAAATAGACTATAATATTAACCATACGATACCGTATGATACTAAGCTATCATTTATATAGCATAATGATATATTTACATGCCATAAATTAAGGTCAATTATTATTTTTTTGTGATATCGGCTATTTCCTACGCCTAAACTCCCTGGTCATAAAAAACTGCTTACTGGCCAAGTTATATTGTAAAAAAAGTAGAGACAATGAAAATTTTCTTATCTTATCAAGAATTGAAATGAAAAGTTAAAAAATATATAACAAAATAAACAAGCGCAATGTCAATGGGGTTCGCGTATCGAGAGTTATGTTATGGTCCGTTCAAGGTGCTTTTATATTTGATATATCACATAATATAGTTCATAAAACTTTTTCTCAATCTAGTAATTTAAAATCATATATAATAATTACTTAGGTATTTACTAAAACGCCTCCACTGACATGTAAATATGTATGTCAAGCAAATAATCGCTCCGGCAGTTTCACAGAAACGTAGGATTTAACTGACGGACGGAGGGACAGATAAAAATGCGAGTTATCCTTTAATGCGTTCATTTTTTGGGATATAAAATAACTTAAAAACAATTAGAAATAAACAATATAATCATTTTATGTTCTTTCTAGTTGTTTTACCGCAAATTCATTCTAGTAAATTACAGCCTATGTTACCAGTGCCCGTGTATAGGTTACTGGTTAGAAAAGAATTATTCAGATTAGTCCAGTAGTTTCGAAATTTAACCAATGCAAAAAGAATCTTTCCTATTTATAATAATAGTATAGATATCCCTTATATACGGATCCCTAAAACAATATTAATCGAGTGTTTTGCTAAGATCTACACATCTACAAATGATGATCATAAGCACGATATTTCTCAATATGTTGACCTCGCGGAGTCACGTGCATGTATCTATGGGAGGCCACTAACACATTCAAGTTCAACGTCAGTCAGAGATTGTTCTCTTTACCTTTAGACTGGTAATTAATTTATGTTGCAATAAATTATTAAAATATAAATATAACCGTCAATTTAAGAGCCAGCAGAGAGATTACGTAAGAATCCGATCCCTAATTGGAATTTACTTAGGTATAAATCACTTCGAGAGCGAATTCGCTTATCTTATATTAGTTTGGAAATTATATTAATTCCATTTTTTGTACAAAAATTCAAAACAAGGTCGACTGATTCATACATGTCTCGGATTCTATCCCTATGTCATTTTCGAAACTACCTTCACCTATGCCACGAAACTTTAATACCAATACAAGGTTATGCAGATGTCGCTTTCTTTAAATCTTCAAATTTTCACGCTGGTTAAACAAAAAAAATCTCACGTTTTATAAGAGCTCAAAAAATATACCGAGCTATAACGGTACGAATTCGTCCAAATCCTTATTACATCCTATTCTCTTAAAAGTATTGTAAAAATTTTTGATGAAAAAATACTTAAATTAAGAAATAGTACTCATATGCATCAGTACGTTGAAACACAGGTACAATAAATTAAACAGGGCCAGTTTTACAGATAACTTTATAACGAACACTTATTATTATTATTAAGTACATTAATAAGAATTTGATCAAATATTAACTGAAGACGAAAAAATGACAGCCGAAACTTAAAACAACACTAATTTGTCTAAGGTAATCCAGCGCAGTAAATCAAAATCAACATCTTTTTCTGGATTTAACCTCTATATAGTTTAGTATTTTAGAGAAAGTTAAACTTCCAAAAGCATTATAAATCAATTGAAGCGTATAAAACCTGACCTTTTCAGATGGGGTAACGCCTTCATCTACCCGGTGATTGACTGGTCAAAGCCGCAGCAGACTGCGGTAGTGGTAACATTAACGGCACTGTTCCTGGCGCTCATGCATCTGGTAGTTGTTGCCGTGGCGGCTACAAGAGACGCTATCTCCCGTCGCTTCAGAAACACTACTGGTATATACAACGATGGCTTCGGAGATGAATCATGACGATAATAATGAAGCAAAAACAACGTGAACAATATGGACTTATAGAAATGTTGTTGCACAAACGTCTATTAAGCTTTAATGACAACTTGAAGCTGTATATAATGTTGAATTTTAGAATTTGAATTGGTAAATTCCCTTGAAATAATTATCAATTTTAATTAGACGTTTACGCACCTGGAAATGTTAATGAGTGTTATTTCACTAGTGATATTAATCCAAACTAAAATTCTTGAGAGTAAAATCAGTAAATGACAATGTTGGACTCACCCTTATATACTATATAGTCGACAGCACAGCAGCTATGGTATTCTATTTCAAAACATCCTCGAACTCGATATTGAGCTTAGCGCTTACTGTCATGCATGTCATAGAGCTGCAACAAAAAAAAATTACCTTTTAAAGTAGGTTTTAATTGATTGAAGTAAGTATATATAACAGCGCTTCTTTTTTTCAAACAATTTTCCCATAAGTAATACAGTACTGCATATAATGAACCTGACGGGCTTTTCCGCAATAAATTAATCTATTAAATTCAAAATAAACGCAGAAATTAAGCCTTTTGTAGTCATCTAATATAACGCTGTATGTATACACAGTACCACAATATGTCAAATTCTCACAGTTGCTTTTGAGCTCTATCCTCAATGCTGTTAACAGTACATGTCATCATCTTATCATGATCTCCGAAATAGGATTTTGTATTTACATTTGTAAGATTTTACAGGCTATAAATTTGTCTCTCACCACCTCGCACGCCGTATTTTACTGTTATACAATGTACTTGTCGCATTCGTTTCGTTGAGAAACTTTTGGAATCGTAAAACTCGAGAATGTCAAGGGCATAACACAGAGTTGGCTATTAGTGACATCTTGCACAGAAATAAAACAATTTTAATGTGTTTTTACTGTTAGTTAAATACCTTTTAGGCGTTTTCAAGGACGGTCATATGTATGCTAGCTTGTTCTTAAGTACAGTGTAATTTTCGTCTAATTATTGATAATTTTTGTGTTGATTATAATATCGCACACCTAGATCTAAACTGAGACAACTCAAAAATTGAAGTGAGTTTTGACTTTGTACAATATACAAATTCTCGGTGATCATACGCATCTATCCAACATAACAGATTCAATAAAGGTTCGGGGATGAGCCTCTAGATAACTTTAGCTTTCTTTTGTCGAATCAACAGTGGTCGCGTTCCTGCCACGTAAATAAATGTATTGTCAGACCTCGAAATTACTTTTTTGAGTTGTCTTAGTTTAGATCTAGGTGTGCGATATATTTACACTTTGTTGAATTATATCAACAACAAAGGCGAATTATTTATTTGAAGTACATAACTTCAAAAACAGTTGTTAATTTATTTCCTGTGGTCTATACTATATCTACGAAAAATATTAGTACATTTTCTCCATTAAAAAAAAGAGTATTTGTCGCAACAATGGTTATCTTTTTAATGGATTGTAAACAAATTTTGAAAATACTCTTAATATCGGAGAAACTGAATTGAACCTCATTAAAAGTTACCGACTTTTTCGTTAATAGTATATTTTTTCTGATTCAAAAAACGGAACCCTAGTGACTTATTTTTATCAGTAAGTATTAATAAACAATGTTTAGGTTCAGAGTAAATTTACGCTAAAATTGCAAATTTTTGTATTAGTCCAAATTCATATTATACATAGAATAGGCAATATTTCTAGGAGTAAATATTACTGTATATTTACTCCTAGAAGGTTTGGCTATTCTCTGTTTCATAATATGAATTTTGAGTAATACTAAGTGCAGTCAGCTATTCTCTGTTTCATAATATGAATTGTGGCAGTCACAGCGTTAATTTACTCCAATTTTAGTTAGATTATATCAACAATAAATTTTAAATACAAATAGGTACCTTTAAAAAAATGATAACTTTCTTCTATTACTCTTATATTAATATGTAGCATGTAGTTTTTTAGTTTACATTTAGCGTAGCAAAGCGAACTGTGATTAATTAAAGGAATACCTGCCCTAGTAAATATTTTACGTCTAGTTGCAGAAAACTATTTTTTTTTATATATTATTATACATATCATCTGGCTTACGATATTATTTATTACACAACGAAAAAATCTACGTTCCTGCAACTGGATATTTATAATACTAATACCTACTGAAAGTAAAACTCATATAAATGTCAACTTAATCAAATTAATATATATAATAGACCTTTACCTCTTTTTAGGTTCTCTTCTTAATTTTTTTCATTTTATATCTACTAAACTATAGTTACAGCAATCGTATTTTATTTTTTCGATCTTTAATATATTTAAGAAATAAAATCTTTATTTTTTGTAGCAAATTTCTTGACAGTTGGTTACTTAACTACCGCGTACTGAAATTTACGTTCGAGATTACCAATAGTAAATTTTACATCAAGTTTTTCTTTAATTTCAAAGGAAAAATGCATTAATTAGTATGAAAAATCTTTTTCATACTAATTATAATGCATTCTTTTTCTTTTGATCTTTCAATGTAAAGAATAGTGTCTAATCTATTCGTAATAACAAAAAAAAATATTGTAGTCAGTCATTGTAATATTTATATAAAAATATACACTTTGTTTGAAATACCAAAGTATAAATCAAAATAATTAATAATATCCAATATCTGAAAAAACTTTTAAACGGTTTCATCGCGTTTTTATTTAGTTTTAAACTAAAATATAAGAAATCAATAAATATCCTATATTTTTTCTTGCAAATATTATTTAAGGTGATTTTGCAATTAGAACAATTTTAAATTGTAACTTGATTAAGATCTGTTACTTTATATAGATATGATAAATTAATTAATTTCTATTTTACAAATTTTACAATTATGTTACTAATTTTATTATTCCATTTGATTGCTCAAATAGGTATCATAGATTTTACGAACCATGAAACTGTATATAAATCGGCTTGTTATTGACTGAAAATAACTCACATGGTTTTGGGTTTAAATCAGTTGAATTGATTTTTTTATGATATTAAATAAAATTCGAAGTACAAATATGACTTTTATTTAACACTTTAATTCTTGGTTTACTTCTTTTACTTCTTGTAAATATTCTTAGAATAAAACGAAATATAAATACTAATAACGGATACGCATAATAATTGCGGAGGTTAAAAATTTAATTTATACTTCCAAAACTACTCAAAGTGGTAATTGTAATTGTAACGATCGACAGTGAACGTAAACGACAAAAAAACTTACACTAAGCGCTCTTTTTTGACGTAAAGCGTCAAGATTCGTGAGCGCGTTAAGATTTTAGTACGGAATCCGGTACAGCGCCCCTAGCGGTAACTACCAAGAAGTACAAATCTCCATACAAATACTTAATTTTTCTATTGAATGGATAGATTAACTAAGCTTGTAATTTAAGTTAGATTGTCTTCTAATGTAACTATAGGTATAGGAATTTACTATGTATAATAATGACTGATAGATAACATGCTACGATATTATTTTAACCTCTACTAAGTACGATAACATTGTACCAAATCCTTATACTATACAATTTAATCGGAAAACTTTTTTGTATAATCATTAAAGCTAAAATTTATTTAAACTGATAAAGTCGTTCGTGATCAGTAGTTAACATAATATTAATTAATATTTATCATAAATCCAAATTATATTTTAATTGAATTATTATAAAAAACACACAATCATTCTGAATGAGTCACTTAAGCTGAAATGGATAAAGGTAAACGCAGCGTAAATACTGTCTGGATAAAGTGGAATTATCAAACTGTAAGTTTAACTGAATTTTTAAAAATTCACGCTGAAAGAAACAGCTCTTGACACAATCAATACATAAGACATAATAGGACGTAGTATTATGTCCGAAATAAACATGAAACCCAAGAACTTCATGATAAGGTAAGGTATCTGACCCGACAATTCAAACCTAAGACCTGGTCAATAGAAAATTCTACTAGCGAATAAATTACAAAAATATGGGACATAGTAAAATTCTAGAAGGACTACTGTACTGCTCGATTGAGAAGATTTCAATAGCGGGGCCGAATTTGTTATCAGAATTGAATCGATTTCGTATATTTTTCTAAAAATACATCACATTCAATAATGTCTTATAGCAATTCATACGGAAAATTCCTAAAGCCGACCGATATGTTCGGCGTGTGTGTGCGTTCACCTTAACCAGAAACCGATTGCAAATCTCGGAATATCCATCGTTATCAGATAAGTTAAGTCCACGCGATACTGACAAACGTGAACGAACAGTTGATCAGTCGAAAACACTAAAATGGGTGCGAAGAAATATTTCAGAAATCAATTTAGTTTGAAAAGATTTAGTTTAGAACATGAGGAAGCATGGGACTTCTATTTGTGCTGTTGGCAAAGGAATCGGTCACCGTTTCCTTTACTGTGTCTAAGGTTTCTAGTATTCGTAGGATGTTTGAGTATTCTTATAACATCTATGGTGATGACGGGACAGCGGGTGAACTTCGGCTTCTGGTTCATATATATGACGCATTGGGGACTATTCCTCATCACTATTACTGGGGGACTCGCTTTCGCCGTATCAGCAAGGGCGTACTTTCGGGGACCTATTGGTAAGTTCAATTTCCAGATATTTTGTTTATATAAGGTGTAATATTATTATGTGCTAGGACGTCGTGGAGTGAATGAGTTAAGTATACTGACCAACTTTTACTATGAAAGCAACACTGAAATCGGCTGTTTCATACATTGATGTGATGGTTAGTATTACTAATTTGTATGAAACTACTGATTATTTTTTCGTGAATTCAGTGTGCACCCATAGTAAAATTGGTCAGTATACTTAACCCATCCATCTCATGAAATGTATATTTGTAGGAATGGAAGTAATGTGTAAAGATGGTACAACTTAAGAAAATATCTAAGAAATAATTGTGAATGGTTGTTATTGTCAAGACACAAATGCACTAGGCGAATGCATTATTACTTCCAATTTACAGCACGGAGTGAACCAGACGAAACTCAACCACAAGCAGAGTGGTAAGTGTAAGTTTTACGCTAACGCGTTCACTAGTGAGCGCGTTAAGAATTTGTATGGAGATTTGTAGTTCTTGATAGTTACCGCTAGGGGCGCTGTGCCGAATTCCATACTAAAATCTTAACGCGCTCACGATCGACAGTGAACGTAAACGTCAAAAAAACTTACACTAAGCGCTCTGTTTGTCTAGTTCGATCACGCCCTACTGGTAATAACAAATAATAAGTACCTATGAATTTTAAAAAAGTGCCTATACACATATTTTTAAGAAAAAGAACATAAAAAAGTTTCACTAACAGCTAAAGTTGGAAAAATTTCGATGATCGAATATTGGAAAACTGAAAATCATTCTTTTTTCTATGATTTCTAGACGTTACGATGAAATCACTTTTTAAACTTTAATAATTTCCATACATCATTATATTAAATTATATTTCATTAATTTTGCATTCCGAACACTATATTGATAAAGAAAAAAACTATAGTTGATATTGTAATAATTACAACAGATTTTCATTTTAA
This sequence comes from Diatraea saccharalis, assembly GCA_918026875.4. NCBI lineage: Eukaryota > Metazoa > Arthropoda > Insecta > Lepidoptera > Crambidae > Diatraea > Diatraea saccharalis. Next base: position 5,705,119 of record OU893340.1, on the reverse strand, counting down.
ACAAAAGTTTTTTTTTTGTCTGCTTATACATTACTTGTACATTAGTGCAAATATGCTCAATTGTAGCGAAATCTTGAATGATGGCAAGTTAAAAATCATATCTTTTCCCGACAGTATCCTTGTATATAATAATATAAACAAGCTACGTAATAATCTTAAAAATTACCTACTGAATCTTTGAAAATTGGTTCCAAGTAAAAGCTTTTTTTAAGTGTAACAATTGATATTTATAAAATTATAGAAAATAATTTCGTTATTATAGTCTTAGTCATCTAGATATTTTATTATTCAGTTAAATTAGTTAATAAATTGATATATATTTTTTTAAGTGAAATCTATGGTTTTAAATACAAATCAAATGAATATTAAATCTATTTCAGACTCTACATTCGGTATGCCGTGGTACTTGAAATGTTATTGGGTGGCTTATAATATGACGTTACCGGTAGCCTTCTTCATCACAATTTTTTACTATATTCTCCTGACGGATCTCGGTAAGACATCTTTTTATAAAAATCTTCTATGCACAAAGGTCTTAATCGGTTAATTATAATAGATAATTATTTACTGTCTAACCAGATTTCAGGCCAGATATAATATCGATACTGTGTATTTATCTTCAATCTACTTTAACAATAAGTTATCGTATTTTAATAATATGATTAATTACATTTATAAAAATAAATAAAGTTATTATTACACCTGTTAATGTCCCCGCTGCTGGGTCTCACGCCTTTCCAATGGATGGAGTCGAATCAAACCCAACAGCGAGAATGGACCCACCACGAGGGCCCATTGCAGATTGGTGTGTATTAACGACTGCAGATGCAGCTGGGATACATCTTTAAAAGGAGATCATCTTTAAACGGCTTAACGTGCCTTCCGATGCACGGAAGTGCTTAAGAGTATTTTTGGTCACCCATCCTGTGACCGGCCCTTACGAAAGTTGGTTATGAACCTTATTGCAGACCGAGCACGTTAGTAAACTACACGCTATCGAACTCTCCATAGTTTTATAAGATATTAAACTATAGAAATTCATAAACCGTCTAATTTTATTATAAGAAGTCGTTGTGGACAAAAATGTAAAGTTCTAAGATATTTTTTATAAACTGATGTCCTTTTAAAGATGTACTCTAAGATACCAATTTAATAGATAGAATACTTATTTCCTTAAGATATACAATAATATTCTGTATTATAATAACATTAGGAATTTTTAAATTTATACGCGACTAATAAAGAACATGCTCCTTTTTGGAAGTGAGCTAAAAACATAAATTATTCCAAAACAAAAAAAGATCTCATAACTGTTTAAATTTTTGTTACGTCAATAATCGTAAGTCAGTTTCAGAGAAGCCCATCCTCCACAGCAAATTATATCATTTTGTAACATTAAAGAAGGATGCCTTGCCATTTCAGTTGAAGAGTACTCAGTGGACCCGGTGTTGGACTTGTTCATCCACGGCATCAACTCAGTGCTGATGTTCGCTCTACTGATGACGTCACAGCACCCCTCCCACCTCCTGCACTTCTACCACGCAGTAGCGTTCGGGCTGCTGTATATGATCTTCGGCATCATTTACTATTTCGCCGGAGGAGTCAGTCCGTAAGAATGAATGAAAAATAGTAAACCCTAGTAGTTCGGTGGCGTAGTTGATAAGCGATCGTTGTCGTTAAGCAACTTTCGCAAGAGTCGGTCACGGGATGGGTGACCAAAAAATTATTATCTCGAGCTTCACGTTAAGACGTTGGTCCCGGCTGCATTTGCACTCGTTAATACTTTCCAATCCGCATTGGGCTGCGTAGAGGGTCATGGTCTATCCTCCTTAACCATCTATAAGGAAGGCCTGAGCCCCTGCAGTGGGGACGTAAAAGGGCTGATGATGAAACCCTAATATTTTAAGTTTTCGAATTAGTGGCACTAAGTGGGATATATTATATTAATATTATAAAGAGGAATGTGTGATTGTCTGTTTGCTTTGAATAGAACTGCTTTAAAAAACTCTTTCATCTACTAGAAGCTACATTATACGAGGATGCTATGGTCACCGATGTCGCGAACGATCTCTATATATTCTGGAGTACTGGAATCATTTGCTGTATAGATTGTCTTCTCCGAATTTTCGCTCCTAGACTCTCGACTACCGACCGAGTGTTAGGCATTGAAAATTACCTGCAATAGTAGCTAAACACGATTCAGTGCTTACCAATTTTTTTTATTTCAGGTTCGGTGACAGATGGATATATCCGATGATAGATTGGTCCAATCCAGGTCCAACTGTCGGAATAGTATTCGCATCTGCTGCGGGGCTGATCATCATGCATTTCCTCGTAGTACTCATTAGTGTCTTCAGGGACTGGATCTCTAAGAAATACGTGCGCAATATGAATTCTATGTCTTTGACGAGTTAATCTCATTTCCCATCTATCATATTTATAGAATGGCTAATTGTTGTAACAAAGAATAGAAAATGTAAAACCATAAGCCGATCAATCTTCTTTTATGCGTCGAGGAAATGCTTTAAGTATAGTCCCTGCCGTCTGACGAACGACTCTCTTCGCCGTCACCGGAGGCCTACCCACTAAATCTCCTACGGTGTACTCTCTGCTCGGGAATGAGATCTGGGAAGCCGTGTTCAGCTGAAAAGTAATTAGATCAAAGTTGCGGATTGATAACAAAAACGAAATTATATTTATAATATGTAAGTTATTATATTTGATCAATTTTGCATTCAGAATGATATACTGAAAAATATTTTTAAATGAAAAATTCTTAAAAATAATGCCCTTTGTCTCTGGCACTCACGCGTGCTGGCACAGAGTGGCACAGAGTGCCAGCACGCGTAGCATGAAGAACGCGAGAACATTTTGTCTTCTCGACCCGAGAAACTGACAAATGATTGCAGACAAAGCGTTTCTCGAGTTTGTCATGCTACGCGTGCAGGAACAGAGTGGATTTTAATGCAATTTTTATTAAGAATATTTTACTAAGTATCAAATATCACAGATTGATTAACCGTCAAATTGATCCTCTTAGATGGATGAGCCGGTATCAAAGCATATTAAGAACCACAATGCCCATTACTACTGTTAAAATATTTGCAAAACTCTTATAAAAAGCTAAGCATTGAGATCTAAAACAACAACTAAGAATAAAAACTTATTTCAAAAATAGAACGTCTTAAAACTTTAAAAAAAATGATAAATTCGGGCGGAGTTTTTTGTAAGTCATTAATTAAATGATAGGCGCCAACTTCAATAGCATTTTCTTAAATAAGTCGCTTTTGAGAAAAGTATTATCTATCACTTTTTTAAAGTGTAATGTCGGTTTAAATATTTTTTAAGATTAAGATTTCGATTGTATTTTTATAACTAAGAGATAGCTACATTCAAACAACTATATTGTATTGTATATTGACACGTACATTTTTGCAATATTTTATAAAAAAAAAATTAGGTATATTGAAAAATAAATTACGCTCCTTAACATAAGAGAAGGCTCTCTTGATATTGTCAAATAAGCACATTGTTCTTCTTTGATCACGTTAACATTTTCTTCATTCTACGAAATTATTTTGTCGCAACAGGACCACCCTGTTGCACAAATGTCTATTAAAATTAATTAAGTAATTAGTTTAAAGTGATACATTTTTAATTTTAGGATATTAATAAGAACTTTAAGCCTCATTAAACCTTAACGGAGATTTGAACAATTATGTGTTAGGATCGCATAATATACAAGGCCTTCATTAAATTTAGACATTGCGCCGCCTCTGGTAGTATTTAAAGGATGTTACACAAAAGCTGAAAAGTAAAGGCAACATAAAACTTTTGAGTGTAAAACTGTACATTTTATTTGCAACATAATGTTTTAAATATAATAAGCATTATTATATGTAATTCTATATTTGTTTTGCCTTACATCGTTGCATGAACATTCCAATCTTATACAAAAAAAAAACTAACAAGACAAGCAATTACATACTCATGGCAACAATAATGACAAACACTTTTTTATTGTAGCAATTAACTTGCTGGGAAGTTATTAAATGAGTTTTTACTATCTCTAGCATTACGTTTATTGTAATAACCAATAAACACTGAAGATGAGCTATAAAATCATACAATTGACATGCCGAATTACCATGATGTGGTGCTTGTGTCCTACAAGTGACTGTATTTTTACTGTTCCTGTTATGTTTGGAAAATATGAATCATTTTAACTTATAAATATTTAATAAAATAAATTTTATGATACTATTTTAGAAAATAACTAGAAAAAAGTAAAAAAAAATAGCAAAAATAAATATGACATTAAATTAGGTACAAGAAAGTTCATTAAAACAGATATTATATAAACATAAACGCACAAATAACAAAGATTGCCCAGACGCCCATAAGTTTTAGCTACCTTAGCACTGTGTGACGTCACATACGGTCAGTTGCAAATACGTCCATTAAGGTTTAATGATGCCTTTAAGCTCTTATGATCGTCAAATTTGTATGGGTAATGTCGCTTTAAACGAATGACAATTTTAATGTACAATACGTTTGTGCAACTGACTGTTAGTGTGATGAATTTGTAGGGAACATTTTCGGCCGATTAGCAAACTATTTTTCGCTGATATGCTACTGCTTCCACATTATCAGATATTAATAAACAATTTTTTATTTATAAAAAAGTGAACCTATAATAACTTTTGCATATAAACATTTTATAATAATCTTCAAAATTTATCTTGTTTAACGCATAACGAACCACAAATCAAGAATGGGTCTGGTGGGGGGGCAAGACTTGCTTCTCAAATTGGACAGGTTTAACTTTTTAAGATGTAGTATTTTAGGTAAAGCTTAAATGTAATTAGTATGTAATTAGGTACTGAAATAGAGCTAGTTTATTAAAATATTTTGAATGGTTTTGTATTTAAATATAATAAAATCACATTTTTTTTCTTATTATTTATATTTAATAAAACTTGCATTGACAATGCTATACCTATTGTTACTTATTGAAATAGTTCAGAAATTTACCAGTCCAGCACGCGTAGCATGACGAACTCGAGAACATTTTGTCTACACTCAAATGTCACTTTTCTCGGGTGCGTCCATACTATATCTCACTCTCGACCCGAGAAACTGACAAATGAGTGTAGACAAAGCGTTTCTCGAGTTTGTCATGCTACGCGTGCAGAGCCTAGTTGTGGACTCGAATCACACCTTTAGCACCTGCGATTGGTGATTTTTAAAGTATTTTTTTATCATAATTATAGTTAATAATACCCACAATAGAAACGCCGTTCTCAAGTGGTTAAATAAACATTATACCACAAATCGATTTGTCGTTTCATTCAACAAAAACGTTATGTTGCTTTTAGATAATTTGATTGTTTTTGAGATAGGATAATGCTTTAATCTGTACTGAATTTATTATCTTTATTTTATAAGTAACTAATATAACAATAAAACACAGCAATATCGGAACATTGATCTGACAAATTAAATAATCTGATAAGAAACACAACCGGGTATAACTTGAAATACAAAGGTGTAGTTTAAAATATTCTTAAAAATGTGTGTTTTAAAAAAATATCTCAGTCGACAATTCCAAGTGGATAAATTAACTTTACAACATGACGACGCGTCAGAGTTCTACCTTTCCTGTTTGCAACAGAACCGTTCACCGGTACCATTGTTATGTATCAGGCTTATACTGTTTTTAACATGTGTCGGTATATTAGTGATGTCACTGTTAGTGGACCATACGGCATTTTGGATAATATACATGACAAACTGGGGCGTCGTCATTATAACTGTCACCACGGGATTGGCTTTTGCCGTGTCTACGAGAGCTTTCTTGAGAGGGCCAATTGGTATGATAATCAGATATACTAAATAACATGACTTAGTTAGTTTTTCGTACCCAAAGGGTAAAACAAGACCCTATTGTGACCCCGCTGTCCGTCTGTCACCAGTCTGCATCTGATTGTTGAAATGTTCACAGATGATATATTTCTGTTGCCTCTATTAGAACTTATACTAAACACAATAAAACAAATATTTAAATGGGGTCCCCTACAGCGAACGTGATTTTGTATGTGTTTTTATAAATAATGAAATGAGAAGTAATTAAAAGGTCAGCCATAAAAAAATTTGGTTAGCCACAAAAATCAGTATTTTAATCGTTTGATCAGCATTTAAAGGTTTTGTATGCAAGAAAAATAAAACAATCGGCAATCCTTGTTTCGCAAATAATCTTGATAATGATCAGTAATTTAATCATATACAGTCAGCTTAAAATAATATGTGTATGTCAAATAAACAGTCTATCCCCAAAATAACTACTTGATCAGAAAGATTCAGGATTGGTCAGCAAGAAATATTTGTCCGGTTAGCAGTTCATTTGATCGGTTTGCGTATTTAAAGCATGGTTAGAAGAATAACTAATTGGTTTGCATTTTTATTGAAAAGTCTGCAATGTACGTTAAAACTGGGCAGAGCAAGAGTAGTCGCATGATACTAGTAGCCAATCGCGTGCGTGTATTGTCATTCGGTGTCTATGCGGCGATTAGTAGCTGTCAAATTACAGTGATAACAACTTGTTTTATGTTAATTAGTGTGAATTTTGATATTTTGCGAGTGTTATATGAGTACTGTAGGTAGCAGCCGGGACCGACGGCTTAACGTGCCCTCCGAAGCACGGAATCATCTTACTTTCGGACAATCAGGTGATTCAGGCCTGCAATGTTCTAACCAAACTGGGAAAAACTCACAAAGAAATATTTGAGAGTGTCCCCACCGGGAATCGAACCCAGTACCTTCGGATCGAGAGCTTAACGCTCTAACCACTAGGACACGGAGGCAGTTAATTTAATTAGTTAGTTTACTCTAAATACCCATTCATTATTTTTGTAAGGAATGCGCCCATTTTGCGCCAGTCATTATTGCTATTTTTATATGCTTCACAAAATTAGATTAGTTGCTTCCCTCTAAGTGCTGTTCAAAATTGTATTTAATATGCGTCACTCATTGCAGCTTATATGATTATTATGCTAATAAAAAATAATTACAGCCGTCCAGAATGTAAAAAATTGTCGATTGATTTGATATTGTTTGCTAGCCATGGTCTGCTGACCAATCATATATTTCAACTGACAGAATATATTTTTCTGCAATATTTTCTAGCAAAAAAGTGAATACTATGCTAACCCGTTAAATAACACCCATAATGAAATTAACATTCATACATATTATTTTATCGAATTAAAGTTCTATGCTTATATTTTAAAATCGGTGAACAGTTAACCGAACAGAAGCGAAACAGATATGCGGAGACCAAAGAGCGTACTTTTAGGCACTCAGCTATGCTATTTAGTAAAATCACAGCCTCGAAATCGACGTCGTCACAGCATAGAGCTTCAATGAAATAAAACCTTTATTATCTTTTCAAGTAGGTTTTATTTGAATGAACCTTTATGCTGTGACAATTATAATATAGTTGGACTTCGTGGCTGATTTTATTAAAGAATAGCACTGCAGTTCACCTTATCTTTTTTTAAACGTAAGGGATTGTTTTATGAACTGTCCCCACCAGGGGGTGTGGGACTCTCCACCCGCACGGACCCTCCAGAAGGTAAGTCGAAAGGCGGGTGGCATACCCACTAAGTGCCCTCCATGCACACTCTCAATTTCGGAGGAAAGGCCTGGAATTAAGCAAGGAGTGGTCCACACATAACCCCCGACACCTTGCATCCCCGGCAGGGCATCTAACGTACATGTATAGATGTTTAAATTTCAATTACTCGGCCGCTATTGATTATAATATTCAGTTAATATTTTCTTTATATTCTATTGATTACTTTCTCTATATTTTTCCAGACTCTACATTTGGATTGCCATGGTACCTAAAACTCTATTGGGCATCATACAACATCGGATTAACAGCCGCCTTCTTAATCACCGTTTTTTATTACTCATTTCTATATGAACTAGGTACGTAAAGTCCTTCACACAAAAAAAAGTATATATTATTCTTAATTTATTATTTAATTTAAGAATATGGCGTGTTTTTCTGAGTAAACATTGTTTATTTTTAGTTGCAAGTCAATCATAATCTTGATTTAAAGCAAACGCAAAACCAAGGGTTAATTCAACTACAATACTGACATGATATGCATTTTAAAGTTAATAAACCTCATTCGATTAAAACTTATTTAAAGTCTTAAGAAGATTGCCTGAGCCTTCTCTAGATGGTTAGATATATGTTACTGTACTGATGTTTCTTTTTTTATTTTAAATTCTCTAATAATTAAGTATGTTATATAACTTATTTTTAAGCTTGTTCTATGTACGCACATACTTACCTTATATAAATCTGCTGACTCCAGGAAATATTACTTTTATCTGCATTGTCTCAGAATTATTAATTCCAAGAGATCGTAGTTTTAAACATACAGCAAGAAACACTACGAGTATAAAAAACAATAAAATATTGCAGTTTTAGAGTCGGAGATGGAATCTAATCCCATTACCGATCTTTTGACTCACGGCATCAACTCAGTAGTTATGTTCCTACTATTGATAACGTCGATGCAGCCCTCGCACGTCCTGCATTGCGTGTACCCCATCGCTGTTCTGACAGTCTACAGCATCTTCAATGTCATCTACTACTACGCTGGAGGAGAAAATCAGTAAGCTTCTTAATTCTTCGTCATAAATCTAACGGGTCATCAACACTGAAGTTATTTCTTATAGTCAAACTGAAAGTCAAAACTGTTTTTAGTCCATTTTTTCTATCATTCATTCGCGACTTATTTTAACTCTGGAGAAAAATAGATATAAGAGACTTCATAACATTTTCGAAACAACATGGTGTAACATTATTGTTATTAATTAGTCACGAAAGGCATTCCCGCACACGAAACATGACGAACTCGAGAATGTTTTGTCTACACTCAAATGTTACTTTTCACGGGTGCGCCCATACGATATCTCACTCTCGACGCGAAAAATTGACATTTGGGTGTAGACAAAGCGTCTTTCGAGTTTGTCATGCTACACGTGCTGGTTTATTAAACGCTGCTTACGGTACGCGCCACGAAAGTAAACCCAAATGCAGGACTTAAGTGTAGTTTTATTATAACTTAAATAGAAGTTATTTATTGGTTCGTAGATTACTCGTTTTCCTTTCAAAGCTTTTTTCAAGGAAGACTTATTTCTTATTTAAATTTTTAATTTCTTCATAACGTCAAAAACATCAATTAATAAATGTAACATATATATATAATTGTAAACATTTTATCTTTTTTTAATACAATAAAATCTTTATTCGCTGTTGTATTTTTCGCGGGTGCATAAAATTACTACATCTAAGTATATGTTGTTTTAAACTTTCATGGTAATTAACAACATAATGATTGCTAAAAACGGAATTACTACCATGTACCTTATATTTCAATTAGTTTCTTCAGCTACTCCGTGATCATGGCGCCTGCAATTATCGGGAAGTTATGAAATATAAGGTGTACATGATAGCAATCACGTTTTTAACAATAAACGCATCACCTTTATTTTATTGACTGCCAAAAGAATTTATTCTCGGATGCAATCAGTACCTCCGATATTATTATCGTTTATTTATACCTTGGGCACAAATGGAGGCTGCTTTTTAAAAAACTACCTGTATTCCCTCAATTTTACGGATATACAGGTAGTTCTTTTTGTTTTTTTTTATCTAATCTCGTAGATAAAAGAATTTTGCGTCGGTCCAGTAGTTGCTGAGTCCATGCAAACAAACAAACATATTGTTTAAAAAGAAACATTGATTAAAAACAAACAACAAACAAACATTTATTAAAAACTTTCGTCTTTATATTATTGGTATAAATGGACTAGGAGTAGCTCGGTGACGTAGTGGATAAGCGCCGCGGCCCGCGCTCTTTGTTGTTAAGCAACTTTTGTAAGCGTCGGTCACGGGATGAGTGACCAAAAATATTACTATCTCGAGCTATGTGCTTCGTAGGGCACGTTAAGCCGATGGTCCCGGTTGTTTTACAGTCGTTAATACGCATATGCATACGCACTGGGCCAGCATGAAAGATCATGACCCATCCTCCTTAACCATCCATAAAGAAGGTCCCTCCGAAGAAGCTGCTGCGGCTGAAAATGAAAAAGAACATGAGAAATGTACTAGGTATTGTTAATTAACCATTCAGGAATTACTTAATTCGCTTAATGATTTAACGGAAACCGATTTGGGAAACACTTCATCGAACTAATATAATAGCATTAAAATTAAGAAATCTGTCTCCCTTGCTCAGATTGTTTAAGTTCATTTACTGTACTTTATGAATTCTTTATTGAATAATGACATTTTGACATACACAGAGAGTGTATATTGAGTACTTGAAGTTGCGTTGGCTGTTTATTTACAGCGACAGATTCTCATTATATATTATTTTTGTTTCAGTCTAGGTGACCGATTCATATATCCAATGCTTGACTGGTCGAACCCTGGATTGGCTACTGGAGTCCTCTTTGGATGCCTGGCTGGTGTAATAATACTACACGTAGTCATAGTACTCGTCAGTCTACTTCGAGACTACCTGTCTAAGAGATATGTACGAAATATATATAGCTTATCAATCACAGCATAATTAATAAACTATCTCACCTACTTGCTACATTATGAAATTAACTCTAAAATATAGGTACGGATGAGATACAGATATATTGCATCCGGAATAAAAAAAAATGTGTAAACACATAATATAATACCAATATACTTGCACACAATAAAACAAAAAACAAAAAAGTTATAGAGAATTACAAAAAAAGAGTATGCAGAAGGCGGCCTTATTACTAAGCAGCAATCCCTTCCAGACAACCTAAGAAGGACAAAAAATTTAAATGATAAAGATTATATGAGGTATTGGGTGCAACGATAAGAAGGATACAATATATATCATTATAAAAACTATATATATAAGGAGATAGAATTATGATAAGGAAAGGAAATGGCTCTTAACTTTATCGTCAAAAGAACTTAGTGAGCGAGATTTCCTGACATCCTCCGGAAGTGAGTTCCATAACCCTACAGCATATACAGAAAAGAAATAGGAGAAAAAGACGGTAGAATGACGAGGAATGTCTAAAGCGAGATTAGAAGATGATCGCAGGATAAACTGATATATATATATATTTGAAATAAATAAAAATACTTACCTGTAAGTAATCGAATAACGTTGTGCGTATTGTAATTATAAAACCAGAGATACCACTGTACCAGAGAGACTTTACTGTAATAGAATAAATACTATTAATACATGTTTAATTCCCGATTGAGTTTTGACAACGTACGAAGAGCCAACTAGATTAATGTTGTGTCTTTTTCAAAATAAAATAAATCCAACGTGTATTCAATAAAATACTATATTTCTTAGTCTAAATCTTTCACGACACAAGATTCTCATCTGTTTTGTGAAGATTTGTTTCTCTACATTTCCTTAAGAATTAATCGAGTAAGTAAAATTTTATTATAAACATTGTAAATAAACATAATCTACATTCGTATGTTTATTTGCGGGATTGCAACAATGTACCTTATTTATATTGAATCTTCGATATTTACGAAGTAATTGCGTGATCATGGTTTTTGCAACAGCGCCTAAATATTGAGAACTCAATAAAAACCCGGTACATATTAGTAAATATTACTCCAATGTTAACCATAAAATTTTGATATAAATATAAAGATTTTAAAACAGCATTTTGTTAATAATTCCGAAAAGTTTCTTAAGCATAGAGTCATGAGTAAGAGTGGTAAAATGGAACTGAACCTACTTCATTTCTGAAGGTCGTGCCCGTCTTGAAATGGGTCGGCAAAAAAACTGTGTAATTAAGACTGTTGCCGTTTGACATAATCAAGAAGTTTATATATTTTACACAATCATAGATCATAGAGTTTTTTTTATTGTTATAGATTCAATAAAAATCATATAAATTACTTAGAACGCATAGAGAAAAAAATATATAAATTAAATTATAATCTCGAGTTTTCCTTCATTTCATTTTCATTTTACATGTAGAAATTAATTTATTTTAATTTAACTTTATTTATTTATTTTTATTTAATCACTTGACATTGGTAGAATCGTGCGAAACGAAAATAAGCCATTATTAAAAGAAGAAGAAGAATTATAATGTCATAAATCATACTTTGTTTAACCTATAACATTTATTTTCAATAAAACTTACAATTTGAATTCATTATGATAGTATTTCGACGCAGTCGTCTAGTAATCGTAAGTAACACGCCAAAATGTCGTGCTTTAAATTATAACGCTTCAAAGTCGTTGAGCTTCAAACCACTTCAATGGCATTTGCTAAGCTGTGTCAAAAATTGTTTTCAACTTTAATTATCGATTTTCACTTTGAATATCTGGGAGTTTTTAGAAAAATCGAAGAAGAAGAAGCAGATTCCCGAAAACCTGCTTGAAGCTGATTTCTTCAATTCTACAGTCTCCAGTTATTCCAGGTACCTGTAGGAACTGAACAATTAGGTTAGAATTGTAAATATCTTTAAAGTTTCTTTTGAGAAAATTCCAAATTTCCATCCGTCTGCGAAAATTATTTGTATTTTCGTTTCAAGGTTACCTGTGATCACCAAATTATTAACTTACTTTAGAAATTGATATTAACTCACATTTTATATTCATATTTTCCACATACAAGCAAGCTAAAGAATCTGACAATTTTCATCTTATAATTTCCCAAAAGAATGATAAATCAAACTATCCTTTAGATAATATTTTTCGACTAGTCTCAATAATATTCTCAAAATTAATTTTGATTATGGTCGTTACAGTAAAAATCCAAAAAGAGAACCAAGGTCAATACCAGTGTACAGTTTTGGCACAACACGCCCTCGATAAAAGTAGTAATTCCAACTGATAACGATTTCCAATCAGTACTTGCGATAACAGAAATGTCCGAGTTCTGAACTAGCGAACATCATGACCACGATCAAGAAGTATTTCAAAGAAGAACTGCAATGGAGAAATTTAAATTTGGAACATTCGCGGCCGGCTGACTTCTACCTGAGCGTTTGGCAGTCGAACCGCTCCACGGCGCCACTCTTAGTGCTGCGGACGTTGCTCTTTCTAGCATCTCTAGGGATCACTGTGACGTCCATTGTGTTATATATTATTAATAGCTGGGTTGGATTTTGGTGGATCTACCTTACTCATTGGGGACTCTCTGTTTTAACGCTAGCTACTGGATTCTCAGTTGCAATATCAGCACGTTGTTACTTCTACGGGCCGATTAGTGAGTATTACTTTTTTTTATGTAACGAAATTTTAATTTTAAAACGATCTAAATGTCTCAGAATTCTAAGTAGACAACTATGTCATTACCCTTTTTATTTACGTAACTTAAACGTTAAACTTGTGATCAGTTAAGTCCGTACCGGTGAGATATGCACCTTTATCTGCATGACCTACTTTTATCCGATTCGATGTCGGTAAATAACGTTTTAATATTATAAGGAGGTAAGATTTGGTTTTTTGTTTGTATTTAATAGACGCCAAACACACTAGACCAATTTTAAAAATTCTTTCATCTACGGGAAGCTTCATCATACGCAAGTGTTATTGATATAATCGTTTATCCCACTAAATGATTATTATCTATACTTATATTATAAAGAGGAAAGATTTGTTTGTTTGCATCGAATAGGTACCCAAACTACTGCATCTTTAAAAGTTCTTTCATACGGGGTTGACATAGGTAGTCGCGAAAAAATAGCTAGTTTACTATATTTACCCATCTCACATAAAGTTTTCTACGCTTTTTAGGATTCCGTACACAAAGGGTAAAACGGATACCCTATTACTAAGACTTCACAGTCTGTCTGTCTGTCATCAGGCTGTACCTAATGAGCAGTGAAAGTTATACAGTTAAAATATTTCTATTGGCACTTCAACAACGAATACTAAAAATCAAAATAAAATAAATATTTAAGGCTGTTCCCATACAAAAAGCGTGATTTTTTTTGCTCGTTTCCGGCACGCAACCTTTCGTGCGCGAGTATGACTTCCACTTGGCCGGTTTTTTTATTTAGGGGAAACTATAACATAAGCGGGTAATATACTCTATAATAAATTACTCGAGCAAAGCCCCGGGATAACAGCAATGCTACACGAAAAGAGTGCCGTGACCCATAATTTAGAAACATTTAAAATTTATTTTTCATTATACAGGTGGTGAATATAGATTGCCGTGGTATATCAAAGTGTACTGGGTGCTGTTCAATATTGCAGTACCATTATCATTCCTCATTACATTATTTTATTGGACAGTACTATTTGAAGGTAATGTCATTTCCTAAATAATTTTGACATATCTATTCCTTACGAATGTTCCAATTATAATGCTAATACAAATTTTTATCTCGCTGCTTGTCCCACAAGGTCCTGTATGACATATAAAACTTCCTTTTGAATTACTTTTTATATTGATGTAATCCGCGTTAAAATATTAAATAAGACATCAGGACGCGACTATATCTTATAGTCTTTATAGACGTTGGTACTTATATTCTTTATGAAAATCATTAAAAAAACACCTTGTCCCTGGCACCCTGAGATATTTTAAGCATTTTTTGTTGAAATTAACCTACATTCGATTCAAATAGGGGTATATATATCGGCCAGAGTTTTGAATGACTGAGAACTATAATGAATGAACAAAAATTTTGACAAGAAAATACAAAGAACAAATAATATAAAGAATTAAAAAATATTTAATTGGGTGCATGTACTCTACAGAATTACTAACTACTACCTACCTAAATGTATATACTTAACTTATTAGTAATTTGTTGTTCAATTCAATTCTTAGGTAGGTTACAATACTAAATGTATGCCAAAAGAGTGTCATTGTTCAATCCAAATTTTAATATATATAATAGGGTTGTTTATAACAAGTGAAAATACCTACAGGTTTATGTTAGGTATTTTCGGAAATAATAAATCATTGAAAAAATAAATCATTTTAACTCATAAATATTTCACAAAATAAATTTTACATTTACACTGATACACACTGATTTAGACAATACTGATTCAGAAAATATTACGTTTTGAAAAGTAGTGAAAATTATTTTACAAAAATTTGATAAAATACATGAAACATTAAATTATTTACATAAAATGTAACCACTTTCATTAAAATAACTATAGCATAATCGCACATTTAACAAAAATATTAAAAGGATGGCTCAAACACCCACATATTTTTCACAAGGCGAAAAATATTTGGGTTTTAAACATTTTTCCCGCATTTGTTAAGAGTGTTTCCGCCTTTTCGCCCAACGACCAGAAGTGCCACAAGCATGGCACCCTATCTCCGAAACCACCAAGCAGACATGCTGTTGCTTCTACATTATTTCTCAGATATAATTTATTTTTAAATTAAAATCAGTAGTCAAATAGCCCTTGTTGAAAAATCTTCATTTATTAATCTGTTTTTGTCAAAAACATGAAAAGCATAACAAACCATTGTTCTTTTTTTTTTGTCAACACATTTTCAATTTTAAAATCTTGTTTTTATTTTTTGTAGCCAATATTGAGGAAGAACTAAATCATGGACATGACGTTGCTGTGCACGGGTTGAACTCTTTGATAATGTTCATTCTGCTGATAACGTCTTCGCATCCAAGCCGCATACTGCACATCTACCAGCCACTAGTCTTTGCTGTTGTCTACTTCCTGTTCACACTGTTCTATTACTTAGGCGGAGGCGTAAACAGGTAAACATTCAAATATATAGCTTTAAAAAGCTTCATTAGAATTAAATGAAATGGAAACCGGTGGAGTACTGAAAATCCAACAACAGGTTTGCATTACATTGTTCTAGTTAAATTTTTACCGCTCCAGTGATGAATAATACTGACCCGTATTATCAGTGTGACTGCTGAATATTTTAAGTATTCTTATGAAAGATTTGAGCAAAGTTTGTTATTTAATTATTTAAATATCGAATATGTTTTTTTTAATGACCTATAATTTAATTACAATGTTAGATATCATATGGTAGCTCATGGCATGCATCTATATTGTTTTCAATATTAGCAGCGACTTGTAAAAAATAATTTATAACTATTAAATTATTACACTTAAAACCTCTCATAAAATCATTTATCGGATGTTAGTATTGTACCTACTATATTTACGGCCTACACGCGTAGCATGACGAACTCGAGAACATTTTGTCTACACTCAAACGTCACTTTTCTCGGGTGCGTCCATATCTCACTCTCGACCCGAGAAACTGACAAATGAGTGTAGACAAAGCGTTTCTCGAGTTTGTCATGCTACGCGTGCTGCTTACTATAAATCATTGAAGAAATGTATAGGTAGTAGGCAAAAATATTACATTTTCAATACCAAAATATAACATTAATTATTCATGAATGAAAGTGTCTAGTACGTTAACTGTTGAATAATGCGACAGTTTAAACAGGTAGCTTATTTGAAATTATGAATTTTATTAAGAGCTAGTAAGTTTCTCTCGCTCGTTAATAATCTTCTCCTTAGTGAAGGAAAAACAAAATGCTTTAAATTTGTACTCGTTCGTAAAAATATTAGTTTTTTTTTATATAAAAAGTGATGTACACACAAATTTAATACAATAAATAAAAATAAATTAACGGTGCCTGTCACTAGACTGCAAAAAGTTAATAACTCATTCAAGGGTCTTTGTGTGCGCTTCTACAATAACGTCCCAAGCAAAATACAACAATTAGATATCATGCAGTTTAAATCTACTATTAAAAAATACTTATTAAAAAAGCTTATTACAAGGTATCCGATTATATAACAGATAAGAACCCTTGGACTTGAGATGATCCAGCAACTGGATAGGTGAATACTTCTAAACTCATTATCTTGTTTCCATTATTATTAAATGACTATGTTATCATTATAAGACCATAGGATTTTTTTTTCTCATCTATTTATAATGTATTGATCTGGTAATGACATGGTTTTTGTAAATTAGCCTGCTGATACATTAAACCAATACTCAGATAACAGACACATATATTCTTTTAAATTGCGGACACAATTATAACTACCTTCTTGTATGTTCCAACAGAATGAACCAGTAATTTCTTTTTAGGTGAATATTCCATTTTCTTATCGAAAGTGGTACCGAAGTACAAACTTCTGTTACAAGTATTTGCCTATTCAATTTTGTAGCAATATTTCGTACCACATAACTACCACGCCATGTAGCCTGAACAAAACCTTAATCTAGTTTATCGCTTTAAGCAGAAAAGTTTATTAAACAAATCCAATATTTTTCGAGAAGTATCAAAGGCTGACTATACTATAAATATTTAAGCATAGCTATAATGAAAAATGTTATATACTACGACAAAGAACTTCTTATGATTTTTCACTGGTTAAATGTAATAAATAGGTACTATTAATAAATAAGAGCTACAACAGCACACCTTATTACAGACACATATAACTAATGAAAACAATGGTCATTGTTTTCCAATTTGTGGATAACAACCTAACGACTGTTTTCCCATTAGTTCGCTACGAAACAAAAGATAGAACACGAAGGTAGTTAGTTATTACTACTCTCTGATAACGTTTGTAAATATTCATAAGGAGGTTATAGAACTACGTGCAGTAAAAGGTATAGTAGTTCATACAAAATCATTTTCATTTCTGATTTTAATCCTTTGCTAATAGAATTCAAAATCGATTTTTAAACTTCAGCAATTGCGCTAACTTAGTGAGCTGCTATATGTACCTATAAGTGTTTAGTAGCTTAGTTTAAACATTATAATAACATATCAGTACAGTTGTTTGAAAAATAGCTAACTACAATATCACCAATATGTAGGTACTGGATTTATATAAACGAAGAAATTGTTTTCCTCTTCGTGTATTTTAAGATGTGACCTCACCATATTATTTATTCTTAATGACTGGCAATAGATGGCGCTAGTTTCCGAATTAGAAACAAATCCGATTTCATCACCACACGCAAAAGATACATCATTTCACTTAATGCTCTTTTCAGAGATTATTTCAGAACAAATAAAGCAGTTCACGATCAAATCGAAAAATGGCAAATCCAATGTGTCAAAATCATTAATTCGTTTTTTATCTAAAGTATACGTGTTCCGTGCTTATGACACAATAATATTGATGGAAGGACTGTGTATTTTCCCTATTAAATTCTCCTGACTTTAAAAAGTCGATAATGTCGGAACTATATTTAGCTGTCCCGCTCCACTCCGCATGGATCGGTTTCATTATATTTAGTATGGGAGTGATTATACAATCAAAGTCCCGATTTAGAGTATATCTGTATATATAAAAGGTAAACCTGACTGACCTATTTAACAACGGACAAGCGAAATTTCTGTACCTAGAAACTTGATTTGGTACAGATGTTCCTATCGTGATGTGAGCACTGAGTAAGAAAGGATTTTTAGAAATACAACTCCTAAAACCCAGTTGCATAAACTTTCATTAAAATTGTCAATAGTTTAAAGCGACATTACCGATACAATTTTTCAAATTTTGAACATTCATAAGCGCTTAAAGTTGTCATTAAATTTAATGGACTTTTGTGCAACTGGGCGAGAGTGAAATAGGGGGTGAAGTTTTGTATAACATAAAACCACGCGGGCGAAGCCGCTTTCGGAAAACTGTGAATTGAATAGATTTATTTATTAAGTGAACATACTAAATATGATTCCTTAAATTTAAATTAAAACTAATGAAACCCTGACGGACGTACCACCGTTTCACTTAGTATCACCATAGACTAACCCTGACCATTGATCTTATTCCAGAGATGGCCAACCATTCGTGTATCCTGTGTTAAACTGGAATAAAGCCGGACAGACAGTCGGTGTGGGTGTTGTTACTGGACTACTGCTGATTCTGTTGTATATCTTGGTGGTCAGCATAGCGCTGGCACGGGACGCGGTCTCTAGGAGATTTGTCAAACCTAGGACCAGTGAACCGCCTGAAGCTGTGCCATTGAGACAACAAGGACAATCCGCTGTGTAAATTATGATATCTCGAATACTTTTTTATTAACTAACATTATTAATTAACATTATATTATTGGTCAGAAATTTTAAATTATTAAAAGTTAAAACGCCTATTTATATAAGTATGAAATACTTAAGAAAGATATTGTCGTTGTGTCGTCGTGAAATACTAAAAAATGATATTAATGTTATTTTGGATGGAATGTTTAAACAACTATTCCTCTTTATTTAATAAATAAATAAAATTAATAAATAATATATAACGTAATTTGTAAAATGAGTTTTGAATTGAATTACTGAACCATTAAAAAATACACAGCGTCTACAGCAAGCAAATATTGAAACAATTTTTTGTGCCTTTTTTTTCAATAAGTCTAATGTATTTAAATATTGTAGGTTAGCAGTGTCACTTTAACCGTCTCTCTAAATAAGTACATTCGACATAATAAAATTGTATTTACTTCGAAAGTAGGAAGATAGAATGGTTTACCAAATATAACATCTCATGCTTTGGTTGTGTACAAAGAAATATCGTCCAAATACATAAAAATCAATAATTTACCTGTAAAATTCTCAATTATTCCAAATAAAGAATTTACTTTAAATTCTTAATTCATAAACTGGGTGTAAGAAAAAAATGGCAAAATTGAGAATTTTAGAGGTATATAATTATTGATCTCAGACCTTACTTAAACCGTCTTAAACGTCACCTAAACAGGTTTTCGTTTCGGATTTTAAACTTTAATAAAAATAGGACTTTTTGTTACGTGAAACGTAAAAAACTTAATTTATTGAGAACAATCAGTTGAGATTTTGCGCTTTTTTAAATCAGAAACCGGTTGTAAGTGTATACCATCTACCTTTTTATAGGGTAATTTGATAAATATGTGTCATTTAGGGAAATGAAATAGTTTGCATCTAATTAATTCAAATAGTTGTGTTAATATTCAACCAAAACTAAAATAAGCTAAGTGATATTTAAAATAATTTTTACGCGCTTGTGTGTGTCTGTATTTTGAATTCTTTTATTTAAGTATTTGTTAGTTTTATTTTTTATTATTTCGATTGTAGGCAAAGTGAACATGTAATGTAAAAAATTAATAACTTATTTATATCAAATTGATATTAAATGTCGGTTAACTTTTAATTAGTAGTAGTCATTATAAAGAATACAGATTTTTTTCTGAGTAATTGAGTTTTTTTCCCTTTTAATTATAAAATAGCACTAAAGTAGTCAAAACTCCAGTTTTATTGTTTTAATTACAAACTGTAAAATCCCTTCAATCAAATGAGTTTTTATAAAACTTACTTTTCAAGCTGTTGCAACTGTTTTTGCTTTAAGAGCAAATAATTTTCATAATTATTTCTTCAATATTTCCCTGGTATTGAACGGTTCTTTTAACGGTAGCAAAGAGTTTGAACGAAAGATATTAAATTTCGATACAGTTATGCCTTAATTTGTTTAAGATTACGTAAACTATAGTGAAAAGTGAATGGTTAGAATAGCAAATCGATTTGATAATTATTACCAATTCGTATTATGAATTCGTCTTAGACAACAAAATCGATTAGTCCTATGTATAAGGCAAAGAGTAAAAGTATATATACATAAATCTTTGATCAAAGGGTGTAATATTGTTATGTTCCAGGACTTCGTGAGGTGGATAACTTAAATGTACTGAACAACTTTTACTATGATAGCAACACTGATGTCACGAAAAAAATATCAGCTGTTTCATACAAAATTTTAATACCTACAATCGCCAGCAGTATGAAACAGTTGATTATTTTTTCGTGAATTCCCACGACCCCACGATGTCCTGGCACATAATGATATTACACATTATATATACCATTAGTCCATCTAATTGCCTCTGATAGAATTTAGTATTAGAGCTTTGTAATGATGTAAACATGCTTTTGAAGAAGCAAAGGAGCAGTGATCTAAAACGCCATGGATTTATTAGTTTTATAGATGGTTTTTATTGGCGGTATTTTAGTTGAACAATTCACATATATCTTGCTCCACAATTCCAATAACAAAATTACATGTGATAAAGAGAAATAATAATCAGGCCCGTCTTAAGACAACAAACGCCTGGGTGCAAGAATTACAGGGAAAAGTGTATGTGTAAAAAAATATTTTTCTTTATATTAAAAAAAAAACAAAAATTGATAGATATTTCAAGACTCGTTGTTCAGCGTCAGCGGTTGAAAAATATAAAAAATATTGAAATAAAATTACAACTTTGGGGCATGTTTGCCCCAAAGATGCAATCCTCTTTCCGTCATGAACAATGGCTTGTCCAGTGCCGGGTTTTTCTGAAGGAGTCGGTGTTTTGAAGGGAAAATAATATTAAAATGGAATTTCATCGGTAAGCAAACGTCGACCGCTAGTCGACGTGGCTCCTCCCCCCCAACGACTCAAAATACGCCGGAATGGTGAGTGCGTCATTACCTACCTAAGAATGCACGGACAAGTTTTAGGGTGACAAAATAAAGGTGTATGTTAACGTTGTTCAAGCTGACTATGTAATAACCCTATTGACGAAGATACCTTGTATAGTATACCAGAATCTGATGGCACAAAAACAAAAGAAACAATCTTGATTTTCATATGGCAATGTCAATTGTCAACTATTGATAACTATTATGTCAAAGTGTAAATTGTTATGAATATTTGCGAAATTATCAATTTATTTTGAGAAAGGACATTTATTGTCATTCATTGTCTATACATCGATAGCCCCAAAGCGCAATAGAAATAAAAACATATTGTCATATTTGGAATCACTAGTAAATTATTCAATCATATTATTACGCAAAAAATGTATTACTTTTTGAGGTTATAATTTGTTTGGAAAACCACCAAGAGATGGCACTCTAAGTACATGTGATTGATGCCTATATTGTCGAAGAAAAAAAACTCAACTTCAAGTCGGGTTTTCGTCGTGACGTGTAAAAGTTTCTAAGTCAATAGAAAAGTAAATCATTCTAATATTTAAATAATTATGCCCATTGATAAGCTTCAAATTAAAATACTTAATATGAAATGAAATGAAATTTAAATATCTTTATTTATTTAAGTAAGCTTGTTACAAGCACTTCTGAATCGTCAAACGTCTTTTAGCTGACAAGAAGAACAAGCGAAAGAAACTTACCAGTTCTTTATCATAAGTAATGACATGTACAAAATCATGACATTACCAAAATTATATGTATTATCACAATAATAAATACAAGGTTCAAAGTCTGGTCTTAGTTTGTACATATAATTAGTCGTTATAGAACAAAGCGAAGGCTATACTTTTGGATAGCCTTTTGGATTTTTGGACTTTTGGATTTTGAATCAATTTAATTTAACGTTTTTGTGTTTAATGCTTTAAAAGTAAAGTGATAAAAATAAATAATCTTTTTGATCTGACGTGTAAATAACATCCATCTGACTCAATAGAATTTGACTATATTGAATGTGAATGTTTTTGAATAACTATGTTACTGTTAAAGCACTTTTAAATATTAATTTTGGATCGCAGCTTGTCCATATCGAATTATTATTTAATATCGATTTAATTAACAAGAAAAACTATGTTTGATCAATTTCGCATTCAGAATGCTATACTGAAAATTATTTATGAGAATACGCTCTGTAGTAAGGAAAAGTAACAAGTGCGTCAGTCCTGTTAGGTCCTGGGTAGCTCAGCAATAAACAATCCATAAAGTATGTCTTCTTTTATTTATATAAGTTAGATTCCGGGTCAAGTAAAATATTATTGAGTTTCCTCTGGCGGGTCGAGTGCTGTTCAATCAAAACATTAGATGATGGTAATATAGAGTGTACAGATGTATGTCTGTGCACTATTAAATCTTATTATGTCTCACCAGATATGTAATCTATGTTAAAATTTGCCGAGATCGTAATTTGCTTAGAATTATGTTCAATGTTATAAGGCAGTTATTGAAAAGTGTTTAACAAATTACAAATATTACAAGTATCAAGTCGTCTTCATCCTTTTTCCCAATCAATGATAATTCTGGTACACCTACACAGTAAGACAAGGAGCGGATTCCTTTCAAAAGTCTGACGGACGCATTCATAAAGCACCGAATACGAATATATACAAAAAATATAAATCTATTTCGAATAATAATCATTTCAAAGAAAGGTCGTGGTTTCCAATCCCATCTCAGGGTGCCAGTGACCAAATGGATTTTTTAATATTAAGAATAAGAAAAACTATGTTGTTCGTGAGTTTTGCTTAAATATACTCCATCTTGTAGATATTTCCTCTGAGATGTAAACACGTAAACACTCTAAAATCTATGCCTAAGAGCATTATGGGCAAGAAGTTTATATATGACTTATATAAAATATCTAATATTTCAATCTTTGATATATAGGCTATGAAATGACAGCTAGTGGCAAGGAGACAGATGTTATCATAGAGTAATTAAGAAACTACCACAAAGAGTAAAAGTATATAACTACCGTTTGATCGTTTTTTACTTTAGCCACCTAGTATTTGCAGATATTAATTAAAGTTTGTGAAAAATCGTGTTTAGAACTTCCTTGGAAGCAGCTGAGCGAAAAATAAAAAAATAACCTTATTACCTCATTTTATGAAACCGAGTTAAAATTAGGCTACTTTGAAAGAAGTCCAAAATCTAAAAAACTCATGGTATGTTTTCGTGTGGTGACTACACGAAGACACGATTAATAAATTCCGTCTGTAGTGCAACATGTTTATGAAATAACCAATGTTAAATGAAAATGTATCTAACGTAAGTAATTTATATTTATAGTCAAATAAAAATTAAAATTCTCTTTACCCAAATAAGTAGAAAAATATTTGTAGCTGTTTTGATTAGATACTTTATCTTTTTATTTTTTCTTTAGGATCTATTTCATTGATTTACTACCTTGTGTTTTCATAAGTTTTAGGACAAAATGAAAGTTGCATAACTAATTAACTTATATTTCAAAAAATTTCAGTAACCATTAAATAGATAAACAACAGTAAAATATATATTTATTCAAAATGACCGACCTTGTTTTGAATATAGGCTCTTAGACGATTTGACCAGTCATCTATGGCGGCACGAATCTTTTCTAGCGGAATTCGATTTGCTTCTCGAACAACGGTTCGCTTCAGTGACTCCAAGTTTGGGTGGGACTTTCGGCAGGCCCTTCAGTCAAAAAGAATAATCCAGTGGGTTGAGGTCGGGGCTGGAGGAGGGCCGATCGTCCGCCGCAATGAAGGCCGGCACATTCTCCCTCAACCAAGCTTGGGTGCTTTTTGCCTTATGGGATGGCGCCGATACTTGCTGAAAAACGCAATCTGAAGATCGGAATCGGAAGATGAATGCGCGAGACATTCTGTGCAGAAGCTGGGACATCCTTGCTAGTTTTAGCGTACACTTTATTGTTTTGTTGCTTGAACTTTTCTTCGACAATAAAAATATTGTCGTCGGTGAAGAGTATCTTCCTGGCATCATGTCTCCTCAGTAGTAATGGACAACGTTCACGTCGTAACTTACGAAGACGATCGCTTAAAAAGTGAACTTTTCTACGGCTTTTACCTTAAGATCATATTTCAGTATTCTATTCACTGAAACGCGCGAAATTTTAGTCTGCAGAGTGAGTTTCTTCTGAGTGCAACATGGATTTCGGCGAAGTTCGCAGGCGTCCTCATAGAGCGTGGTCGATCACTCCTTTGACGATCTTGCAGAGAACTTGTCTCATTGTACCGCTGTATTGAGTAATAGACCTTACAAGAAAACTTTTCAGCTCGCGGAAAATCTACATCGGTTTTTTTCCCCGCCTTAAATAGCGAAATGACAGTTGCACGTAATTATTTCGTTCCCTCCAAAACGAGAAATTATAAACAAATAAATTTGCGATACAAGTAAACTAAAAGTTAACATTTTATTTTATTATTTTACAGTAAGTAGTTTATCTGAAAACTTATAAACACACGAGATATAATGATATATTCAAAACCTTTTTGCTTTAAGAATGGACACAGCTATATAATTAATTTTCCTTTGTATTAATTCATAGGTACTTTATTATAAATACCAAAAAAAAAGACTTGACAATGATAGCATATTATGTGGTATAATCAGCCGACGAATTAGGTGGCTTGGCTGACTTTCGATCGGCCGAGTAGTAGAACGTAACGTTCTGTAATACGATTGAACGAAAATCAGCCGACTAATTAACTGTCAATTAATCGAGAATACCGAAATTTATTGGTAGCATTAGAAATAAACCATAATAAATGTTGTGGGTGATTTTATTTAAAACTCAAAAACTCCTTGTTATGTAATGAATACAGGACTGACTGATTAAAAAGTTAAAAACAAACTGCTTATTCGCAACTGGGTATTAATGGTCCGTATGATCCAATATAGGAAGCTAACGTACGTACCCATTACGCAAGTGGGTTAAGCTTAAACTTTCATCATAAATTCTTAATACTAATACAATTAAACGATGACAAGTTATACCGCGATTCAGAACCCACAGCGTCATCTATCGAAATGAGAGTAAGCAATGGATTTGATTGTTTTAGTATTATTTTACACTAGCTTTCACCAGCGGCTTCGCCCGCGTGGTCCCTAAGGGAATGTTTAGTGGGATTAAAATCCTATTAAGTCAGCTAATAATCCTAAGTCAGCTAATATCCTATCTGTATACCAAATTTCATGAAAATCCATTCATTAATTTCGGCGTGATTGACCGACAAACATCCAAATAAAAAACTTTCACATTTATAATATTAATAGGATTTCGAAACTTTTTTGCTACTATAGTTAATAACAACATAAAATAATAAACAACAGAGTTATTTTGGTCCTGTAGGACATGTGTTAGGTTAGAAATTTTGAGGTTAACTATAACAGAGAAAAAACTAAATCAACGGGATGGCGACTTTTAAATCAGCCGTCTTTTTGAACGGTTCATATATCGGAATGATTCAACTAGAAAACTAGGCGTGCAATTGAATAGCGCCATTCAATTAAATGGCTAGTCGGAAAATTGAACGAGTGGATACGATAAATAAACATTGCAATCCAACCTCGCCAGGCACACCTCGCAATGTGGAGACGTGTTTGTGGAGAAGTTAATGCCTCAAGACTATAACTCTGTCAAACCTTTCGAGCAGCCTCTCAATGTGGCACAGTTCTTCAGAAACCTTTGAATATACTCATTAATTTTAGATAGAAACATTAATTTTACTGAAAAAAAAAACTATTAATAAATTGAATAGCCTATTAATAAAGGCTCATTTGTTTTTCGTCTTAAGATGCGCTCAATTTCATAATGGCGGAACAAACAAATTATCAAAAGTTTCATAATTAAGTTGACCTAAAGTAAAACCTTGATACATGTAGCAACACATTCTGCAAAGGCACGTATTATACGCAAAACACCAAGCCTGATTGAGAAAACGTCAAAACAATTACATAAGTAACAATGTTTACGCAAGTTTAACGAAATAGCGAGTCCGACGTGCGATGCAGCCAGTCGTCCCGCGCGGCTCCACTCACCACGGTGCGCCTGCGACTGTGATTGCTTAATCATTGTTTTACTCGCTTCGATAAATAATAACAAATCCCAAGATAAAAATGGTGCGTGATGAATACAGAGCGTGGTGTCAATCAACCAAACTGTCGAAAAAAAATACCACACTAGATTAGTCATCTGAGATAGGGCATCGTAGATAACCGGTACTCTCCTTGCGTTCAATCGATTCCTCTTCAGATCGTATTACGAAAAGGTGTTATCGCTGAATCATTCAAGTGCCCTGGCTGGAGTGACAATATGGTGAAACTTTTTAGGAACAATTTATCAGTGTCGGATGTCTGGGTGTCTTCGAATGACAAGTTGAGTGACTTTTACGCTTCATCATGGCAGCGGGGCGAATCGCCGGTGCCTATGCTGGTGATACGGCTGGTGTTGGCTGCGGTGGCGACGGGCCTGTTGATATGGTCCCTGGTGGAAGGAGCATCGCCATATTGGCTCATATACCTTACGAACTGGGGCCTACTTCTCGTCACTATGATGACAACCAGTGGATTGTTAGTGTCAATCATAGCAATCTGTGCAAAACCGGGTCAGTAAGTATACGTATAAAAAAGATTATTCATTAAACTACCAGTCAAAGATATGGAAAAAGCAATAAAAATGTTATGATACTTTTTACTATAAAATATTAAAGAATTAAATCTAAATTTCTTGTTACACCATAAAAACACGTATTACTTATTACTAAAGTTAAGCTCAAATTAATAGTTTAACTTATGTTATTCAAATATTAATTTATACTTTTGAGTATGTAACGAGTTCCAGTTAACCTTTGAAATGCGATAATCAAGAATGGAATATTTTGAAATGAAGAACGATATCACCGCCTGCTACTTTTTTGCATAAATAATTTCATAATTAAGTTTAATTTTGTGTTTTTTAAACAAATACAATATGCAATGAAGACTAAAATATACACAAAAGCATATTGATTTATGTACAGGCAAAAGTACATTGACGCATAAAATGAAACCGGTTACCATTTTGAAATTAAAGTTACACATTACTAAAATAGATAATTGGTTATTTATTAAAAACAAATCAAAGAATGTGTTAGTTATATAGTTGTTTGAAGAATATTTGGATGTAAGTGGAATTACCATTACTTTATTTAAGATTTTGTGGTAGATAACATTTAATTACAAAAATTCCCATTACCAACTTCCAGTTCTGCATTATCAGACCTTAGACAGACCCAGAAAATCTGTATTTAGAAAATTAAACGAGTCGATACTCGATGAGATTAATAGAGTCTACACTGCGGCATGAATCAGCTCAACCCATAATCGGGTAGTGAGTCTTTGTTTAGTATTTACAAGATTAACTTTACTCAATAAAGACAGACAGACCGTTAAATTATACAAAATCTCACATTTCTCCATTCTTATGTTTGTGAACATAGGTAATTATTTGATCTTAGCCAGCGACGGATTGATACTCGTAAATTTCAGACTAAGATACCTATATGAATTAGATAGGTATTATTATCAGTGGTGGGTTATCTAGGGAGGAGAGGGGCTATCCACCCCGAGGCTCTTGTCCTGGGAAGCCTCCAAATGGCTACAAGTCCCCTCGATCAAATCATAAATTGAAGTTCGAGGCCCCATAGAGAAATAAGTATAGCCTGTAGCTGTAGTTTACATTTTAGTTATTACTTTTGCTGCCTAATCTTTCTTACGTCCCGTTTCGTAGTTTTCATTAACTTTACTGCCCTAGTCGGCAGGTTGTCGGTCCGGGTCTGATGTCTTCCTGGGCCCCCAATGGGGTTAGTCCGCCACTGATTATTATTATACTTATTAGATTAGTCTTTCATTCACCATGCTATATTGTATAATAAAAAAACAAATAGATTGTGTAAACATTGATGGGTGATACGCTTATTTTCAACGAAAGTACCTAACAATGATTAATAAATTCGACAGTCTCACAAGGTCTCGGATAGCTCAGTTGGTTAGACGGTCTACCGTTCGCGAAAAGTTACTTTTCGAATTCCGTCTTAGGCACCTGTGGGTCTATCGTGTAATATATTTCCTTGACATTGCATTGGCTCAAAATGCACTCAACGCTCTATACTGTATTTTTAAATACAATGTGTACATTCAATAATATCGGCTTAGATCAAATGCAATCACCATTCAATACAGTTTCTGTTTTATTTTGACAATTTAACTTTTTTCGAATGAAAACTCGTAATTCTGATACCTCCTGTATATATCTATATCCCGACAAATTAAACCAAATTAAATATCTTTCGCTGACAAAAAATATATCATGATTTTAAAACTGAAACAGCTCTAGATAAGTACCTTTATATATCGCATAGGTTGCGATTACTGCAACGATGGTCCAACTATAAGGATTACGCGCCTTACCGTGGCTAGAGGCACAGTGTGCTGCTTCTGCCTTCCTTCGCGCTGTCCCTCTTCTTCTTTTTAAACTCTTCTTCCTTGTGCATTATTCTAAACTGTCCTCTGCCTCTTTCTATTTCCCGGTCGAAGTGTTGCTTGGTTGTTATTCTCCAAATCAACATTGCCAAGTGAGGGGCTTTAACCTCCCACATAAGTCTCGATGCAATCAGCGGAGAGGCTTCGTCTTGAAATTGCACACAAACCCCAATGAGCCAATATTTTCGTTTACCAATCCAGTGATTAGTTAACTATCAGACCGTATCTATCACATTATAAAGTAAAAAAAACTTTTGTGGTTTTAAAGGAAATCCAGTCACAATCAAGAAGTCAACTCAAACTTAGAACTAGGTACGAGTTGTAACCAAGCATTCTGTTAACAAAGTTCTAAGTAAGTATTATCTTTACTAAGTACTTAACTAAAATAAAACTTAATGCAACTTGTGACTGGTTCGGAAATTATGATTGTTACCGTAGTGTCATACACTTCAAGTGAGAAATGTACACAGTAAATAATGCGTGGAAACGTCCCTTGAATGAAAACCGCAATGAAATTAAAAATGGTTCTTATAAACTTAAATAACATCTACCTAGGTACTAATAAAAAAAAATTGTAAGTAATAATTGACTCTCCTGTACCTTTGCCGGTATTGATTCATTATTATTTTATATATGTTTAGGATTCCATACTAAAAAGAAAAACCAGAACCATTACAAGATTACGCATCTGTCTATTTGTCCGTCTTTACCTATATAGTTAAAAATTTTGATATTCGCGAGAATGTCTAAAACAATCTAAATTGGTATCCTCAATTTTAAGAAATACCTTCTGTTATTATCGTAAAAACCTCATATACTGACTAAAATCACTCATCGATATCTATCAGTCAGTCTATCTGACAGACGAGAAATATATTTTTTACTATTTACGTTTATTTTTGTTTCGTGACTGACTGGCTACATATGAAAGGTTGAAGCTACACAGTAATCATACTACACACCCGATAATTTTCGTCTTTGTCGTTTATTAACGAAGAAACCTTGCAGTTCCGAAGTAGGTACTTATTTTGAACAGTACGTGAGTATCCACTACTTAATCACTTTCGAAATAATAAATCTATTGCCATTTATTGACTATGAATGTTTATGTAAATAGAAACCTACTTTTAGTTGAAGTTTATAAGTAGGTATATATATCACCTACTTGACAGTGTTTAAAACACAACTTCAAACTTAATGTATGGTTTGATGACTTTAGTTATATTATAATTGTCACGTGTCTCTCACTACGGGATGTTGGCAAAATTTCCGTGTATAACGGAACAAGGTCATATTAAAAAAAAATCCAATAAAATGTAAACTATCGTCGTTGTTTCTTTTATATGTCGATTTAACCATTCAATTTGAAGACCCCAGAAACGAATTTTCATCTAAGTATAAAAATTATTTATCTACATTGAGAACGTTTTAAATTAATTGATACCTATCTATTTAATTGAATTTAAAGATTGTTATAAACAACTATAAGGTATATATTGATGTGTTAAAGTAGACAAATGCCTTAGAATTAATTACAAAATATTGTAAATATGTGAAGAGACTTACATTTTTTTCTTAGTCAATGTCATCCATTGTACGTTCTTGGCATTGCCAAGCGTATAAGGCAATGTTTAAAAATAATTACCTATGTTCTGTCTTAGATCAAGTGCCTATACATAAAATGTCATTAAAATCTTTATTGGCTATAATAAAGGATACAACGAATGTTATACCGTTATACATATAACTACATTATATTCTCAACCAGTGGCGTAACTATACCGTAATTCATCGGTTATTCAATTTTCTTTTACACCTGTAGTTACGCCACTGTTCTTAACTTATATTTCAAATGTAAATTATAGATATCACATATATTGCTCAGATTCCCAAATAAGTAGCCAAAGCTCTCGTATTATGGAGTAACTGAGACCCGAGACAATAAAGAAAAGTCCATTTTCTTCATTGATCCGACCAGAATTCAAACTCGGGACCTTTGAATCCTGCGTGCGAATTACTTGGCTACAGTGGTCATCAATAAGTATGTTAAAATATAATAGGTATGTTAAATTTATTTATTTATTTAAATAAGCGAATGTAACCAAATCTTAACTACGAATTATGTCATAATATATTGTATACTATAAAAGTACATCTCAGGAAACGATTTAACCATTTTACATCGACAGTACCTAATTGTCTAAACAATGTTACCACATTATGCATAAATTTTTTTTTCTGCCTTCCTCTGCTCTTGATTTAGGTATACTCACAGTAGGTGGAATTCATTTACATTAAATCATTCTCATACATATATATTTAAGTTAATACTGATGGTCAGAGATGTTGGTCAACTTTAGTAGTGACTTGTGTCGTAAACGCAACACGTTGTACGCCAATTGCCACGTGGTAGTTACCGCATCTGTGTAACCGTGCCGTGCTTGCCAATCGGTCAAGGTTGCGAGGCTTTCACCAGGGGGGCAATTCTACTAAATAAATTTTGTTTAAATCGAATCGAAAACGGATCGAAAAGTAACATACGATACAATTCCAGTTCTGTTTTAGCTGGAATTGTATCGTATGTCACTTAGTAGAATAGAAAAACCATTAAAAACTGTAATTTCATTCGGTTTCGATCCGTTTTCGATTCAAGCAAAATTTATTTACTAGAATAGACCCCCAGTTCACGCTCTTTGAATAATTTGAAGATTTCTAATATGTTCTAATTATTTACCTTTATAATAGATTCAATGAATAATACCTTAATTTTTCCTAGAATATAAATATAGCTTAGTGAATTTTACATTTCTATTTAAAATAATTTTTGAAGTGGCAGAATACAATGCAGTTGCCCGATTGAATATTAAAGTAGAGTCACATTCACAAATCACTTCGTGTGATCATTTTTTACTTAATTTATCCCATCTATCACAGTACATATATACGTGCCTGTTAGAATATATTTAATCAATTTTTAAATTAAAAAAAATAACACATTCTCGCAATTTCACAGACTATGACGATATTGAGGTGCCGTGGTACATAGGTGTCTACTGGTTTATATACAACATCGCGGTGAGCTTAGCACTGATGATTACTGCTCTCTACTGGATACTACTCTATAATCCTGGTGAGTATGATCTTTAAAACTACGCAACCGATTCTGATAGGATTTTTTATAGATAGGAAGATTCGAAAGAAACGTTTGATGTAAAATAAAGGACCACACCAGCGAAACCGCTAGTATTTTATGTACTCATTTCCTTGCAATCTCCTTTATACTTTTTTAAATTTAAGTGTAAGATTTTACATTTTTTTTGCAAAAAAAAACGTCTTGTCGGCAGATAATTATGAGAGTAGGCGAATGTTCTGGTTCGACCTGTCAACGCACGGCTTTAACTCCTGCATAGCAATAGTTGAATTGCTGGTGTCACGGACGCCTCTACGCCTCCTACATATTTACCAACCACTCGGCATCGGAGTGTGGTACGCAGTCTTCACAGCCATCTATTACGCAGCCGGTGGAACTGATTCGTGCGTATTTCATATGATCTATAATAATATTATAAAGAGGAATGATTTCATTGTTAATTTGTTAATGAGCTGTTAAACCACTGGACCGATTTTTAATTATTTCACTGAGAAGCCACATCTTACTCGTGTAACATTGACTATAATTTACGCGAACAAAGTCGCGAGAAAACAGATATTTTTGATATAATCTTTGTCTACAGAGCAATAGATAAAATAATTTTGATTTTGTTGAACTTAAAGTAAAAAAAAAAACTATACCAACAAAACATTGTTTAAATCGGGCCTACAATTCAATAAGTGAATATCTATTACACAGTCAACAGCACGTGTTATCTATTGCACAGAAAAGTTAAACAAATCTGTCAGATATCTCCACTTGAATTCAAGCTTTAATATTTTGAAGGTAGGGTTTAAAACCAACTGAAAAAAGTTTACATATTACAGTCGTGTATACATTATATAGATGATAATTAATCCCACTCTAATGCTTAACGTACCTTACTTACGAACTACAGAGGAAGTTGAAATAATAAATTTTAAGTCACCCATCATAAGGGCCGCCCTTGTGAAATTTGCTTATAAGACTGCCTAGATTAAATCGCAGACTGAGCGCGCTAACTGCACTATTGAGCTCCATTGCTGACTATTTTAATGAAAATGAAATAACAATTTTCAGAAAAGGCGAGCCTTATATTTACGAGGTACTGGACTGGCGAAACGGGCGGCGATCTACCGCTATAATATTCATTTCGTTCGGTGGGCTAATGGTAATCTACATAGTCCTGTGTGCGGTGACACTGGCCCGGGACAAGATCTCCACGTCTCTCGTGCGCATGACCAGCCACGACTTGCCACCGACGCCCCCAGACCTGATGCACTCGAGATTGGTCTGAACAATCTACTTAGATGCGACCTACGAATTATTTGTAAAGATGGAGAGCGACAATGATATTTTACAACGTCAAAAGATGTCGTTAGTGTTCTAACTTTATATTTAACGTTTTCCATTTTTAATACCGATGTCTAACCTTGGTTATGATATTTGGACATTGGTCCAAATTTGAATTCGGTTCATTTTAGTTATCAAAATAACTAATAATGAAAAACGATAAATGTTGAAGAATAATATAACTGATTACTAAAATTAAGGCAGACGTTACTATAATAAATGAAGAAATAACTGATAGTTTTAAAATATTGAATGCTATGGTTTTTATAATAACTTTCATGTTTATACAATTATTTCAAAAAATGTATGTAACACAGTGTACCAGAATTGGCTCGACTAATTTCGATATAGTTTTTAAAGTGCATAGAGTACAAAATTTCGTTAACAGGTTTTATAAGACTGCCTAGATTAATATGCGAGTAAATATTGAACCATAAACTAGTATAAACCCTTGGCACGCATAAAAGAAAATTGAACACACATCTATCAGAATAGAGCACGCCGAAGAAAATGAAAGAAAGGTATTTTAGAATTCTTTACATACAAACATAATGAACCATCGATCGCACACATGTACTAGCCTATGAGCTCGTGACAAATATGTGCAAGAGCTCCCTAAAATTGAAGCTGGTGTATTTTTAAGCATTTTTCATTAAAGCTTCATATTTCAGTATGTTTAAGTACTAAGGGAAGTATACCCAATGCAGATGTCAGGTGCTGGAACACCTAAAGGCGGCGGGCAAAGTAGAGTACAAGAACTTTACGGAAGTAAGCAGTCTTAAAAAATTCGTTTCGTCCGCTTCCTGCGGCTCTGAAAGATGTGCAAGCACCATTAACACTGTGTGCCAGAGCGACCAAAACATTCGTATATTTTTGTGTTGTAATTAGTTGTAATATTTAATTATAATTATGTTAAGAATACACTCAAGTATAGCACTACTTTTTTTCGCTCAATTTTATATATTTTTCATTAAATTGTTTTCCGAAAAATAGACTAGACTACTTATAGACACGGCTGCACGTCACACAATATGTCAAATTTATTAATTTTAAACCCTACCTTTTAAAAAATAAGGTTAAAAATCTAGTGCCAAAATTTCAGATTTGTATGAACCTACTTAAAAAATTTGTTTGAAATATTCTGTATACACTACACACTAAAGTATACACTTATGTTTTCACTTAGTTGAAATTAATTATATTAGGTTTAGTTAATAAAACTGTAAATACGTAATAAAAGCATTTAAGCATTCCAATGTACTTCCAACTTAAATTAATTATACTGTTAAATAAAAAAATTGTAAATACGTTTTAAAAGCATTTGATCATTCCAGTGTACTTTCCAAAGTTAATGTCTTTGTATTGCAATGAGCAGACAAAAGAAAAAAAGATGTGAAATTAACGCGCCCTTCAATGAAACAGTTACATAGCTCAAATTCCAAGATGAGAAGCTAAAGTCCTCATATTATTTCAAATTCATTTTCATTAACCCGACCGGGAGTCGAATCCGG
Source organism: Diatraea saccharalis (assembly GCA_918026875.4). Classification (NCBI taxonomy): domain Eukaryota; kingdom Metazoa; phylum Arthropoda; class Insecta; order Lepidoptera; family Crambidae; genus Diatraea; species Diatraea saccharalis. The sequence goes on along the minus strand of OU893340.1, from coordinate 5,670,003 downwards.
TACCCAAGAGATGAAACAAGACAAGGCGTGCGAACCTCTCGGCTACTACATCATTACTTGGGCACCGAATTGCACATCAAAAACTATTTATGATTAATTACTCTGAAACCATTACCTATTATTATTGTAAAAGTATTATTCTGTTCGTTACCAAGTGCTTACCATATTATTAAGGCTTTGAAGAAATGGTAAATTTTTGAAGTACCGAACTTTGCATATTTTTCCATCAAGATTGTTTTTCCAAGACAATATGTCAAAATTCAATGGATTTTGATTTCTACTCTATTAAGGTTTAAAATCGATTGGTGAAATTTGACGGTTCTATAGGTATAATCTGACGTGCAGTTGACTGTACTCACTAGTTTTGTGAGTTTAGGCGGACACTTGAAAATCATTTCTTTTTTCTTTAAGGGGATAATTGTACAGGTAACCAACCACTTTTATACCAACCAAAAATATTGGCATTAAATCAAATCTTAAAAATATTTTTTTTTATAATATTTGTCCTGTAAAATCAGTATAATTTCACAGCTCTCCTTAGAGGCAGAAGATTTATCCTTTCACCGACTTCACACAATGCCCAACACTCAGTTCGTATTTGTTTACAGTACGGTGCGGAAGCATGGTGTTTTGCCTGTAATCGATGCTATCTACCTTATACATAGCAGAAGAAGACCTATATTGAACCATTTTTGTTTGTAGAAAAAAAAACCAAAATGACGCTTCACAAGGACCATTTGGATTCTTGTTTCATAGTCCATATAGTTCAGATGGCAATTAACAAATGTGGTATGGCCAATCGTGTAGACAGCGGTGCAATGATGGTTAATCATGGTGGCATTCAGAGATCGCAAATCATGAGCGATAGTGTACAGGGCCTATTTGACTAATCGTGTTGAAAAATGCTTCTAGCATTTTTGGCCTTCGATAAAACTCACTTGCTTAAGTTTTTTGGCTTAATATATGTTCTTTGAATAATGCTGTGGTTGTATAAGTGGTGCTTTGTTTGTACCTAATATAAGAATTATTACTGATGAGACGACGCCCCCTACCGAGCGTTTCGAGACAAGACTTGAAGAGTTTACAATGTGCAAATTCTAAGCACTCACCAATTTCTAAATGTTACGATGAATGTTTTCAAATTAAACAAAAAGGTTTGAGTTTATCTAGAACACATTTATTGTTAATATATCAAAATCTGCATTCAAACACAAAGCAATGTAGTATAAATGATTAAGTAATAACAATCTACAATAATTATGATATGTGATTAACTGACTTAGTGTGCCTGTACAGTTACAATGGCATCTAGTGCGCGTGCGCATGCCGTCAACCATCTTCAAACGCTTTTAACAAAAACAGCAATAACCAAAATAAAATGACATTTATAAAAATATTTTTGAAATACATCAACCGAGTATATTATAATTTTAACAAAACGATATTGCAATCATAATTTAGATAACAATGTCAAAAAATAAGCCATCTTACCATTCGCTCACTTGTATCCAAAAATATATTTTTCTTAATAGGTAAGTTAATTTTAGAATAATTAAAATTGATAATTACTTAACTTTAAACATATCCAAATATTAAGGCAGGGCCATCAGTCTATGACTACTGAAAGCATTATTATTGTGAAAAACTAAAATAGATTTAACAGCGGATATAATCCACACAATATCGGTACTTTATAAATCTTAATGTTAGTATTAATTAAAAGCAACACATCACATGGGTTCATAATATTATCGTATACTCTAGAACTATATTATTTACAGATGTTATTTCATTATACAATTGATAAATCGTATTCGTTTACAAAATTTATAATTTTATAAAGTTTAAATAATAATGTAAATATTTATTATATATTATACAAATAAGTATATAATTCATTATTACAGCCTCAGTAGTCTTCTTAAACCTTTTTGTTAATGAATCCCCAATTATTGGGCTTCCGTTCCTTAAAACAAAAGAAACGGAATCCTTACAGCCAGTTGCACAAACGTCCATTAAAATTATCATTAGTTTAAAGCGAGATTACCCATACAAATCTGACATTCAATAGAGCTTAATGGACGTTTGTGCAACTCACCGTTAGTCTTATAGAGGGTCCAAATTTAAAATTGAAGCTACAAACTCGAGTGATGTATCATATGAAACGGCTTGATGGGCATATATTTTAAAACATACGTTATTCGATTGTAGAACTATATGAACCTACAAATTTGAATGGAACTTTCGGAGAGCGGTTGACACGTCTTTTAATTTGTCTAACAAATTCATTCGCGAAGCAGATCAGTTTGTAGTTTTAGAAAAAGTATTAAGAAATACCATTAAATAGATATTTTGTTTTGCATATTATGTACACTAAAACGTTTCGTAGATAATTTCGGGATCGTACATATTTTATTTATAAAATATTTAAGTTATATAAAGTAGGAAAATGTGTTACAAACATTTTAACCAAATCGTTAGTTTCCATTTTTAATTTGTCGCAAAAACTATTCTGCAAATGAAGCAAACAACAAAAAAAAAGAAATGTTTAATATTACAAACCAATATCAATAGATTATTGATATTAATCAGACGGAAACATACAGAATTGTGTCATTTACTTACTTGTAGAATCTGATAAAGACGGCATTATTATATTTAATAAACTTTGCATTCATAATGCAATACCTATCGATTTTTATATTACGGAAAACAACTTGAAAAATTAGTCAGTCCCAGGTGCCAAATTTACTATTATTATAAAGGCGAAAGTTTGTAAATTTGAATGAATGAATGAACACTTTATTGTACTTAAAAATAAAATCAACATAACAATTAATAACAATAAACAGTACAATTAGCGGCCTTATCGCTGAAAAGCAATATCTTCTAGGCAACCAAAAGCTACAAAAAATAAAGCAAGGATGTTTGTTGTTCTGATTAAATTGGGCTTTTCTTCACTGCCACAACGCGATGACGTCGAATAGCATGTCAAACACGACACGGATTCCACTATGTGGTTATTCTGCAATTGCCACAACGCGTTGTGAACTATTTTTTGCTCGATGAGCTATTTCGATTTTTCAGTGTTATTAATAAACAAGTTTAACGTCAAAGTCAATTTACGCTGAGACTGCACTTGGTATTAGTCAAAATATTAAACAGAGACTTAGCAAAGGTTAACCTAGTACGAGGTTCTACGGGAATAATATTGACTCCTAGAAGATAGTAGGTTTACTTATTCTCTATATAATATGAGTTTGGACTAATACTAAAATTGCAATTTTAGCTTAAATTTACTCTCGACGATAAAGCTTGTTTATTAATAGCGTAATATATATACCCACTTCTTAAAATTATATTTATTAGATAATCTAAAGAAGTTTTTGTAACATTGTTATGGTGCCTTTCTTTTTCAGTTATATAATTTGTGATATTGCAAACAAATATTTATAAGCTTTAATATTTATTTGCAACCCACATTATGTCAATGTATATGAATATATTTTATGGGCACGGCTCTATACAAATTCCGGCCATGTAATTAAAAACAATTTTACGAAATTATGTAACAATTGATGGCCTTATCGCTTAAAGCGATTTCTTCCAGGCGACCATTTACTGGTCAATAAATTTTAATTAATAAATAAATTACAATTTATGAAAATGTTATTATCAATAACAATGTTGAAACAAATTTAAAATTTAAAAATACATTTGTAAAAATATTTATTTCAGCTGTTTTGATGGATTCCCTTGATTGAAGTAAATAGTCTCACTTGACTAGAAGCGAAAGTAACAAACGCTTAAGAAATTCGTTAGTTGCGTTGGGTCTCGAGTAGCTCTACAGTTAGAACGGATGCCTATTGCATAATGATTTAAGATTCAAATCCCATTTCGGGCACCTGGGACTCGTGAATTTTATAAGTAATTTTCTGTGATTAGTCGGTTTTTGAAATCTTAGTAACTATCAACAAACTCGTGTTTTCAATCTAAATATATACATTGAGTAAGACCAATGGTCTACGAGCATCTCTCTTAAACCATAGTACTATTATTAATAATTATAATAAATTACATCTAATTTACACTTTAATAGCAATATTGCTAAACGCTACAAGTTATTAGATCAACTACATTCAATGCTATATGTATAATGCTGAAATAAACCGACATATTTATAAGATTAATATTATTATATTTATTTACACATCACATAACGTTCCTACCTAATTAAACTATCGTTCCCAAGGACCTATAAGTCATACTATGCACACTAGCTACAAAGCCGAAACATATCAAGTTTTCCTTTAAATTAGGACTTAGACATGACCTATTGTAGTAACCTCATGTGGTGGCTGTACTTGCTTTCACGGCAACTATATAGATTTTAATATCTATTTAGGAAACATACAGTTGAAACTGTTTACGGGAGACCGACAATCTAACAGATCTGATATAAGAGAGATCTAACAGATTATAAAGGCATTAACTGTATGTAGAGAGCAACCAGAACACACTTTAAAATGTATATATCTCGTAAATGAAAGCAAACCTTTTCCACTATCTTAAAATCAATATTTATCGAAGTCACGCCACTCGAACTACACAATTGTTAATTTAACAATGTCGACTAATGAGTATTGTTTGATTGATTCGACTTCGAAGGAAATGATAAAACACAAATAAATCACAACACCCAGATTTGCAACCGTATTAAAATTACATCCAAGGAATCAATGTAAAATCATTTAGTTAGAGAATCGAATAAGTTCTTGTCACACAGTAACGATATTAAAAAAAAAATTGTAGCCAACTTGAAATTTTTCTTCTATAAAAAACTATTTAACGGAACAGAGTACGAATTAAACGTGAGAACAGATTAAGTAAAATTTTTTTAATTAATTTAAGCAAACTCACTATTCGAGTTGAAAACGTTTTCAAAGTATTTCGTTTCGTTCGAGTATTATTACAAAACGAATTCATGGCGTTTTATATAGATAAATAAATAATTAAACGACTCAACACCTCTTGAGTGTAACGAAATAACTCTCGGTAATGGTATACGAGCAGTTTAAATCTTTGGATCTGTGGGTTTAGATTATGTTTCTATTGAATTCCTTTTGGACCGTAAGCAAAACCATTCAAACAAGAAAAAGAGCTCAAGCTAAGTACCAAATTCATTTAATCGTCAGCTAAATGTCTTAAATACATAGGTATAATATGAAAACAAAGAGATCAATTATCTAGGCACCAAATAACACGGAACAGTCAAACCGGAATAACAAACCTGACAAAGGCACTCGTGTGTTTAAGAAAGCTGTTCTGCTTAATTAGTGGAATAATTCTTTTATCTTGTGCCTCATTAAAATTGCCGATATTTTTTGTTTTCATTGTACGTCTCTGTTACGTTGTTAAAATATACGGTTAAATACTCAATACAGTAAAGGCCATTTCCTGTATTCTAAATAGTTTGATCGAACATATGCTTGATCAAGGTTTTCATGTAAAGGAACCATTACAGATATTAGTAATATCTGAGGGTTTTTGTGTTCGTTTAATTAAATATGAACCAGTTACATTTACATTATTCATATTCGGTTACTTGCTTGACTTTAGACTTAGTCATGTTAAAGTCAAATACCAGACCTTTTATATATATAAAAAAAAAAAACATTAGTGTGTCAAGAGTACTTTATATAAACAATGACAAGTATAAAAAGACTTAGGCTCAGTGAAGCAAGAACGAAATAGCAGTTATGGAGATCAAGCGATAAATATGGACTTTTTTAAACGCCCGCGTATCATATGCATAATAAAATAACCAGCTATTTAGGGCGAAATCAATACATAATTTGAACTTCCTTTTTTATCATATTGCACCAACATTATAAGTATTGCCATGTAGTGTTCGGGCAATCTGATAAATACCAGGTACATTTTACGGGAACTAAACATTCCAGGGGAGTTGTATGTTTCCTCCATTGGAACAGGCGATAGAATTTAGCTATACTGCCAGATCTTAAGGGGAATGCAATTGATTCTACGGAAGATACTATTTATTATTAGGAGACAACGAAGTTTATATGCCATACAGCCAAAGCGTTACTTGAATTTATACACTTAAGAATGTAATCTTACTTTTAATTATTATTAATCTCGAAATTATTGTCCATTAAGCGTCCATAATTATATACTTTAGTTTCCTCTATTTAACCGAGAGAAACTACGCAGGTACCCAATTCAAATTGAACCCGTTCGGCCTTTGCCGCAAAACTAATTTAAAAGACATCTTTATGATATTCACACTTTCACCTTTTGATAAGTTTCGCGTTAAATCACAATAATACCGTTTCATTTGTCACCAGCGTAACGATTTTCCAGAGCTAATGTTAATTATGAATTATTTGTACTTAAGTACTTAAAAGTAACAAGCGGCAATTCTGATATTATTAATTGAACGGTATCTAGCCTCCACAAACAAGTTGCACAAACGTCTATAAAGGTTTAATGACACCTTTAAACTCTAATGAATGTCAAATTTTTATCGGTAATGTTGCCTTAAACTGATGACAATTTTAATGGACGTTTATGCCACAGGCTGTTGCATTTAACCAGTAACAAGTCATTTGGGTTCCCGCCCAAAAGTCTAAATTAGAGTTGCATTCTTGCAAATGGTCAGCGGACAGCTAGATTTATCATTAAAGAAATGTATTTCTTTATGGTAATAGGCATATTTTAGACTACACTAATTTAAGTTTCGACACTATTTCAAGTTATCTAATTTAAAAATTCCGGTGGCTGTTACCTATCACCGGAATATTGGTACTAGTGAATTTAAAAATACTTGATGTCATATATAATACAAATATCTGTTTCGGCTTAACACTAATGTGCATCGACGGTCATTCAAAGCAATGTCAACTAACAAAATTTATTAGTTAATATATTTATAGAATTTTTTTTTTTCAAATAAATTTTAATCAAATCATATTGGCAAAACAGCAGAGTTGCGCTATTGCGTGAATCGAACCAATTTAAGCAGTGGCGTAACTATACCGTTTGAGGCCCGTGGCAAATTCATCGGATATTCTATTTCTTTTTTTACTAATTGCGTAATAATAAATGTCAGGAGTAAGGAGTCTTCTCTGACCGGGGGCTCTTCCAGCTAGGGGCCCCTCGCATTTTGCCGACTAGCCGCCCTGAAGTTACGCCACTGAATTTAAGTGTGATGATGTTTAAAGAAAGCCTTTTAGCTTTTTGAGATATACGAAGTGCATTCATGCAAATTAGCATACATTAAAACAGTAACATTTCCACCGCATACAATTTGATTTTATATTACGTTATAACACTGAAAATATCAAAAAAATTACCAAATATCACAGATTTTTTTTTTTTAACTTCATTTAATTTCATATCCCAATATATAAAAAAAGAAAAGATTTCTCCTAACACCAACAACACAAACGTCCCTTCGGCATAATGGCTGTCTTTTCAGTCAAACAATTTAAACATTACAATGTGATATGGATTACACGTTAAATATAAAATATTAAGATCAATTGATTTTCCACTAGGAGTTATCCAAGTTTCTCAAATATTTCCTACAAAAAAGTATGAGATAAATTTTCCAAGGTACTTACACCGGTTTCACTAACATCTAGCTTAACAGCATTCTGATGATGTACTAACTAGAGTTTAATACCTGTTATCGAACCAATAATAGACATGGATTAAGTTCCTCGTTAATGCACTCACGGAACGTCAGAATTGTATCATCAACGACCTTGATAATTATTAAATCCGCTTACCACAAAAATTCAACGGTTTCTTAGATTCTATAATTTAAATATTGTAAAGAAAGAAAGTCACACTCTCCGCGTAACGCCGCTTAAGACTTAGAGGAACGTACATCAATAGGTACAATAACACTTACTTAATACCTTGTAAGTCCTATGGATACACTGAAAAAGATTTTACAAAAATGGAACACTTGAAACATATATTGGACCACAGCAATGCGCGGCCGTCGCGTTATTTAAAAATAAATCATAATGATAATATAAAAAATAAACAGAATTTACTACATCATAAATATTTGGCACAGGTTATTTTAAGTATATAATCTTGATGAATTTCTCGAACGGTTTTGTGCATGCTACATTTGAGTGTTGTGTACGAATTAAGTAAGTTCCTCACCGCTGAGCAAGAATATTCTGAAGGAAGACTCGTCGGTGGCGACGTCTGTATACATCAACTCCTCCTGAAATGGATTAAGCATCTAGAATATTCATCTACGATATAATTATACACATGTCACGAAAATTTCATTCGTCATAGAATTTATGTCAAGCACAAACGAAGAAAAAATTCTTCATATTCATACGTCATATCCACTGCAAAACCTGAAATTTTTAAAGGAAAAATCGGCGCTTGTGTTCAATATAGAATTCTCATACTAAAGTGACAAGATCTTTATTTTTATATCATTTATTACCCATATGAACAATATTCATTTGTGTGCGGAAACACTTTTAGAAAAAAATGTCTTATCCACATTATTATTTCTATAAACACTTATGTTAAAATTTACAACCATGTTGACTAATTTGAAGAATAATTACTGGACTTCTTTTACATGCATTAATATATACAAATTACGCCTGGTTCTATTATAATCCCTAACATTGATAAATATTAAATATTACCTGCATAAGATCACCTGTAGGGTGAGCGTCGAGAATACCTAGATCTGCGTCCAACGGATCATTCGTTACACCCACAGCGCTACTCGACTGTCTACATGAGCAAAATAAAGCGCATTATTTATAGACATAGTAATAAAAAGCAAAACACAACCTATCTCATTGTAAAGATGTACGACAATTTAATACTTTACCTTAGAATCTAGTTTTATTTTTTGTGCTTACAACTTTTATCGGAAACAAACTCTGATTTCATACAAATCAGTGTTTGTTTCCGAAAAAGTTTCATAGAAATTTTCATACAAGTTCCATACAAATCAGTGTTTTTTTCTGATAAAAGTTGTAAGCACAAAAAATAAAACTAGATTCTAAGGTAAAGTATTAAATTTAAGTCTTATTAAAGATTTCTTGATATAAACTATATAATAGTAAAAAACAAGAAATAACATTGTCGAATAATGTTTATTCTATTAATTCTAAAGTCTACTAATAGATATAACGTATATAGTATATTCTACAAACAAAATAACGCAGTGCAGTATAATCTCTAATTTAAAACATTTACCTGAACATCATTAAGTCGTTAAATTCATTTAGAAACCATTATGATAATGATAGAAATAGTAGATAATGCCTCATTATGTTTTAAAATGCGATAAAATACTATTTTAACTTCTCAATGGCAACAATGACTATTAAGTGTTTCAAACATTTATGTTACACATATGCAACAAAGGGTAAATTAAGGAACATTTTAATCACCACTTGAAATTGTTGATTGCAATTAAATAATATTTTGGTATACAAATTAATTGCATTAAAAACTCAACTAATTCTAACTCCGCTTACATCTTGTCTTTGGCATATTTCATGTATTTTTTTAATACTGGATGCACGATCCTATAAGGTCTATCCTACTAATATTAGAAAGCAAAAGTTTGTGAAGATGGATAATAATAATAATATTTCTTTATTTTTCTCCACAATATCAAAAAATGTACAAAAGTGCAGAGCGTATCAAGGACATTAAATTTCTCGTGGAGACTGATGCCTGCACTTGAGTGTAAAACCCGTTTTACAGGTCACCAGGCCTCCAACATCCGGGTGTTGTTACTCTTTCACATAAAAATCACTAAACGGATTTTGATGATATTTAGTTTACTTATAATTCTAAGCCTGAATTAACTTAAAGCCTATTTTTTATCCCACTTAACAGTTCCCTTGGTATAAATGTATTGTAAAGTAATCGCAGGCGAAGCTACCGGCGTAAAAGTAGAAATTTTTCAAACAGCCGGCCATGTAACTGTGTATATATGTGTACTCACTCGCTATCGTCATTTATCATCACGTTGCCATGGAGGAAGAGATCGCTTCTTACTGTATATATATTGCTCTCAGAGTTTTCAGATTGTTGTTCCACCTGTATAAAGAACAGAATACATGCATCATACTGCAACACATAAATTAGGCGAGCCAAAACGAAATTCCAAAAATATTAAATCTTTTGGTGGTACAACAACCAATATTTACTGTGCGGCCATTAGAAAGAAAATCACTTACATTGACTTTCTTTTTATTATATAGTTCATGTTTTTCTTTGCCTCATGTTGCCATTAGAAAGAAAGTCACTTACATTGATTTTCTTTCTAAACGTCAAAAAATTTTAAGTTGAAAATACGGGTGTAGATAGTAAACGAAAATAAATATATATTATTATTTTTCTGGTGGTGTTTAATATACTATTACCGATAATGACACTTTTATGTTTTTTATATTTATAACATTCCTTAAATTATTATTTATGCTCGTTGTCACGTGACCACAAAGAGCGTCTGATGTCACGCTCCTTTTACTCATATGAGAACTTAAGAGAATTCAACCATATGCATACATAGAACGATATGAGTTTCAGAGGGCCATGACGTCATAGCGACGCTATGACAGGAGTGACGTTCTCGCGGGAGATTTTGAAAATCAAATTAATTTTTAGATCTTAACTTATTACCTATATGTATGATACTTTTTTAAATTTTTTTTTTTTTTTTTAGATATATGTCATGTATATTTGTGAAATAACATCCCTATTAAAGACGAATGAGTCCGGATAATCGAGGTTTGTTATAATTGGGATTCTATAATAATATTCTTTATTGCACGCTAGACAGGACATAATACAGAGAAAATAGAAATAGAGAGAGATTACAAAGGGCGACCTTATTGCTACGCAGCAATCTCTTTCAGGCAACCCGAGGCAAAGAAAAACATGAACTATATACTAAAAAGAGGGGGGTGCAAGATGGAGAAGTAAATAGATAAATATGTATAATGTAATATAGTAAATAAAATAGATTCTATTGTATGAGTTACCGTGTAGTCGTCGTCTATAGTGACGTCACGCGCGGGGCAAGTATCGGTGAGGGTGGCGGTGGCGGTGGCGGTGGCGGCGACGACGCGCGGCAGCGGCCACGTGCAGTGCGTCCTCGCCGCCCGCCACTCTCCATCCTCTCCGCCATCCCCTCCGCCATCCTCTCCGCCATCCATGACGCTCCCCTCTATCACACACTCCACGGACAACGACGTATCCGCCGACTCAGACACCAAAGCCGATTCCGAAACTAGATCGACCTGTTCATAGATTTAGAAACTTCAATATGGTAAAGTAAAAGAAGCGCTTTTGAAAATTATAGAGGAAAAAAAAATTGGACTAAAAATAAAAATTAAGAAACAAGTTGTGTTATGGCTTGGCTAAACAAAATTCTTATTGCATTCGGGGGACCTCTAAGATTACAAATGTTCCATAGGTCCCCCGATTGCAATGATAATATAGTTTAGCCAAGCCATATTACAACTTGTTTCTTTTGTTTTTAGTTCGATTTTGGAAGTCGTGTTTTTTTAATGTTTTAATTATTTTTCCATATTTTTTAAATGACGTTAAACAATCGCCATAACAATTATTTAAAAAATATGTAGTCAGTGCCAACGGATTATATAAGGTTTCTAATGATACCCTACACATATATATCTGTTAAGTCTTTCGAAACTTGCTCTTTTTTTGGGCTGGCTTGTACAAATTATGCAGAAATGAACGATCAACCATTGACGTCAAAAGTTTAATACCCGGAACTCGGATTTTCAGTTATGTATTTAATATCAGATGGTTTAAATATATCCAATCTTAAAAAATAGCAATGATAGTTAATAAAACACTAACCAGAAAGGTACTGTCCTCCTCTTTTTGCTTCGGTAGAGCGACCGACTCAGTGCTAGCCGTTTCTGAGGCATCTGCACTCTTGTGATCTTTCTTCCAGTGCATGAACAGGGTATTGATGCTATTGAATGTTCGCTCGCAACCTGGGTAATGTAAAAAAAAATATACATAGTTATATTTCCTATTTACTAGCAAAAACATCAGACATAAAAAAAAAACATATTATTGAAAAAATATATAGTTATATTTTCTAATTACTAGCAAAAACATAAAAAAACATATTATTGTTTGCGTGTGATGGTTGTAATGAAAAGAGATAGAAAGATGTAATGTCAAATACTTTACAGTGGACACAGTACTTCAAGATCAAATAATGGGCATCAGAAAACATCACGAACAATCGTCTGACAATACAAAGACAATTAATAAAACTAGTGTGGCCCTAAAATTATTTTAAAAAAATAATGTTTGTTGTTTAGTCAGTTGCAGTCAGTGTTAAAAGCGGGAAGGATGTGCGCTCACGTTTTTTAGAACTAATAGTTGAAAATAATAGAAGTGTTACTTAACTATCACCTATAGATAGGTAATAATTGTATTATGTATGTATATTATTGTTGATGTTGTTGAAATATTACACTTAAGTGTGATAAAAAAATCCAAAACATTTTACAACCATGACAAAATACAATATAGAATAAATGACTTTCTTTCTTGAGTGTACTTATCAATGAAAAAAGAAGGGAAACGATAAGCGCGGGATGACACTAGGCTCTGTTGTTATGGTTAAGTTTCAAACCCCCCCCCCCCCCCCTGTACACTTCACTTCAGTACCGATTTTCGTTTTCTATGCAGGGTTTGCTTTCGTGCCGGGTATTGTACAATGGTGCACTCGTCACTGCTGCGTAACACACTCACCAGGCTTGGTACAGTAATGTGCTTTTTGTCGTTGCGCGTGATGTCGGGCGTGATGGTCGCGCAGATGGTCACGGCGGAGGAAGGCGCGCGAGCACTCGCTGCATCTGTGGCGTCTTTCACCGGTATGACGACGCGAGTGCCTCTCCAGCTTGCTAGCCGAACGGAATGACCCACCGCAGTCCTGACAGGATATTTACGGTGTTATAAGGCCACTTAATGTGAAACAAGCCTTTTGTAAATACTTTAATGTAAGTACTTTATAATAGTATAAACTACCCTAGTGTCATGTCAACATAAATTATCATACTCGTATCGACTGATAAAAAAAGACGGCTGACAAAATACCACGTGACATGCATGAACTCGTATCGATTCTATTTTATAATGGTTATAATGTTCCCACCTCTTCTCAGGAGCTGCCATAGAGGCCAGTTCCTGTCTAGAAAATGTGTCTAGATACGCCCATGATGCACACACGCCTGCACTCCAAGTTACCACAATATGTCAAATTTCTACAATCAATTTTGACCTCCACCATCAATATAATGAGGATTAAAAAGTCTAACTTGCATGTGGCTGTACCTACGTATAGGAAAAATATTTAAATAAGGAGCTATATGAAAGCCAACGGCATTGTTAGTTTCTAGTTGAATGATGCAAGACGAGGAGCTCGGTAGCGTAGCAGATAAAATTGTTGTTAAGAAACTTTCGCGAGGGTTGTTCACGGAATTGGTGATATAAAATTATGATATCGAATTAATCCGTGCTTCGGATGGCACGTTAAGCTGTTCAATCCGCATTGGGCCAGCGTGGTAGGTCATGGCCCAACTTCTTTAACCATCGTTAAGGAAGACCTGAGCCCCTGCAGTGGGGACGTAACACCGTTAGTACACAGACTCAATCGCATGCGGATGCGAAACTTTTGCGTAACTATGCGAATGCGAAATACGTTGTCACCTTTTGAGACACAAAATTCGTGATATTCGAATAGTCGTCAGAAATTAGGACGGGTGGCAACCCTGAAAGCGAAACATGTGTGTCTGTGTAACCTTTTCGAAGTTGACTACGAAACTGATAAAGCGAGATAGAGCACATGCGAAACATCGCCATACGCTAAAAAGATTTCGCAAATGTTTCGCATTCACATGCGAATGAGTCGGCTAACACGCGGCGTCGGACGCCTCCTGGGCAGTGGCTGGATGAAGACGGCCGGCGATCATATTTTGTGTCGCACTCTGGGGAAGGCCTACATCCAGCAGGGGACCTCAACAGGCTGATACGATGACGATGACGTAAAAGGGCTAATGATAAGATGCAAGGTGTCTCGCTCACCGGGTAGGTGCAGTGGTAGGGCCGGTCGCCGGTGTGCGCGCGCGCGTGCTCGCGCAGGCGGCACGGCTGCCGGAACACGCGCCCGCAGCCGCTCCACCCGCACACCAACATCGGATCGGCCGCGTGCGAGTGGGAACGCGCGTGCGCACGCACACCGGACGCCCAGAAGAACCGACGGTCGCACTCCTCGCACCTATACAACAAAATATATTTTTCAATGCAGTTGTCGAGCATAGGTAATAAATATATTTGACATTATACTTGTAACTGTTTAATTAAAAAAAAAAACATAAAACAAATGTTTCGTGAAAATAAACACGTTTTATTGCCTTGAAATGAAGTCAAAATTTAAACGTTTTTTTTATACCCGCGAAAACGCTGTCCGTCATATTCATGACGTCATTGTGATCCATAGAGTAGAAGATTAAAAGATGTCAATAAAACAAGAACAATGCCATATAACGAATTACGAAATAAAAATATAAAAATAAGCTAAGATCTAGGAATTTTATTTATAATTAATAGGAATATCTTTATGACTAATCTGACAGTTGTCGCCACAGTGACGTCACACAATGGCGGGACGTGTTTCAAGTCACGTGACACACAGACAATAAATCAAGACTTTTAATTTTATCGTGCTATTTTAAGGCTTAAAATCAGAATCTCTATGTTTATTACGATGTAAAATTATTTTTTTTTTTAAATTTCGCGACTTATTGTTCACTACCGAAACAACCTCATTAAGAAATTTCATAAAATTTTCAAAGATTCTCCCTCTATCACTCCATAAGCTCATTTTGTATGAGACAAATCATGTATCTGTTAACTGTGATACTAAAAATTACTCACTTATAACTTGCGTCTTCAGATGTGTGATCATCACTTAAATGTTTAAGCAACAAATCTCTAACCAAAAATATTCTTCCACAAGAAACTTCTGTTCCATCTGGTGCAATCTTTTTCACTGGACATTCAACAGTGACTTGTCGAGCTGGTTTAATGCTGCCATCTTCGTTATGTAATTTTACATGTTTTTGTAATTTTTGTTCACTCCTGAATTCTTTCTTGCAATCAGGTGCATCACACTAAAATGTCAATGAAAAGTCTCAAAAGTTTTAAATCGTTTTTTATTAGCTAATAATAATAATAATATAAAATCATGTTTTTACTATATTTTATATTTTGTCCTAAAACTACAAAGGAATAAATTAAAACGTGGGTCTGAGGAACTGTGGCCTGGAAGAGCTAGAATTCGCCAATTAGCGCATCTTCTTTCTCAGCAGAAACAAGCATGAGTGTTTGACAACAATAGTTGTATCCGATGCATATAATCCATATACATAATAAGCATTTTAAATGAAATAAAATAATTCATTTTTTTTTTAATTCTACTTATTGACAATACTAAAGATGGTGTTTATTGAAATCCATATTATTTACTCAACATTTGATGTCTATAGCATGGTCGCTGAACAGAAAGAATTTCCTATGTTGACCTTTGTGCCTACTGATAGATGTCATATATTGGCTAGATGCATCTATGCGAGTACAATAACAATATGTTTGCACAATAGTGAAAATTTACCTTGTACTTCCTTACTGTGGCAGAAAATGTGTAATTATTTTGGGGTAATTCAGTGCATATAGCTTCATCATTTCCATTCTTTATACTTGAAAGAGGCATTGTATTTGTTACAAGTTCTTGGTTCTCCTCTATATACATATTATTGATTTGCGACTTGTTCTCTGAAATATTTGAAAAGAAATTGGAAACTTAGCTCCTGAAACGAAACTAAATCACATCATAAATTTATAATTGACAAATTAAACTAACCTACAACCATTACAGTTTCCATCTGAGTCCCAGGTTCATAATCAACATCATACAGCATCACATTCTAAAATTAATATTTTAATATTATTAAGATTGTTTTACACTATTTTTTTTTTTTTTTAATTAATGTAGATGACATGTATTTAAAATAGGTGGACTCAAAGGCATAGCAATTATTTTCTTAAACAAAAATGCCATATTGATATTTATTTATTAAATAATACAAAGTCAAACATTTATCACAATTACACTAATATTGAAAGTCACCACAGCAATGAAATGTTAAACATAAAACTTTTACTTTCCAAAATTAATTGCTTATTCAAATATTTTCTACTGCATAATTGTTATCCACATGAAATTATATAGAAGTTGTGTTAAACTCGCAGCTGAAATATTAAGAAAGTAATTTTGACATTGTCAGGACCTACTTCAAGTCAAAGTGATGAAACTGTTGAATTCTCAACTCACCACTTGTGAGTATATCGCCATTTTCTTTATATATGGTTAGGTAATCTAACTAACATTTGCAGAAACACTTCAACTTTCAATAAAGCTACTAGCAAATTCATTGTGTAGTACATTAACAATGCTATATTATTTGAAATATACTAAAACAAACTGAAGTGCTGAAATGGGATTTCCAGCTTATAACCTTTAAGTTAGACTCAAGAAAGAGAAATATTTTACAAATATTTAAACTTTTAATGTTTTTTTTTTATTATTAAGTTAATAAACAGTTAAGTAGCCAATTAAATGGAATTTTCAACTATTAAAAGTTTAAAAGTCTACATTAAAAGTTTTAATATTTTACAAATATTTAAACTTTTAATGTTTTTTTATTTATTAAGTTATTAAACAGTTTAATAGCCAGTATTTTTCTCCAGTGTTATTGAATAAAGGAAAAACCTAATTAAATTAATGAATTTAAATTATCCCCTGAAAACAATCAGTCATGGGACAATCAGAGCTGAAGTCACATTTCAATAAACATGGATACTGATTACACTTGCCACACTGATGTTGATGTGTGTACTGAAATTTGATATCCCATAATGCTCTGTCAGGGTGCCAATTCTTGTAATCCACAGGTTATAAATAGTGACTTAATTTTGTAAACATGTAAACAAATTTATTTTATTCCTACATAACTATTTAATAATTTAGTTATTACTGTCAAGTAACTACATAATTGAAATAAATTAAATAATAGGCAACAAATACCTTTCCAGATGTGTCATTAAAGAAAGCTTCAATATTAACCATGGTTTGATTTGATTCCTCTGCATCTGAAACCAGTAAACAAATTTTAATAAATGTTGGTATTTTTGTAACCAATTTTATATTAATTAAAAGCATCCTTTACCATCATGACAAATGTAATATAATACAAAATTCAATTAATATTCTCACTTTTAACAGCAGCATCGGTAAGTCTTCCTACATCTATAAATGGAGAAGACGACAGTGTTGTGCTCGGTTTAACAAAAGATACGGCAGTCTTCTTTCGTAATATATTGGGCTTTTTAAATTTCTTATTTTTATTTATGTTCTCAGATTTCACAAACATAGTTTTCATTTTTTGGATCTTTAGGAAAATTAGACCTGGAAATAAAAATTTAGTACCTAACCTTCAGTCAATATTCATACTGTGTAATATAACTGAAATATTTCATTATTTTTTTCAACATATATCAAACAAACATTTAATTTAAAATTAATTAATAATCGTTATTATATTTGATCAAATTTGCACTCACAATATTATACTGGGGCCTAAGGGTACTTAGGCCTAGTGAATTTTTTGAGCTTTATTCATTAAAGATACACAATATTATACTGGGGCCTAAGGGTACTTAGGCCTAGTGAATCTTTTGAGCTTTATTCATTAAAGATGAATAAATAATTGTTGATGGATTATTATTATTATTATTATTATTACAATGTCGAAATTCAAAATACTGTTTGGTACATATATAAACAGGAAATATAAAGATCACTTGGGTTTGTAATTAGCAAGTGCAAATCAACTCATACCAATGAAAATAATATTTTCTCAATTTAAAGGTATTGATAATGACATAATTATAAAAAGGAATTGAGGAAAATCTAACAAAAGATGATAAAGAGATTTTGTGAAGACATCTGGTAACAAGTGATCTAGATACTAAAACTGTCCAGCAGTTGCACAATGAGACTATAAATCTAAAACTCTATGACCATGATACCAAAAGATAAACAAAGCAAAAGATAATATTCAGTAAGAAAATTAATTTGTCATTATAAAATTAAAAGAGTTAAGCTGAACAGAGATTAAAGTGTGAAGAATAGCTGATAGAAGGCAACACTAACTTATACATAGAACATGTAAAAATATAACAACGTCTTTGAGAAGCCAAGTCAGGTGCCATACCACTGATCTATTGTGGTAAAATTTACATCTGCTTTAAACAATTTATCAAAGTATTTGATATCATAAATGGGAAAATGTTAGTTACTCGTCTTTCTTTTAGATCAGCATGAAGTTGTTATGGTATGACTTAAAATTTCATTACTTAAAAGATCTATTAGATTACTTCAAAAACAGGCAGTATAGAAATAATGTTTTATTTCAATTTTTTGATGCCGAAAATCTATTATACCTTTATTAGGTCTAAAATATAGTATCTATTAATTAATTTATTTGCAGAGATACTTAATAATCCAATTTTTCACCGGAGATAGTGCAAAATTGCAAACCTACTAGTTTATTCTTATTCATACTGAGTTAAAAATTCAATATATAAAGACATTTATTGAACACACATATTAAAATATTACCTTCAAAACGGCAAAATTACACAATAAATATGTTTTAAAAACGATTAAAGTCTGGACAAAGTAAAAGAAAAAAAACAAATCAATGTTTTTTTTTTGTTCACTGTTTCCATTTAGTTTAAATGGAAAAGGCAAAGGCGTTTAAATATGCCATACAACAGCCAAGACAAAAGTAGATTATTTTTTGATATCACGTTTTTGTACACTATAGTAGAGTAAAACTGACGAAGACAAGGACTTAACATCAATTGGAGATTAAATATCAATAATTAAGGATAACGAGCAGTTGAGTAACCGCATATCAAATCACGACGTTCACCACTATGCCGTATTATAGGTATACAATGATAAGTGTGCTAGTGATAGTAGGAATGATATTGTTGTATCATCGTATACGCTGCCCACAACAACCAACACCAGTAGCAATGACTGCGCACGAGCAGCAACCAATACCAGCACCGCGTTCTCATCGAACCAGCATACTGCCAGCCCTTATCCTGATGACGAGATATCTCACGTAGAGCTGAATCCACTCTTATTCAAGATATGACAATATTTCATAATTGGGAAGGATTAAAAAAAAAACGAAAGCACTAAAAAAGCACTTCCACTAGATGGTGATTCTAGCAAAAGTTGATTTTTGCTGGAAATGAATAGACCAAAGATAGTCATTTCCATTCCCTGTAACTAACATATTAAAAACTAAAATGTTCAAAGTTTGAAACTTAGATATCAATACAAATACGAAAAATTTCAAATAAAATATAAGTTGTTTTTTGAGTTTTGAAAACAAATTTACTTTTATACATGAAAGAAAACCGGAAGGGTTGTCATGGAGAAATCAAGAAAGTACCGTAGCGACATCTAGTTTAATTTCGGGAACTAATGTATTTTTTAAATACTTCCTCATTGCAATGAGGAAGTATTTGACGAAAGCACTAAAAAAGCGTCTTCACTAAATGGCGACTCTAGCAAAAGTCGATTTTTGCAGGAAACGAATGAACCAAAGACAGTCATTTCCGTTCCTTTTAATTAATATATAAAAAAACTGAAATTTGAAAAGTTCGAAACTTAGATATCAATACAAATACGAAAAATTTCAAATAAAATATAAGTTGTTTTTTGAGTTTTGAAAACAAATTTACTTTTATACATGAAAGAAAACCGGAAGGGTTGTCATGGAGAAATCAAGAAGGTACCGTAGCGACATCTAGTTTAATTTCGGGAACTAATGTATTTTTTAAATACTTCCTCATTGCAATGAGGAAGTATTTGACGAAAGCACTAAAAAAGCGTCTTCACTAAATGGCGACTCTAGCAAAAGTCGATTTTTGCAGGAAACGAATGAACCAAAGACAGTCATTTCCGTTCCTTTTAATTAATATATAAAAAAACTGAAATTTGAAAAGTTTTAAACTTAGATATCAAAACAAATACGAAAAAGTGCGAATAGAATATGAGTTGTATACTGAGTTTTAAAAACTTATTTACTTTTAAACATGGAAAAAAACCGGAAGGGTTGTCATGGAGAAATCAAGAATGTACCGTAGTGCCATTTAGTTTGATTTCGGAAACATATGTTTTTTTTTTAAAGACTTCATGGTAAACATAGCTATAGCTTGTTCCATATTGTTAATTATATTTTGTAAGCTGGCAACCCCAACACTACTACTAGACTTATATTACACTACCCCATCTATCGGGCACGATATATCGGCCGCAATTTAGGGCGGTAGATTATACATATCCCTAACTCAGTTGGTGCTCAGTTGGCATGCAAACGTGGCGTTGAAAGGATGGCTCACCGACTAAACGAGTCCGAACCTATCAAATTGGTAGCGTAAGATTTCATAAGTTGCCTAAAAATGCCGTTTGATGGAGCGAAGAAACAACTTTAAGATTCGTTTCCAAATATGGAAAATGAATGCTTGTGGAATATTAAGTTCCCGCATTATAAAAAACAAACAAATTAAACAATCACATACTTGGATTAAGAAAATACAATGAATAAAACCGGATTTGGTGAAATGAAATTTTCCTCATCCACCTCTTCTAAAATAGCCGTTATAATTAGCTTAATCAGTTTATTTACTTTATTGCGTTGTAAGCAGTTCATCTTGCAAAACACAACTCACTTGTGAACTTAACTCAAAGAAAGTGCGAACGATTTTTGGGCAGTAGGTAGTGAGTATTTTAGCTACTAAACTACTCGCTACCAGACTTAAATACTAGCTTAATGCGAACTAGGCTAAAAATTAAGTAAGTGTTAGTTCTTGCTAATAATAAATAATAATGTCTTTCCTTGTTTGTCACAGATTTCTATACAAACAATTATTGTTATTTCAAACTTGGATGGAATATCGCTAAAGTGGATTACGTGTTTTTTGTTTGCTCCTACAAAAACATTGATTTTGATTAGAAATAATGCAGTTACCTTTCTGGATTGTAAACGAAAATATTCCTCTATAAGAGTGTTTCCCAGTGAATGAAAAATCTGACTTAAAGGGATGTGAAATTGGTGAAAAATTTGAGCGAACTGTGAATCTTCCGTGGGTATCCATGAATATTTTGGTAAAGTTTTACCTAGCATTGAACAAAAGAAACGAACTTTGGAGGATGTCAATGTCTATATATGAAGTGACTGCTGGCCTTATGACTTCTAAATTCGCATAAACTATTAGTTGCTGCTTGGCGTGTCGTACTTTTTGTTGCAGTGCCAACTGCGATCACTGGATCGATCCTGGGTTTTGCGGAAAAGCTTTTTTTTTCTAATTTTGTGTTTTTATGTCAATTTTATACTTTAATCATATTAACATATTAGTGACGGACTTTTTTTATAACATTTATAATAGAATTCTAAATTATTTTGTAATTTTTGCTGGTGTCTAAACTATGCCAATCTCTGTAACATAATGAATTAGTGTTCCGCTTGTCAATCAGCGATTCGGTATGGTTTCTGCCTGAAATGCCATTTATGTGCTTCATCGTATCATAGTCTCTGCATTAATATATCGCCTGAAGACTTAAAAAAACTCTCAGCTGCAACTAGAGCAGAGTGGCTGTGTCCTGAATGTCGCAATAAAAAACCAAGGTCTGATAATAAAAATACCCCAGTACGATCTTCGACACCCGCCATTGACAGCGGTCACGCAAATTTTACTTTGCGACACAAAAAAGGGAAAACGTCAAATAAGCTTTCTTCCAGTACAGATGTCTCACTGTTCAGCTCTGATGAAACCATGGTTTTTTTAACCATAACCATTTATATAACCATAGAAAATATTTCCACTCTACCTTACTCTATGGTTTAATGTAAAATCTCAGACCAAGTCCGAGTGTAAAAAATTTTTTTATTTTTTCTGTTCATATTTTATTTTTGATTATAGAGACAAGCTGTCCGTCTTTGGATAGAGTTTGGCAAGCGAAACGTGACACCACCTATTTTTCCGTTTTCATATGGCAACAACATAGAACTGTCAGTTTGACACTACGTTAGACAATTCAAGAATATTGAATTTTGTTGTTTTTGCGAATTTGAACTTGTGTTTTTGGTTAAAAATTATGTCGAAGCCGATAAAAAGTTCATCGAGGAAACTTCTTTCCATCATGATTGACAAGTTTACTGAAGTGAAAACTGAATTAAATAAAAATTTCATGGAGAAATTACAACGATTAGATAAAGTTGTATCTTTTTTAGGTTAGTTTTGTATTATAATTTTGATACTTTCGTTTTAATTTTCTGTAATTAACTAAACAGATATTTTTTATAAAATATTGCTCTATTTCAGATAACTGTGATGGTGATATTCAACCAATAATGGAGGAGATAAATGCAATAAAAACTTTAGAAAAACAAGAAATGCTGAATTCGGAAACGCAGTACTTACAAAAAATTTCTTCAATGACAGGTCTCTTTTCTTGTTTTGATTTAAGATAGATTGATAGTATTCCTATAATATTTACATAGGTTTTTTATGATGTATTGGTTTTTATTGTTGACATCCAATGATGTCATAAGAATGTTTTGTTTAACAAGGAAATTCACAGAATTCATGAAACTAATCAAACCATGTAATTGTTATACATGCTAAATATGCACATAAACTTAACTAAATTAAACATAAATTGCATTCATAGTTGAATAGGTATTTAAATTATTTTGATGTATGTGTCTATCATTATTTGCTTTTAAATACATTTAACATATCTTTGTTTCAAAGTGTTTAATCTTTTATAGATGTAAGTATAAGGACACTAAGAAGGATAAAAAATGAAGCATTAATTAATAAAGGAAAATGGGACACTCCTGGGAAAAAACGACCTCATCAACCAACAGTGTCTGCTTTAGATAATTTTGATTTAAGTGCAATTCGGAATAAAGTAAATGAATTTTACTGTGTGAAAAAAATTGTTCCAACATTAAGAAGCCTTCACAATGAATTAAAAGATGCAATAGGATTCAGTGGTAGCCGTGAGACTTTACGAAAAATTATGCTTAAGAATGGATTTTCTTTTAAAAGCAATGAAAATGAACGTTCTATGCTTATAGAAAAATACCAGATTTCTGCATGGAGGCACAAGTATTTGAGAGAAATAAATATAAAACGAAACGAAGGAAAGCAAATTGTGTACCTTGATGAAACTTATGTACATCAGAATTATAAAGTTAAAAAGTCTTGGCAAGGACCTTCAACAACTGGTGTCACTACAAAGATATCCTCTGGAAAACGGCATATTGTTGTGCATGCTGGATCTGAGGAAGGTTTTGTGCCTGGTGCATTATTAGTGTTCAGTAGTAAATCCAAATCTGCTGATTATCATGATGATATGAACTCATCGAACTTTATGAAATGGGTCAGAGAAAAATTAATACCAAATTTAAGTAAGCCCAGTGTAATTGTTATGGATAATGCCAGCTACCATATAAAACAAATCAATAAACCGCCTATAATGTCTAATACCAAAGCAGATATCCGTAAATGGCTTGTAAATAATGGAATACATTTTGAGGAATATCAGACAAAGGCAGAGTTAATGTGTTTGGTTAATGATAAGAAAACATTGCCTGTATATGAAGCTGAAGAGATTTTAAAAGAACATAATCATGAACTTTTATTGCTGCCACCGTATCATTGTGACTTAAACCCAATAGAGATGGTTTGGAGTCAAGCAAAAAGAAAAATTGCAAGCAGAAACATTGGAATACCAGGAAAGGAAATGGAAAACTTAATAATAGAGTGTTTTAACTTAATTACCCCTAGTGACTGGAAGAAATACACTGATCATGTTTTAAATGTCGAAAATGATTACAAATTAAAAGATGGCATTGTTGAAAACGAACTTGAAAAATTTATTATATCTGTTGGTGCAGACAGTAGTGAAGAGAGTGACTCTGATGATTCCTTGTCATTGTTATCAGGTGTAGAATATTTAGAAACAGATTTTGACTATGAATCAGACTAAAGTATTTTTAGTCTGATTCATAGTCAAAATCTTATCTTAAATTTTCTATTGTGATTAACATGATGATTTTGTGACACCTGTATTATGTAATTTATCCATGGCACTTAATTGTAACAAAAATAAATGTTTTTTTTATTGTAATCTGGTGTTTATATTGACTAATTTAATTTGATAGATAGTGGTTCTGGATCAGAGCAAAAGGTTGTGATGAAAATCCCTTAGGAGACATGTATGTGTTATGAACACATTATAAATATAAGGGCCAGAAATCAAAATTGGCTAACATCACATTTATTAAAAAAATGTGGCCAGAGTCGCCCATATTCATTACAAAAAAACAAAGAAGTCGTTGCAAAAAACACCCTTTTAATTAATGACAAATATGAATTTTTAATATTATAAGTGCTGTTAGCCAATAGGTATAACGAATGGGTTAAAAAAAAGATTCGATTTAGTCCGTCAGTCAGATAATAGAAAAATATTGGATACGTATTTTTTTTCGCTTTAATTTAACAACAAATGGCTTAAGAGGTACTATGCGACGACTTCAAATATGCTTTGCAACAATGTTACTTTAATACAGTTTATCGATACGAAATCAAGTGTCAAAATGGAGTCCAGTGGAGAATGCCGATATTGACATTTCGAAATTGCTCATCATTGATAGAGAATACGAAATAGTGATTTTGACACAATCAAAGTGTCTATTTTTTACGGTGATGACGATTCTTGGTTGTCAGTTGAGTTAGTGAATAGGCCTACTGATATGCTGTTAACTGTACAATTAAGAACAGTCACGCTTTAGTCAAATGTTCCAAAACAAATAATTTTAATTGATATCTAAATGTTAAGATTAAATATAATTAATAAAAGTATCAAAATTATTTTGCAGTACTACATTCAGTGTTTACTGCTTAAGAATTTTTGAAATTGCCGCCCTTTTCTTGTGACACGTTTCGCTTGCCAGACTCTATGACGAGAAAGCGAGGAGGGGAATTTGAACGCTCGGGATCGTAGCAGTCGTAGACCTGAAATATCAGATACTCAGCTAGTCTTCATGAGACGGAGTTATGAGGAATCTGGCTTTATACCAACGCGTTATTTTGCCGACATATTTGACGTGACTCTCCAAACCATTAGAAACCATTTACATTACATGGGCTTACATCACAGGCGTTATACAAAGAAAATTTATATGACTGACGCTCATAGAATGGCCAGATTAAATTTCGCCATAGAATGTTTGGATTTTGATTGGAGTAACATTGTTTTCTGTGACGAGAACACTTTTAAATCCAGTCAACACGGGCGTCTACACCTTTGGCGATTCAATAAAACGCGATACACGCAAAATCATGTCGTGCCAAATAGAGAATTGGGTCGTATCTCGGTAAATTTGTATGGATGGATGACTGCTGATAGTGTTGGAGACTTGACCTTTTTGCCACCACGAGCAACGGCATCAGATTATGTTGATGTTCTCCAAAATGCTATGTTGGCATCCGTCCGGAACGTTTATCCAGAAAATGAAATGCGTCAATTTAATTATTTACAGGATAACTGTCCCTTACATAAAGCAAGGGTAACACGTGCTTGGTTTGATGCACATCCGGAAATAAACTTGATACCATGGCCTGCAAAATCGCCAGATCTCAACCCTATTGAAAATATGTGGGGTTTTCAGTAAAAGAGTTTTCGTTCAGAGATGGTGTAATCGTAATGAACGAACAGCAGAAGCACTACAAGGGCACTGCAATGAGGTTTGGGAGGAAACACGTGGGTCTGATATCTGATCAAGACTGGTGGGCTCGATGAGGGAACGTCTCCAAGCTGTTATAGAGGCAGATGGCGGCTACACAAGATTTTAAGAATTATAATTTTATAAAAGAATTGTATATATTTTTTAACAACCAAAGAATTAGCATTTTCACTGTCTCTTCTAGTTTTAGCCCTTGTCTCGCACTAAGCTATGGGTCGGCGCAATATGTTTTTCGTCGCTATTCATTTCTGTTATCCATTATCTCAGTATATTCAGACCTATAACACGCATAGCTTCGTACGCATAGCATTTCACTACCTACTGATTTTTTTTATTTGTATTAAAATATAATTAATCTACATTCTAATGTAGGATATTTGTAGACTATAAGACTTTATTTACGATATTCTAACTCCAAAGTATTTAAACATACAAACAGACAGACAGAAAAAAAAATATTTTTGGCTTCTATTAGTCTCATGAAGGCCGTCCATATATTTTTTTTTCCAAAATATCTTACAAATGTAACCTTGTTACATTTTTATTATAGGTATAGATAATTACTGTCAAAGGTTACGTCAAAATGATGAAGATAGCAATAATGACGTGTACTTGACGTGTCAAAAAATTAATGCTACGGAAAATCAACCTTGTTGTTAGTTGACGTAACACGCGAAATTCAACCTTAGGGTGGTAGACCACTTTCTTGGCCGACTGCACCTCACCTTCACCCGTGCAAAAGTGTGATCTTGACTGTTTTATAAACAATATTAATAGAGTTTTGGAGTCAAACCGCAAGGCTTAGGCTTTAATTTTGGGAGACTTTAATTTGAATTCTATTTTTTGGAATAAAAATGAAGACAATGAATTGGTTGCAACTAATCATACGGTGGGAAATACGCTTGAGAGGCATTTGTTGGAGTTTCTAGCGCTGAACAATTTGTCTCAGTATAATAATGTACTTAATTTTAAAGGTAAATTTTTGGACCTCATTCTTTCTACTTCCATAATTTCAACTGTACGTTGTAGTGATCTGCCCTTAACTAAAACTGACCCTTATCATCCACCTTTGGAATTCTCAATCTATGGCCAGGAGCGTAAAGGTTTACTAGGTAAAGTTAACAATGAAAGATATAACTATCATAAGGCTAATTATGGCAGGATTGTAGACGATTTAGATTCAATGCACTGGGAAAGTTATCTGTCTTCTTCTGACTCTGTTGATGTAATGGTGTCTAAATTCTATAAAGTTTTTAAGAGTCAATTGTAAAGCATATGCCAAAAAGCCGGCCACTTACGGGTAAGTATCCAGCCTGGTATACAAGAGAATTGATTCATCTTTTAAATGAAAAGAACAAACTTAGGAAAAAGTATATCAAATACAAGAATCCGTTGGATAAATTAGCTCTCAATTTAATAAAAAAAAGGTGCACGGATCTGACCAATGCTTATTACCTTAAGTATATGAATAATATGGAGGACTTTTTATCCAAAAACCCAAAATTATTATGGACACATATAAAAAACCGGCGTCATAACAGTACTATTTTGCCCTCGTCAATGAATCTTGACGGGGTCAAAGCTGTAGGTGACGTTAATGTATGTAATCTTTTTGCTTCCTTTTTGCCACCGTTTATGGCACCACAAGTTCTGCATCTCCACAGGACTGCATGATGGAATTTCCTTGCTTGAGCCAGATTATTGGGGCTATTCAATTTTCTCAGAAGGAAGTGCATAAAGCATTGAGAAGTTTGGATGGAACAAAAGGTGCCGGGCCAGATAACATACCTACTCTTTTTATAAAAAAGTGCAGCATTTCTCTTTCCCCACCTCATATTTCCATTAGCGTGGAAGGAAGCTTTTATTATCCCTGTATTTAAAACAGGTGTTAACTCATCTATAAAAAACTATAGACCGATATCAATTTTATCTGTATTCTCTAAAGTCTTCGAGTCCTTGTTGTGTCCGCTTTTGTCATGACATATTAGTCAACAGATATCACCTCAGCAGTCGGGCTTTTTGGTGTCTCGATCCACCACTTCGAATCTAGTATCTTTTCTAGCACAAGTAACGGACGAGCTCGATTCGTGCGGATCTGTTGATACTATTTATACTGATATAAGCAAGGCTTTTGACACCGTTAACCATGGAATTCTTCTATGTAAGCTCTCACGGTTTGGTGTTGCGGGTAGACTTCTTGAATGGTTTGCCTCTTACCTAAAACTTCGCACTTCTAAAGTGGTTATGGGCTGTTTTTCATCGTCTCCATTTGTTTCTACATCCGGCGTTCCTCAGGGGTCCCACCTTGGCCCAATCTTCTTCAATATATTTATCACCTCTTTAAACACGTTACCTGTTACCTGTATGCTGACGATATGAAACTAGCTATGCCAGTCCGCTGTAGTGAAGACTTTTCGTTACTACAGGAAGATTTGAACAACCTAGGCAGGTGGTGTGCTGATAATAAATTAACTTTAAATGTTGATAAATGAAAGCACATTCGATTTATTAGATGCAAGAACATAACGAGTCACACTTATGACATCAATGGTTGTGTGTTAGAGGAGGTGGACTCAGTGCGTGATTAAGGTGTAATGTTAGATAAAAAATTACTCTTTAATAAGCATGTGGATGCCATTGTGACAAAAGGATTTCGAATGCTGGGTTTTGTGCTGAGAGACGCTAAGGACTTTAAAAGGCCTTCCACTAAGGTTTTGCTATTTTCAACATTGGTACGCTCAATTCTGGAGTATGGCAGTCAGGTCTGGAATCCACAATATGACATTTATATTAAGCGTATTGAACGAATCCAGAAAAGGTTCATGTGGCATCTTTCTTATCAGACTCACAAAACTAAGGAACTGCCTTCATACCGAGATCGTCTTTCTTTTTTTGGTTTGATGAGTCTGAAGGACAGACGATTACTTCTGGACCATATGTTACTTTATAAAGTTGTGAATGGATTAATCGATTGCCCTTTTCTATTGATTCGCTTGAACTTTAATATTCCTCTCAGGCTTCCTCGTTTGGGCAGATATGTTCCGCTTTCGGTGAAGGGTAGTAAAAGTAACCTGGGCCACCATGCTACATTAAATAGACTCCAAAGACAATTTAATCTGTTAAGCAAACAGCCAGAATGCCAAGCGGATATTTTTTGCAATAAACCATTGCAATTCAAGCGGGAGGTGCGAGCTCTCATATCTGGACCTGTGTAGCATTATTTACTGTGCCTGTTTTGACATTTTAATCATATTTTAATTTTATTTTTGTTGTTATATAGTTGTTATTATTGTCTACATTCTTTATAATTTTAATTAATTTATTTATTATTGCTTTTTTACACTTAATGGATTACAAATTAATTGTTAGTAATTATATAATTTAAATTGACTTGTAATAGTATATGTATTTTTAACATCGAATAAGTGTATGTAATCAGAAAGTGTTCTGTTATTTATATCCATGTTTGCAAATAACCTAATATTAAGGCAAAATTTAGCATCGATTTTATATTATTAGCACTGAATAATTTACTTATAGACGATTTGTGTCTT
This sequence comes from Diatraea saccharalis, assembly GCA_918026875.4. NCBI lineage: Eukaryota > Metazoa > Arthropoda > Insecta > Lepidoptera > Crambidae > Diatraea > Diatraea saccharalis. Next base: position 5,640,410 of record OU893340.1, on the reverse strand, counting down.
GTTGGTTGTCCTAATCAAATAAATTTCACTAAAAGTTAAAGTGTTAATTAATACTTGTTACTAATAAATAATGTCTTTCCTTGTTTGTCAAATTTCTATACAAACAGTTTGTTGTCTTTTTGATAAATTCAGCGTACAGCCAAACAAAACCCACCAACCGAAAAGTACTACACTATTTCAGTACTACAATTTTGACAAAAATATTTGTGGAAGACTAAATTTTCAAATCAATGAAAAATATGTTATAAAAAAAACTTCAATTTGGAGTAAGTAATAGGGTTCCTGTTTTATCCTTTGATAAAAGAACTAACAAGTTTTGTGTTTTGACTTCATTCAATATACTTACATTAAATATATATTTTACTGTATACTTGAAGCTTTTGGTAGCTTTTATGACAAGAACAAATTATAAAAACATTTAAAAAAATGTGGCAACTTCAATTTTAAGTTGTGCTGTACCCAAGAGAACTGTTCAAGGACCTTATATACAACGTGTCCCAAAATTCAACGATAAGCGGGCGCCAAGAGGTAGACCTGCTCATATGTACTTATGGAAAAATAAGAAAAAAAATTATATCTTATTAATCTTTTTTATTATAAAATTAAATTCGAAAATCTTCGAAAATTTACACCTTTTATGATATTTTCAACTACCACGACCACAACTTCTCAATTATGTTCAATCTTTTTTTGGTATCGGATACCTAAGTAGCACTACTATTCGCTACAACTCTTAAAAACACCAAAATGCCCGCAGTTTATACACAAAAAACAATGAAAATGTATTTTTTCCTTAAATTTTCACAGATTTTTACGTTCCGTAATCTTTGATTTACGGTCTTGTAAAAAAAAAGTATGGACACCACTGTGGCAAGTTATTTTTAAAATTGACTGAACTCATCAAGATTCCAAAATGGTATAATAATCTAAGATAACTAGTCACAGTAAAAAAATATGCACACCATTTGTAAACAAACGAACCAAATTATAAACATTCATTAGATATTTATTTATTAGGTAATGCTCTATTTCTGCTATTTTGAATGTATTGTTTTTCATGCCACTTCGCCCTTTACTTGTGTCTATGTATACCAAATTACCAATTCAGAAATCCCAAAAAAAAAAAACCCAATATCAGTTTAAGGTTAACCTATGGACGGGCATATTAAATGGAAAAGTGATCGGGCCTTTTGAACTACAAGGAAACTTGGATGGTGACAGTTATTTGAACTTTTTACAAAATGATTTGCCAGAATTGCTTGAAGACGTCCCCTTAAGAGATCTACAAAATATGTGGTTTCAAAATGATGGTTGCCCAGCTCACTACGCTCGTCCTGTGAGACAATACTTGGACCAAGAGTATTCCGGGCGTTGGATTGGGCGACTTGGTCCTATCTTATGGCCACCCCGATCACCCGACCTAAACCCCTGGACTTTTTCTATTGGGGTTGTCTCAAAGACAAAATCTATGAAAAACCCATTACGACATTGGACGAGCTTCGGCAAAAAATTAGTCAGGCTGCGTCACATATCAATGCTAAAAGGTATGCACGAAAAATAAAACGCTCTTTTTTAAGGCGATGTCGTGCATGTATTAATGCCGGTAGAAAACAATTTGAACATTTACTGTAATGTTAATTATTAATAAATGAATGAGACTAAAACTCACTATTGTTTTATTTCAATATATTTTTTAAATATTAAAACATTTCGGAACAGTACAATTTATTACTCACAACTTTGGTTCTTGATTCTAAATGGTATGATTTTTAGTTTGTTGCTAGTTATCATGAAGTATTATACCATTATGGAATCTTCATGAGCTGCGTCAATTTTAAAAACAACTTGCCACAGTAGTGTCCATACTTTTTTTCTACATGACTGTGAGTCAAAGATTACGGAACGTAAAAATCTGTGAAAATTTAAGGAAAAAAATACATTTTGATTGTTTTTTGTGTAAATACTGTGGGCATTTTGGTGTTTTTAACAGTTGTAGTGAATATTAGTACTACTTTGGTATCCGATACCAAAAAAAGATTGAACATAATTGAGAAGTTGTGGTCTTGGTAGTTGAAAATATCATAAAAGGTGTAAATTTTCGAATTTTATTTTATAATAAGAAAGATTAATAAGATATAATTTTTTTCTTATTTTTCCATAAGTACACATGAGCAGGTCTACCTCTTGGCGCCCGCTTATCGTTGAATTTTGGGACACGTTGTATATACAAAATGTAATAAAAATGAACATTCATATTTATTAAATCATTTATTATATCACAGACATCAAAAGTTCCAACCTTCATGAAGGTTTTAAACATAATTTTACATAGGCATGAAACAATGTCTTGTAACAAAATTACAGTTCTTCATCATTAATAAACAAAATCAAAATTATAGTTTTTGATGTCAGTATCCATGATATCCTTGTTACCGTCATCATCACACTTCTCAGGGAAATTAACAAGACATGACTTAAGAAAGGAGAAGTCAGATTGCAAGTCTTTATAGATGAGAAAATTTATGAACCAAAGAAAAAAGGAATCGCTTGAAGATGATTCAATACATTTCAAGCAATAAATATCATTTGAAGGTAATACACTATTTAAGATTAAGGTTTTTTTTCCAAGTCCCAAATTCTCAGTCTTGCTTCGTAACATATCTTCATTCAAATATGGATAAAGAACTGACATCTTGACATTATTTTGTGATATTTTTTTCTTATAATATTTGCTGAAGTTTGAATCAATCCAGCTAAACTTTATAGGTTTAAACCGGTTGTCCAATTTGTAAGCTGGTATGTCAGGAACCTCTACATAGTCAACTAAAAATTAGTAAAAGAGCACTAAAGGATTTATCATTACAAGATATAATAAATATTCTGTGACTTAGATACTATTCTAAATTCGTTGATGTTCTAGATTCATTGACGTGAAATTTCCAAAATGAATATTTTAAAATAAATTTAATCTTACCGGGTAACTCATCGTCACTTTCTAGTAAATCATCAAAATGTTTATCACTCGTCATGTTTAGTTTACAAACTTTACCTCTCTCTTGTTCTGAACTTTAATGTCTGACTGAACGCATAAGTTTTTAAATCTATCACCAACTATTGTTTTTATTTTAGTGTGAGACCTTTTTTTTATATGGGACTCAAACGGGACTTTACATTTTTTTAATATATGAAATGCATGTGTCGAAAATACATATAACCACAATCAGTGTGACCAGATTATTTTTTACGAAAATACCGAAGCACCTCAAAAAAATACTGAAATATACCAACTTGAACAGGGAAAATATACCAATAAAAATACTGATTTTAAAATTTTAAAGTTTAATCAATCATCACAATAAATGTTAGAATTGTATTTTAACATTCTATTTGAGGGATTAAAATTAACACAACCTCCTTGATCTTTTACACCTTGCTTTGTATGTAAAATTGCTGATACATTTTTGTTTATAAATCTGTTTCTTTGTTCCGTTTTTATTAAATTTATCTGTGAAAATATGCGCTCGCATGCAGCATTCGATACCGGTATACATAACAGAGATTTACTGAATGCAGTTAAATTTTTGTACTTGAACGTGCCATCACTATTAGAAATTTTCCCAACTTCCACCCAAAATTGTTCATAAGAAAGGGGTGAGCCAGAACTCGAAGATTGTAACAAATCACTTACTTCGCGATCAAGTTTAAGGGTTCTATATTCTTCATCAATTAACTGCATTTGTTCTGGCTGTACTTCGTATGGGAAAGTTTCTATTATATTTCTTAAACTGCGAAATTCTTTATTCACGGCAGTGTGTGGGTCGAGAAATTTCAGTTCTCAGAAAATTTTATTATCAAAAGGCAAAACTCAATTAAAAAAGATTGGCACCTTCTGAAAAAATCAGCAATTTGTTCTTTCATGTTTATGTTTTCCCTGTGTTTGATTAATTCTTGACCCACTCGGATCCCTAAGTACATATCATTTAATGACAAATAATTTATAGTAGACTTTGGGTCTAACGTAAATACGTTGTCCGTGCTTTTGATATAATTAGTTTTCATGAAGCAACCCAAAATCGACAAGTACATACTAGATGCATCATCGTATAATTTTTCAATGCACGGATAGTCGCCTTGAAAAATTATGTTAAATTTGTTAACAATCGGCAAAATGTAATCTAAAAAGTAGAAGTACAATTTGTTTATATCACTGGTAAAAAAATTATATATCATTTCTGATGAAAGAATGCGATCACTCAAGTATTAGTCTTGAAAGAACAACTGCAGTGCCCTCCATTGCTCAATTATTCTACTAACACAAGCATGAAGCGATAACCACCTTATATCATAATGACGTAATAGTCTATGGTTTTCAGTGTCAGTGAAATTTTGGAACTCAGCATATTCTCTTTGACGCTTGCTGCTTTGAGAAAAATATCCATATACTTTTATCATCTTTTATCATCTGTTCTAAATTTCTAGGCAGTATTTTGCAAGCATGGCTAACACTTAATGCTGCAGAGTGACAAACACATTTTATGAAAAAGCACTTTGGGTTCACTTCTTTAATTTTTGCAACAATGCCAGAATGTTGACCAAACATCACATTCGTAGTATCAGCAGCGAATCCCAACACATCTTTTATATCTAAACCTAATTCGAATAACTTTGATGACAAAGCATTAAATAAATGATCTGCGGTCTCACCACTTAAATCAACTAAATCAAGGAATTTGGTTTTTACTGTACATTCTGTTTCAGAGAAGTATTTGATTACTATCGCCAATACTTTGACTGTGGCAACATCTGTACTTTCGTCAATTACAATTGAACAAACTGGTTTACCTGACGGAGATGCAGTACTAAGTATGTCTACAATCATATCTTTTTCAAATTCGGGTCCTAAAACGTTATAAGTTATAGCGGCTGCTTTGGTCCTCTTGCAGGAAAATTCTTTCGCAATTTCGGAGTCGGGAAAACACTTTACTAGAATTTCATTAAGATGGTCCATAGCTCTAAAAGGGATGTTGTGTTCTGCAAAAACGGAGTTCAGCTTTCTTGACTTCGTCTTTCAGTGGTACCTTTCTAAAAAATTTATCAACCTGGAAATAAATAAAAGAATTGGTAGCATAGACCATCCACTAATAAAAACATCTCCAGAACAACAACAACAGAACTTCTTGACTTTAGCTACAGTAATGCTATATATATCAATGTATGCTTACCTTTGACTGTCCTTTATATTTTTTAAAGTTCCATTTATGCTTTTCACTATTTGCATGTACGCCGCCTTTTGCAAAGCATGCAGTGCGAAACTCCAAAGTAGATTAGCAAAGCAAAAGGCGGCGTACTCGTCATCTTTATAACGTGAAAGCCACGAAGAAAACTCCGGAATTTGTTACCACTTAGCTAAATAACTTTGCTGAAAACTAGACATTTCGTTCCGGACGGATGCGTCAAGTAAAATAAAAACAAAAGGAAAGCGCTCTATTTATATGATGACAAAAACGTACTACAAAGGGGAAATTCCCGATTTATCGAAAGAATAACTTCAAAGATTAAGTTAAGTGCAGAACAGAAACTCATTTTATTTAAACCGTATTAGATGATTCGATACTATTAATAATTTTACTTCGGCGGACGCTTGCCATGTCCTATCTATAACTTACTGATCTTTGCTCCCGAATGAAATAATAGATTAAGTCCGGGAAATTCCCTGGCAGAAATTCGCGGAGACGTTCGCTATGGTGTTGCCATAACTTTTTATCCAAAATATACCAAAAAATACTGACTTCCGACAATATACCTACAAAAATACTGATGCTTGGAAAAGTCGATAAAATATACTGAAAAAGTATTAAAATACTGAATATGGTCACACTGACCACAATATAACGCACAGAACTCAGATCAAAGTAACACAGCACAGCTAGGCATACCGTTCTGATTTTGAAAAATCGATTATTTAAAGTATAATAATCGATTTTTCAGATTGATTTGGAATGCTACATCGATACTTGAATGATGCATGAACCCGAATCGAATCAAACTAGCAATATAAAATTCCTAAATTGATTATGATATTAAATAAATATTTAATAACGCATTCGAATGTCAGTATAGTATAGTTGTCACTACTGTCACTGTTACTTCAGCTCGTGGAATCACCCATCATATATCGCCCCTCTCGTTAATAAGAAAAAAATAAAACGTACCATAAAGTTGCCCATATTCCTAAAGTTACAAGAGCGGGAAGTATTCAAATGAATTTTGATGTTTGGTATGATATTCTTCTCATTTCTCTATGTCTGTAAAGGATTTCATAAAAGGCTATTTTGAACTTTTTCATAGTTTTGTTTCATGATTTATCTTTTTGTTGCGAAAACATTATTTAACACACCCTGTCGTCGATTTCAAAACGTCGGCGGGCCCTATTGGCCAAGATTGAACATCTAAATAGAGAACTCGACCAAGAACTATCTGCTGGGGTCTCCAGGAACACCGTTTTCTTCCTTGAGTGTGCTCTTCACAGAACAATAATACTCTACAAGAAGAATGCCAACTTCATAGAAAAATATTATCCATAGAAACTAGCTCCACCTATAGTCAGCCCTCCGAAACAAGTAGTATGGCGGGAAGTTTAAATACTTACTTTTATACTTTGGTTTCATATTAACTACCAAATTACTAAAACCAATGTTTTCTATGAATATCCATAACATAAACAAATTCCACAAACGAAAATCATCCATAGGGAACACAGGTTTTAGTAATTTGGTAGTTAATCTAGGTGAAATATAGGGACTACTTCAAAAAGGGAATATAATACAAGCAGATAATAATAACACACTCTATTTTATTATTATTTTAACATACCGCTTTATTACACAAATAAAGTGAATTTTCAACATACTGTTTGGTTTTTAACTTTAATAGTTATTTATTGTTGAATACATTGATTTACAAGCCTTTAGAATTATTTTAACGTGTGCACCAAATTATCAAGAAAATGATTTTAACACAGCATTCTATGTTCAGTGTACAATTTCATTTGGAATTCTGTTGATGAATTCCGTCCTTTGTGGAAAATATATTTAGCCCACGATTCACATCTGAAAACAAATACAACGAAATTAAGAATGTTATATCCTTATAGTACAAGAGATAGAGCTACATTTTCCTAACAATTTTATAACAAACTAATTTAATTTATAGTTCGTAATCGATAAACATCCTTAATCACCGTCACCTACATCATCACTTTTATCAGAAATAACATAAAATTCTTTCATACAGATTAGCATGACATACCTAATACTGAAGCTCTTTGACTCAAGTCATATTTTTTACAACTAAATACAAGTATTTATGTCAATTCTAACTCTACTGCTAATAAAATAATTAACACTAGCATTACATAATGGGAATATTCTCTTGTTAAAATGAAGCGGAACTTCACGTACTATTCATTAGTTTGGAAATCTAAAAATAGAAGATTAAAACAAGTGCCGTATAAGATTCCTTTTAGCCGGCTTCGGAAAACGAAAGAGCTTTACATTATGCTGGGTTGGGGAACGTCCACACTTAAAACATTTTCTTCTGTTTTCTTTATCAGCCATATTTTCAACAACAACAACAACAGAAAAGAGTCACTATCTCAAATAACTATGAATCCACTTTCTAAGCACATTAAAAGGAGGAACAAAAGCTCATCTCGACGTTATAATGATAAGAAAATGCAGGAAATAAGTAATTGTGATGGAATCGCATCATATCGCATGGAACAAGTGGGAACAACAACAAAACAAATTGCCATTATCGACACCAAATCAGTTACAAAAATAACTACTACTAATTTTAACAATGATGCCTTCCAATTAATAAAATTAAAACGATTGCAACTCAAAAAAAATAAAAGTCATTTAATTTAAAACTGTATTATTTACTTGACTTAATAAAATGTATTTCTGAATATTAAAAACTTGGATAAATATAATTTTTTGGTAAAAGACTACTAAAATGTGTGCAAGTCATAACATGAGGCAACACTGCAGATTCATTTCATTGCCATACTATTAAATCTTAGTTGCTAGTTAAAAATATGGTATTATGAAAGATTATTTGGGTCTTTCATCATAAAATTTTGCCCCTGTAGGTATAATTTTACACTTGTATGAAGTTACCACCGCCTGGTGCTCTTTCTCTGACCTATAAAAATATACCACAAAATAGGCTTGCAGAAAAGTATCAATGAATCGATACATCGTTATTATGAATTCAATATATCGATATTTTTTACCGATATATTTTGATCAGACGTATCGAAATATCACTACAAAATATCTACGAAAATTGTATCGAAAACGATATTTTTTTAATTCTTATGGCACTGAAGTCGCTGAAACCCGAAACTATAGAAGATAGGAACGAACGAAAAAAAAAACTATATTGTCTATGACATATTCTTAGTATTTTTGTAATAATGTCTAATAAAAAAGAATACTGGTAAGATACTTTTGTGTTTAATGCGATTTAATCGATATATCGATATTTTTCCTTTGATATATCGATGCTAATTTTGATATTTTAATAAATATCGATATATAGATATTTTTTTTCATTCTGGACATCCCTTCAACAAAACAAAAGTCACAAATTCTGTATATGTCAAAATAATTCTTGAAAAATATTGCAAAAGATACATAAATAGGTATGTTATGGTATAATCTAATGTTATGTTTATGAATATGTTTGCAGAGACATAAAAAGCTGGGTTTATGGGATATAGATAAGAAGGTATTAGGATTAATAGGACGAGGGATTTTGGGGAAGTTGGTCATATAGAGAAGGGTATTACTTGCAGTTGAAAAAGACTACGCATGTTGATGTTTTAAATAAAGCTGTTATGAAACAATGAGGAAGTGTTTTAAAAACATTAGTTCCCGAAATCAAACTAGATGTCGCTACAGTACGTTCTTGATTTCTCCATGAAAACCTTTCCGGTTTTCTTTAAAGTTTAAAAGTAATTAGTTTTCAAAAATCAATAAACATCTCGTATTCTTTTTGTATTTTTTCGTATTTGTATTGAAATCTAAGTTTCGAACTTTTGAAATTTTAGTTTTTTTCAGTTTGTTAGAAAGAGCGAAAATGACTGTCTTTGGTCCATTCGTTTCCTGAAATAATCAACTTTTGCTAAAGTCGCCATCTAGTGGAGATGCTTGTTTAGTGCTTACTTTTTTTTAATACTTCCTACTTTTTAAATTAGTTCTTGAAATCATACTAAATGTCACTCGCAATGTTTGGATTTTGTCCATGGTATTCATTTAAATTTTGGTTCTGACGTAATAAAAGTAAATTGAGTATCGAAAATTAATAAATATGACATCGTTTCGTGTTTCTTATTAAATTTAGGGCGGCTTGCGCATCGTCGTTAATCACGTTTAACGAACTGTCAAAGTTAAATACCCGAAGATGGCTATTTAGCGTCACTAAATACGTTTAGTAGCAATCACGCGTCATCATTTTGAGGTTATAGAAATTTTACTATTATTTTATAAAAGATTGTAAAGAGTTCGTTAGGAAGATTGTAAGATGGATTTGTAGGAATTGTATTCTGACGACGATGAGGAGATTATAGAATGTATCAACAGACCGAGGGAATTGTCTGAGAGAGCAGACTTATTTGGAATGTATTCGGACGACAAATGCTTCAGAAGGTTTCGTCTAACGAAAGAAACCACTGTAATTTTTTTCCAGCAAATAGCCCCACCACAGAAATATATCTAGATAGAAGGAAAAAGTGTACGTACTTCGCGTGCCGAAACGACGTCTAGACAGCTTTATTGCTCGCCGCGAGGCTCAGTCCACTTTCGATCGCAATCGGTGTTGGACGAAATTTAAAATGATGCGTTGTTCGATAATTACCTGCTCAAACACCACCAATATGGTTGGATCTTATAGTCGAGGTATTTCCTTCCATCGATAAGTAACTATTTGCCTTGATACATCTATTTTGAATTAAAAATCATTAGTTTTGTTGCTCCGTATTATTTTTATCAAAACGGTCATGTGTCCAGTAATAGCTTTCCATTGCGGCTTTAATTTGACAGTCCAAATTTGCTGTGCTTGTAAAACCATCGATGTATAATTCAAGGTCAATTTGTTGGAGGACAAATTATCATTTTTTCTGTCAAAAATGGAGAATAGTGCTGTACAATGCGTTTTTTTTTACCCGAATAAAAAAATATCGTTTTTGAAAGCAGAAGAAAGGATAATTAATTTTATATTGAATTATACTGTAATTTTTGTTTTAGTTTTCCGTATGATCCTAATATTAAAAATAAATGGATTGAAGCAACAGGACTCTATGGCAAATAGTAGCTATACTTACTGGACATGGAAACTTTAACAAACACCTATATAACATGGGTTATTCTGACAGTCCTCTGAGCAGGGCGTGCATGGAGACTGAGGAGATTGTCTCCTCAGTCTCCATTCCAGTATCACATAAGCGCTTGTGCACTCATGTGATACTGGAATGCAGGAGCCTATTAAGACAAAAGGACTACATATCTATGAAGCCCAAGGATACTAGTGGAAGCAAGCAACCCCGTGTCATGCAAAATAGGCACTGAGTATCGAGTTGCAGAAAAGCCCGCCGTGAAACATAACATAACAACACAGGACGTAAAAATGTGTAGCGTGTCGGGAGGGGGTAGCGGCTACTACAAAGAGTTTGCCCACAGAAAATTATATCGCATAAAATCTTTTTTGCGCCGATTCACTAAATTACATTCGTGAGTTCGTGACCTATACATAATATTTAAGCAAAATGGTAGTCTGTCTATAAAGTCATGAAAAAAATTGAGGGCGTTGCGATCGTGCACGTAGCAACCCTGTGTAGTGAGACAAATGATTTTGATAGTAGGATTTTTTTTTTACTTTTATTACCCCAGAAAAGGTAAAGAAAGGCGTATAATTCGTAGACAATAAGTTTATTCTACATTGAAGATTACAATATAGTAATCGTAATTTTTGATAAATCTTTTTTTTTTATAATTGCCAAGTTGTTTTCTCGTTTTACTGCAATGTGTGCTTGTGTTCGATTAAAGCCTGTTACTTTGACACTCCTTGTAAGAAAACCCAATATATTTCAGAATTTAACGCAGAACTTCTAGGCTACAAATAAAATCCAGATCGGTTTTGGCAATCCACTGATGTTTTCTTCATGTAGGTACCTCTTTTTTTCACAGAGTAAAAGAACTGAATCTTTTGTCGAAGTGCACAAATGTTGCAGTTAACCATTTATTTCTTAGGACGACTATCTATGTTTCCCAGGGGTTTTAAATATGCCACCATTTTTATAACCTTCATCTACAATACGTATCACTATATTCTCTGATTTTCCTAAAAGTAAGTTTTAAAAATGTAATACCTATAGGTATTTGGCAAAAAGAATGGAATCGCCACAATGATCAAATTAATGCTATAATTTTAGTAATATAAAGCACATATAAATTTAAATAATATAATAGGTAAAAATCGTACATTCCTAACAGGTATATTTTTTATTCAGATTAAAATCAATGATAAATTTGATTATCCAAAAGTATTGAAAGTTCGGGCCGCACTACAATATAGCCTTCTAACATTTTCAATCTAACCTATAAATGCATAATGTAATCAATACTTCTTTTAGACTTAAATTCATATATTTAGTAAATTTGAAACTTCTGGTAACCAAAACTCAATCAGTAACACGATTACATACCAGCCATAACTGCCGTTCGAGCTTTAACATCCTACAAATATGATAAAATGTGTCCAGCTTCTTGTTCCAATAAACATCACTGAAAAACTTTATAAATAATATCCTGAGCTTCACTCTGATTAATTCTCTTCATTTTTAACACTTTTCGACGGAGTTTAGAAGAAGTAGCTTCAGTTTAATCAAAACAAATCAAAAATGCAGAAAATCGAGCTAAAAAATCAAGTTGTTGACAGTCGATGTACTTTGATTCAGTGTTGTCATACTTGTGTCTAATGTTAGTTCCTCAAACATTCTTTTCATGACTTTATAGACAGACTGTACACGTTGGTCTCCGTCGATCGATATCGTTTTTTCAGTCGATAAGAATCGGTATGCCGTTTCAAATACAACATGTATTCGATGCAAGTGAAATTATGTCTTCCATCACTAAATTAAGATCGTGACGTCATGATACCTACACAAAATGTGGCACGCTCGGTCTCCATATAAATCGACGAACATTTTCCTTCTAACTAGATTTATTTCTGTGAGCCCCACATTAACAAATCATAACAACACAATTTGTGTGACTTGACAACTCGGTTGACTAAATGTGACAGTTGAAAGCTCGTCGGTCCATTTCACGCATTTTTTTTTTAAGAAATTCAACCATTTTGCTCTAAGTCAAGTGTACAACGTACGAAAACGTAGAAAGGAACGCAAGAAACTGCTTGACCGACTCCCTAACTACGATTAGTATCCAAACGGACGTGAGCAAGACCTTTTTAATTGTATTTAGGCAAAACATATTTAGCAAGATAAACACATTTAACAAAACTCTGTTTAGACCAAATGTTGTGCAAGCCGCCCCTAATTTTCAAATTAATTTTAATTTACTTGAATCGCAAGTTTTCATTTATTATGTTACGTGTAAAGGAACGATATTTGGTTTATACGTCAACATTAGTTCCGAATTCAGGTTTGGAATGAAGAACAAAAAGAAGAGCGCAGAATCCAGCTTGTATTCGTATGTGTTATTTATTATGCATCCACACGTCGAATGATATTAATATAAATATCAAAATCGATTCAGTCTAGGGTGTTACATAGTACTAGAGAAAGTAGAAACTATGCCAATGGTTCGCAAAACTACGAGGGTGACCTTGTACTGAGAAGAACCAACAAGAAACTCAGCAAGGGCTGCTTTTTTTCTCTCGGTTCTATTTCACACAGAGAAGTCTTATTGGAACGTGACTTAATTAGATTATGAGGTCTATTTCCATTACATTATCAGAAATAACAAGACATATATTTTCCGATTACTGATTAACATACCAGTTGCCAGGTCATACGTACTCATTGACAAATCAATATACAATATTCATAATAAAAGAAAATAGACGAAATAAGTAGTCCAGTGCAGACTCATCCCCACTGGCAGTACCCGTTGACGAGCTTGACGCATAAGCCAGCCATCGCTTCGCTCAACTATATTTAAAGGAAAGTTACGACCCGACGCACACGACACCACCGCAGAGATTTTTACTCTAGATAGTTAAGAAATAATATATTTCTATAAAACTGATTTCTAGAGTAGGCGGCGTAGGAAGTCAATCTATTATTGACAATATTATTGTAAGAATCAAAAAAAGCACATACCCACCGTACGAATTAACATAACACCATGCTCGACGTTCGCCGTCGACATGTAAGTTCAGTAGCGATATTTAATATCTGTAATCTGTTAATTTAAATAATTGACTTGCCTTATTTCTTAAGGGATCATCACGAAATAGTTTTATTTGCGGATGACACTTCACCTTTGTTTAAAATGAAAAGAGGGCTACCTCTAAATAACGATGTGAACAATTCTATCGCCAAAGTACCTAGTACATTAGTTTAATTTAAATAATCTTCTACTTAATGAAGGAAAAACAAAATGCCTAAAATTTGTACTACCTAATGTTAAAAAAGTAGATATAAATGTTGATATAAAAGATAAGAACATGGGCCTTGTGGATAAGAATGTTATTTATAAAAACAATTTCTCGATAGTATTATTGGTACGGTATACAATATATATTACTTTCACTAATTTCATAGCATAAATTATATCGATTTCCATAACTTTAAAAAAATCTTCTCTATGCTCACTTCCATTACGTTATTTTCCTTAATACTAATAAAAAGATAGTTATTCAAAGATTCGTTGGTATTATTCGAGTTGCGTTTGCGTAACTCGATCTAATTAAATTTAAACTCGATATTAATCCGGATTATCAGATCCATAACAATACTGACAGTTCTATTCTCTTTGGTCTAACGTCATGAATTGACATTTAAATCCTACAATTTGTGCTGTCATCTAGTGACATAAAATTTTGTAGTTTCTTTTTTTTTAAACACTTCCTCATTGCTCACAGATATTGGCCTAAAACCTAAGATATGATAAATATTGCTGATATTGATAAATGTATTAAAAAATTGCTTTACTATTGTGGCGACTGATACATAGCGACATCTAATTCATCGCAGTAACATCGCCACAACAATCGATAGCGAGAAGACTAGCATCGTCATAGCCATCGATAGCAAGACGAACTGCAATAAGTTTCAACAGCAAGTAACGAGATGGCGCTGTACCAATACAAGCAGCATAAATTAATAACTACAAGGCATTTAGAACAAAGAAACCTACATCGCACAGAATAAGTTTAATTACTAATTAGCATAAATAGAACGTCCAACCTACATCGGTTGGACCGCGGTCCCCGGGCTAACTACACCTAGCTCGGAGGGAGACAATTATCCTTTAGTCTCCCTGGCCAGTTGTCTCCATCAACACAATAGGGACCACACCTTCAATCTTACGGTTCCTTAAACTATCTTCGTTATTAGAATAGGTACCTACTTAAAGTACAAACAATTTTCAAAACCAATCAAGCACGACGTACAAAGCAATCGTATCGTATCACACATTATAATCAATAATCAAGTAGTTTGTTCTCTTATTTGTTTGTTAGTGTCGCTATTCACGGCCCGGTGCCATGTGTCACGATATCGATGTGTCAAAAGAGATTTCTCTCCTTCTATTCGATTCAATTCCATTCCATTCATAGGGAAGACCTGGTGAAACTGGCTAACGTCGAAAACAGCCTTTAAAAAAAAATTTATTAAGACATTACTATTAATCTAGAAATATCAAATAGGATTAGCTGCACTTACTTTAATTTAATACGTGTAGTACACACATGAAACTATTAGCAGTAGATTAGTTATATAGACACAAAACAGTTTAGTATTATGATAAACAAATATAAATAAAATAGTGATAGGTTAATACATATATGCGTATATATATAAATATAAGATAAGAATAAGCATACAAGTATCTTAAAAATAGCTAACTTACCGTAATTAATTTCAGTTTTTGGGTGAGAATTCATGGGCAGCAAGAGTTCGTACAGCGAATTGAGTCGAGTCCTGCAGGGCTATTGCGTAACTTTGTTGACAACTAATTTTGATAGCCACTGACAAAGTTGACATCAAATACCTGTCAAACTTCGAATTTAGTTAGCCAATAACAAATTCGAAGTTTGACAGGTATTTGATGTGTGACATGACGACGATTTATAAGTAAGGTAAGTGTATTATTCCCATTTATTTTAACGACCTTATATGGTCCTTTCCAAACAGTCGAGAGCGCCTTGCGCAGTCTCAAATGGTTTTTCAGATACACAAAATCTCCGGTTTTATACGTGACTGGGCGTGTACGGGTATCGTAGTAAGTTTTTGATGATTCCTTCGATCTTCTAATTAATTCCAAGGCTCTTTCTCGTGAATATTTGAGACGATTTTGGAGCATACGCACATAATCGGGGTAAGTAGTTTCGAGAGAATCGGTGTAGATGGAATTTGGAATGAATGGTTTGTTTCCAAACATCAATTCATAAGGCGTGAAGTTGGTGGTTGAATGGGTTGATGTATTATAAGCAAGCATGGCTGTGTAAACATAACGCGGCCAATTGGTTTGGTCCTCTTTGATGTACGACTTTAGGTACTCTTTCAGGGTCGAATGACTTCGCTCTAAGGCGCCTTGTGTTTGTGGGTGATATGGGGAAGACCACAAATTTTTAATTTTAAGGAACTGACAAGTTTTTTTTAAATAGATCCGAGGTAAAGTTAGTGCCTTGGTCAGTGAGGATGAATTTTGGGATACCGAAAATTGTTATATAATGTATTAAACATTCACTGGTTTCTTCTGCCGTGGTGCTTCGGATCGGATAAGCGGATGAAAATTTTGTCAAGTCGTCTTGTATCGTCAAAATAAATTTTAATTTTGCAGGTCCGGCTTCAGGGAGCGGCCCCACGATATCAAGGGAAATTCGCTGACACGGGGCAGTAGAGGTAGACGTTATTTGCATAGGAGCTTTATTAATTTTCCTTAACGCTTTATTTTCTTGACACTGTTTACATTGTTTTACGTAATTTTCTATGTCTGTGCGCATACCTTTCCAGTAGTATTGTTCCTTTACTTTATTATACATACGAGTAGACCCCAAATGGCCTGCAACTGGAATGTCGTGGTTTTCGTATAGAATCTTTTTTATCTCGGTTGGTGTTGGGTATGTAATATTATTATGATAAATGTTGACTTTAATATTCGTATTGTGGAAAAGATATAATATAATGTTGTATATTTTAGTGAAGGAATGTACTTCAAAGGCATTTCTGAAGTCAGGGATACTAACATCAGTTACGTCTCCTGAAGTGACAATCGTGTCACGTGCTTGTTTAATGGTATTGAATATTTCGGGGTATGAGGCTACGTCAAAATGGTTTACTCTTGTGTATAAAAGGAAATAAGTTTTATTGTTTAACTGGATTCTACAATGGGAATAGAGTTCCTTTTCAGTTTCTAATATTTCGTCGAGATTTCCCAGGTTGCCCAGGATTTCTTGGATGTACGGGTTTGATTCGTCGAGATCAATTGAGGTAGGTATGAGGACTATTTTTGATTTACTTTTTGTGAGATCCTCATTATACTCAATAATTTAGGTGTTTAGAGGTTCTTTTTTGTTAATGGTTTTCAGGTATTCGGAGTAGTCACCAGTAAATATTGGTGAATTGTGTGAAGAGGGAGATGGCTGAATAGGTAAGGGTAAGGAGTCAACCTCCGGTAAATTATTAGATTCTACAGGTGATCTAGAATGAGAGGGGTTTTCATCTGTGGCTGGACTATAGGATGTTGATGGTAAGTTACTATTTTCTAGGAGACCAACAGACGGTAAGTCGTCGTTATCTAAGTTAAGAGGGCTAAATGGAAGGCTGTGATGTCACGTCTAAATCGCCTAATGTAATGGGACTAAATGCTGGTGATGATTCCTGATTAACCGGGTTAAGGTTGGGCATGTCTAGAATTGCGGTATCTTGGGATGAGGTGGATCTTATTATGGGATCTACTCCAGGAAGAAGTACGTCTCGTACTGTAGAAGTGTTCTGAATATACTCTTGATTCAGAGTTACGTTAGGACTTGCATCATTTGTGACTGGCTGGACAGGGTTCACAGTGAACCGAGATAAAGCATCGGCGTTAACATTCGTTTTTCCTTTCTTATATTGTATATCGTATTCAAATTCCTCTAGTTTAAAACGCCAACGAACTAGTCGTGAACCAGGATCTTTACAGTTAAATAGTCATTGAAGAGGTTTATGATCTGTGATGATTCTAAATTTATTTCCATAAAGGTAAGGCCGGAAGGTTTTTGTACCGAAGACTATTGCCAAACATTCCTTCTCTGTCACGCTGTAATTGTTTTCTGCCTTGTTCAAAGTGCGTGATGCAAATGCGATTGGGCGGTCTTGTCCTACTGGACCTTGAGACAGAATCGCTGAGATAGCGTAGTTTGAGGCGTCGCAGGTAAGGAGAAATGGTAAGGTAAAATCTGGGTACGCTAATATAGGTGCTGATATAAGTTTATTCTTTAGAGTTTCAAAGGAGAGTTGGTGTTCATGGCGCCATTCGAATAAGACGTCTTTCTTTAATAAAGATGTGAGTGGTTTAGCCAGTTTGGCAAAATCTGGTATGAATCTACGGTAGTAAGATATGAGGCCTAAGAAGGATTTTATATCCTTTGGAGATTGGGGAATCGGGAATTCATTGACTGCTTTGGTTTTTTCTGGGTTAGGACGAACGCCATCTTCGCCAATTATGTGACCCAAGTAAGTTACTTCCTTGCGAAGGAATTCACATTTTTCAGGTTTTAATTTGAGATTGAAACTGCGTAATCTATCGAAGACAGCTTTTAAATTAGAGATATGGGATTTTAGATCAAAAGAATAGATAACGATGTCGTCTAAATAGACGAAACACCGTGGGCCCTGAAGGCCTGAGAGACAGTTATTCATTAACTTCTGAAAGGTTGAAGGGGCGTTCTTAAGTCCAAATGGCATTCGGTTGAAATGGAAGTGACCCTGAGGTACGGAAAACGCAGTTTTCGGTGCGTCTGTAGGTGCGATGAGGATTTGGTGGAAACCGGAAGTAAGAACTAAAGTAGAAAAGTATTTACTGTTACCGGGCTGGTCAAGAATTAGACATGTGCGCCGATGCCGAAATCTTCGGTGGCGGCGTGGAGCTAAAAATTCAGTGGCGGCGGCGTAAATGGCGGCGTAAACGGCGTCGTTATGTCAAATTATGGAAAATTCTTAGTTAAATAATTCAGAATGCCTTTATTGACAACAAATATAAAAGCTACTAAAACTAATAACACCTTTTAATTTTTTTAAGTAACAATTAAATATGGTACAACTATACTCTTCTAAATAATGTAATGTAGTCATAATGATATTAAACAACAATTTATGGAAATCCATGGTCATGGGTTTAAGTCCCTTCTGAGAATGCCGGGGACAAAGTGGATTTTTTAAACATTTTTCATTCAGAATATAATACTAAACTTTAAAAAAAAAACATTTGACTAAAGTATGTAGGTACTATTTTGTTCGGTAACTTTTTGGCATCTTGTAGGTAAGGATATGATCCCATTGCTATAGAAATTTTGGGGCTTCTAATCAAGAAACCGCGAGAAGTGGTTTTGACAATCCTCGCGTGATATTAATCTGACACTGCCTAAAGAATTCTGAAGAGAAATTTGATGAATAAACAGGTGGAAATTTGATGGTCCAAAGTCAGGACTATACGGCGGATGCATTAACACCTCCCAGCCAAACTCTCTTAACTTAATGAAAAACCACCCCCTTTCTATTGATTAATTCTAGCTGCTTTCTCTCAACTTCTTGCTTTAATCTCATCAGTTCTTCGCAGTAGAGTTCAGAATCGATGGTCCTGCCTGGCAGTAACAACTCATAATGAATAATGCCCTTCCAAACCCATCCTACAAACAGCATCACCTTTTTGCCAGTTAAGGGGGCATCCATAAATTACGTGAGATGTTTAAGGGGGGGAGGGAGTCGAGTCAAATCTCATCTAATCTCACGTTGGAGAGAGGGGGGGTCTCGGCAAATATCACGCAATTTTTAAAATAAGGCTCGGTGCGGGGAATCCCTCATAGAGTGACAAGTCTAAGGTTAAGATCATTCACTATTCGTTGGAAAGAAAATAATTTCATTCGTACTTTGACATTATACATCACTCCTGATTGTCAAACCACTATACTCGTTTTATACCAAATAGCTCAATTTAATTTGAATTTACGGTACAATGTAGCCCGTCCTTTGTTTTCGCGCCACTGTCAGCTGAACGTGTGACTCGATGAATAAGAGCAATATGGATTACTAGTCTCTAACTAGTCGTAAATAAAAGTACGAAGCGAATTATTATTTTTTTCTTTTTATTAAAAAATCCAACGTGTTTAAATAAGAAACCCACTTTTTGAAAACTCACGTGAGATTTGGGGATGGGGGAGGGGATTGAACAAAATCTCACGACATCTCACCAGGGGGGGAGGGAGGGTCAGAAAATTTGAAAAAACACCTCACGTAATTTATGGACGCCCGCTAACCCGGATTTCGCGACAGTCTAAAGCTTGACCGACCTTTGACCACGATTTTTTTCG
The DNA here is from genome assembly GCA_918026875.4 of Diatraea saccharalis. Lineage (NCBI taxonomy): Eukaryota > Metazoa > Arthropoda > Insecta > Lepidoptera > Crambidae > Diatraea > Diatraea saccharalis. The sequence goes on along the minus strand of OU893340.1, from coordinate 5,620,589 downwards.
CATGTTCTTGTCGTACGTGATCTAGTTTTTATCACCAGCTATCAGCTTCTTCAAAAATGGTTCGGTTTCATTACGTCGCATTAAAAAATCACAAAGAGTACTCGGTTCATTAGGTTTCTTTCAGTGAGTTCGGCTTCGTCGCAACTACTGATCTGCCGATCTTGCTCCACTTTTTCAAAAATGGCATCCATTTTATTCGTAACAGGGCGACCGGAGCGAAGTATGTACATCTTTAACATCAAAATTTCCGGACCGAAAACGCTTAAACCAAATTTGTGCTCCTCTCACAGAAACTGCACTAGGTCCATAAACGTCACAAATTGTTTTCGCGGCTTCCGTTGCATTTTACCTTTTTAGAATAAAATTATAAAATGTACCTAAGTTCTTTATTAGATTTACTCATTTTGACAGTAAGAAAAACAAATGAAAAACACACACTTTCCGATTTTGAATTCGAAATCTTTATCAAATTTTATGCATACTATATGCGAAAAGACTTTATCCCCAACCTAATAGTTATCATGTATAGAAATTATTTTATTGATATTATTCTCAATTAGACGCAATCGTTTAGCCGTTTTAGTAAGGCCAGCTACAGAGAATACACGTTCGCTAGGTGAGCTTGTAGCGGGTTAGCTAGAGTAGACAAAAAAGGGTAAGTATTGAATTTATGATTTCTGCCAACTCCATCTTGTAAAGGGTGCTTTATTGATTGTACAAGATTTCATTGTTGACAGCTGTAATTAAATAAGAAAGATTTGTTTATTTATTCGCATCAGATCATTGCGTTTATTTTGGATTCATTAAAATTTTACTAGATATGGAAATACGGATGGAATACGGAACGGAATTAACACGTGCCGCAGAGGATGCACTATGTTGCTTATCCTATCCCGCGCCGTTTACGCCGATTTTTCTAACCGGTCAGCGGCGGCGTGTCATGATCGGCGGCGTCGGTCATCGGCGTGGCGCGGCGCACACCTCTATCAAGAATTTCTGCAATCTGTGGAATAGGATAGGTTTCACCGATAGTTATATCAGTGAGCTTACGGTAGTCGATGACTATGCGCCATTTTCGTCGACCTGATGAATCTGCCCTTTTCGGCACGACCCAAATGGGTGAACTCCATGGTGAAAAGGAAGGTTCTATAATACCTTGATGCAGCATGTCGTTAATTTGGTTTTCGACCTCTTTCTTGTGACACTCAGGAAAGCGATATGATTTGGTGTGGATGGGAATATCACTACTAGTTTTAATTTGGTGAGTTAGAGCAGAAGTAAAAGTAAGTTGATCATTAGCCAGGTGGAAGATGTTAGAATATTGAGAGCAAAGTTCCAGTAAACCATCGGTTTCTTCTTTGTTCAAGTGATCGGTTCTTAAGGAATCGATAACCTGTTGAGTTCTGGGAGAAGAATTAGTCATTGTGTTCATTTGAAATGCAATTTGATCTAAAGGTTCTATGGCAAGGTTAAGGTTTGGGTTAAAGTTGACAGGGGATTCGGAGATGTTGGCAATAGTTAAATTTACGCGATTGTTGTTTTTGATCTTTACTATACAATTAGATATTAGTAAGTTTTCTGATACATGTTGGTCTATCACAATTCCTTCTTTTAGTTTAGTATTTTTTACTGAGCATTCGATAACAGTTTCGGTACGAGGCGGAATAATGTAGTATGGATCAAAGAAGTGTAGTTTGATATCCACCTTTCCTATTTTCAGAATATCATGCGTATAATCGATTTTGCAACCAAAAGCTGTGAGAAAGTCTGTACCTATGATTCCATCATAAGGTAAGTCAATATATTTTACCACATGGAACATAAAAGAGGTGAATTTATTTTCTTTTAACTCTAATTTTAAATTAAAATGACCTTCTGTCAAAGTTGGTTCATCGCCTAGATCTATGCCCTTAAGTTTAATTTTTTCTTTAATCATTTTTGGGGTTCTCTTGATACCGGATTGTTTTAGTAAACATATAGAAGAACCTGAATCTACTAAAAGAGAGAGAGGGATTTCTGAAACTTGCGAGTTAAGGACTACGTGTGGTAAAAGTTTTTGGTTGTGTCTAGGTTGACTTCGTATATTTTTATACTGTTTTTGTTTAAAGTGGATTTTGAGGATTGGGCGCTTGTTTGGGGCTGGTTACCCGAGTGGTCCCTATTATCTGAAATTTGGGCACTTATTTGGGGCTGGTTACCCGAGTGGTCCCTATTATCTGAAATTTGGGCACTTATTTGGGGCTGGTTACCCGAGTGGTCCCTAATTTTCATGGATTGGGTGTTTGTTTGGGGCTGGTTACCCGTGTGATCCCTATAGTTCGTGGATTTAGAATTGGTGTCATTGGATAAATTAGGCAATTGAAGAATTTTGGGTCTCGCGAGACACCGCCGGGAGCCCTTCACAAGTTTAAATTAGTTTCGTTGTTGTCAACTTCGTCATGACCAACCTCGTCGTCTTGTTGTTCGACGTAGTTTATGCGTGGAGGTGGTCTGTAAGTGGTTTGACTGGTAGAGGTGTTTTGAGAAATTTTGAAACGGTTGTTATTATATTCCCGTTTCTTACAGATATTTATGTCATGGCCTACAGTTTTGCAGTATCTACAAAAAGGTTCTGATGATGGGGACAAAGAATGGGATGATCTTTGCGTCGAAGACGGAGTAAAATGAGGTCTGACTGAAGGTCCAGGCCTGAAGCGATTATTGTTGCTGGTGTTAGTTAGTTTTTGTTCCAATTGAGAACATTTGTATAGTCTCTGCTGTATGCGTTCTTCTGAAACAGCTAGGTTAATGGCTTCATTTAAGTTTTTTGGTGACCTACATCTCACAATATTAGATATGCGGGGCTGCAAACCCATCAAGAAATGGTGGAGGGCAAGGTCCTCCATTGCTGCTGTGCGGCCAGGTAGTTCCTTAGCCTTAGTAACTGATAAAGCTATCTCTGTAAGCAGTTGTGAGAGGTAGGTTTCCACGCGCAGTGCATATTGATTTACATTTTCTTGTGAACTTTGTCTACTCTCTTGAAGGTCTGTAAGGAGGTGTGAGTAATGTTTTCTCACACTGAATTGCGTTTGTAAAAAGTCTTTGAGTTGGTCCCATGACACAAATTCTTTAATGGAGCAAGCGACTTCCGCCTTTCCATTTAACTGGCTAAGTATATATTTGAATAATATGGGTTTTTGCGATTCTGTGGCGAGTTCGTATGCATTATTGCAATTGATAATAAATGCATTTACTGTTTCACGTTGGCCGTCGTAAGGTTTCACGAATTTGAACAAGGTATTTAAATCCATTTCTTTGATAGATGTGGAAATTATAGTAGTAGATCTTGTAGTGCGAGGAGAGCACAAAGGTGAGGTGGGTGCACTGCTTACTGATAACGATTTTGTACTGGCGGTATCGACTTCTAATACGACTTTCTCTTCTTTGAGCCCTTTTGGCATAATTAGACTCTCAAACAGATTTATAGTTTATACTTAATCTAAATACTAAAAGCGAGAGAAAAAAATATGTGACATACAATTTATCGAACAATGAATGAATATAAAACTTAAAACAATCACGAATTAATACTAGGCAATAACCAAGGACTCACAGTGCGAAGAATGCGTAGGCGACGAAGATAAGCGCAGGTGCCGGATGCATAATGATGCGATAAGCCGTTGTATGCACTTCGTCTTGAATTAGGTATTTCTTGTTATAATTTAATTATAGTCTCAGGTATTCAGTAACAGGATTATTGATCACGTTTGTTGAAAAATGAACAGTTTCCCTTGGGTTTTCTTTTAACAGCTTCCCTGTGTGCTGGACCAATTGGACGATTGGGGACAGGATGCAATCTGGTAAGTTTCTTTTCAGGATCTCGAGACGGATGAGCGGTAAGTCACTTTTCAGGGATGCACACTTTGTTCACTTATCACTTAAATATAACTTGAATCACTTATTTAGATATGAGCCTGTGCGGTTATTTAAAGCACTGCGGATTTCCGTATCCCACCGCTGCCACCAAAATGTTATAGGGTCTTTAAAAAATGCTTTTTAAAAAAAATGAATTTATTTAGAAGGACAAAATATATCGAGACCCTGGGGCAACCACGTTATAAGAAGGATGAAAACAGACTGAGCTCGCGACGAAGCGAGCTCGGTGACTAAAGATTCTGCTGATGCAGCGGTATCTACCTGTAAGCATTTTAATATGTAGGGGTTGTATATAACAGATCCATCAGGATGGGTTACCTCATTTGCTGATAAACTCGCTCCCTATCTATCTTCCTATAAAAACATATGACATCATCCCATCTGTTGGTAATTTAGATAATCCTTTCACCTTGCGGGAACTTGACTTGGCACTTGGAGGTCTTAGAGATACTGCCCCCGGTATAGATGGTATTCCATATTCGTTTCTTGTTAAGTCGAGGGAAGAAACCAAACTATATTATTTGAAATTAGTTAATACTTTTTACCATTTAGGTATCATCCCTGAATCCTGGAATAAGCAACTAGTTATCCCTCTGCTTAAACCTGGCAAAGACCCTTTGGACTATAATTCTTATAGGCCCATTGCGTTATCGTCCACCCTTTTCAAAGTGTCAGAACATATGATCAGGAATCGTTTAGAGTGGTTTTTTGAGAGTCAAGGTCTTTTGGCTAAATCTCAGTTTGGTTTTCGAAAGGGTTTCAGCACTCTGGATAATTTAAGTATACTTACGACTGATATTCGTATAGCTTTTAAGAAAAAGCAATATGTAGTTGCTGCGTTTTTAGATATAGTAGGCGCCTATGATAATGTCCTTCTTCCAATTCTCAGACGTAAATTGATTCAGTTGAGTGTTCCTGAGAAGTTGGTTCGATTCATAGTTAATTCTATTTCAGCTAGGTCTATTGAAATCAAATGTCATGGAGCGCCTTCTATAGTCAGGTCTGTTTGGTATGGTCTACCTCAAGAGTCGGTTTTGAGTCCCCTGCTATATAGTTTTTATACTTATGACCTAGAGAGTGTTGTAGATTCATTCTGTCAAGTCTTACAGTATGCAGATGACGTAGCCCTCTATATAAGATCGAATTCAATCGAGGAAGCTTGCTTTCGTCTCAATACTGCGTTAAGTTGGTGATTGGCTAATGGATCACGGCTTGTCACTATCAGTTTCTAAATGCTGCAGTGTAGTGTTTACCAGAAAACGTAACATTCCTACAGCTCAAATAGTTTTTCAAGATGTCCCTATTCCCATGAATAACCAAGTAAAATTTTTAGGCGTCATTCTAGATTCTTAATTATCAGGAACTCCTCATTTCCATAGTGTTGTAAATAAATGCGAGAAAGGGGTCAATGTTCTCCGTGCTCTTTCGGGTGTATGGTGGGGTGCTCATCCATTCACTCAAAAATTAATATATAATGCCCTAGTCCGCTGTCATTTCGATTATGGTTCCTTTTTTTTAGACCCATGTAATAAGTTGCCACTTGATTAAATTTCTAAAGTTCAATCAAAATGCTTGCGGATTATTATAGGTGCCATGAAATCGTCTCCCATCAATAGTCTCCAGATCGAATACGTTGATCCCCCTTTGTATCTGCGTAGGCAATGTTTGAGTGATCGATTTTTCCTTAAAGTTATACAACGTGCATCCCATCCTTTACTTAAAAAATTAGAAATATTGTTGAAAGTTTCTAGTACTTCCTCCAGTTCATCGGTAGGTGTCTCTTGTATCCTCCATAGCTACAAAAAATTCCATACTCCTTCCCTTCCCATAGAACGGTATTCTCGTCTTCCTCTTTTTGAAAATAGCTTTGAATCACTTATTTTTGAGCCGGTAATTCTTCTTGATTTTGGAAGCGACAAAGACTCTCCATATGCCATGCGTGCAATGGCATGGAAATTAGCATCGGAATATAAAGGCTGGATTTCTATGTACACTGATGCGTCCAAGCAGCATGTTAATGATCCAGTTGGATCAGCAGTATGGATTCCTGCTCACAGATTAGTATTAAGTTTCAAAATTCCCTCTCTCTCTTCTGTATTTCTGTATTGACATTCAGAGAACTATCCCCAGTACTCCCTGGTTCTTTAAGGAAAAGCTTTTAAGTAAAAAAACGATTTCAATTATTTGTCGCCTGAGAATTGGACATGTGCGTACGCCAGTTCGACTTGCCAAATTTAAAATTAAAGACAACCCCTCTGCGATTGTGGCATTGAGGAAGGAACTACGGATTATATTTTATTTAATTGTTCAAATTTATCTATTTCGCTTTATGATTTGCTACCATCAAAGGTTCCACGTCCAACAAATATAAAATGTATCTTGAGTATGGAGAATCCCAGCCCATTCAAAATTTTAGCTAAATTCTTTGCAATCAATAATAGTCTTAATTTATAAATATATTTGTTTTCTAAATACATTCTATTTGTATTATCTTTAACAATGTAATCAGATAGACGCGCTCAGAGCTATTTTTTTTATTTTATTTATATTCAAAATTTAACATATTTTATTATTGTTTCTATACGTGTAAAGACCACAAACGTGACATTGGCGGAATTGTGTAAATGCAAATAGGCCATGAATTAAAAAAGAAGAAGAAGAAGAAGTACAACGTGACAGGTCGATCATCGCCATCTTTTATTCATTTCATTTTACATGTAAAAATTAATTTATTTACTTGACATCAGCAGAGTTGTGCGAAATGCGCAGATAAGCCATTAATTAAAAAAGACGAAGAAGCAGTGTGACCAATTGTGGCAGATTTCTGCCATTTTAGCAAATTTCGCTCCTTAATTTTGTATTTGGCAGATTATGCTGACGATTTTCAAAAGTGGCAGGTTTCGGCAGATTTAAAAGATTTTAAGAATATTTACAGTATCTTATTTGAATTTTAATGAATTTATATTTTTTGAAAGAGATTACCTCTATGTTTAATTAATTTGTATAATTAAGTAATCAATGATTTCATCGACCTGGCAACTTTAGTTTCATGGCCAGATAATACGGGGATTTCCCACTTACTTTTTTAAAGCAAGTGTGTCAAACGATTCCGAACTGTAACAAAACTGCAATAGCGTTCATATTCTTATCTTCTTTAATGATTTGATTTCCAAAATTTCAATAAACTTTTGATTTTCATTCATTCTTGTGTGGTCATTGATCGCGTGCGCTGCTGGCCTGTCTAACGAAATTTTACGAAATGAAAAATTTTGGGGAGCGATAGGAATAATCCTGGACGCGAATGGAGCAAAAAAATACCCACACATTTCTAATTTTGTGAAAGCTTTATTATGTTTGCCAATGTCTAATGCTTCGTGCGAATTTCACAGCAGATTCCTGAACCAACATGTTTCAGCTTTGATTACAACTAAGGAGGGGATTAATGAACCGAATGAATTTATGATTAAGAAGATATCAAAATCTATGTACACCGAAAATTACGAATATTTGGAGGCAAATGCGGATGCGTAGGTAGAGTAAGAAGTTGAAAAAAGTAAGGTGTATAAAGTGTTAACATTAGTTGATTAAATTTCATTGAATACATTCTGCATTTTTTTCTTGTTTTCATGAAGACATATTTTTGGCATATTTGGTACTGAATGTGGCAGATTTTTGCCTGACCTGTGGCAGATTTACTATTTTTGGGATGGTCACACTGCGAAGAAGTACAACTGACATTGGCAGAATTTCTGTGTATAACGGAAAAGGGCAAAATTTAAATAAAGTATAAAAAGACCTAAAATATATATTTTTTAATAATAAACTTTTTTAAATCTTTTTATATATATTGTGATAAATTATTAAAAATGTTAGAGAAAAATATGACACTACGAGACCTATTTGAGGAAGTAAGAGATATGGACATCTCGGATCCATCTGCTTTAACTTATGTTTTTTCATATTTAGAAGAACTGAATGAGGAAACAGAGTGCTATATGAAGGTATATATTTTTATCATGTTCTTATAATTGGATTATTTACTAAATTTAATGCACTTTAATTTCTTCTTAAATAAAAAAAATTCCATAAGGCTGTTCCATTATTAAGATAGGTTATGTATGCGTGAACCTGTCGACCGAAACCGTATTTACATAAAAAAAATATTTCGTCCAGTTTTACAATGCAAAGCAATGTCATTAAATGTACGTTATGAAACTAAAATCTGCAAAAAATGTATACTGACCGAGCCAGTGTTAGACGGATATACTGTTGATTTTGTCATGCATGCCCTGAAAATGAGGTCATGAAACGTTTCATTCCACTAGTTTTATAGATTAAATTCAGCATAAGAATAAGTAAAAAACCAAGGCTCAGACAACACTGATTGCATGTAAGTCTGAAATTTAGCTGTTGTTTTTAACACTCAACCTAACCTCTAGCCTACTGGCTACAACAAGCACAAGCTCACTCCAGCCTACTGGAACTTTTCTTTTGCATTTCCAGTCATCCCTTAAGCGCATGTAAATGCAGTGTAGTTTAACCCTAAAGAAGGAGAAAAGAGTAAAGTTTTCTGACCCACTTGCCATTCATTAAGTCCCTGTATAAAGTAGGGATTCTGTTTTCCCAGGCACTCAGCTCAAGAAATTATAAACATAGTTGACTCCTTAAAATACTTAATGTATTAAAATTTATGAAAGACTTTTTGATTAATTAATCATACCTTATATATACTTATTAATACATTTTTGTATTTCCTGAATAATAATTATGTATTTCTCATTAGAAATCTCATAATGCTGAAATAAATTATGTTGTTTCTGTTAAATATTAGATGCTTGTGAAAAAATTAGAAAATGCAGTCATAACTTGGGAACAACCTTGGTATCAATTATCAACGTGTCTAACTAGACCTTTCAAAGAACCTGCTGATGCTCATGAAGAGCAATATGAAATGGGCACTATGACAAAGGATGAAATAGATCATATTGCAAAAAATTGGCGCAAGTTTATTAAGGTATTATACTCTATTTTATTTTTAGGTTTATTTTATTTTTCCATCACATTGCCAGTTTAAGACAATATGTGAACAATTATGAATGGCTGTCAAGCATTATAACCAGCCTAAGATCTATATAGTGAAACACCTTTTGTGTGAAATTTATTCACAAATAATATGAAATAATTCAAACACATTTGTAGGTGTGTAATTTGGTGTATTTATTGTTAAGAGCTCTGATGGAAGTATCTAATGCCATCACAATTTATCAGATGTAATTAAGTTTTATCTAAAAAAAATTCACCATCACTATTGCTGAACTGCCCAGCCCTGCCTTATTTTCTAGCAAATACTGAATGATTTTCTTTGCATTGTTTATTAAGAGTGGGACTTTCCTGGCAAGTCTTCAAAGTTCGTTTTATTGATTTGTCAACATAATGAGTCATGTGGATATATTTAGGATTGAGTTTGTAAAGAACATCGTAACAGATTTCTTCAAAGCCTTAACAATACAGCATATCCTCTCATGCTATAGTATTCCTTTACTAAATTTTCTAGATACCTTATGAGTTGTTCCTTGCTTTTTATAAAGTAAAATATCATCAAATGCCTTCTTTAGTGAACATTAAAGAAGTAGTTGGCAATTTCTCTATACACACAAGTAATAAACTGGAAACACCCGCTCACAGTTGGTGGCTGAATGTACATTTGGTTTGAACATATCTACACTTAAAGAATTAACTTACTAATTTCAGGACCCGGTCAATCCATATCAAGTGGTGCAGCACTGGTTGCTCGTAATTTTTTTTTATTTTTTATATTGTTACCAAAGAAAGTACTGTTCATTGGAAGTACAAATATACAATTATTTTATTTAAAAAAAAATATTTAGCTAATGGTGGCCATTTTTCTGTTGATTTCAGAACTCTGTGCTAAATCAAATATCTCTGCTTCTATTCATCCTAGAACATTCAAATAAAAACTAATCTAAAGAATTTTAAAAATTTAAATAATTGCATGTTTGTATTTCCAATGAACAGTACTTTCTTTGGTAAAATATAAAAAACAATTAAAATCTATGAGCAACCAATTAATTTATTTCTGGACCATTTGATATGGATTGACCCTACCTTTAAAATAAAGAATACAAAATAAGTACTTATACGTCTTTTTTGTTAGTAATATTTTTGTTTAGAAATTTGATGTTCCAGACAAGTTAATATGCCTTGCAAGATGGAGAAACAAAGAACTAAATCAACGACTGCCTGAAGAGAAAGCCCGTGTATTTGTGATAGCATATTTAGCTCGTGGCTTAAAGAGAACAATGTCTCAAATATATAAACACATTGTTTCGTATTATGGAGGATGCAATAAAGGGCAATATTCAAAGGACGAAGAAAAAGTAATGGGTATTTGCTTCCATCATTGCCCAAAAAAAGCTGTCACAATTCTAAGTACGGTGCTCGCCCGGGAACCGAGGGGAATTTACAAAAGACTTTACTTTACTACAAATGGTAAGCTCTCAAAAATGCTATAAATAATCTCACCTCTCACATCTTTACTATGATTAATCTTATAGTAATCATATATATGATAACTTTTCTTCTAGATTAATCTAATCTCGCAACCTGCGTTTGCGGCTCGTACACTATTATCGCGAAATTTTATATTTTCGCCTATTTATATAAATAAGATTATAGCTATGGTGTTGAGGGTTCCTTTTAATGGCCAATTTATTTTAGTACTTTACTACTACATAGTACTTTCTCATTTATATTATAAAATGTTGAGCTATTCTCATCTCAGTTGATATATTCGTTGATAAAGTGAGGTCGGTCCTCATATTTTGTTTATTCACTTCCGTCCAGCACGTCTCCTCTGTTAAATAAATGACTAATTTTGATATGGAAAAACCTGCTATAAATTAAACACAAGAAAGAACCAAGGATAGAACCCTGTGGAACACCTATCTCTTCTATCTCAGAATGAGGGGATCCCGTCCTCACGAAAGTAAATGATGAGAGACCTCGGATGTCACAACCATTCTAGTTTTGTAGTCCATGAAATTTTAAAATAAAAATAACAATTGTGAGCATACTGCTAATATAAGGAAGTGCGTTAATTATGTTATACTTATATGTATATGCCGCAGCCCAGCGGTATAAACAGCCGACTAATTGGGCGTCTAGCACTTTAATTCAATGGCGCCATTCAATTAACAGGCTGAAAATAAATATATTAATAAGTGATTTTTTTTTTTTATTAAAACTTATTCGCGACTGCGTGTTACTGGTCCGTATGATCGAGTAGGGGAAACAATTTTGACATTTTATTTCATACATCAAATACTATACACAGAAATCGTATGATATTAGTACCAATCGAAAGGTAATTATTTACACCTGCGAATGACTAACGTAAAGTATACGTTAGTCATTCGCATCAATCAATCTTTAACATACAATAGTTATTAATTTTCAGTAATTTCTCAAGTATTACAATGATGCGGTCTGGTTTCTGAACTGTTGTGATAGCTGATTCATCAACTTTCCATGTATGCTTCCCTTGTAACCCTATGGTATAATTTTGGAAAAAAAGTTGTTCATTTGATCTGCTAAACTTGTAGCTCGAGCGATAGTTGTAGGTTGAGGTAGTCTAAGTGAAAGAACAGCCCTGCGATTCTGTAAAACTCCAAACCCGAATTCGAATTCTCTCAGGTGTCCGAATTGACTTCAAAAAGAGGCATACGCTCAACCTTGAATTGGTAATAATGTTTCGTAGCATAAGTGAAGTGAGTTTCGAAATGATATAGGAATAGAATATCTGAGACACGTGTATTCAATCAATTTTGTTTTGTATTTTTATACAAAAAAAAATGGCATCAATAGAATTTTTACACTAAATGACGTGAATTCGGACACATGAGTGAATTCGATTTCGGGTCTGGATTTTACAGAATCGCAGGGCTGGATGCCGTTTCAGAAATGATCGAAGTCAAACCTTTCCAGCCATTTCATGAGCAGTCCAAGCAGAAGGGATTTTTTATATATTATATTTACAGCCAATTGATAGGCAAAAGTTCTGGCTTCTTTAGTTCTTAGGCCACAGTTAACAGCAGAGCAGTTTAAAAGATTGCCTTCTCCTCTGAAGCTGTAAAAACAGTCTTTTCAGGATATCCAACTCTAGGAGCAGTTGCCGTTTCGTTGCCTTCATAAGCATTTTTTTAATATACCTGCAGAGAGATGTATGGTTCAGATTATAACTCGAAACCGCGTCACGGAGACTTTTCTGGCGCAAAATTACTTCTTCTGCTGTGAGATCATATATTTCGCGACTTGAGTATGCTGTCGCATTTGTCTGCTTTGCAGCCATTTTCCAATATCTCATGTTATCTATGTAGAGGAGACCGAGGAGAGTTGAAACAGTCTGTTTCAAATCTGCTCAGTAGAAATAAAACCTCTCATTTTTATTTAATGTACAATGAAGAAGCAAATACATAGAAATCAATTGTACCAAACATATACAATGAATCTTTAGTTAAAGAGCTTTCGAAACACATATAACTTAAACCAAAATACAAAACCTATATAAAAATATAAACATCATAACAAAGCCTACAAAAATTACTTTTCACGATTTTTGACATACGGCTGATCTATAACTTGGTCATTTATGCACGGATTTAATTTTTGTATATTGTGTTAAACCTATATTTTTATTACATTGTGTTAAATGAAATAATATGTACATCATGAAATTTCTCAATTGTTTAAAGGTAAGCCGTCAAAAAGGAGGTTAAAATGGAATTTAGATAGAGCCACTAAATTTGTAAATTTATTGATGGAATATACTGATGAACCTCTAGAGGGACTGAAGAATAAAAAAATAGATAAAAGTGTTTGGTTAAAACTTGAACAAGATTTTGAGAAGCAGCAGGAATATCTACAACATTTTTGGAATACTACTCTTCACTGTCAACTATTTATTAAATGTCACTTTACATTAAGAAAGTTAAGAAGATGTGTTTTTAAAGTGTAAGTTTTTATAATCTTGGCCTTCAAATCCTTGGCCCTCTTTTATTTATTATATTCATCAATGACCTTATAAATAACCTGAATTGTCCCTTTTTATTATACGCAGATGATTTGAAGGTATTCTCCACCATAAAAAATACAACCGATGCTCAAAATCTCCAACTTGATTTGGAGACTATCGCCTTATGGTGCAGAAACAATAAAATGTCCTTGAATATCAACAAGCGTTTTGTATTGACGTTTACTAAAAAGGTCAATGTCACAAGCTTCATTTACAACATTCATGGTCTTCCGCTAAGTCGTGTCGAACAAGCAAAAGGTTTAGGCATAATCTTTGACCCAGAAATGTCCTTCAAAGCACATTATAATAATATCTACAACAAAGCAACTCGCCTTTTAGGTTTCGTCTTGAGAGTCACTAAAGAATTTAGAAATCCCCGCAGCATCATTTATCTATTCACTTCTTTAGTTAGAATTAACCTTGAATATGGGTCAGTCATTTGGTCACCCTTTTATGACACTCATTCTAAACTAATGGAGGGTGTACAAAAGAAGTTCCTTCGGTGCATATCCTATCGACAAGGTCTATCTCGTAAATTAAGATCTCACAACGAGAGATTGTCTAGGGTTAATGTTGCGACCCTGATAGACGAAAGCAGTGATTTGTTCCATTTGCATTCATACATTGAGTCACCATCCTTACTATCCTCCATAAATTTCAACTTTTCCTACAGGACGCGTAATCCGAAAACATTTTCATTGCAAGTTTTCCGCAACAATATATCCTTTTATAATCAAATCGTCCGTCTGTGCCGCCTTTACAATGAGATAAGTCAAACTAATCATGACATAGATATATTCGACGGTAATGAATATTCATTCAAAAAGAAAGTAATGTCACTATTTAATTCAACGATTATGTCATCATAATCAGCATTAACGCTGTTTTTTTATTTTGTAAGATTCAACGTAAAATTAATATTATTTGTTTAAATGCTGCTCCACTTTAATCATGCTAGAGATACATATTATTGGGTATAATTGGATTTTGCAAGATGAATAACAAATTATGTTTTGTATTAATTATATCCTGTTTTGTATCTTAATAAATAAATAAAATCTGACGCGCCGAAGGAGGCGTAAGAAATGAATTTCAGATTTTGTATCAAAAAATACTTATGAATCTATGTACGAATAAAGACATTTTTTTATTTATAACGAGGCTTTCAATTATCTGGTAATTAATTAGTTTATTATGATTACAGATTACGAAGTTCTTCATTTAAAGTTTGGCCAGATATTCGATGGAAAGAAGTAGTTTCGAAATTTCCAGATGGATTTACTCATAAATTTTTATATTGGACAACAATACGAGTTTTTAAGAAATTCAAAACATATTCAAAGACACCACTTCAAGAACTTGTCGATTATGGTTTAGATATTACCAGATCGAAATATCCACGTCGTAATTGTAAACTGAGAACTTTAACGTTAAATGAATATGGTCATCTGGAAGAGATATATTACAAAGATAAGCTTAAAATTAGTTTTTTTTAATAAAACTTGAAACTTATTTTGCATTTTTCTTTCTTAATACAAAAGTGCATTGTGAGTAAAGTGGAATAATTCCACTTTTAAATACTTCAAGGCTGGTTTAATATTTGTGTTTACCTGTATGAACAAACAAATGGTACTGCATGCGGCTGATAAATGCAAGGATACCCGACAGTCTCAAGATTATGCTTGTCCGCATAGTGTTTTTTATTGGGCATGTGGCGACTGATACATAGCGACATCTAATTCATCGCAGTAACATCGCCACAACAATCGATAGCGAGAAGACTAGCATCGTCACAGCCATCGATAGCAAGACGAACTGCAATAAGTTTCAACAGCAAGTAACGAGATGGCGCTGTACCTAGCTCGGAGGGAGACAATTATCCTTTAGTCTCCCTGGCCAGTTGTCTCCATCACCACAATAGGGACCCCAACCTTCAACCACATGGTTCCTAAAGTGGTGACCCCACCAGCAGAACATCAGCAACCTTCAGCATCAGCAACCTTTAACATCAGCAACCTTCAGCATCAGCAACCTTCAGCATCAATCAGCAACCTTCAGCATCAGCAACCTTCAGCATCACAACGCAGCCATCACCCTTCATCATCAGTCTCTCATCCCTCATCAGCACAGCCACTTCAGCAGCAAGTCAGCCAACACCAAGGTCCATCACAGCAGCATCAACGGCGCTTCCTGGATTCTTGGTACCACTCGACGGCATTATCCCGACCTGGTCCTCGCAGCCCACGACCGGACCTCAGTTCACACACAACTCACCGGCGTGGCAGCCCTGCACACCAGCAGTTTCGGTCCCGACGTCACAACCATGGCACTTGCAAGCTCTGAAGCACTGACTGCATACCACCTACTATCAACATGGATCGACCTTCGGTCTAGGGGGAAAGTACTGTGGCGACTGATACATAGCGACATCTAATTCATCGCAGTAACATCGCCACAACAATCGATAGCGAGAAGACTAGCATCGTCACAGCCATCGATAGCAAGACGAACTGCAATAAGTTTCAACAGCAAGTAACGAGATGGCGCTGTACCAATACAAGCAGCATAAATTAATAACTACAAGACACTTAGAACAAAGAAACCTACATCACACAGAATAAGTTTAATTACCAATTAACATAAATAGAACGTCCAACCTACATCGGTTGGACCGCGGTCCCCGGGCTAACAACACCTAGCTCGGAGGGAGACAATTATCCTTTAGTCTCCCTGGCCAGTTGTCTCCATCACCACAATAGGGACCCCAACCTTCAACCACATGGTTCCTAAAGGCACGATAATATTCGACCATTTCACTTTTGGAAATAGCTTTTTTAAGTTTAATTATACTCAATACGGTTTATTAAACTAAAACAAACAAAACCATTTATTAAAAATGCAACTAATAAAACAAAAATAACTAGCTGTGCCCAAGACTTCGCCCGCGTGGAATAGTGACTTGACAGCATCTTTAATTTATAGGGTTCTGTACCCAAAGGGTAAAACAACAACCCTATTATATACCAAGACTTGTCAGTCATGTCTGTCTGTCGCCAGACTGTGTCACATAAACCGTGAAAATTAGACATTGAATTTTTTACAGATGATTTAACAAACAGGAGTGACAGACACGTCAAGTAGGCACAAAACACTAAAGAGATCGAAAAAGTACCAAGAAGTCTTTACTTCTTAACAGTCATGACACAACTATATGGCAATCTTTGGGTAACTTTTTTTTATTCAATATAAAGATATCACTTTTGAGCTCTAAATAACTCCGGTTAACTGGTGTAAATTAAAAACTAAGAAAACATTGCTCAACCATAAATTTGTTTTATCTTTTCGGAATGGTACCTATAAAAAAATAAGAATGATATAAATACAGAAAAAATATATTTTACCATTTTCATTATGAATAAAACACTACATATAACTGCGTTGAACATTTCCTAGAACGAGTATAATTTCTGAATCCTACAGGCCTCATTATCACTTAATTTAGTAAAATGCCCATTTTCCATTTCAGACTTTTGGAATGGACTTTAGAATGTCTTTTTTATATTTACATCTCTACACATTAATAGAATGATGGTTTAATAGACCACTAAAATAAACATGTAAATTTATGACTTCTGTAAATGTTCCAGAAAGCCTTTAGAGCATCGAACTGATTGCTGATAGCACTTCTCAAAACCCTTAGAATCTGAATCCTGAAATGAAAAATACATATAATATTACTACAGATTCAAGAAAAAATATAACTCAGGTTAGATTTGTTTAACAAGAATAATATTCTATTTACTCTTTGATATAATTAAGGTTAATAATTGGAATTTTGTTTTTTCATCAATAAAATATTGCCTATTGTATTAAAAGAAATATTCTTATGACTTACATAATAAGGATCTCTTATAATTCTATCTCCTTGGGGATCAAAGTCACCAAAGAGCAATAATTTAGCTTTGCTACCTTTAGGTGCCCTTTTATTCAAGTCTTTCATATTAGTTTCATCCATTCCAAAAATAAAATCATAGTTATTGAAATCTTCTGTTGTAATCTGTAATGAAAAGGTAATTTTAATTATAGTGCTTTAATATTTATATTATGCAAATCACATTGCAATGAGGATTTACTTGTCGAGCACAGTTGTCATAAGGTACTCCATGTTTTTTCATGGTATCCAATGCTCGCCAATCGGGAGAATGTCCCACGTGCCAGGACCCAATAGCGGCGCTATCTATTTCCCATTGATCACCAATATTCATATCGTTAACGGTTTTCTGAAATACTCCTTCAGCAATAGGTGACCGGCAAATATTACCTGAAATTGGAAATTTAATTAAGTAAACATATTATTGCCAGTTAACACCAGCGGTCAGTATCTACCTTTTTTAGCTACAGCCTCAGACACAACTTTTTTTGGTCTGATGCTGCAGTCGGTAAAATGGTAACTAAGAATCCGCTACTTTTGTAGAAATAAAGAAACATGTTGTAGGTAATATAAATACAAACCAAGACATATAAATAACGCTTTCTTTTTTTCTGCAGACATTTTCAAAGATGATAAAATTTTCTTCGTTTGAGAAAGATCTACCTTTTCTTCTTAACTTTAATGGCTTTTTGCCACTTTTTGCGTCACACTCATAGAGGAATAATCATAGAATAATAGTACTCCTAACGGAGGGAATAATATAAGAAGTTGGTCACCACACAACAATAATACTCTACGATTGGTCACACTAAACCAAGGAACAAATACTCTTGACGAACTAAACTAACTACTGTATAATATACTCTTTGCATAGAGATGTTGGCAAAATTTCCGTGTATAATGGAAGAAGACCATATTAAAAAAAAATGATAACGCCCTGGCCTTGCGCAATGTATATCACTATATCACCTACGCGAAAAGAGTGATATATGTCTTTTAGCTCGAAGATCTATATCTATCATTTATATCTCGCTCAGTTCGAAAGAAAATAAATTCTGTTCTCTTTCTCTGGGTGAGATATAAAAGATAAATATTCTATTGAACACGACAAAGCAAAGCGGGTGAAAATGAAACGTTCGCAGCTTAATTCTTTTAGTTTGAAATTGGTTTGAAATCATTATGTTGACATATTTAAAAAGTGGCTATTTACAAATTTTATTTACATTTATGTATATTCCTACTATAATATTTACATTTACTACATTACTTTATCAAATAATTATTTACATATATAAAAAAAGTAAAAACTAATAAGTTCATTAATCAACATTAAAACTTAATCTGAGTGAATTACTGCTGATATATAATAATTACCACATTTTTTTAAATATTTTCTATGATAATGACATTCAATAATATTTACATTTTTATAAATGAATCGAATTTTATCTACATTTATTAACACCTATTTACATTAATTTACCTATTATTTACATATGTACGTCAATCAACCTCCGTAGCCAAGTGGTTCACAAGCCGGTTTTAAGGTGCCGCCATTCTGAGTTCTCGGGTTCGATTCCCAGTTGGGTCAATGTTGAAAATTCACTTTTCTATATGATCTGGGGTCTGAGTGGTCATGGTACCTTCGTTGGCTTTGGCTTTTTATTCATCTTGGAATTTGAACAATGTATGTGATGTCGTCTAATATATTTATAAGTATTAATAATAATTTATCAAATATAACGGCTCGTTTTAATCCATCAATCTTCCCGCTTGTTTTAATTAGGGGAATCGAATAACTTACAATCCTTTTTTAGAAGTTTTCTGATTCCTAAATATATTTTAAATCGATTATCAAAAATTCTAATTCCCACAAAAATATTTTACCTCTTTATGTACCCAAATGACTCTTATAAGTTTCTAATTGAATTGTTTAAAAATGGCGCGTAAACAGCGACTCAGTCAAAAGACGTGACGTAATCCATAGAAAAAACTTAATGGATTTTCAATAAATGAACTATTGCATGCTGTTAAAATAATCCTTCGAATTGAATCTGTACATATAAATTTTAATGCATCATTATAATTTTACACATTGACTGTTTCCCGCGCTTTTTTTAAATTCTTATTAATATCTGAAGTCACGCGCTGATTGGTGTTTCGTTTGATTAGAAACACAGACTACATATCTAGAAAAACTACACATTTTACTTCTTGATTTAAAAATATAATTCATTATTATATGACAAAAATATTCGTCGAATAATGTCTTGTCGAACTTTTTACCATACATTTTTTTATTACTTATCGGATTGCTGTGAGACTTTTGTCATACGAATGTACTCAACGTATAGTCTGTGCCAAATCCCTAGATCGCTTGAAGTTGTTTCGAGCACAGGTGCGGTAAGAAAGTAAACGTTATGTTTATGTACATAAAATACCGTATTAGGAATACGGATACGAAACAACGTCAGAGCGAAATAGAAGTTTTGCAAGGACTATTTCATTCACGCGGACTCGGAGTTAGTCTGAAACGAATCGTGTTACGAAGATATAAGGATATATTTCAAATATAGACGAGGGAAATGATATATTTGCTCACTTGAGACAAATGTAAAATTTATATCACTCGCTCGCGAGCTTCTCAAATCTAAACGCTACATAACCTTTGTCCATAGATATATTATAAATACTGGTGTTATACCTAGGTATGTCTTGTTATTGTCTTGCAAATTTCGATCACAAAGTACCTGCAAAAATCAGCCTGTTGGAAGAAATAACATTAAATAATTGTTTAACTTATAACTGAAAAAGTAAGATAATGGATGTCTATGAAAAAATTAACCAGGTTCCATGTCGAGTTAAAACATGGGGCAGTCCTTTTTCTTGTCATGGTTGCGATGTCATCTTGTGTATTACAGGAAATCCAGGAATAATTGATTTTTATTATGAATTTTCGTCAACTCTTCATCAAAGGACTGGTTTACCAGTGTGCCTAATAGGTAAGTTGAACATTGTTTAAAAAATAATATATTGTACTTAGTGCTTGCTTAGTGCGATGTTCTAGTATACAAGTGTTCTTCTTCTTCTTAACATTGTAATATACGAAGGTCGCGGTTTATATTCTAATTTTAAATGACGTAGGTATTACTCGTGCGATTTGACATGATGACCAACGATCTGAAATTTCGTCAATTTTCGATAAATCATTATGGAACAGAGGAAAACCTGACACTACCTCTGGTGCACCTATAATAAAAAAATAAACGGATATGATTTTAACAAAAGTATAAGAATGATCTCATTTTTCGAATTTTCGTTCAAGGATAAATAGAATATAGCCTCAGGTTGACACCTGTTAATTCGTACGAGTAGTAGATACCTACCCTACATACCTACTGTGAAAAGAAAGTTTTGGTTAGTCTTCCCTTCATCTGTTAAAGCAAACCGCTCAAATATGCAGTTTTTAATGACTTTTAAAAGAACAAAAAAAAACATAGTTTTTTTATTTCACAAATTAGGCAAAATATGTTTCTATCATTTATCAGACACATTAATGTTAAAGGGAGAATCATAGTTTTCAAAAATTAAACTAGATGTCGTCACATATAGTTTGAAATATTTTGATTTTTTTTTGGTCACACTTTTTGTCCTTCGAAATTAATTTCATTTTTTTGAACCGCTTATTTATTATGTAAAGAAACGAATATTCCATCGTGATCGCCATCTTTGTACAGTCAACAGCACGTCAGGTTAAACAAATCTGACAAAATTCTCCACCTACTTTTAAATCTTAATGCTTTGGGTGATAGAGTTAGTTTCTTTTCTTTAAAAATTCCTCCTCCGATTTCATTTGCGTAAATTATTGTATGGCTGTGCGTCAGGTTACCACAATATCACAAATTTCATAAATATAAACGCTACTCTCAAAGCATTAAGGTTTAAAATCAAGTGCAGAAATTTTTAGATTTGTATCCAACTGCCGTGCTGTTGACTGTAAGCACGGCCGTACGTCACACTACACATCACCACAGTAGGCAGACCTCTGTTAAAACAGCGGAATTTCTATACAAAGTGCGGCCGGTACAAAGTCCACAACATATAGTCTGACGTGCAGCCGTGTGTAAATCAAATTTGTGTTTTGTCATTTTCGTATTAAGTTCCTAAACTCACCTCAAAACTCTAAACACTCGTACGTACATATAGTCTAGTAGATATATAATTATTAACTCAAGCAAATATTTTTAAAGAATAATAATATTTGAAGGAAGTACAAAAGCAAATAAGTCTACCTTAAAACATTAAAGTTTCAAATCGACTAGAGAAAATTGACAGATTTGTATAACCCGATGTGCTGTTATAGAAGTATTTGTAACTAAGAACTCTCAAAAGGTAGAATACGTATAATACCTATTTTTTTACAGTTTTAACTTTATTAATACACTCAAGTAATTACTTCTATTCGACTATAATTACGACCTCTTATAATAGCATAAATGAAGGCTGTGTGTGCACGCGTAGCATGACTGACTCGAGAACGTTTTGTTTTACTACACTCAAATCTCTCTTTTCTCGGGCACGATATCTCACTCTCGAAGTCTCGAGCAAATAAGTGACATTAGGGTGTAGTAAAACGTTTTCATGAATGAATGGTTATCTTGTAGTTGTTTCCCTATTGATCTAATCTCTAAGCGCAGTTGTCTTTATGCTCAGCCTTAACTTTCTGGATCTATACACATGGTTACATCAGGGGCACGACCGCCTGACACATCACTGAGTTTTAGTGGGTATGCCCCAGTTATTTGATAAGCCCCAGTCTGGAGTGGGACCGCAGAGGAGAGTCCCACATAACCCGTCGACCCTACGCTAGGGGGGCAGCGGGTATACGTAACGTATTTCTCAGCGTTAAAAAAAAGCGATCGCCTAACTCTCTAGCCATAGGATACGACTTCTTATCGACGTTATAGTGATATTTCGTTTCATTTTACTACTTTAACTTGATGTACCTAAATACTTAAGTAACGATTTATGAAAAGTGTTACCATTGCAGTAATTTATCCCTATCTTATCTACCAGACGACATGTCAATGTAGTAACATGAAATGAAATATCGTCATGACATCGCTAGAAAGTCGTATTCTACGGCTAGAATCAAGACTAGAGAGGCGGTTACTCTGCAGCACGCGTAGCACGACAAACACATGTGCCCATACGATATCTGATCCGCGACCCGCAAAAAGTATTATTTTGGCGTGGTAGTGTAACCATGGGTGTAGATTTACAAGTTAAGGCTGATCGTAAAGCCAAAAGACTGTCCTTGTCTATCTCATTGCGCTTGGAAACTGGATAGATAGGAAAACAATAACCCATTAATTATTGTAAAAGTCTATATCTTGAAAGTGACTCGCACATTCATTATCAGTACCTATTGGTGAAAAATTTACTATTGAGAAAGTAAAGTCACACGTTGACTGTGACAAAACCCTTGTAAATTAATTTTGTCATTTTAATATGATATTGGAAAACATTTAAAAAAGTGTGTGAGTGATGCTTTTTCCAAAAACATTATTTTGTCTAAGTAAGCAAAACTTTGTTTACATTTTGATTATTCTAAATACATATGTACATGGCAAAATGGAAGATGTGACGTCATATGTGAAATAATCAAAAGGAAGTTCCAAAATGCCCTCCTTAGCGGTTTAATAATCATTTCATCTTCAAGTTTATTGAACAAGCTTTTTTTGCGTTTCCCGCGCTTTTCTTAAATCGTTTTTAAAAATGTAATTATAAGACACTATTCAACGAACTATCTTTAAATTATATGAACTTTTAAACCAAACACATTAAAAAAAATTATTACATTGATCTACAATCCGCTAGTACATAAAGCATATTTGGACGTAATTTCATCATGTGTAATTTCAGTTATTTTTTATATACGCGCCCTCTTAAGTTTCCCGATCAGGGGGCCAATTCTACTAAATAAATTTTGTTTAAATCGAATCGAAAACGGATCGAAACCGAACGAAACTACAGTTTTTTATGGTTTTCCTATTCTACAAAGTGACATACGATACAATTCCAGTTCTATTTTAGCTGGAATTGTATCGTATGTCACTTAGAATAGGAAACAAAATTTATTTAGTAGAATTGGCCCTCTGTACACGATGACACGACCAAATGCGTCATTTATCGTTAGTATTCTTAATAGTAATTAAATCTATATTTTTTTAGGTCAAGCTGGACATGAAATCATTCCCGATGAGAAGGCCATGGAATTGAAAGGGTCTGAACATTTATTTGACTTAGACAGTCAAATTGATCATAAACTTGACCTTATTAATAATTTCATAGATAAGCATAGTAAACTACATTTAATAGGACACTCAATTGGAGCATGGCTTATAATAGAGTGTATACAAAAGCAACCTTCATTATCACAAAGAATTTCGTCTATTAATTTACTATTCCCCACATTACAACGAATGGCTGTAACTAGAAATGGGAAATATGTGAACAATATCATAAGAAAATTGAAAACCTTAATTGTGGGTTTTTTAATACTTTTGAATTTGCTACCAAATTGTGTTCTCAACTTTTTGGCAAAGCTATATTTAAAATTACATGGTTTACCTGAGCACTACTCTAAGGGAGTTTTAAAATATATAGATCCTAACATAATAGAAAAAGTAATGTTTCTTGCTTTTGCTGAAATGGATCAAGTAATTAAACTTAATACTGAAATAATTATAAGAGTTAAAAATCTTGTGAATGTTATATATGGTGAAGACGATGGCTGGGTGCCTCTAGAGTATATAGAAGAATGGAAGCAACGTTTACCAACTCTTAAAATGAAGAAGGTGCCCATATCCCATGCATTTGTCTTTAAATCGTCTGAACGAATAGCTGAAATGGTGTCCGATTTTATAAGGAAAAAAATGAGTAATTAACCAATATGTAACCAAAGCATTTACTTAAAATGAGTTCAGAAAAAAGAAGAAAAAATCTTTTTAAGTTTTATTTTAGTCTGATCAATGCATTATATGTTTAAAATTTGTATATTTCAAAAACGTCGTCTTTTATTATAGGTATTACATTGCATTGTCAGGATTTTATGTGAACATAGATATCTCCACAAAATGAGTAGTTTACGGGTTACTACCAGTTACTACAAATTAATACAAATACGATGAAAGCGTTTAAAAGTTGTTTCATTCCTCATCTATTTTTATTGCTCTGTACGGTCATCGTTTGTCAATTTTCCCAAATGTTGACAGGGAGAGAATGCTATTTGCATTTTGCACAATGCATGTATCTTGTAATATGATCGACAACAATTGATCTAAAAGACATTTCAGACCTAAAAATAGATCGTAACAGATCACAACACGAGGGATTATTGGTGTTTTTTTTTTCTCTATTATAAAACCAGGGCGCCAATTCTACTAAATAAATTTTGTTTAAATCGAATCAAAAACGGATCTAAACCGAACGAAACTACAGTTTTTAACGGTTTTTCTATTCTACTAAGTGACATACGATACAATTCCAGCTAAAATAGAACTGGAATTGTATCGTATGACACTTTGATTTAAACAATTTTTTTATAATTATCAGCTTAATGATGTCCCCACTATGACGACGGATATAACAAATTGCCGATAATTCTATTTTACGGTACGATTTGGTAGGGCTTAAAATAGTTTAGATAAATAATGTTTACTTACATAATATAATAGCTAAAAGCATTGCTGTGGCATTGTATTTGTTTAAATCTCTAAATCGCATTAGGGCTTTATTAGTCAAGTCAAAACGTGATTTATTAATGATTTGGAATGGAGTGAAATTTTTTTAACAGAAAGAATCACAATGTTACCTCTAAAATTGACTTTTTTATTATATTTGGTGATATAATTTATTATGTATTATTTCCTGATGTATTTTATTAGCCAGCACTTTTACAAAAATCGTAATAGTTTGTTCATACATTAAAACCCGTTTTTGACATGCATTTGATATCCTTTGTCCCTATCTATCTCATAACGGGTGTTAAGAAATAGTAAGTGACAGTCTAATGGATTTATACTATTAATCAAATACATCTTTATGATTGTTTGGTTTTCACTCTGTGTTTCTAATTTGATAGACTGATCACTAGTTAAATTTTAAAATGAAAAATAAGTTATTGTGTGGTTAAGGGAATTTGATTTAAACTTCCTTGTATGCTCATCAAGTTGAATTATTTGTTTAGGTTCAATTGATCAATACAAAATATGTAAGTAATGTACGTGTGGAGTCACGCGCCTGTAGGAATCTTCACTATAGTTATACTTTTTATATTTGCTGACAGTTTAAACAAACAAATAAGTTCATTTAATAATATTTATTGGGTATGTACTAAACTCCCTACTAGGCCCAGTATGTTTTAAAGTGTGGTTCGTTCAATAATATGCGAGGCATTTAATGTGTGAATGAATAAATGAATATTGAGTTGCACTCACTCAGTGTACACAAATTGTTTGGATATACATAGGTGCATATTATTATCTTAATAGAAATAAGTTTTATAGTTTATTATGATTAATATTTGGAGGTTAGAATAGGCAATATGGCTCAATTTGGTGTTTGTATTGTTTTTATTTAAAGACACGACAAAGTAAAAAAAAAAATAATTTAAAGAAAAACAGAAAACCCGACTGCGTAAAAACGAATTTAAAAAAATACTTGATATAATTCATCGATTAATTTTTTTTCATTTTGACAATATGTCGTCTGGTTGTCGCTGTGGTGAATTTTGATTACTGTCATGTCTTTAGTGACAATCGCAAGGTTAAGAGGAATCGATTGATTGATCGACGCCACATAGAAACAAACATACATAGACTGATAAACACATTACCCTCCTTTGCGTCGCACAGTCGGGTAAAAATTACAAAGCACGAAAAGAAACATTGTAAAGTTGATAAAGTTTTGAGGTCTGTAATATTTTTGTATCTAATCATTGAAATAAATAGGCGCGAATGTTATAAAAGATGTACTAGGTATAGTTTTACGACCTAATATAATATCATCGTAGGGCACGTCCAATATATACAATCGTCTGATAAAATGTGTGCAAAGATAAATTCGTTGTTATTATCTAGTGGTGTGATACTTTACAACGAACATTTTAATCGACGATTATAGATATTGGATGTGCCCCACGATTTGAGTCTAATCAATGCATAATATGTTTAAAATTTGTATATTTCAAAAACGTCGTCTTTTATTATAGGTATTTACACTAATCTATAACTACAATGCATTGTCAGGTTTTTATGTGAACATAGATATCTCCACAAAATGAGTAGTTTACGTGTTACTTTATTTTGAAAATGTAACAATGTATACATTTTGGCACCCATGACTGTATCCCTGCATTTATTTTTTAGCTTTTAGTACATTTATCTGCAACATTTTTCTGTTTACATTAAAACCGTTTAACTTAAAAAGTTTTTTTTTTGTTTATTTTGAAGTTTTTAGTTTTTATTTCTTAATCTATTTAATTCGTTAAGTGCCTCATTATTTCTTGCCCGTTAGTTTATTATAGAGGGGCAATGCTATGTACAACAAGATGTGCCCGAATCTTGAGGGAAAAGCGCTAACGATATATCATTTTTATCCACCCTAATGCCATACAGTTCTCGGCGCGCTTTTACTTTAACTTGGGTGGTGTACCCCTAGCGACATATCATTTTTAGTCAACCTAACGCCACACAGTCCTCGACAGGATACGAGATCTTGACTTGGGTGGGAGATTCTAATTGTGATTTTGTATAGTGCACTGTATTATACTTACCAAACGGCCTTAGCCATTGCGAGGTTCAGGGTGGCAGGTCTTTGCGAGGCCCTTTGTCCTTCGTGAAAAGTATGTGATTCGAAAGTAGGTCTGGTTGTTTGGGTTAAGTAGGTATTTGTCATGTTCTAGGAGAAATGCTTAAGTTATACAAAGTGTTATGCAATTAAAAAACCGATCTTCAAGTGGTTCGAAAGGGTATTCAATTATGTTTGCCATCTTGAATTTTGATTCTGTATTATGAACTGTATTCTACTTAACATGGCCTTTCATTTGATATATCTATATTGTTGGGATTAAAAAAAGTAAGTTGTCCGCCATCTTGTAGCGGCGGCCATCTTGGATTCACAATAATGTTGAATGTACGTTATTGTATTGTCACTACCAAATTTCAGATCAAACAGTCAACAGAAAGAGGGTGAAATTTCAATTACTAAATTTGATCCACCACGAACAAAATAAACGGAGTAAGCTAAATAAAACCGTTTAATAAAAATCAATAGATTGGTAAAATAGAAATGTATAATCATTATATTCACAATGCTATACTGAAAAATATTCTTAAGGAAAAAATGCTTTAAAAATCCACCTTGTCGCTGGAACTAAGAGGGGTTAACTACTTGTTGTATAATATAAACGAAAGAGTACTTATATTCCGCATCTTCCTCCAATTATAAAGGTTTCATTTCTGAATTTTCAAACTGTCATGCTATACTTTTACAAAATGTTCTATTAGATAAGTATAATAATTATTGCATTTTGTTATTGAAACTTACGCATAATAAAGATCGGAATTATGTATACCCCAAATAGAAGACGCTCTAGCACTCAGACCAAACGCATAGCATGACAAACTCGAGAAACGCTTTGTCTACACCAAATGTCACTTTTATCGAGTGTCTCGGGTCTAACATGCTAGCTACGTAGAGTGAGATGTGATTGTAGACAAAGTGTTTCTCGAATTTGTCATGATATGGAGGCTGTAATGGATATGATAGGATTTCACGAAATGTTTTTTGAAATATCTTTTGAATGATATAAACAAAGACATTTTGGATATCAATAAGTTTTAGCAGACAACGATAAACTTAAAAAATATGCTCTCAGCCGATGCTTATCTGTTGATACCTAGCATGTTTGTAATTATACGCGATAACTGGTTATTTACTAAAGATAAGTAATCAAAGTAAGG
This sequence comes from Diatraea saccharalis, assembly GCA_918026875.4. Classification (NCBI taxonomy): domain Eukaryota; kingdom Metazoa; phylum Arthropoda; class Insecta; order Lepidoptera; family Crambidae; genus Diatraea; species Diatraea saccharalis. Next base: position 5,592,625 of record OU893340.1, on the reverse strand, counting down.
ATACATAACTGAATTGATAGGTATTTAACAAATTTGTTTTCTCGCTTTCCTAGAGGCCTATCAGTGTCTTTGCTATGATTTTAAAATCCGTCTGCTGATTAGAGTCCTAGATATAACATTAAATTACTTTGTGGTAACGAATATCTCCTGTGCAATATAATAATTGATTCTACTTTAAGAAACGCTTTTAAAGTGCTTCAATATAAAATATATAGGTACACTTGCGGCGCTGCTGGACTGACGTTTTAACTCGTTTACACTGATCGATGCGGTCACGGCACACGGAGAGTCGGAGACCTCTGCGCGCGGAAATATCATTGGTGAACAAAACAATGAAAGCGAGGAAGGTTCATATGTATAATTCATATGCTCAGTGCTTTAAGACTGCTGATGCAGCAGCGACCGGAGGCTTAACGTGCTTTCAGCAGCACTGGATATGTTTTTTGGTCACTCATCCTACGACCGGTCCTTGCGCAAGTTGCATAACAACCGAAGAGCAGACTGCACTGCGCTATCAAGCACCATCTGTCCATTACGTAATAATTCTCCTAGTAAATAATAAGACTGCTTTGTACCTTTACACACATTCCTCTACGAAAACATTCCTTTTTAGAACATGATAAAGACCTTAATGGTGGAGTGGTTCGAACATATTCATAGTTGTCGATATCTCTCAGGTCCCGAGTTCGATTCCTGGTCGGGATTATGTGATTTTTTTTAAATAATTATTATTAAATTAATAGTCTAGGGTGTTATGATACTTACTCGTTTCAGATTTCCAAATCACAAGCGCATTTATTATAGCTATTTAGTTTGTTATCAGAGTAATGTTTGTAAGATTGTTTATTATGGACATGAACTTGAGTTAATGAAAATAATGACAAGCAAGACAAAAATTTTCATTCCATGTATTTCAATTTATATATTTAACAACAGATATTATTGGATATTAAAATTTTGTTGTAAGTATACTGAATCATAAAAAAACAGTTACAATAAGATATACAGTCATATTATATAATGTACCGTATATTTAAAGACAGTAAAAAATTTTGATTCCTGAGATCGGACAATGAAGAGATTATTTTTAAAGCTTTTACTTAAAAATACCACATTGCAAAAGATGACTGAGTTAAATTGTGACATAAATGTATTTTATATCATACAAAATTCATATTTTAAACGTAATTATAATAAATCCATAACTTTTTTACATACAACTAATCAATCTCGTTTTCGTATATGCTGATATGATACGCATTATCGAATCCTGTGTCTGTGAGTCCGCAATATGGAATGTACCGACAATGGCGGTCTTAATTTTATTTATGAGAGATTATTAATGATTTTGATGGTGATACTGCAGTATGGTAACAAAGTTTCATAATGCGTTATTTATTTTATAATTAATCATTATAATTAAATCTAAAACTATTTACATAATATTATATGGAAGAATGTATCGAACGGTAAATTTGTCGATATAATTCAAACACAAGGGACACCTCGATCACTTATTGTGCGTCAAATGTACAACGGCGTAAACACACAGACGAAACGATGAGACGTGACGTTCACCGGTCCATCGTTAAAGAAATCTAAATAAAATGCTCATAAACAAAAACTCGAATCAGATTTGGAACATTACGCACAACCATCTCACGGATCGCGTCTCTAACGGGGAGCGACACGTACCGGACGTCCGCAATGATCGCATACCGTACAATAATAATTTTGAGTGCTTACAACTATGGGATACAAAAATTCACACTAATAATACTCGTACATCGAAAGATGGTCGCGCACACGCAGGAGGGCGATCTTTCAGCACGTGGTCTCTAGTAAAGGATCCGCAGTCTTGGGCTCGGCGTCGACTGACGTGACGGCTCTCTGCGAGGCGGACTTGTAGAGGCGGCGCGGGCGCTCCTCGTCGTCGGAGTGCGCGCGCGCGGGCTGGCGCGGCGGCTGCAGGCGCGCGGGCGACGGCCGCGGCGACCGCTCGCACGTGCAGCGGCGGCACGCGCACTCCGCCGCGGTGGGGCCGCACGTCTCGCACACCGGCGCCGCGCGCTCCAACTTACCCCGCCGCGGGGGAGCCTCCGCCGCGCTCTGTTCGCGCGCCGTCTTCTTCACCCAAGGATCGAGCGCTGAACGTGCTGCGGTCAGTTCGCGGTCGCTCATCTTCCGCCAAGGGTCGCCGAGAAGCGGCGGCGCGTCCAGCGCGAGCGTGGACGCGGCCGGGGAGGAGCGCTCGCTGCGGGCGCGCGGGGGGGCCGGCGGCACGTGCGCCGGCGACGGCTGCGGCGTGGTGCGGGGCCGCTCCGAGTGCGACCGAGCGCGAGGCGCCAGGGTCCGGCTCGCGGGCGTCACGTCGCTGAGGGAGCGGAGGTGTATGCGGCGGCGCACGCACACGGGCGAGTCGGCCGCGGTCACGTTGATGCTGATGTTGATGGGACGGGAGCTGACGTCGGCGATGGGCTGCTCTGCTGTAGCACGGTCGCTGTCCTTGCGGTCGGAGGGGCCGCTCGGAGTTCGGGGTGTTCCTGAATTTTTGTTGGGGCCGGCCCGGCTGGGCCCGGCCCCCGCTAGCTAGAGGAGTCTCTCTGTCGCCGAACTCGAGGTGCCGGAGCTCAAAGTGGAAGCAGGGTTTTGGTCTTCGCCTGACAGGAAATATAACATTATTCAAGTGATCGACGAGAGGCAAATCTGATTATATTTCTTAGATATTTTTTTCAGTTTCAATCGGTAATATCATTGGTAATTTTGAGTTTTTCATTATTTCCATATAAAAGGGAATTAATTAAGAACCTATATTTAACCTTGAGTAGTCTGGCCCGTGGCCGGCAGTCTTTGTCAGTTGAGCAACTCCACCGAAACAAAACGTTTCAGTCTTTCTAAATATTGGTTGAAGAGCTCCACATCATTGTGCCCGGCGCCCTGGAAAGACATACATAGGTATATATGCAACACTGCCATTCTACAAAAACCAGCAGGAAGGAAGGAATTAGGAATCTGGCTGCTGCAAAATTCGAAATTTAGGCTACTGGCTCTACACCTTGGTCACAAATGGGTGTTGGTGATTGGAGTGATGGTCCAAGAGTGATAGCATATTAATCTATCATAGCAACTTTTGATCTATACTAAATAGATCAAAAGCTGATTGTAATAAATGTAGTAAACATACTATAATTAAACTTAATAAAACAAATGAATAAACATTTCGCTTTTGAAGCACCAGGGAATATCTGGCAGGGTTGGACCTAGGGGCATCAGTGTCAGGGCTAAATCATGGTACTCAAAGGTGACTTAAAATTAATTCATACATTCTTAAAATTTTGATGACATAATGTCATCATATTTTGAGTAAATATGACTTATGAAATGCAAATTTTTTAAATTAGTATCATGCAAGAACATATTTCAAAGTAGTTTGGGTGTGGGTTTTGAAGTAACAATTCTTTTTGGAAAATTGCTCAGAAAAGTTTATCGGTTGTCTTGCAATATTTTCCACAAAGTTCTAAGAACCAATATCCTCAACAACCTCCACAATCCTCAACAAACTGGACTATTGAATATTGGAATGGAGACTGAAAAGAAATATAAGAAAGTTTCTACATCCTTTTGGTTTTTTATTTTCTAAAAACTTTCAGTATGAGTTTAGTGATGTTAAAATTTAGTGTTGATTTTTACTTTAAAATAATTTTAAAACATTTAAATAAAAATAGATTATTGTCATTTACCTCAACCCACAGAGGTTCCACAGCACGTGGACATCGTTCATATATGGCTAGACCATGAGAGAAGTCAATCACCTCATCTTCAGTGCCATGTATAACAAGGACTGGAGAGGTAACCTTTGGAATTTTGTCAATACTGTAAAAAAAGACATTTGTCAATAAGAAATTTCTGGCAGGTTGCCATCCAATATGGAAATGTAGAAAAAGGAATTTTCTCTTTGGTCCCAGGTCTGGGTGTTGTGGTACTTTTGTTGTCACAGAAACATAACAGAGGCTTGTAACGGCGTGCTGTACCACCATTTATTTGTTACAGTGTCTTTTCTATACCATTTATACAACAAAATTAATCTATTCTCAAGCTAGTCAGCCTTTCATTATTTGCCCAAGCATCACACCCGTCACAGGCTTTAGCTACTCAGCTTGGAATCTAAGAGATTATAAGGCAACAAAAGTTAAGCACAACCAATTTCATGATTAGATCAGTATCATCATCACTATACAAGTATCATTATCATTATACCAAAATTACAATTATCTTTGTTATTTTCTAAGTACAATTCAAAAGAAGGAACATTACAACAGCCTTGCTTTAAATTGGTTTCTGCTGTAGCACCAAGAGCAGATTAAAGGAAAAACGGCTGTGGTTGTGGAGATCCCTTATATCATTTTTTCCACATACAACAAACACACAATGGGAATTCTCAGAATATCCAGACTATATGTTTTATCAACAATATTTTCTAAAATTGTATAGTTTAGGAATGTAACTTAATAAACAATGAGAAATTAATAATATTTTGAATACAAGAAGTGACACATTCACTCTTAAAATAAATAAATCTAGTCCATGTTTAGTGGTTTGCTGATTCAGGATGGAAAGTAATAGTTAAAACTAAAATGTCCTTCCTATTTAGTGATCATTTCATTTTTAACAATGTGACACTAATGTACAAATGATAGGGCCTAAAAACTTGGTTAATTTGTATGTTTGCTGTTTGGAAAAAGCTATTGTTTTTTACATGCAAGGTAGGTTTGTTACATATTATAATAACTGCTTTGATATAACTTACCTAGGGAAGGCATCAAAGAACCATGTCCTTTTAGTGTTTGGGAATGCAACACGCATGCCTGACATTAACGGTGAATGTAGCACCACAGCACCAACCTCATATCGAGCAGCTAAGTCCACAGTAGGGACAGTTCCAATGCTCTGACCATACAATATGATGTTTTCTGGACTTATGCCGTAGCGAGTCCGTAAAGCTTGCCATGCAGCGTCTATATCAGCATATAAGTTCTTTTCTGATGGCTTCCCTCCACTTACTCCATACCCAGAATAGTCATAACTGAATATATTACAATTTATTCTAGTGCCTAAACCTAAGTAAAAACTACTCATTTGACCGAGATCTACGGCATTTCCATGAGAAAATAGTATTGTAAAACGTGCATTAGGACTGCAGCGAACAAAGAGACATGCTATTCTGTTTCCTCTTGATGTTCTGGAATAGAAGCCTTCAATATTTTCTTTTTCTCGTTCAGAATACTGCCATTCAGCTCTTTCCGTTAATGTTAAAGAGAATTTTGATCCCGTTTCATCAGGTGTGAATGCATACGTGGGTTCTGGTGGCAAGAACGCAAGCTTAGCCGCAATTTTCCCCGGGCATGGCGGACAACAAAACAGGCAACAAAGTTCACTAAAACTTAATCCGTTCATGATGAAAATATATTTATTTCATTAGAAAATTATTGAATACTAGACATTACAAAATAATATTTCTGAAACTACCGATCATGCCAAAAAAATAAAAGAATTTCACAAAGTTGACAATTCGTCAACTTATTTTTCAATCAGCCATGACGAATTTTTTTTTAATTTGTTTCATAATTCAGGGGCGGCAAAATAATCTGTAAACATTCAGCCATGTTCAGTTACTTTTATCATTTAATTTTAAATTTAAGAACCGGGCCAGTTTTTTTTTTTAGTGAGTAGAATCACTTAATTATATTTACAAAATTAGTAAAATGAGGAAGTATTGTAAAAAAACATTAGTTCCCGAAATCAAACTAGATGTCGCCACGGTACTTTCTTGATTTCTCCATGACAACCGTTCCTGTTTTCTTTTATGTATAAAAGTAAATTAGTTTTCATAATTCAATAAACAACTCATATTCTATTTGTACTTTATCGTATTTCTATTGATATCTAAGTTTCGAACTGATCCGAATATAATAAAGGAACGATAATGACTGTCTTTACTCCATTCGTTTCCTGCAAAAATCAACTTTTGCTAGAGCCGCCATCTAGTGGAGGTGCATTTTTAGTGCTTTCGTTTGTAATCTAACTTTCTATTCTATGCCAGTTTTTTTGCCAGCACTAATGATTGTGCTGGCAAAAAACTTAACTTTGACAGGTAGTCGTTGTTCAGCATTAGTATTATGTTTGTTCCTTAAAAACATATTAAAACGGATTCGGAACGGTGAAACTACGAAATAAATAATGAAGCAATTAATTAAAATCGATTACACTTAAAAAAATCGATTATTTTTCCACATCCCTACTAATAACTTCTGTTCAACTGTCAAATGCGTAATGTCTGTAAACTTGGTAAACTCATGAAAACTTATTGGTAAATTTTCTTTATTCCTCTTTGTTTGCAACGAACAAAGTTATTAATTTAATAACTATTATTCAATTATATTTGATTGTTAGCTGATTACTTTAGATAGTAAAATTAATTAGAAATGTTTTAGATGTTCATTTATTAGTTTAGATAAATTATAAAATTCATTATGTGTGATGATATACTTCAATCAGTGAAGGAGCAGTTCCTAGACATCGAAAACAACAGTCCCACAATTTTAGAGGAACCAACATTTGATAATTTGCCTGTAGAGGTAAGTACAAAGCATGACCTTTTTCTCTTTCTAAATAAGGATTTGAAATATAAACTTGTTTTTTTAATTATTTTAGATCATATTAAAAATATGCTCGTATCTAGATCCTTATTTCTTAAGGAACACTGTTAGTAAAGTCTGCAGAAGGTTTGAGGATATACTTGCAGATGACCACCTTTGGAAACATTGGGTTCACAGTAAGATAAAAGGATGCTTTCCTGTGTTACTTGATTGCGACATATTAGATGAAGTTCAGTTGGATTGGGAAAATGTATGTATAGACATGGATATAGAATACAGAAAATGGACAAATGTTAAGGACACTATGAGACATATTGTTGTTAAAGATGTTCATTTTGCTTCTGTAGATACTGTCCTTCTTTTGAATGTAAGTATATATTATATTTGATGAATTTTGCATTTACATTGGTACACTGGCATTTTTCATTAAGAATATTTTGTAAATATATATTATGATTAAATAAAAAGTAATCTACATAATAGTATCTTGCTGTATGGCATGTGTATTACTGGAGGACTAGCAATGAATATCCATTGATATATGTAATATAAATCCCATGCTGATTATATTATATTTAAAGAATCATAATAAAGAATTAACACAATAATGTTATAACTATGTATTGCAGAATGGAGAACTATGTATTTCTGGTGGAAGAGACCGTGGTATGGCATTATGGAATGTTTTAGATATAACTCCACATGACAAGAGTGATAATATGACAACTCTCACAGATGCTAAACCTAAACATATAAAATATGATGCTCATTCTGGTTGGGTTTGGGATTTAGCTCCAGACAACATAGAATCTGCAACTAAAGTGTACTCGGCATCTTGGGATAATACTGTTAAAGTATGGGATTTGGCTACAGGACTTGAATGTATTGAAACATTTAAGTAAGTTTTTAATTTAAATGTTGCTTAATTTAGTCAACTTAAGTAATTGGTTATAACTACCATTTTTTATTTTAAAGCAATAATAATGATATTTATTTATTTACGCACAGCCAAAAAAACAAGAAAGTAAATAAAAATAAATACTTAAAATTAAATGTTATAAAACAATGGCAAACAAATTCTATAAAAAGATTAGCGTCTGTAGCTGAGCTACTTTATTACTGTACTTCGGCTTACAGTGCCCTCCCAGCATTGTCTATATCAGTGTTAAAGATTCTGCTAGTTAAATTAATTGTAAATTTGCTAAAAAAATTATATATTAAATAAGAACAATTTACAAATTTAATAAATTTGAATTAAATTCAATGAATTTAGTGCCCCCCCCCCCCCCCCCCTTTGAGTAAAATGTTAATGAATGTGTGAATGCAGGAGGGTGAGTTACAGTAGCTTTAAGATTTTATTCATGAGTGTGTAATTATAATTTAAAATAATCAAGTTGATGTAAAATGAATATAGTCAACATAGGTTAAAATAATATCTAAAATATAAATAGTTATGATTTTTATAATTTACTAGCTTTCCCCACGTGGACCCTAGGGAAATGTTTAGTGGGATAAAAAGTATCCTATTATCTAAGTCAGCTAACACCCTATCTGTATACCAAATTTCATCAAAATCCGTAATCAGTAGTTTTGGTGTGATTGACCGACAAACATCCAAACAAAGAAACTTTCACATTTATAATATTAATAGAATTAATTCTTCAATAGTTATGCTTGTGTTTTGACCAATATATGATTAAGACTAATGAATATCTATTAAACTTCTAAATTCAGTATCACATCAATACTTTTATACCATAGCTTCAGTCTCCTCATAGTTGAGCTTTTGCAAATAATCATATATAGCTTTTTACACTGTACTTTATTTAGTGGATATATGATTAATACAACATTTAGTCTGTTATATATGGAGGGAACCAAAAAATACATATACTTGGTTACAAAAGATGTATAAGTATTACAATAATAAAACTTTTATTGTACATACACTGGCTATGTTACGAAATAAACAGTAACAGTACATATAGACTGAGAACTTGTGCCAAAAATATACCAGACTTTAAGTGGAAGGTTACATCATTTAATAGGTGCTGGAACATCTGGTAGTGGTGCAGCATAATAAACTACCATATATGTTTGTCCCATTAGTGACTACCAAATATGTTTGTTCCATTAAATGAAAGTTTGCGTATTTTATTCTTAACTTAAATTTTAAATAAGCAATTTAGTTCTTAATTTATTTTTACCCGACTGCGCAACACAAAGGACGGTAATGTGTTTATGAGTCTGTGTATATGTTTGTTCCTATATGGCACCAAATGGCTTAATCAAAAACACATAACAGTAATCAAAAACTTTTTTAGGGTACCTCTCCTATATGAAAAGTGGAGTTTGATTTTTTATTTTTTCGATTTCCCTATAGTGTGGTATATTGTTGAATAGGTCTTTAAAAAATATTAGAAGTATGCAAAGACCGTTTTTAGATATAGTGAGCCGTTCGCAAATTATTAAGCTTTTGGCGGTAATGCCATGATTTATGTAAATGTTATTACTTTAGAGCTGGTATGTTTTCGCATGTTCTTGTCAGTTAAAGACTTCCTAAACGAGTAGTAGAGTAAAAATATTTTTTGGACGATTCAAAAGTGCTTCAAACAAGCTTACTTGAATAAAGATATTTTAATTTCGTTTAAGTGCCAAGAACTACTTTGGACCGAGCTGTGGTTGACCTAAGTTCGCGAATTTTGCTAAAGGTCAAACTTTGAGCCGAGTAAGATCTCTAGAGGAACTAATGATCAGTAATCTAGACCACCACAAATTGCTTAACAATCCTCTTGATATAAACTCCCTTAATGAAATGACAAGGTTGCGAAATTTACCGTTTTATCTTATCTTATCTGAAAACAAAAGAAAGAAGTGAAAAAATCAGTTTCACTCAACACTAAAAAAAGAAACAAGCCCAGTAGTTTGGAACGTTATTAAGTACTTCTGAATAACTGCTCCATTAAATTATATATTTCTGCTTTTGCTCCAAAACTTCGAAATAAATTATTTATAAAAATTATAGAAAAACAATTGTTTGAGTTGTGCCAGAAAAACCCTATTATTGTAAAGATGAGTATTCCAAAATTATTGCATTGACAAATTATATTACTAATACATGACATACTATACTATACATTGACATACTATATTTTATATTAAATTAACTGGGTTAAATTAAAATCAATTTATGTAATTGATTAATTATGAATATTATTAATTAAATTATATAAGTAGGTAAAATTAATTATATTTAACATTATTTTTATTATTCTTTTGCAGATGTGGTATGTCTGCTTTGTCAGTGGTTAGTACTGATAATTATGTTATGGCTGGATTATATTCAAAAAAGATTTTGTCATTTGATTTGCGTGCAGGTGCAAATCCAGTGAACTCTTACAAACCACACAGAGGTCCAGTATTAACCCTTCACACTCACAAGAATATGGTTGCCTCTGTAAGTGAGGATAAAACTTTAGCTATATATGATAAAGTTGCAGGAAAAATTATTGTAAGTGATGTAAAAATACCAACAGACAAAGCTTATCCTGTTTGCATTAGTTGGACTCCATCCGCTATGTATATTGGAGATTCAAAGGGTTCTTTACACCTGATGCACCCACTGAATTACAATCATGTGAAATCACATGAAATTTGGCCTGAACCGCCAATCATTAAACCCTCAAGTAAAATAACCAGTTGTCACCAAAGTCAAGGAAATATGATTGTTTGTTCAGATAGAGGGGAAATCAAATTTTTTTATAATTGCTATCCACCCCAGGAATATACTACTATAAAAACGAGCACTTTCGATGTGACACAGGTAATATATATTATTAATGTCCTATATTATTGCTTTTGAAAAACGAAAGTTGTACAAATCACTTTATAGAGTTTAAACCCTAAATTGAAGTTCAATATTGATTGAGGACTTTATTTTATGATAACCTCATATACTGCTCTGTGTACTTTCATTGATATATAAAAAAAATAGATGTATGACATTTTCATTAATATTTATAATTCACAGATGCGATACCTGAACGGTGTTATGGTGATTGGAACCTGTGATTCTGCACTCGAGTTTTGGGTTCCGAAAGAAAAATATAACGAATTTTCGTAAGAAAACTTTCAGCTATCAATGATTAATTTTTGTTTATTCCAAATAAGGAGCCGTACATAAATTACGTCACACAAAATTCAGGATTTTAACACCCCCCACTCCTGTCACCTATTTATCTGTACAAATTCTACTTAATATTGTTCTAATGTCACAGGTCGTAATTTATGGATGACCCCTAATTACTTGTTTATTTGTATGCTGAAGATAATAATTTTGGCAGCTTTTTTTTTATAAACAGACTAGATTAGATAAATTAACATACTCACGTTCTTAATAAGTACAATATAAATAATAATAACATACTATTTATATTTTGATGAAATCTACATAATTTTTTATTGATTAGCAAGTCTAAAAATGAAATGCTTGCAATAAATATGCAAGTGTCAGTGAAGACAAAATCGAGTGCAATTTTATATAATGACAGTATAAATACTTATGTATTAAGCTGATAAGTTTTTTACGCCACCTGTCACAAACCACATGTTATATTTATTTAAACTTATTGAAATTATAATACCATATCGTACGTTGAGAACGATAGTGTCACAATGCAAAAATAAAAAGATTTTGAGTAATAAAAAGCGTTTAAAGTTCAAGAAATTGTAATCCACCCCTCTAAACAACGTATCGTCACTACGCCACCTAGCAGTTTCTATGCATGCTACGTTCACAGGGATCTGTGCATTTTAAAGTTTATACTTAACAAAGAAAAATGTTGCCAAAAGTAAAAAATACGTCGTTTTTGGTTAGTGACTTTGTCATTCCCAACGTGCGATATGCATTTTACCGGTCCATAATTAAAATAAATAAATTTGACCAAATTTTTATATGAAGAAACTTATGTTCTCATACCCTTCGCCTAGCCGCTAGCCGGCTGGCTATTATATTTTGTTATTTAGTTGATAAATTTTGAAAATGCATATAGTTCGGTTAATATTTCCGAACCGTCATTGGTATCGGCAGCGGCGGTCTCGCTTGATTCCGCCTAAACGCCCGGTTGATAGGCAAGGTCGCTGAACAGAAAGAATTTTGTACGTTGACCTTTGTGCCTAATGCTAGATATCGTAAACATTTTAAGTTCATTTTACTTTAACAAAATTGGCAAGATGTATCTGTGCGAGGGCTCCAGTAATATGTTTGCGTACGAGTGAAACAGATATATAGTGCCGGGTCATTGTACGAAATTTTCTCTATTCAGCGACCTGCTATATTTTGCATAAAAGTATCAGAGATTATTGGGATAAAGATATGAAATGTACGTGGTTGACTGAATGTAAGTAGTTATATATTTATTTAGTTTTCTTTTTACCTTTTTATAACATATTACATATTCTCTGTAAATGTTATGGATGTTTTCTTGAAAATGTGAAGAAAATAGTCTTTTGTGGAGAAATTTATGAATACTTGCATTAACATTTGGTGCCTACGAGACTGATCACTGTAAGGGCGGCGCGTTTTGACAATGTTTATGAATGAAATATTTGTGAATCCTGGACAGATGCCTCAAATTTGCGTTTGCGTTTTAATTGACCAATAGAATGTCTGTGTTTTAATGTCTCTTCTATAAAGCCTCATTGCTCCCCTTGACTGTCGGACGCAGGATAATACTATTCCGATGAATTTTAACATAGTTGCTTTACTTCGGATATACGTATAAATAAAACTAATTGGTGATTAAATATAAAGCAAATTTAAAATGAGAGAACGTCAGCGTCCTTAAAACGCCCACTAACATATTTATGAAGGCAACGTGATGTCACAATATTTGTAGTTAGGTATGTCTTAAATTTAAGGGTGCTTTCGAATTATAAGCTTATAAAAGTACTGCACTGGTGCGATTATAGCACAGTAGGACAACGGTTACTATTAATTTTAATATAATATCTGCAGTTACGCCTCTTCGATTACAGCTAGTGAAATAAATGAAGGGCCTGTAAAAATACAGCATCTGAACACGGCGCTGTCGCAGCATTCCACAGCACCAGCAGCAAACGTGATTAAAATGTGATTATTATTTTATTAGGTTTTATTTTCAATCAAATAAAACCTAATAGGAACAATAATTACACTGCTGTTACTACACTTGCGCAATACTTGAATGATAGGCTAATTTGAAACACAATAAATGACCGTAGCATGGTGTATAAAAAAGAAAATGTTCCCTCAGTGGTGCAGGGAACTGCATTAAGAATTAGTAAACCACTAAGGGTCTTTTTATGAATTTTTGTACTTTGAATCTCCCTGCGTTATTTCGCAAACTATTGAATCAAAATAACAGATGTTTATTCTAATTTATTGCCGTATTCTGTCGTTACATTGATCAGTAATGTCAAAATTTCGTTTATTTTTTTATAGACGGGAAAGAAAAATATACAGGAATAATTTAAAACCACTGCGAAGATTTTGTGAAAATAAACTTTAAGTAATTTAAATAAACACGTATTTTTTATTTTGATATGTTCTAATACTAAAAAATAAAGTTATCGCTTATCAAAGATCGAGATTTTAAAACTTAATTTATGGACACCGCGCGCCGTGCGTCAGCTGAGCGCTCGCTCGACGCCGTAGGCATGTACTCGTAGGTACCTATCTACACGGGTCACTGAACGCTCATTTTGTTAGATTCGAACTAGATTTTATGCCATGATCTGAGGTAATTTCTAAGAGTAATTCCAATTTTCCCTTCATACTTTTATGGTTAAGGCCATCAAAATGCAAAAAAAATAAAAGAGAAACAAATTCGTTACCTAGAAAAAAATATTAACGTTATGCCGAAGTTACATAGGTACTTCTGCGTTAAGGCGTACTTAAAAAAATTAGAATCAACTACGTATTTACAATAATGTTGAATCAAAACAAATACCTATCTAATTACTTACCATGTATTTTAATATTTGTTCAAAATGAAGTCCACGTCTGTCCAGACATAAACGTCCACATTTCATTAAATTGTCATTTAATTTGTTTAAAACACTAGTGTCACTTTTCACTTCACTGAAAGCGTTATTATTTTTTATTGTTAAGTCTTCCAGACTTTGTGCCTTCTCTACATCTCGGCGTTTGACTTCTTCCCATAAGAAACAGTCCCTCACTTGTGAACAATGCCTCATCCGTCTACAAGATGTTTGCATCGCGGTGATGTAGAAGCCACTCACATAAGATTCGACGTGGTACTGGGTCTAGGTCATGGAACTGCTGAACCGGCTGAAAGTGGTACGGATGGAGTCCAGCTGTTTTTAGCAGCTTCAATACCGCAGGCTGGCTCACACCAAAGAGATATGCCGCATCGTGGGTACTGACTCTGGGACTTCGTCTGTTAAAATGGTTCGAAGCATTAGGGACCGCGGGGTTACGGATCCCAAAGGCCCGCATACGAGGTATGCTCTTCGTCGCATACTTTCTCCGAATTGCGCTTATGTAGGTTCTCACCACTCAGAAGATAAACTCGTACCATCTCGTAAAACTCACGACGGCGGGCGCGTCGCGTGCGCGGGAACGCGAGGACACGACACATCGGCGCGTGCGTATGAGTCTCACTGTCGCGCGCGTCGCTCGGTCCCGGCGGGGCGGTGGGGGCTGTGGCGGGGGGCTACCGGGCGCGGCGGGGTTGCACGGTGGCATACGCAAGAGAAGACGTTTTCATTGAAGTTTTATTTTAAAAAATGTGTCCATATTCTACCGTTTCGATAGGGATAAAAATATTTTTAAAAATTTTTTTAACTAATTATGGAAAAGTGTTCTATTACTGATACTGAACCACCAAAAAAATTTTTGCACTGGAAAATAAATATTCCTGTATATTATATTTTTTTTTAGTTTTGTAATTTCTTAAAAATTCTGCTTCTTGTGTTACTACTGGTTAACGTTTAGCTACCGCGCTCCCCAATCTCCGAAGGTTAGCATAAAATGACAAATTTTTATACTCATATAAATAAGTTTTAAAATCGACTAGAATTTTGTCAGTTTTTATTGACCTAATACGCTCTTAACTGTACCTACCTGTCATATAATTTTCATTGATTATAGAATAAGATTAATACATATAGGTATTCGGTTTTATCTCATTTGGCATATTACGTTTACTTGCATATATACCGGGTGTAAAATATAAAGCGTTTAGTAAAGGGAAATCGGAAATTACCAAACTGAAAACTAGTTTTCAGTTTGGGAATTGAATCCGCACGTGTTGAAAGTTAAAACTTACATTATTTATACTTAGACTACATAAAAGTTTTCATGTAGTAACATTAACTTCTTGAGATCTACATAACCTATATCTAAGTAAAAATAATATTTGTCTCATTTTTAAACATTTTTTAAATGTATGAATGCAGTTTTTTTCATAATTATAACCGATGACTCGGTTACTAAGAACAGATCATCGCATATATTATAATTTCAGACTTTCCCATACTGACCGTTCTACGCCCTGTATAGGTATGTATATCCCAACCGTCATGCTACTCATGCTACGCTTGTCTTGTGACTGTCGTTGTCGTTCTTTCCGTTCCAATATAGCTACATGGCTTCAAGCTTTAATAAAAGAGAAACATTTAGAAATAAATAGGTATCTCAAGCAAGGAATACCTAATAAATAAGGTATTCCATGTGCAGTCAACAGCACGTGAGGCTATGACCTAGATTTTTGTCAAAAATCTAGGTGATTTTGAACCTTAATGCGCTGAAGGTAGAGATCAAAATATAAAAAAAAATGACGTGCACGATAACATATAAGGTTACATAAGTCAACGCTATGCAATTGATTTTGAACTAAATTTGCAAAAAAAATAAGGTTTATAATCGATGGGAGAAGGAACTATGTATAATCTGACGAACTGTTGACTGAACCTATTCATTCCTTAATTTGTCAAGTCTCTGTACTTAATACTTACGAAGTAACGAGTGTTACCAGTTTTGTATTATACCATTTGTATACATAGATACATTGCGTGTATAAATTAAATAAATTAGACTTAAATCGATTTATAAACTGAAGCAAAAGAAATAAAAATATATAGATATGATTTTGTTATTATATGAACATGATAGATAAATATCTACTGTAGAATGTGTTATTGTAATTTTGTTACTAACATCTATGCATAATATCGTTTGGTAATAAATAACAGATTATATGATACTTTGTAAAATTACATAAATTTGTAAGACTGCGTCGAGATGGCAATGCGATTGTGTTGCGCGCCATCTTGTACCGAAATGAAGAAACTTGCTGTCTCAGTTTTGTTTGCCGTCAACGATAAAGACTGCTATGTACTATTGATTCAATACCACTATCGAATTTTTCTATTCAATTTGTTGAAGTTGAAATTGAACGCGCTATTTAATGTATTTTTTAAATCTGTGATTGGTTCAACATAATACGAAACTTAAAGTACATTTTCTTCACGATACGATACTTTTGGTCGTAAGTAATTAATTTTACTTATTAATAAATTTATCTCAATAATATTTACAATTTTAATCATTAATATAATTCATAAATAAAAGTAATTATGAGAAACATTTTTATTTTCACAAAATAGGGATGATGACTATTTTTTTTTGTCTGTTCGTAAAGTAGATTATTAAAGAATATTTAACATGTACACATATTTTTTATAGTTGAAATATTGCATGACATCACACCTTTGTTCATTTTCTACACAGTAGTGGCGTAGCGAGCCCATACTCTTCTACTTTAATGCCTATTAATAAAATAAAAAATGTACCTAATATTTTTCTATTCGACTGACGGACTAAATAGTTTTTTTTTACCCAGTCATCTCCCCTACTGGTCAACATGCTTTGGGATTATATGTTTATTGTAAAATGTAATTTAATCTATGAAGAAGTATTTACTAAAGTTACTTGTTATATTTAATTTTAACCACATATACTGATCTCTATACTTATAACTTGCCTAGCCTATGACATTTTTATATGAAAGTTTTGAAATAAATATTAATAAACTAAATTGTTTTGTACTTTACTGTCCATTGTTATAATACATAGATTTACGTATAACAAACTCCCGTACATTGACCTACTAATAACTGTATTTGAATAACGCGATTCAATTGCACAACTAAACGTCGATCAAACGAGAGCCGGACTGGACTATCGCCCCTTTTTTTAAAGAGGAAGTATTTAAAAAAAACGAAAGCACTAAAAAAGCACCTCCACTAGATGGCGACTCTAACAAAAGGAAATTAATGGACCAAAGACAGTAATTTCCGTTCCTATTAAGTAACAACTAACTATTTCCATGTAGTGGAGGTACTCTTTTAGTGCTTTCGTTTTTTTTTAAATGCTTCCTCATTCATCTCACTACTTTTCCTTCTCAACACTATACAATCATCCCGATAATACACTTCACTATTTTTTCGATCGATGTTTGCGCATCGAGTTTATGTGACGTATTTGAGACGAACATATTCAGAAACCGGGTTAAAATCTTTGCCAAAGAACAAGTTCCTTCCTGGGTGCATCCCTAATTAATGTGTCCTATATATTATTAGTGCTCTTCTATGCTGTGGTCGATAATAGATTTTTTATGTCCAAATTCCAGCAACTTTGTTTAAAATAAAACTGACTGATAGCAACATCTGTTAATATTGTCAACTAAACGAAATTGCAGATCTTGAACACCTCGTTCTGAAATGTCCAAATTTCGCTATGCACCGCCTAATATTAACAACAAATATAGAAAAACCTGTGAAAGATGTACTTACAGAAAGATTGCAGATCCCAGAAATATATAGATACTTATACAGATATATAAAGGAAACGCTTGTAAGTATATAATTCTCAATATAAAGACACAGCTGAAGGCCATGGAAGCCAGGGCCGGTAAAACCTTATAAAAAAAAATTGTCGTATGGTGACAATTGATTGACATTGACATCTAAAGAAACTGTCCATTCTTTTATTTTAAAGCAATAAAATAAATCCTTAATAACGTTTTAAAATCGTGTTGCTATTGGTAAATGCATGTAAAAAGATAGAATTGGTCATTCAAAATTGTTTGCTTGACTGAATGTATTTAAATCGTGTAATGGTCTCCTACGTGAAGTTGTGGTGACGCAAAGTGCCATTAAAGTTAGAAGAAGAAGAAGAGTCAGAGTAGAAGCAAAACTAAACTGAGCAAAATACTGGATTTTGGCGAAATCCAAAAGGGAAACGCCTGTAATTAAAAAGAAGAAAAATTATTTTATTTTGTTTTACATGTTAATTTATTCAGTTGACATTGGCAGAAATGTGCTGATAAGCTATCAATAAAAGAAGAAGAACATTTTAGTTCTGTCTACCGAAAATAAATTAATAATCAAAATCTGGCTCAAACAAAAATCTAAATCATTATCTTAAAACTTTGCTTATTACTATGGATAAATTTATAGTGCAACCTGGGACATCTTTAGATGTAGAAAGAAGTAAGAACTTGGACATTGAATTAACAAATAAGTTTTTAAATGGACAAATGTCCTTTGCAGAATATTCCAGTGAATGGTACTGTGATGATAATAAGCAAGACATTGAAGATGACAGAATAAGTGATGAAGATACAGTAGGGTCACCATCTACACAGTCGTCTGAGAAAGTTACTAGGCGCCGGAAAGTCACACGCCTTACTCCAGCTCTTATGGGTTTAATGGGTGAAGCAAATCTGCGGTTTGTGAGAGGTGAAAAAGAAATTGCTGAAAAAATGTGCCATGAAATAATAAAAGAAGTTCCTGATGCAGCTGAGCCTTATCAAACACTAGCACAAATTTATGAAGATGATCCTGAAAAATCATTACAATTTTCATTGTTAGCAGCTCATCTAAATCCAAGTGATGCCAATGAATGGTTAAGACTTGCTGCCATATCTAAGCAGAGGAATGATATTAAACAAGAAATGATATGTTATACCCAAGCTATCAATGCTGATCCAAAGAATTTCGAAATACATTTGAAGAGGCTTGAACTTTTAGCAAAATTGGAGGAATCAAAATATCCTTTATATAATCTTAACATTAATCGTGTTAGATGCTATCATAGAATTGTCACATCACTACCTGTAACTGAAGGTGCTACAATCATGAAATATGCTAGACTTGCAGCATCAATGTATCATGAAAGTAACGAAGTGGAAAAGACTTTAGAAGTGATGTCAAGTGCATATGCAAAGTGTTCCAAAATTTTTACAGTTGAAGATCTGAATATTCTATTAGAATTATTGATAGCAAAAAAAGAATATAAAACATGCATTGAAATTTTCGTTGGTCATGTAGGAATTGATATAGAGGCTGAAATTCAAACAGTCAAAAAGGAAAACAATGAAATTGAAGAGCAGACTCATTATTTAAATTGCACCATTCCAAATAATCTGCCAATAGATTTGAGAAGTAAATTATTAGTCTGTTTTATACATCTTGGTGCCATTAATTTAGTTCAAACCTTGCTACATGACTTTTTATCTAATGATGTAGAAAAAGCTGGAGACTTGTACATGGACATAGAAGAAGCCCTTTCTGCAGTTGGCTATCATGAATTAGCAATGCAGCTACTAGAACCACTTGTACAGAATACTAGTTATGATCTTGGAGCAGTATGGCTTAAACATGCTGAATGCTTGTATAAATTGGGAAGGGAGGAAGATGCTATAGAATCATATTATAAAGTTCTAAAACATGCACCTCAACATCCTACTGCAAGAAAGAAACTTTTTACTATACTTGAAAAAAAAGGCAGCATAGATGAAGCCTTGAACATATTACAGCAAGATTACAAATATGTTGTTAATGCTAGATTACTCTATGAACAATGTATTGTATTAAAAAAATATGGGAAATTGCTTAAATACTTAGAAGTAGGAGAAGCCTTACTTTCAAAAACTTTTCCTAGGTATAGACATCAAGCGGAATTAAAAATTGCTTTACGTACCAAAGGGGGAGTTGAGCTCATCCACAATTTTAGAGTAATGCGTGGAGAAAATCCCTTTAATGAAGATGATATACATTTTGATGAAGAAGAGGAATTTAAATTCAGTCCTGAGGAGGAATGGTTATTTTTCAAAGAATTATTAGAAGTTGCTTACAAACATAAGAAATATTCCACTATGCAAAGGCTTTGTTATGGAGCTATCATGTCTAAAGCCTTAGCACCACACCGCAAAAATCTAGAATTTCTATGCTTCCAGTCATGTCTCTTAAATAGTGATTATTATAATGCAATGAAGTTCATTAGAGAAATAACTCAGAAAAATCGAAGTCCTAGGACATGGACTTTATTAAATTTTGTACTTAGTGCGGCAGGTGAATATTCACAGATAAAGTTTTTGTACAGGTTATTTGATAAAGATACCAGTATGGTAAAAAATCTCTTTCTGGGGAATAATTTTTTAACATCTGGAAGGTACCTTGTGGCATTGAAATATTTCTTAGAATATCATGAGCAATGTAAAGAACCTATTTCAGCATTACTGATTGCAATATCTAATTTAGTTATGGCTGCACAAAGAACAATGGATAAACACCATAACTTAATAGTACAAGGGTTATGTTACATGATGATTTATAATGAATTGAGAAAATGCAGTGCCGAATCTAACTATAATATTGGCAGGGCTTTCCACATGCTAAACATTAATAATTTAGCCATTGAATATTATGAAAAAGTCCTGAACAGTGATCCTATATCTAAATGTTCACAACATGGAATTATAGACTTGAAAAAAGAGGCTGCTTATAATTTGATATTGTTATATAAAGGACATTCTCCACAAATGGCAAGGAGGTACTTGACTAAATATCTTGTGATTGATTGAAATTAGTAATGGCACAACTTCAGGAGTTTGGTGTGGAGCAGTCCCTGCTGGTGCTTCAAGGGGGTTTAGTGGGTACCACCTGTGTCTCAGAGCGGTACCGTACGCATGGAGAGTTCCATACCCCACCTCCGTCTACCAGAAGCAGAAGTAGAGTGCATAATACATTCTCTCTATGACATAATACCCTAAACCAGAATCCACCCTAAACAATTGTTTGGGCTTAACTATTAACACATTTATAAAAAAGGGTATTTTGTCTTCTTACGATTGCTTTGTTAATTTCTTATTCTGTACTTTACCATGGACTTAAATCAGTAGGTAACCATTTAAGTCATTAAGAGAAATTACTTGTTTAATGTTTGTTTGTAAGGGTACCTAATAATAAATAGATTGTTGCTATAACCTGAGTCTCTATTATTTTTTATTTCACAACCCCATACCAATTTCGAATAATTTATCTTTAGCAGTCTAAATTATTTGATATTCCATACTTTCTTCCGTATATATACTCTTCTGTACCCTAGCTACTCATACGCTGATCACTGTCAAGGTATAGTCGTCTCCACGGTTCGAATTTCGGTGTATCCAATCTAGATGAACTTTTGTATTGTATATTGTTGCTGTAGTTATTGCGATCCATAATACGTAAGTAGTACACATATTTGTTGTAATGTACTTTTCTTGGGACAGCAATGTACTCTATGTCAATGTTGTGTTTTAGTGGGTTTAGGGGAAGTTATTTACCATAAGTTATACCTATTTATTACCTTCTAATATTAATAAACAAATTTAATACAATATTACATAATATACATTGTTCTTATGTAAAAAGTAAATCAGAACTGCAAAAGTAGGTATCACAAACCTACACCAGCACGCGTAGCATGACGAGCTCGAGAACGTTTTGTCTACACTCAAATGTCACTTTTCGCGGGTGCGCCCATACGATATCTCACTCTCGACCCGAGAAACTGATAAATGAGTGTAGACAAAGCGTTTCTCGAGTTTGTCATGCTACACGTGCTAGGACAAAATGGTTCGAATTTCGCAGTGAAGTAGATAGGCTAATTACATACACAACTTTTCGCCAGCAGCTTCATCCGCGTCCTTTAATACCTAAGTAATCGTTTAATAGGTTAAAAAGTAGCTTAAATGTATGTACTTCAGGCTTATGATTATCCTATTTTTTACGTGAAAGAGTAACATACATACATACGTTCATCTTTTATTTACCAACTTTCGCATTTATAATATGTAGAATTTCGAGCGTGCCCAAGTGATGTCGTCTGGAATTATTCTGATTAAAACTTAGGTATCCTAAAGTAAAACACTGTTTAAGATGTTACACTTATTAAAGTGTATTAATGAGAAACACCCATCGCACTAAGAACTGATTTGTTAGCAGCAAATATAGCACAATCAAATTCACTCAGGCGCTAAATGAATCAGTAACATGCGTGACGACGTGAACTGAAACTTGACACAAGCAGTGTTTATACCGATATGATGCCGCATCTTCGGTCAGCCAAAGCCCGCTTTATATTCGACACGTACAATAAATTATAGTCTCGAAACAAAAGCACATTCATAAGCATACTTACTTTCCTACTCTCCTGGAATAACGCCTCCTCCACAATAATATGCTATTTTTATTCAGACTTCAAAATCGAAACGGAGGATATATCTTCGACTGCGTTGTATTTTTTGTTATGTAAGTACCTAATAATGTTCACCGATATATCCGCGAATTTTTTGACTGATTGTCAAAATTATATTTTTCGAGATAGGCTCATTTAAATTTTATCGAAATCGTATCAGTAGTTTTTCATGTTATATCAGCGAAAAAACCAAAGGTTGCGTTGCATTCACTCAAAATCCACAAGGAGGATTTTCTATGTTCAACGGGTATGTAGATTTTTATGTAAGTAGGTATATTCATCGATTTCGTCTTAAATTATAAAACAATTTCTATCAAACTAACTGTTTCCCCGCGACTTCGCCTGCGTAATTAAGTCCCCCGCGGGCCGCGTGAAGTTTCCCGTACGTAGATGAAAGAATTTTATAATTATAACCGGTCCAATAGTTTCGGAGCCTCCAATGCAATGGAAACAAACAGCATTGATTTTTCCTCTTTATAATATCAATATACTTTATTGGAATAAATTACGTCGAGCAAATAAACAAAATCTCTTTTCCCAAGTCTTTCATTATGTTGACATATTTTTATTTAGATATTTAATATTTTAAGTGATAGATAAATTATGACTAAAAAGGATCAAAAGGCGCCTATCATTTGTTAATAAACCTACTGCCTGACTTCAATAGCATTTTCTTGAATAAGTTGCTTTTGATTAAGCATTATGTATCACATTTTTAAAGTTGAAGTCGGTTCTATTTTTTATAATTCCTTTTTTTTACTTGACCGTAAGCAAAATGTGTTACAGACTTGAAGGCGTTAGTGAGTGTATCAATCAATCCTGCGTAAACGATACCCAATCGTGGACGACGATTGCCAATTATTTCTCATATTTCACTCTCCGCTGCGTCCACCTTTCCATTTTCTTTGTTTAGGCTAGTTATATTTCATTTGACAAGTAATAATGTGATTTACAAAGTTACTCTTACTTCTATAATAAGTCGCTTTTGAGATAAGTATTATTTACCTTTTTTTAGTTTGATTTTGTGTAAAAAGTTTTTATTTCATGTTTTATTAGTGATATTGATATTTTTATATAAAAGGTAACAATTAAGGAAATATATGTGTAAATAAAAATATTTAACATAGTGAACGTCAGAATACGAGAATTCGTTTATTTGTTCGACATATTTTTTTCAAACCTATATTCATATTATAAAGAGAAAAGATTTGATTGTTTGTTTGTTTACATTGGATTGGTCCCGAAATTGGTCCTATTGGACCGATTTATAAAACTCTTTCATCTACGGGAAGTTACATAATATCCGACGGACATAGGCTATAATTTACGCAGGCGAATTCGCGAGGAAATACAAAGCTACTTTCATAAAAACATATCATCAAATTTCTTTCGGATTTTGAATGAATTCTAAATACGCAATCGTTTGTTTTTAAATAGGCCATGTCATAACATAACATCTTAATATTTAGGTGATATCTTTTGGAAAGCGTATTTTGTTTTGTTATAAAAAGAAAACCACATATTCGATTTCGACAAATTTGAAATGGGACCACCTCGATTCATCAAGCTAAATAAAAAAAGAATTTTGAATGTCGGTTAACAATTAACGAAAATATCGGTGAATATACATAAAAAAAAAAACATCCATCGCCGTCAAACATATAGCCCTCCTCTTCGATTTTGAAGTCAGTTAAAAATTCGTAAGAAAATTAGTTAACTCAAATTCCTTTAAAATTATAGTCAGATAAATTCAGCTTTGTTATTAAGTATAGCGTACAGTATACCTACTTCAAAGGTACCTAATAAAGGTTTTATTTGTTTGAACCTTCTAATGTTGTGACAGCAACGCTGTGTTCGACGCTGTAGACATTAGAACTGTAAGTCTTGCCGTTATAATATGCAAGATGCAGTTCTTGGATGGATGTGGTTCTAATATTTCAGTTTTACAAAGAAATGCCTACTGACACAATCTTTTGATCTTTTTATTGGATCCCTTTCAAACAAAAAAAGATCGCCAAAATTTGTCCAAATGTACACGAAGTTCTCGGGGAACTTCGGTAGGACATAGGTACACACGGCAGCAGGTCAGGTTACCAATATGTCTTTTGTAGTCGATTTTCAACTCTGCTCAGTTTAAAACAAGTGGACAAATTTGACAGATTTGTATAGCCTGAAGACCTTACTGTACAATAAAAAACTTTCAGGCTGATTGATAACCTCTTAATTTACTGTTACTATATCTCTATACTGTTTAGGTGTAGGTATTATGACAATGGCATGAGTGACAGTTTTTATCATACTCTATCAACTAATATAATTTGCTAATAAATTTGAAACATTCAAAGCTCCGTCCGTGAGAATACAGCATTCTATATTTATAATTATTTTTTTGCGATTGTAAAGCGAAGATAATACTTTATCTACAAATATATAAAAGTATGTCAACGAAGTATCAATTTACATAGATTTTTCTGTATAATAATTTATACAAAACGCAATCAGTAGTGGCGGCGCTTTAGCAAGCAGCCGCCCACGCTGACATCCTACCAATAGGAGAAAAGATAGGGCGGAGCTTTAGCAACGCGCTGTTCGTTTTAAATTTGAAACCCTCTTTACAGCCGTCAATCTAAGAAAGATATCAACGTGAACATGACTCGTTTACGGATCGCGGAAAAATCGTGTATTTAGTCTTGGGGTAATGGGGCAATAAATTTTAATAGAAAGTCTATTGATGAGGTTTTTCGAAATGCAGGATGAAAAGAGTGCGAATAGCGCGAACGTTAGGAAAGTGCTTAGGACGCCAAAGTGCGCGCGGTGCCGCAACCACGGGGTGATCTCTTGCCTGAAGGGACATAAGCGACTTTGCCGATGGCGCGAGTGCCGTTGTCCCGGGTGCCTACTCGTATTGGAACGTCAACGAGTGATGGCTGCACAGGTAATAAGTCTTATTACGATATTAGCTAAGTATTTTTTATATTCAAAAGCAAACAACCTTTGAATGGGTTTAAGCTGGTTTAGCTATCTATACTAATATTATAAAGAAGTAAAGTATCTAACGTTGTTTGTTTGTAGGGGGTACCTAATCTTCCGCAATATTGATCCGAGCATGAAAATTCTTGCACCTACGAGAAGCTACATCGTATGCGGGTGACATAGACTATAATTTACGCGGGTGAAGTCTTAAGAAAATTAAACCAAAGTAAAGCCAATGGAAAACAGCTTAAACTAGATTCCATGCCTTATATTTTTAATAAGAAAAACAGGACTACCAAAGACCTTTCTGAAATCTGATTGTCGCGATAATAGCTTATTTTAAAAGTGTCTAAATAGTACCCATTAGGTATTAGTAATCGATATTTTGTTTGAAATCTAAGTAGACAATTAATGGATAGTACTTAAGGTAGTATAAATTTTATTCTATGGAATAGCTATGGTGTGATTATGATCAATCAAAAATGTTGTTGTTAGGTTGCATTACGACGTCAGCAAAGTACACGAGGCGTTGAACCTGGTAATGCAGAAGCTGCTGCTCTTGCGGCGCGGAAGCGTGCGTACCGAGCGCGGTTGCGTTGCATGCAAATGGCTACAACCTATACCATGAACCCACCAATCTATGGTAATTCCAGCTTTAACTTATGTTTAGCGGTGGGCGTCTTAATTCTGTAATAATATTGATTGCTAAAACCTACCACAATCAATGGAATCCAAAACACAATATGTGAAAAAAATATTTTTTTTAGATAATGACCCCTAACATATCAACACTGTGTTTGGCTATCGCCCGTCGTTTACGGATGTCGTCATTAATTACTTAATTGAAAAAAATATTTACAATCCTAAATATATTTATAAAAAAAAAACTTATGCGTGTGTTGTGTATTGTTGCAAGGAGATGACACCCGTCGTGCGCGCATTGTGCGGGCAGCACTCGCTCCTTTGTTATTGTTGTAAGTGAGCCGACACTGTAGAGTGTTTCGTTTCTCACCCATGAAACTTACAATGCGAATTAGCTGAGTCAATATTTGTTTTGGAACTGGAATGAGTTAAAATTGTTTTTAATGCTAACCGACCGAACGTTAGTCTCTTGTTTTTAGAAAGGGAAGGTACTTACCTAACAACTCGCAATACCAAAGTAAATGTTAAGACACATAGCAAACTTCCAAACGCACGGATACAAACACATAATTAAGTATGTACCTACTATTTTTTATGAATGTTCCTAAAGTTTCGTGTTAAGGAAACGAGAATCGCCAAAATTTTTTTTTCAGCGATGTTTCTACAAATTGTAGACAGGTTTCAAATTCTCAGAAGTATTACTTTATGGGCCTGAAACGGTACCATAATTATTTTAGCGAAATCGGAACAGTTTTATAACAATACAAGCTGTCATAATCGTGGAACACATAAAAAATATAATCATCAAATTTGGTGCAGTCGGAACTGAAATTATGCGCGTAAGTTATGCGCGTACATACGTTTCGGCGATTCAATTTTATTCATCGATATTTAATAGCTTGCCCGGACATTTTTTTATTTTTCGATAACTTATTAGTGATTATTTATATAGTGTAAAAGGCAATTTTCATCTACATTACATGCATAACGTATTTAACTTATTTATTTGAATAAGGATTAATACTGTATTGTTAAAAATAGGTTCGTAAATAACCCATCATATTACTGTTTTGAGTATATGTAAAAAAAATGGTTATTTTGGGTTATCCTTGGAATATAGACATTACCACCGCGTACTTTTTTATAGATCTATTAAAGAGGTACAATTCCACCGTACAATGTGTCGTTAATCGTTATAACTCAAAAGTTTTTGGCAGCGTTTTCGAGGAAAGCTTCCGATTGGTTTCATTTTTTCCGATATATTGAACTAATGTCAATATAATATCGTCAGTTTGTACAAAACCTAAACTTACTATACAATAAAACCTTCCACAAGAATTGCTCTATCTATTGTTGAAAACCGCATGAAAATCCGTCCATAGTTTATCGCGAACAGACAGACAGAAGCGGCGGGGGACTTTGTTTTATAATAACTGGAAGACGATATAATTTGTGTTTCGTCGATGTAAACAAAGTCAGTTTGGTTTGGTTTGGTTTCCTACATTTTTGTTGTTATGGTGTTATGTTAACTACCATAATTAATAAAAATTAAAAATATTTTTAAAATACTTGCAATAGCATTTTAAAACTAGTTTTAATATTTTTACTGTTACTTATACAGTACTATTATATAAAAAAATATATCAATATTACTAAACTATTATAGTTAATTATTAAAAGTGTTCAAAAATTTAGCTAATTTGATTTTGTCTATTACATATAAAATATGCAGACATGCGCTTAGTTTTTTTGGTTCAATAGACGAGATCTCATCTCATTATTTACCTCGTGGGTCCATAAGTTTTGAGACAAATTTTTTACTGAAAAAGTAAAATAAAATGTTACTGGCTGTTATTTTTGCGCTTTTGAATTTACCGCCTTTGAATTTGGAATATTAACTTTTAGTTTATTTGTATCGCAAATTCATTTGTTTATATTTTCTCGTGATGGTGGGAACGAAAAAATTACGTACAACTGTCATTTCGCTATTTAAGGCGGGAAAAAAAACCGATACAGATTTTACGCGAGCTGAAAAGTTTTTCTGTAAGTTGGGAAGATACTCTTCACCGACGAGAAAAATATTACTGTGGAAGAAAAGTTCAACCGACAAAACAATAAAGTGTACCCTATAAGTAGCAAGCATGTCCCAGCTTCTGCTCGGAATGTCTCGCGCACCCATCATCCGGTTAGTGTGATGGTATGGTGGGGAGTTTCGTATGAAGGTGTCACTCAAGGTATCAAGGTGAAAGCCAAGAATTATCCGAGTGGCATTTTAGAGCCCGTGGGGAAATATCAGTCTGATTCGTTATTTTACAATAAGGATTGGGTCATTCAGCAAGACTCGGCACCATCCCATAAGGCAAAAAGCACCCAAGCTTGGTTGAGGGAGAATGCCGGCCTTCATTGCGGCGGTCGAGTGGCCCTCCTCCGGCCGACCTCAACCTGCGGAAAGTCCCAACCAAACTTGGAGTCACTGAATCGAACCTTTGTTCGAGAGCCAAAGCGAGTTCCGCTAGAAAAGATTCGTGCCGCCATAGATGACTGGTCTAATCGTCTAAGGGTCTGTATTAAAAACAATTAAGAAAAAGATATATTTTATTGTTGATTATTATCTATTTAAGGTTACTAAAAAATTTTGTTATTTTTTAGTTACATAAGTTAATTATTAAATAAGTTACGTAACATTTATTTCTTCTCGAAACTTAGGAACACACGAAGTATAATATAACCATTAATATTTACCGTTTTTAGATGTGTGTTCTTAGATCCTAGTATACTTACCTACGACAAAAGAACAAATAACATTTAAAACCCGTATCGAATGGCGTAAAGAATGTAATACACGACCTAGTACTTTTAAAAGCGATCTAAAATAGAGCAACATATAAGTGAACGTTGGTAATAAAACATTTGTAAACCGTTCTTGAGAATGTCCCCACTTCATTACCAGAACAAAAGCTGTCATCCTACACTCGGCAACATTTCACTGTCTATCAAAAAAGCTAAAATAATTTCTTTTAACTATTTTTATGGGCTCTAAAAAAGTGTAAAAGATAATTTTACAGGCGAACGCGGAGGCGGCTCTTTGAGACGGTGTCGGGTTACGGTAAAGCTGTTGACTGTAAACACGTCTTCCGTTCGTTGAATGATAGCCCCGCGGGTGCCAAAACATATCGCCCGCCGGCATAATTACGCCGTACTATGTTTGAAACATATGTCAATAATTTAATAAATGACGTTTCAATTACTTGTTTACATTATATTTGATGTTAGATTGATATTAAGAAAAAAGAATGGACTAATAATGGAAATTGTAATCATAAATGTCCTTTAAATTATGGTATTATTATAATAAGATTGGTTTTTAATTTTTACTATGTATAATTAAATATAGTAAGCTAAAAATTGTCTTGGAATTCGAATGTTCACCGAAAACAAAGAAAAAATATCGATATTTATTTTGAAGAAAAATGAAAAAGATTGGAATTGAAATACACAACTATTCACAATCTAGGTGACAGGAATAGGAACAGATAATTCGAATATTTCGAATCAGATAATTGCGGGTTCGAATCCTATCTCGGGCATTGAAACGGCGAAGCAAAAGGAGGGATATGATTTCTTAATTCTTACATACATACGAAGAAATGAATATAATTTCGAAACTACTCATCTTAACTGGGGTATCATTAGAAGCGTCTTAGTTGTCAGCGTTCTATACTATATGACGTTACATTAAATTGGCAACAGCCGCCTCTAAAGAGCATAAAGAAAGAAATTAAAAAATAATAATATTCAATCATTCCGTGTAGTCAGTGGCGTAGCTACTAAGTACTAGGCTAGGCGGGGCAGTGCCCCGGGGCCCTCAAGCTCAGGGGGCCCTCGAATCTTTACCAGAAAATCTCAATCGAACACAACTTTTGAAAATATTAATCATGACAACTCAGTTGTGAGAAATTCCAAAGTTATAAAAAGAGAATTCCCCTAAATTATTTGTGTGGGTTGACAGTGTTATTAATGTTTTTATCAATTTGTCGGATATCAATATCTGCATATTATTATTTATAAATATGCGTTTTTGTGATTCGCGATTGTGAACTTCGAATCAAGATTTTTTTTCGAGAATGGTTAAAAAGTTAATGTATCAGGAGTAAGTAAGCGTACGTCAATAAATTTTTTGTACTGGTCCATACAAAAGTTCAATTTTATTTGATTATAGTACGTATACATAGTAACGTAAAGAAATCTATAGATTTCGGCTACTCACTATATAACTCAAAATACCGTGAAAAATACAAGTCACATGCGGTAGGGGGCCGTCCATTAATTACGTGATGTTTTTTTGTCATTTTTTAAACCGTCAAATGGCGGCGATAAAATGTTTGCCGGGGATTCCCCAACGACGTCTTGTATCGTATAATTACGTTTCGCTTTCCTTTTACTTGTACGTTGTCAGTGAACAGTGAGTACCTACTTGAGTACAATCTTACATAAATATTGCATAAATAAATTAGAAAACTAATATTATGAACAAAAAAAAAAGAAACCCAATGGTGCATTTAAATGCAAACAACGCCGAGAAAGAGGAAAACATTGCCCAAAATTGACAAGTTTTTTAGTCAGTACTTCTGCAAGTACTTCTAGACAAAATATTTCTATTGATTATTATTGTAAATAGCTTGCATGGCGATAGGTTAAATAACAGTAAGCTGGTGCAACGTATCTATGAATAAATAAATATATAATAAACCCTTGAATCTTTTCTATTTCGTTTTATTGCCCAATACTTACACCAAGTATAAAAATAATTGTAATTTATGTTATTAATGTTTAATAGTTTTATTACCTGCCATGCACGAAAAAGAGCTGATGATATACTTCAAAAAACCTTACCAGTTTTGATAGCAGTGGGCCCCATTTATTTATTTGCCCCAGGGCCCTAGATTACCGAGCTACGCCACTGCGTGTAGTGTAGGGTATCAAATGAAAGAGCTTAATTAACCCATTTTATATAGCCTAAACATCAATGAAAATACACGTTTATTACTAGCAAAAGTAAGAAGGCAAGTAATTTCAGAATTTACAGACGAAAACACAACTTGTCAACAACATAACTTTTACCACCGGGACATCATAAACTTTAAGCACGTTTTGGTAGTTCTCCGCGAATCCAATTTATTTAAATTATTTTATAACAAAACAATATATGTGACCACTTGTCTCATACATTTTTTTTTGTTTACAATCAAATAACAGAAAAAGTTGCATATTCTAGACACTTCTATTGAAGTTGGGCGGTTAATATTAGGGGTAAGAGTACCTATGAAATTGCCGTTTTATTGTAATAGGTTCCTTGAATTGTCATAATCTTCATGGTTTGAGGATTTCGAAAGAAACTTTTTTCAAATGGTTTCTATGATGTTCTTCTTTTAAAAAATGTGAAACAATTAAATATCGACTTTCAATTGTTTTTGTTATTCAACTTAGACAAGAAAGACGGATACTACGAAAATTCGTATTCGTATACGAAAATTTTTGAATACGAGTTCCGACGCGGAACTAACGTGGCAGAAACAGCCCGCAACATCAATGTTGCGTTTGGAGAGTCTGGTCGGGTCGGGTCTGCTAATGAACGCACCGTGCGATTTTGGTTTAAACGCTTTCGTGATGGAAACTTCGACTTGAAGAACGAGCCACGAGGAAGACCGCCCACATAGGTGAATAACGATGAATTAAGCGAGACCGTGGAAGCCGATCCTAGTTAAACTACCCAGGAATTAGCGGCATGATTTAACGTTACTTTACCTACAATATTGAGTCATTTACGTCAAATCAATAAAATAAAAAAGAGATGGTGGAAGCTGATCCCAGTGACTAGTAAAATTACCCAGGAATTAGCGGCATGTTTTAACGTTACCTTACCCACAATACTGACTAGTTTACGTCAAATCAATAAAATAAAAAAACTACGAAAATGGATGCCTCATGATTTGACTGATCTGCAGAAGGAAACGCGTGTTGAAACTTGTGTTGCCTTGTTAAATCGGTACAGAAATGAACTAATTTTGGATCGAATTGTGACATGTGATGAAAAGTGGATTCTTTATGATAGCCGTCAAAGGAAAATAATATGCAATGGCTGACCCCAGGTCAAACGCCACAACAGTGTCTTAAAGCAAAACTTACCAATAAAAAGGTTATTCACTATAATTTTCACCGATCTGGTCAAGCAATAACGGCAGATGTCTATTATACCGAACTTCGAACAAAGTTGGCAAAACTAGCAATAAAACAGCCCCGACTCATGAATCGATCTTCACCATCATGGCTCCCAGACAATGCGAGACCTCATACAGCATGAGAAACCGTTTTGACCCTTCAGGAACTGCAGTTAGAAACCATTCGTCATCCTCCGTATTCGCCAGACCATGCTCCAACGGACTACCATTTTTTCGCGATTTGGACAATTATCTATGTGACAAGAAGTTTTCTTTCCAGGACACAGTACAAAATGCTTTCAGACAGTTTGTGCTATCTAGATCCTCAGAGTTCTATCCCAGAGGCATAAATGACCTTTCTATTAGATGACAGCAATGTATAGATAATAATGGTAATTAGTTTGATAAAAAAAAATTTAAAAAATTAACATTTTGATTTTCAGTACAAATCGGCAATTTCATACTTTAATCCCGATTATTTGCCATATAACTTTGAAACAATTTTCTAGTGTGTCAATCAAATTATCTATAAAATCCGTTGTAATTTCCCACTTAATAGGAGATATATATTTAGTATTAGGATTCGAACGCTTTCGCCAGGCAAATGCTCTATGCAATTGAGACTGACAAGATTACTATTAAAGTAGATATTATCTGGTTAGAAAGGTTAAGGGTTCGAATCCAATTTCGGACACTTGGCCTGCTGAATATTTCTTTAAGATATATCTTTGATAATTATCTTTAATGAAAAATGCTTAAAAATCCACCAGCCCCAGAATGGACTCTAACCCACAACCTGTCGCAATCCGAGCGACTGCTTTGAACTATCCGAAACCAACAAGACTGACGAATTTTCCAAGCGCTTCTTACTTTTCACTACTAATGAGCGTATTTTCATCAATGCTCTGGCAATTTCATAACCATTTTTCATTAAAGATGTTTATCAGTACAGCATTGTGAATGCAATCAAATATATCATCGATTGTTAATAATAAGAAATATCAATTGGTCCGTCGTCCGTGTAGTCTTCACATTCAGAAATTCACTTGCTTTTGTTTCATAAAAATTTAACGACGAAATTTTGAAGCTACGATTGTTTTAATTTCTGCTTTGTTTTAATTTCAAATAAATTTGTCTTTATCGACGTGTGACGTCACGTGACAATGCGCTGCACTCGCAGTATCGAGTCACTGATACATTGTACCGATTTTTTAATAAATTAAGTCGCGTGCCGTCCATGTGGTAGTGCTAAAGCACAGGTGTTCATAATGGATGACACCAATCCACCTAGCAACCCATACCGGGCCCGCGTGCTGGACCGGGGGTAGGTGCAAGAAGCTCTTTCTGTATGTAATACGTATGGTGTATGTAATACGAACAGTAATCCATAGAGGGCTGCTTAGTGGGTCCAATGCGAATTTGTGAGATTGCACAACTGATATCGCTCCTAGTGTTCAATTTCATGAGTAACTTGCGATTCTTCATACATTTTACTCGATATCGAATTGCATCGCATAGAACCATGATTGAAGAGCTTTAGACTCAACACAATAAGTGTTTACTTTGTTTGTGAATTCCAGATGTTAAATATTTTAATATTTCAAGGGACTATGGCGCGCTAAGCGACTGTAATAAAATGACGTCACAGCAGCGACCGGCGATCTCGTCGTGCGCCTGACCTAAAGATTGAATATCTTGAAAATCATTTTTAATAGAGTATACTATAACGTAAAAATAAAAAATCAAACACATTCTTTATTATTCATCAACAGGTAACGTGAGAGCAGTCGGCGACGTGACTTGGAGCGAGCGCGTTCGCCGCCGTCGAGCATTCGCGGATGTAGAGCTCGAGCGCGGCCCGCCCCCTGCCCCCGCGCCCGCCCCCGCCCCCGCCCCAACTGCCCTCTTTTGTCGGCACTTGCTCGCCGCACTCCTTACCAACTTCACTCCAGCGCCAACGCAAACTCAACGTCAAAAATTATCATTCTCCATTGAATCCATAATAGGGGTACAATAAAGCTAATAAATAAAAATAATCCTTATAAATTAATGAAAGTCTCCATTATTTGCTGCAAGTGCTGCGATTTATGTAATTATCATTTTTTAAGTAAAAATGATACATACTGATAACCTTTTTTGGAAGTCTTTCAAAATATATAAATTAATTTTCATAATAAATTATTCACCTCTATGAAATTGTTTAAAAAACTTAACGTAATTTTCTATAAATTATATAATTGATAAGTAGATGACAAGATAATTTAATAAAAAAAATACTATAATTGTGTATAAATAAAACCATATTGTATCGAACAATGAGTGCTTTATTAACGACGTTTGGTAAAAAAAAATCTATTGTGAGGTTTACAGTACGATCAAACTTAGAAGAAATATTCAACAAAAGAAATTTTTCACTTGATGTTCTAATATGCACGTACACAGTGTTTAATGAAACTGTTGTATTTGCACACTATAACATACAATCATTAAACTGTTTATATAGTATATTAATAGAACTATGTACTTACAACTTTTAGAGTTACATTATACCTTATCCTGTTAGTATGGATCACGATCACAAAATAATATTATATTTAATCAAATGCAATAAACGGTCAATAACAACCAACAGAAAGGGGCCCCCCCTTGGGTTCACCTAGCGCCGCCGTTTTGATGAATTTGTTTTTAAGACTATCAATAGATATTTTTTATATATTCCAAGTAGTGTTCAGTGTAATATCTTTTAATTCTTTTTTTATACTGATTAAGAGACACACATTTATAACGTAAAAAAGGGAATTGGGCAGAATTATTTCTTAATTTTTTTTTAAGTTATTTTATAAAACAACTTTGAAACACTACATACAACGACTAGTATAATATTAACACATTTTTTAAATTACGAATGAGGTTAAAACTTTAATTATTGTTTACATTAAGACATTAATTATTCAAATTCAATCTATGAAAAATACTTTAGAGCTTAGCAGCCTACAAAAAATATTAAAAAATTTTCAAGTTGGCGCTGGTGTGACCTTTATATATAATACTTTGACAGATCTTAAGTTATTTACAGGTGTCCATACCACAGGATAAGGTGTACACTAGTTACAGTTAGAAATGATGCAAGACCTATAATTAGACAACAATTTAATTACATTCATGATTCAGTTTTCTTTATTTATAATGTTTACCAATACACTTACAAAAGTTATAGTAACGCTTGTTTAATTTTTTTCAAGTCATAAAGGCTTCCATGTTCATAAATATATCAGCATAAAAATACACGATATAAATATCTATAATGAAATATATACTTACTATAAAATTAGAGGAAATAATAATAGTTTTCGTCGAAATCATTCTTAATCCAATCAGTCAATCTCAGGTTTAATTAATACCTGTTTCGGGGGTTCCTTATTTGTTTTTATATAAATACTTAAAGTGTTTATATAAAAACATATAAATACTTTAAGTATTTATATAGAAACAAATAATCACTGACCGATATCTAATTCTATATTTAATAAAAATAATTTTAGTAAACTGGGCGGCCAGAACCTAGTCCACTTTATGTTATAATAACATGGCACAAGTTTTATTGTAGTTATACATAGATTATTCATGAATTATCCATTATCGTGATATCGGTAGCAGATAGTCAGTTTTATATGGATATGACGACATTATAGGTAAAGACATTGTTAATTTCTTTTTCAACTTTATAACTATACACACAGGTTTAGGAAGCTGAATTAGCAGTTTACCGACTATATCTGTTGACGAACCGATAAAACCACAATGGAATGGCAAACTTCTACAGTGGTGAAAGCGAGTCGGAAAACGTGGTCTTGGAAGACCTATAGCAAGGTGTAGCTATGATTTGAGGAAGGCCGCTGGTAAAGGTTGGATGGGAGTAACCTAAAAAGGGAAAATGGCTGATTTAGGCTGATGATGATAACTATTACGCCGATGTCATGTCCATAGTAATTAAATATAAATGATGTTAAGAATAGTAATAGTACTTTAATTTTAAACTAAATTCATTTAACACTAAATTTATTGGTCTAATTATCAATGATAAAAATGATGTAACAGAAAAACATTGACCTGATCTGGTAATACATCTAGAATACAATAACATTGCAAGAAAAATCTTGAAATAAAATTTAAAGATTGACATCATTTGAAGCGAATATTGTGTTTATCACTCCTAACTACCCTTAGATAGAGATTAATAGCCCAAAATTTCTGCAAAATATAGTAACGTTTACGTTTGCTGGTATTTAATGAAAGGTGGGACTTTAAAAAAACTAAGCAAGAAAAGAATGAATTTCGACGACAACATCATATTTTAATATATATTTAATATATTATATAGATCATAAAGGTAATAAATAAAGTGTTGTAGAATAATGTATAAGTAATTAAATGTATAACAGAAAACTAATTTGCATCGCAATCTACAATATATCGACAATGAATCACAAATGTTCGTCCGTACAATACAACTATAATTCACAATACTCCATCTTGAGGAAGGAAGTGCCTCACGAATGCCGCCTCTTTCACTCACGCACACATACACACACACTACTTAGTAAACTATTATCACCATTTCGTTTTTAGGAAAAAAAACTACGATTAAAATCTTAAGTTACTTTACGAGCCACCCGTAAGATTTTTATACAAAACGTTTCAAAAACCTGTCAGTTTTTTTTTTAATTTAGCAATATTAGTAATAGTCTTAACTGATTGTTAAACAATCCAACTTTGTGCAATTGGCTAA
This sequence comes from Diatraea saccharalis, assembly GCA_918026875.4. NCBI lineage: Eukaryota > Metazoa > Arthropoda > Insecta > Lepidoptera > Crambidae > Diatraea > Diatraea saccharalis. Next base: position 5,555,758 of record OU893340.1, on the reverse strand, counting down.
AATATATAACCTATTTCATGAAAACTTCATACTGTTTGTAATTATACCTTTTTTTTTCTATTTTACTACAATAGGCCTTGCATTTTTTAAGTTAAGACATTTTAAAACAACATATACCGACGGTTTTCTAAATATTAATTATTTCACTAACTTGCTACTAAGTAGTCGATATCCCGACAGGATTTTGTCACATATTGCATTATAATTTTACTTAAAAATAAACTATAATCTGTAAGATGCTAATTTTATATATCAACTTCACTATTTTATTGAGATTTACCAATTATTCGACCAATAAGAAGCGGTCTGAAAAAAAAAGAACGAAAACAATATATATTACAGAACTTTGTGGTTATTTTAAGACGAAGTTCTCTATTGATTAATTATTATGAACATTGAATAAATTTAGATTGTAATCAAGAGTATAATATACAAATGCACACATTAGTAATCTATGAATACCATTTTAATCAATTATTTGAGAATAGCCTGGTATTAATTTGTTTACAAAGAATATCTAAAAATGACTAAGTTATTAGTAGAGATGGACACTACACAAAATGCTTGAGTAAATAAAAAATAAAAAAAACTATATCAATATTTGAGTAAACCGGTGGCCATTTTTAAGGACTTCAATTTAACACATCAATCAGTTCTTTAGTTACATGGCAGAGCCTCTGACCGAGACCAGAGAAAAGATTTCTATTCAAATAAGTAGCTTGTATCGGATAATTGGTACACCTCTGACATTTCAACAAAACGGTGAACATGAATTTGTTTTAAAATTTGTAAACATCTTAGATAGTAAATATTTTTGTAAATTTGAACAAGTTTATGTCGCGTTCCTATTTGAGATATTACGCATTCATACACATGTTGTCTGGGCTTCGTTGGCACGTGACAGGGATGGGACTAGATAGGACTCAGGGTAGGAACCAACTGGGATTTTATGGACCGAGGATGTACCTATTCGAGTACACAAATATTATATATCAATTATGTGTAGGTACCTAACAAAAATCATATGACAAAATAATAAATACATGTAATATTAATTCAAAGTAAATATCTGTCTAAAGCCCCAAAATAAATTTAGATCCAATGGAATGTTTCAATTTTTTTATATCCCCGAAAAATGATACTATTCCACTGAACTTCTAAAGCTATATAATAATTGTAAATAGACTAACGTTCTTTTGAACTACAAAAATTTCAGATCCCCCTCATCTGAAAAACTAAATGACAACAAATATTTAAAGTCAGACTTTTTAGCATATCAAAGAAAAAAAATAACAATTATACTTGAATATAATATACATCACAATATGTATTTACATATACATAATATTATTTTTATTTAATATACACGTAAATATTACTTTATATCAATCATAATATAAGGCCCTAAGTGGGTCGGCATTGAACGCACGCAGACTAGTAGTGGGCCGCGACCAGTGCCCACCGATAGGGCAACACAAACATACAAATCCATTAAAACAAATATACAACGTAAAAATACTATTTGGTACTTTATATAGCAGATATCTAGCCGTCATAAAATCTATCAAAGGAGTATAATAACATCTACACAGACACAGATACATATAAATATTAATTCATACACATATATTTGTCAAAATAAACCAGTCACAAATCACAGTTGACATAAATTCTCGATTTCACCTAAGTCTTGTAATTTACATAAATTAATAGTTAACACATAATTTATTCTAAACATTTGGAAAGCCACGTGGAAACGCAAAAGAAAACTCTTAAATGCTTTCATAGAGAATTTTTGAGATGATTAAGAAATATTAAAAGAAGTTTAGTTAATACACAGGTGAAGAAAATCAGGTATGTACTAATATGATATCACTAAATAACTGAATCTTTGTTGAGCAGTGAGTGGCATCAGTCAATCTAAATACTAAAACAAACGTGTGCACAACTGGAGAGTTGCAACAGTACAAATTATTCGCTCGTGAAATCTGAATCTATGTAGACAATACAGTGTTATAATAATACAATTTTATATACTATTTTGTTGTAAACTTATCATGCATTAGTACTAATGATGTTAGTAATTAAATCGAGATGAGACTAAATCGCTTCGATGTACCAAATTATATCTGATAATTCTGAAATCAAGACTTTTATACACCAAATTAATTTTCGCTGCTGCATCAGCAAATGATACCGTTGTCTCACCATCGATATCACTATCTACAACAACCTATCGATAGGGTTCATGCAAATATTAAATATATTCCGACCACAATATTTCTATGTCACGTCATTAAAACGTTTCGAGTGAAAACTACAACTACAGGCCAATCAGCGAACATTCAAATCTGTTATACACAATGAAACTGCACGTAAGCATGCAACGTGCGTCTTAACATTATATACGATACGAATACAGTAAGCCTAGCACCCCGTGTTACATAGTACTCATAGCCCACATACTGATGTGCGTCTAGTGGTCTAACTCGAGGCAACGAAGTCGACTGCTCTCGTACGGCTACCCGTCGGAGTCATAGTTAGACAAGTTATACACTCAGTGCAATTAAGTGGAGTCGCCGCTTCAAACTATAAACGGACAACGTTCAGGTACAAATGATTAAAAAAAAGAGTGCAACAGTCACATGTAATTTTAGATCTTTCGGTAGAAACAAATGTGTGTATAGCTATGTGTTGGCACAATGTACGTCGTCAGCGGCGACTGGGCGAGTGTCATCCGCGATGTGGTGACGTGTTCCCTACGCGCCGATCCCGACCCCTGCTGATATTGAATCCCCTGCAACACATCCGTCGATATACTATACTACTCGACTACAATTCACGATTATATTTATCGATACTTAAATATAGGGTGCTCTTCTCTGTCATAAGACATAAAACTAGTATTTCAGAAAAAAAAAACACGTTTTCTTGCCCTCAAATCAGAATTTAAATATTCATGACTTTATTTCGATATGTACACAAAACAGATGCATAGAGTAGAACATTATAAGATGTCAATAAAACAAAAACAGTGCCATCTAACGATCGATTCTGAAATAAAAAGATATAAATAAGCTAAGAACAGCGCCATATATGACTTTGAATTATAAATTAATGGTCATATCTTTATGACAGCTGTCACCACAGTGCGTCACACAATGGTCAGTTATGTTTCAAGTCACGTGACACCTATTAAAAAAAAACTACTTTAAATCTTAAGATAACAAGATAATCCTGCGATTTTAATTATCAAAATCAGAATCTCTATGTAATAAACATATAGATAGATGTAAATTACAGTTTTGTGCAAATTCTTGACTTTTTTTACTACCGAAACTTCCCTATGGTGGTGATGATTTCGTCTCTAGCACAGACTGCTCCGTCAAACTAGTTCGGGCGGAGTAGGGAAAAATAAGAAAAAGGAAGCAATAGGAATGAATGGATGTGAAAATACTATTCGGCAAAACATATTCAAAGAGGGTGGAACGTCATTTGAGTACATTTAAGGTAACAGTAAAGTAACAGAATATAACCTTTAGGGCATCTACTGTGTTTGATCTTTTAATTAATATTAATCATTAAATCAAGATTAAGACCATATTAAATCAATTAAAGAAGTGTCGTCACACAATAGCGGGTAGTGTTTCAAGTCAGGCACACAGACAATGAATCGCGACTTTTTATTTTAATATAATAAGATAATTGTGCGATTTTCAAACTCAAAATCAGAATCTTTATGTTTATTTCGAGGTAAACTTTATTGACCTACCCATAAATAAATTTAAAATTCATGTAAAGAACATACTTATGAGTAAAGACTATTATAAAGTTGATGATTATTTTAAGGATCGCAATGCTTACAATTAATAGCCTTCGCTTTGTACTATAAAGACTAATTATATGTTCAACCTATGTCCTACAGACTTTGAAAGTTGTAATTATTATTGTGATAATACATATTATTTTGGTAATGACATGATTTATGTAAATGTCATTACTTATGATGAAGGGCTGGTAAGTTTCCTTCGCTTCCCGAACAAGTGGTAGGGGAAATAATCAATTTTTTTGGACGACTCAAAAGTGCTTGTGAAAATTTTTTTTTTTTTATGATTCAAAAGTGCTTGTAATAGCCTACTTGAATAAAGATATTTTCATTTCTTGTGCAATTTCGTAATTTTATTTTTCACTACCGAAACTACCCTATGATATAGAACTAGCAAATATTGTATGATGTACTGACCGTGACGCAGCTAGAGTGTCTATATACCGCACATGGCGGAGAGGCGCGCGCTCAGTTGCACGGGGAACTGATCGGTGAATCTGCGCCAGTTGTCGTCGCCCACTTGGTTCTTGAACCCGTGCAGGATCTTGGTGAACATCTCCTTCAGATCCTCCTTCGGGTGCGACCAGGAGGCGACCGCGTCGCAGAAGTACATGAAATCGGGCACCACGCCCTCGGGGTTCACGTGGATCATCTGACAGATGCCCCTGAACGCGGAATCCTTCTCGTCGTTGTCGCGGATGTTCCGCAGCGATGTACACCTGCACCGATAGAATAAAGGTAATATATACGTCGAGTCACGGTCGGAATAGGGAGCGTACTCGTAAAACGATACTCGATATATCGCGTGCATCGTCCTAACCTGTTCTACTCAAGTTGGTACAGGATAGATGTTTTCAATAGTTCGCGGTATAACGAATATCGATTTTAAGAGTTCGGCCCGAGTACTCTCAAAACTGCGTGATATTTCGAAGAATTGTTTTTTTATGAAATATCAACAATTTGTTTCGATAAATTTTAAGTCATATATGTATGTACAAAAATAAGCAAACACATACATTTAATGGAGGATATATATTAATTATAATATACATATATTTATACAAAAAATATGATATGAACCTTAGTAAAGATAATTAAAAGTGAGGCACACAAACATAATGTTAATTGAAAGACCGCTAAATTCCACCAGCACTACAAACTGTAAGCAAATTCTACATACATAAAGTGTATAATATTTTTAAAAAACATAATAATGCGTATAAATAATTGTTGCCTGAACCAAAACGCAAATGGTACACACAACAGCTTCAGGTTACCACAGAATGTCAAAGTTCCTGTATGTAAATATAACCTGATGCTTTTTCGACTGTACATTCATTTGCTTTACAGTTTGGTTAGAAAAAAATAACTTATATATGATATATTTTAGAAAGCGGATGGTGTTCAACATACGTAAAGTACGACACTGAACATAAGATGATCAACTAATATATCACCCTATAATTTAATATATCACATTACAAAGTGTGGCCCTTCGTCTCGGTACATGTAACGTATATCTCATGCGAAAATCAAACAAAAAATTGTATAAAAGAACATTACAAAAAACAAGCCGTTAACAAACACCATCCACAATCGAAATAATACCTAAATATAACTTATTGAATATTAACGTAATCGTAATAATATAAAGTAATAATAAAAAAAATGACTACAGACCACTGGCGTACAAATTGATGTAATACGGGTGCGACGTCGTGTGGGCACACATAACCTAGCCGACCGAGAGTAATCGCTACACGCCACGACACGATATACCGAGAACAAAACCAAGAAAACAAATCAACAAACCATTCAAACCATAGTCAAAGTACATAATTCAACAGCAACAAATCGGTGTTATAAATTGAAAAAATTTAAAACAATTTTATGCTAATCGATTATATCAAATTAAATGTAAGACATCACAAAAGATGGCCTATGGTATAAATTGTTTTAGGAACATAATGCTCGAACAAACATATTTAGCATATCAAATTGAAATAAGGTGCATGCATTCAACAACAGCAACACGTGGAGTTATAGACCATCTTTTACAAGAGGCGCACACTTTACTGTCGACACTACAGTCAGTCAGTGTTGGATATATACTTACATTCCACCCCATAAATAATAATAATGAATTTAAAAAGCCAACAATTTAAATTCTCCTCATTCCAATACATTACTAGCGTTTTTCTCGAAAGAAAACATTTGAATAATATGCAGGGAGGCTTTTACTCATCGAGCTAATTATATATAAATAATAACCATGTACAATTTAGTATTATGATGAAATTAAAATACAGTGCATATAAAGTTTCACAAAAAGGAAACGCTCACGCATTCTATTGTAAATTCGAGTACTTACATTACAAACAAAATATTATATTTATGTGGTATGTGATCAATGTTTTATATGAGAAATCAATAAAAAGCTGTGACAGATATACATAAATATTGTAATGTTAACAGCAATAACTTGCCACCAACATCAAATGGTACTGTTGGCTTAAATTTCTAGGCTATTATTTTGATTTTATCAATAAATAACTAAAATAAATTGTACTTTACTTTTAGGTATTTTGTTGAAATGCTAATTACATCACTTACCTGTGTTCTCGAGTAGCGTTTTAGGAGTATTAGGCCTATTGATGATCTCAACTAAGTGTTTTAAAACCAGAGGTATATATTTTGATGTTTCTGGACCTGAAAGTTTGAAATATATGAAAGAAAGAAAGAAAACTTATTTATGAGAAATATAAATAAAAATCTTCAATTTAATGAGAACTGACTATGATGGATTTGAGGATAGGCTACGTCACAACTATCGATGTCATGCGACATTTTAACTCTATTTATCGCCGTTGTTTATTGATTACGCAAAAACAAAATATACGTGTTTATTATTCGTTAATTAACCAGACAGACACACATACAAAAATTAGTTATCATCCCTATCATAGGTTATGCTAAGAGTGATCAGCATTGAATTTAAAATAAGTTAAATTTCAGGACTAGATCGCAAGACCATTGTAATACACAATTTAGCTGAATAATAGAATTTATTTTTAATTTTAACATTACAAGAGTACTAAGTTTATTACATTGAAAATACTTGGTTAACATATTAAAAAAAACTGACTTCATACTTTTATTTTCATTTACAATTAACACGCTAAATGGAAGAGTGGTGATTTCCCAAAACAGTTTTATTGTAAAACTACTGAATAATCTTACCAAAATTTTGTAACAAATTGTTTAAACATTTTTCATTTTTTCACTGTGACAATTCAGTATGAAACAAAACAAGGAGAATATAACACCTAGTTTTTTGCCTATTCTCCTTAAAAAATCTCGCACCGCAGATATATCAACAGATAGCATATTTTTCAACTATCACAAGTGCTTAGTAATTAGCTGGTATATTCTATCTATGTGGTTATCTACTCCAATTTCACTCAGTGACTCAGCTCAGGGTGAAACATGGGCAAAATGTAATCTTGAATGATATGTTAAGCAACATTATTTAATATGTGTAATTGTAAGTTTTGAAAATTTATTGGTAGGTAGACCTCTCCACAATTTTTTTCCTATTAGAACAAGAAATAATAAATTATAATTATGTTTAAAACTCACCTAATTTGATGCTAATAGCGCCGATCGCCCAAGTCGCATTGTTACACACAGAGATGACTTCTGGGTTAAGGTTCATAGCCAGGATGGGCAGAAACTCTGGTATATAAGGGTGTACGTGCTGGAAGCACGCCTTTGTTAGGTCCCCTATTAGCGCAAACGATGATTGTCGGACCTGTAAGTTCCCCAAAACCTAATGTACAACGAATTGTATCGTTTGGCCGTAGTATTATAGCAAATTAGGACAACTCTCACCTCTGGCATGGGGTCTTGCATACACTGGTACAGCAGCTGCATGAGATTAGAGTTGAGTACGAGATGATCTATGTGGCCGTCGAGTCCTTCAGTTAGTCCACTGAGCAAGTCTAGTGCGACTATCATAAAGTCTTTGTCTGGTGCCTCAAACTGTTCCGGACTCTGGCTATTTGCCTACAATAAAACAAGTTTTAGCTATTCCATATGCCCACAATTACTGAAAGTAAAAAATTATGAAACAAAGTCTTTTGGCACGATATTGTAAGCTATGCATACAAAATAAGTTGGAAAAATGCGTCAAAGAAGTAAGTTCTTATCTCTATTTACTTAGAAGATCGTAGTAAATGTTATGAATGTACAAGGTCTTTATTGAATCTCTTACAATAAGAGTTTGTTAGGACCTCTGCACTGGCGAAAATCTCTAATTTAACTTTTATTGAACTTTGATACTTACAATAGTCTGATTTAAGGTCTGTTCAATCAAAGAGACGCATCTTCTAAACACAGGTTCACAATAGGGTAAGAAGCCTGATTGTAACGCTGAAGCTACTGATGATAGACACTGCAAGATAAGAAATAATAATTATAAAAATTTCCTTATTTCTTTATAGTTTGTTGAAATGCTATTTAATTTTTTACTAAACAGGCTAATCAAATTTTTATTTAGTTTATCCTGTTACCGAGTAATGATAATACATATAAATTATAAATAAGAACGACATAATATATGCGTCTCTAAGATCGCATTGTTATTAGGGTCTTACAGTTTTACTGGAATTTAAATTTTTCCACATTAGGTAAACTTAGATCTTTACTAAATATTAACGTAATTTACTTTGACATTTTAATTTTATAAATACAAACCTCTAGTAAAGGAAAAAGGTCCTTATCTTCATCTTTTAACACATTCCATTTGTTAATTAGAGGTGGCATTAATAGATTTATGTATTCCTCCTTGTTTAGGTGATGTCCAACCGAGTCCGCTAGTGTGCCGATCGCGTCATACAGTATAAGCAAGTTTTTGTGTTGGTATTTACTGAATGCATACACTAGTGTTTGCAGAATGTACCCTAAATATGGGACTAGTTCGGTACAAGCTTCTTCTTCGAGAGTGGCGAATGCTGAACAGGCAGCTTCTTGTACTCGTTTGTTGTTATCCAAAACACGTTTCAAAAGCTAAAAATTAAAAAATTAAACAATGTGTCAGCAAATCATAGCCTAGAGTATTACCAGCATAAATTAATATATAAAATAGTTGAACCGAGATGTCCACAAATTGCAAAATCTATCACAGTCCCTTTCAAAGGTATAGCGCTTGTAATAGCTATTTATGGAATTACATAAAGCTTAAAGTCCTAATCGCTTCCTCGGAATCCATCGTCCATCGGAAGATGAATGATCAAGAAACATAATATAAACATAGTTTAACACGTCGAAAGATTGCCATAGACAATTCGAATTAAGGATGTCGTTCATTTAAAAAATCATCACTATCGCAATGGCTATAACAAGTCAAATATTTGTAGCATGAAATTCATGAATGTCTTTCAAATTGAAAAGGATTGCGATCAGGCCCGCATCTAGGGAGAGGGGCGGGGGCCCCCGCCCTCTTGGGGCGGCAAGTGAGCGCTGAAATCATCATTACATCAAGGAATCGTAAATCCAGGCCTGATCGTAATAGATTTTAAAATCAAACAATGAGGCATCCAAGCGTATCGTTTAACACTTACCTCGGTCATAACGGGTCTCAAATACAAGTCGTGCGACTGCGACACGATCCAGTGCGAGTACCGCGACAGTGTCCAGCAGGTGATGGCGCGCACGAGCGCCTTCCTCTCGGAGAGGCAACACACCAAGTACGGCACGAGGTCCGGGAGGTGCGGCACCATCCCGCCCATACAACCGTCGGCCACCGCGCCCAGAGCAAGGATACCGCTCTCCTGTTGGTAAACACGACTATAAACAACACAAAAAAAAGAACATGGATTGAAATATTTAATAAAAAATGCTTAAACACACCACTTACCAGGTACCAGGGACAAAGTAGATTTTTTAAACATTTTTCATTAAGAATATTAACAATGAGAGTTTTGATCCATATTTTTTTATGATGAACATTGGTACATATAATTTTCAACAAAAGCAAAATTCAGCTCCCCCATGCTTATGTTACATTGGTTTCCAAAAAACAGAAATAATTCAAGATAAACCACTGCTACCATACTACCAGAGTATAATTTAGAGTTTGTTCTCTTCATACATATAATCCTCGCAAATTGTCAATGCACCTGGGCGCCATTTTGGTGAAGTAATTGCGTTAAATAATGAGTATGAGGAACTGCTATCATGATTTTTACGTGTAAACCTTATTTCAAGAAATATAAAAAATCTAATGACACTCCGCGCCCCGCTGCGTTGCCGCTCGTAATAATTTGTATGTACCTCTTAACTATAAATTCAAAGATGATTTTGAATTCGAATGGTAAATATTGCAGTATTTGTAGATGTCTCAATAACATTTCATACTTGTCAAACATAGTGTATTTTATTAAAAATCACATACTTGGTACAGAAATAAAGTACTTAAAGTTCTTTTTTCTGTCTGTTATTTAAGACTACTGTAAAAATATTCCATTATCAAAGGACCCCAAAACTTTGCTAAATTCTACTAAGCTAAAAATAAAAGAAACGCAATGAAAGAAATGAAATATGAAGTTATTTAAAAAATATCATTACAAGGTGTCAAAAATGGCTCAAATAACTTCAGAGAAGAATGGTTTAGCCATACTCATTTTGATCAATTTGGTGGGGGCACTTCCGTACCCCCACAATGTATATAAAAAAATCTATTTTGTATGTACTATCTTCATTGGGGACAATAATCAGTCAAGAATGCTCTAATTGGCCTTTGTTTCATATACATACCTTTATAACCCAATTTTCGTGGAAGAGGGTCTCTTTTAGTATCGGAAAGAGTACTGGCAGGAGATCGGCGCCGAACACGTTCGCGAGCACGTCAAGGGCGGCAGCGCTGCACTTTCTCAGGTTCCAGTCGGAAAGTGAGCCGTCGTCCGCGTCCGCGCCGCCATCGTCCTCGTCGTCTGACTCGCCGCCGCCCGACATATTACTATCGCCCGCTCCCGCTGAGTCAATAATTTATAACAGTTAATTTTACACCAAGAAAAGAATAAAAAAGGTCCTATTTATTCACTCATTACCATTATGTTTGATGGTATGCGTGCGTGCCTTGTGGAAGCGGGGTCGTATGTCAGATTCACGATCAGGTTCTGCATCATCGGCGTCATCGTCTCGATCACCCCGCAGTAAAATTACAGCCATCTCAGAGTATCGCATGCCGCGCACCAACACTGGCAGTAGGGCTGGAAGCCGTGGTCCTAGTACCTAAAGCGTCAAAGGGAACTCAATGACCAGAGCATTCATATGACACCCCGTGGTCATATCTATCATAAAGAATGTAGGTCCTAAGTACATTATAACAACATTAAAATATATATTATGATTACCTATTTATGTTTTGTTTTTGAACTACTCTCATCTTTATGGAGAATAGAGGAAGATTTAGAACAGAAATAACAGCGAACTGTGAAAGAGAATGCCTGTTATGAAATGAACATATTCTTAGTTCAAATAAGGTATTGAAAAGATTTTGAATGATCCTAATTTTTTTCTACTCTCATATAGGACTTATTTTGGCTGACAAGAAGCAGAAGAGAAAGAAATTTACATAAACCATCTCATAATAAAAAACAAGATTAAAGTTAGTTCTTGTTCTAAACAATAGGGGTGAAGAGTTTTTTTTAATATTTTTATTAAATAGGTATACATAAAATATATCTAAAAAAAATATTATTCATTTAATAAGTTTAAAAATGAAATATTAATTTAGCTTTCGAAATTCCCATGAAAACATGAACTTCTATCATGGTGTCATTATGACATCACAGCCCTCTGAAACTAATATGGTTCTATTAAGCATAAGGTTCTAAACTCAAAGTCCTGATACGTGTAACAGGGGTGTATACTCACATTCTGTCTCTGGTCAGGTGACAATGAGTATAAAATATTTGTTTTTTCATAATTAATTTAAGCAATATTATAAATATAATAAGCCATGAAAGTGTGATTATTGGTAATAGTATATTAAAGACATCCAGAAAAAAGATGAATGATGAACCAAGGAGTAAACCTATGTCGGAGGACAACCTGATTGGCAAAAAATAGCTTTAGTAGGAGGTTCTTACATATTTAAAACTATGCTATTGACTTACTTTAAAGGAAGATGGTAGCTGTTTTTATTTATTTTATAAGAATACCCTATTAAGCAATAAAACTTGTTTTCTTAATGTAACAATTTTATGATTGAAGTAAATTAGCAATTCTATTTAAAGATTTATCAATTTTTGTATAAACAATTAAAAATCTTACACAAAATTTGACAAACATATTAACAACTCACCTCTCTACAAATGTTTTGCTCAGCTAGAGATAGCCAGAACTCACAGGCTTCTAATGCTGCACCCTCTTCAGGATCTTGTGTACGAACCAACATATACTGAAAGATGATTTAAATGTGTAACAACAAATATCATAAACAGTTAAAAATAAATATTTAAATGTAAAACAATATTATATACATACTTCAATGATGTTAGGCAGATGTGGTATTAATCTGTCTAGTCTCACTTCCAGCAATAACACAAGAGCATGACAAACATTTTTTCTAACATCTGGATCCTCATCAGCAGCCAAGTGGAACAGATTCTAAAAACCAAAATCATTAATTACTCATGGACAAAAATATTTTAACACATTTATTTTGTAATAAATCATACCTCAATGAAAGCATCAATGTGCAACATGAGTGCCTGTGTCCGACCCATAATAAAATAATTAACACAAGCAATAGCATGACATCTTATTTTAGGTGATGAATGCCTAAAGAACTGTAAAAATTTTGGAATCAAAACATTCAAAGGCCTATTTAAGGCATCGCTGTCCAGTATCTCAGCAGTATCTTCACAAATTTTCTGAAGTGCTCCAAATGCCCCCTGTTAACAAATAATGTTGTTACTTAAGAGATGCCTGTAACAAAACAAATACTGCATTTCTCTTCTTTCTTTACTACTTACCTCACAAACATTGTAATCTTGTGAATCTAGCATTTGACACAATGCTGGTAAAAGTTCTGGCCAAGAGGTCAGTTCTCCTTTACTTGCAATAGTTGTTATAATTATCCCAACAGTTGCACGAATGAGAGGTGACGGATCTCCAATAGCAGATAAACATTCTCGCTTTATAAATTCAGCTACTTCTGGCAAAAAGCTGTCATAATGGGCTTTCACATTATTTTTCAAAATCAACCCACTCAGAGACCTTGTGGGTTCTTCTTCAGTTACTAATTTAGTGAGCACAAATATCAAATAGTTATTAAAATCCGGATATTTGTTTAGTTCTTCAAGTTTCTGATAGTATTTGTTAGGAAAGTTATCGACGAGGTTGTCAATAAGTGTCATGTCGGAAAAATCGATTCTATCGCAAGCGTCGAGATGCGACGCTTAACTTCCATTACTTACATATATTTACAAAACTATAGATAAATAAATCAATCTAGAAAGATTTTCTTGAAAAGTAAGTTAGTTAAGAGATAAATGTATAAACACTGAGATCCACGCCGATAAAATGCAATGATAGAAAATTGTGAAAAGGATACTTGTTGAACGGCTCTTTGAGTCGCCGTGTCTGGTGACTGAGACTCTTTAAGAAGCGTTAGTATTTGTCTTAATCCTTCTTGTTCTGGTTTCCACTCCATTTTCATAATAATTAGATACACAAAACGGTTAAATATCACTCGGTCCCGTAAAGATCAACCATGCCAAAAATTTAATGAATAAGTTGCCATATAAAAATTAGTCTTTTGGTCCCATAAAAAAAAAATAAAGCTTTTATTTATAAGAGGGTAGAACGGCCGAGCGAGATATCAAGTACAGAAGCAATTTGTTCCTTTCTAATAGGGCGACAATAACATTTTAATAAAGTGAGACTTTTCATAAATGATCTGCCAGATTTTATAGTTGAGGAATGTATTTTTTTGCTGATTATTTTTAAGAGGGTAAACAATCAAAGTATCAAAACGTATGAAGATAACATAGAGAAAACAAAATATAAACAGTTTGGAACTTATAAAGAGTAAATCAGAGCCTTAATATAAACAATAAAGGACAAGTAATAGAATCAGTAAAATGTATAATTTGTTAGGTATAACACTAGACTGTTTTTGTGATTGGATGTTACACATTAACATTATTGATTTTGAACAAGTTAACAATGTTAATTTGTTCAAAATTAAATAGTTTTGTATTCCCATTTAGGCATATTAGTGAAAGTGTATTGAAAGAAGCTGCTATTGTAGCCTATAACGGATAATTCGACATTACGTAATAATGTTATGATTTGGGGCAACTCTGTGCATAAAGATAAGGTTTTTGTAAATAAACAGAGATGTATGAGAGCTATATTTGGGTTAAGGCAAATTCAGTCTTGTTGACCATATATCAGAGAATACAAATTACTTACATTGGCGTAACATAAATAATAAGTAAATTAGGTACTTTAAAACATCAATCTCGCATGGACCAAGAAATTTGACAGTACTATAATGAGGAAGTAAAAAAAAAAATAAGAAAGCACTAAAAAGCACCTCACTAGATGGTGACTCTAGCAGCAAAAGTAGATTTTTGCAGGAAACGAATGGATCAAAGATAGTAATTTCCTTTTTTTTAAACTAACATATTAAAAAACTGAAATTTGCAAAGTTCAAAACTTAGATTAAATACCAATACAAATACGAAAAAGTACAAATAGATTATGAAAGTACCGACATCTAGTTTGATTTCGGGAACTAATGTTTTTTAAATACTTCCTCATTGTGTTCTGTGGTACTATAATATCATAGAGAAGTATTATAACCTCTTTACGTAGTGTATAAATCACAAAAACTACTTGCGCTGCAATTTGCATGTGAGCTTTTCAGGTATAGAATGTTGTTTTGTGGATGACTATATTTTGATGTGAATTATATTAGGTAACTTGAGTTGTTGAAAATTGTTTCTGAATAAGTGAAGACATTATTTTATAATGCCTAAAGTTAAAACAGAGAAGAAATCAAGAATTCATAATGAAGTTGTTAAACAAGGCAAGTTAATATTTTGTAAATAATTATTGTTTTTTTCTCATATTTTATATTACATACATTCTTTGATTTTAGTATTAGAATAAAAAACATGATGAATTTCTAATTTCTAGGTATTCAATTTAATAAGGACTTTGGACAGCATATTTTGAAAAACCCTCTTATAATAACGTCCATGTTAGATAAAGCTGGATTGCGACCTACTGATGTAGCTCTTGAAATCGGTCCGGGTACGGGAAACATGACAATAAAGTTACTTGACAGGGTAAAAAAAGTTGTGGCCTGTGAAATTGACACAAGGTAACAAGGTGTTGTATTTTTTAACATGTACGGTCTACAGCACATCAGGCTAAACAATCAAAGTATCAAAACCATGTTTAAATTTTTTTTCCACATGATTTAAAACTTTAATACATATTGGTTGAGTTGCAACCAATTAATTAAATTTGATATGTTATGGTAGCCTAACATGCAGCTGCGTGTACATAAATAATTTTGGTAAGTGTTGTCAAACTAAGCCCTTATTTTCATTTTAGATTAGTGGCAGAGCTTCAAAAACGTGTTCAAGGAACACCATATCAAGCTAAATTACAAATACTTGTTGGAGATGTACTTAAAACAGAATTGCCGTTTTTTGACATCTGCGTTGCTAATATCCCTTACCAAATTAGTTCACCCTTGGTATTCAAATTACTTCTACATAGACCTTTCTTTAGATGTGCGGTACTCATGTTTCAACAAGAATTTGCACAAAGATTAGTAGCAAAACCTGGAGATAAATTATATTGCAGATTGTCTATTAATACTCAGTTGCTAGCTCGAGTTGACATGTTAATGAAAGTAAGTATTTTGCTACATTGTTATTTTTGTATTAAGTATTACAAAATAAGATATCAATAGACAGTAGATCAATATGAACTCAATTATAGTATTGGCAACTATGCAGTTTCGGTTGATATTTTTTTCATATAAAAATATGTAAAATTGAACTTTTGATGTTTTATGAACTTCATTAAAATTGTCATTAGTTTAAATTAATTATAATAATAAGCAACATTACTGATACAAATTTGACATTAATTAGAACTTAGTCTTCATTAAACCTTAATAGAATTTATGCAATTAATCTATTCTGATCATCATCAGCCCATCAGTGTCCAGTTTTGGACATAGGCCTGATCAATTTACTTCTGTATCTGGTGGTTTTTGAGCATTCTCCATCCAGTTACGACTTGTATATCTTCTAATATCATCCACTCATCTTTTGGGTGTACGGCCTGTTGTTTTGAAAGAAACACTAGCAATACTGTTTATTAATTAGTATAATTAAGCTTCTACTTATACCTATATATGCTACACCCAATGTAATCAATTGTGCATAATTGCTAGGTGTTATTTGGATTTCTAAAAAAGCTGTCCAGCCATATTACTCTACTCCTATTTTCTTATTGACAGGTTGGGAAAAATAACTTCAAGCCACCACCTAAAGTAGAATCTAGTGTTGTTAGGATAGAACCCAGAAACCCACCTCCACCAATCAACTTTATTGAATGGGATGGTTTGACCAGGATAGCATTTGTGAGAAAGAATAAAACTTTAGCAGCTGCATTTAAACATGCTACTACAATGGCAGTCCTAGAGAAAAATTATAGAGTTCACTGTTCTCTTAACAACAAAGTGAGTATCATATAAATTGTTTTTTTTTTATTATGTACTTAGCCATACCTATTAAACAAACTGAGCCCTTTTTATTTTATTTTTTTGGCAGGATATACCTGAAAACTTTGATATAAAGCAGAAAGTACAGGAAATATTGATTAATGCCGAAGCTGATCAAATGAGAGCTAGGACAATGGACATAGATGATTTCATGAAATTGTTACATGCTTTCAACGCAGAAGGGATTCATTTTGCATAGTACTTTTGAAATTATAGAAAGAATAAAATTTATGTTATGTACTATTTACTGTTTGTATACGAGTATATTTATTTAAACTACAACATTTAAACTCTGTTTATTTTGTTTTTACAATTTCTTCTTTCCAAATCTTTTTAATTAAATAGTTTTTTTGGTAACTAGTAACTAAATGGTAGCCTTCTTGAAACCTCTTTCAGCATAATCAGAGTCTGTACAACGTTCAGATTTGAATGGGAAGCCTGGTTGACCTGGCAAGACCATAGGTTTAGTTGTCATAACCCTCCAGCCTCCTTTCTTTGTCCAATCCTAGTAACATCAAAAAATAAATTAATCCATTGCTGATAATAAAATGAGACTTAAAAGTGAATAATAAGTTTCCACTTACATTGCCATTATATTTGAAATAATATTGTATGGAGAGAATACCCACTGCAATCATTCCCAGTTTGCCTACTATAAACCTATAATTGCTTGCTCTTTCTTGACCCTAAAAACACAAAGTACATTTACTAAGTTTTCTATATTTTTTAAAATAATTTTTATATCTATTTATGCAACTACTCCTTGAAGACCTCCAATAAAACCTCCAATATATCATAAAATCCTTTGGAAAATCTATATTTAAGTTCAATCTACTAGTTGGAATAAACAGTACGAATATAAAAAGGTTATGTAACCTTACCAAAACAGGCATAAGTTTAGTGAAAAGGACATCCAAAGGTTTGCGATATAGACGGCGAATAGGATTGGTACGTTCTCTCCAATATTCTTCTACATACACTGGCTCATTTGAAGCCAAAACTTGGTCTTTTAACCATTGCTTACGCCAAGCTCTTTCCGCATCAGTCATGCCCAGGCATCTCTCTCGTTCCGATGCCACACGCCCAGCAATTGCCATGGGCTTTACCCCAGCAGTTTGTGCCATGCTGATAAATTATTTCCGTAAATAGGATTTTAAATAACTTTTATTTCTAAAACAGAATGAAGTCAGATGAAAATGACAGCACAGATCACAGAGTAGCGATGGACGTTATTCGCGATAGACAGTTATTCAACTAGTGATCTGCCTGAACCGCGATCACTCGTGATTCAGTTATACAATAACTATCTATTTTCCATAACGTTCTAAAATTAAACCAAATTCACTTGTATGTCAACAGCATAAGGTCGATCTTTGATTTGACGATCACCAAGAAGTAGCGATCACAGGTTTACAATAACTGTCTATTATCCATAACGTTCTAAGGTTAGACCGAATTCACTCTTATGTAAACGACATTACGTTGATTGTCGGTTGCTTCGCTTCAAGGTAGCATCGATCACCAAGAAGCAGCGATCACAGATCGCAGCGATACGTAGACATCTTTATATATTAACGTTTTACATTGACGACCATGTAGTGCAATTTTAATAACGGTATAGAATGTAACGCGTAATGTAGAGCGTTTAAATAATGTGGATCGCCAACAATCCAATCTGTCATGTGTGAATGAAACAAAAACAGGTTGTCAGTATACGTGTGAATGAAATAGGTATATGCTAGTACGCTCACGTTATTCGGGTTTCGGAGTGATCAAGTAACTAACCCAAAATTGAGCTTTATCGCGTTAGCATAAGAGTAAAATTCGGTTTGACTTTAGCGTTGTAGAAATAACTAGTTATCAAAAATAGACAGTTTTGATATCGGTGATTGGCGATCTGATAGCGATTGCGTTACGTGATTTGAAAAATGGATAACGACCCATCGCTATCACAGAGTACAAAGCAATGAGTAAAAGTATATATTAGAGAAAAGAGAGCCCACTCCAATTTTTTTGTCATATTGTGTGAGAACGCTGACAGATATAGGAATTTCCATTAGATGGCATGCCTGCGTCAGTGCGATGTAGGTCATGTCAATAAGTATATTGTTATGGCATAATATATGACTACATTATTTAAGGAAGTATTTTAAGAAAAATTCGTTTTCATTTCATTAGTTCCCGAAATCAAACTAGATATCGCTAGGCTACGGTACGTTCTTGATTTCTCCATGACAACCCTTCCGGTTTTCTTTCATGTTTTAATATGCTAGTTAAAAGGAACGAAAATGACTGTCTTTAGTCCATTCGTTTCCTGCAAAAATCTACTTTTGCTAGAGCCGCCATCTAGTGGAGGTGCTTTTTTAGTGCTTTCGTTTTTTTTAACACTTCCTCATTGATAAAAATAATGGGATATCAATTTTCATTCTCAGTAAGTATAAAAAAAATCAAAGTTCTAGAATTCCTTCGTTATTTTTCATGTAGGTAAACATAGAACGGCTCAAAAACTACTTCACTGAACTTTATTAGCTCTGACTGACTGATTTCCATATAAACTTTCAACCCTTATTTCATCCCTTTAAAGGTTGAATTTCCAGAAATTCTCTTATTGTAAATGACACAAAATACTAAAATGATGACATAGGTCCAACTTCAATAGTTTATGTTTGGCTATGATGAATTAGTCAATTAATCAGAACAAGTTCTTTTTTATATATAGATTGACTAGCCTAGCTTCGCCCGCATGATCTAGTTTTATGTCCAGAAATGAGAAAATTCCATAGAAACTTTCATCCCCTAATTTACCTCCTGAGGTTGTCGAATTTCGTAAATTCCCGTCTTAGAGAGCATCTACGTCCTAAAACGAACCCGCATACAATAAAACTCCTAGCTCTTGTAGTAATGAAGTTTCATATAAATTTTTATCCCCTAATATACCTCCCCTTAGTGGTTGAATTACATAAAATCCCGTCATAGTGTGCACCTACGTCTTAAAATGAACCAGCGTGCAAAATTTGAAACTACAAGTGCTAGACTTGTAGTTTCTGAGATTTCGTGATGGTTGATCGACCTTTTGCTTTACGACAACGATATATAACTCGCATATAGATAGATTACGAGCATATTTACGTCATCATAATAATCTATAGTAAAATATTAATTCCTTTTAAAATAATTCAATATTAATAGCTAAATCATTTATATAGTTCTTTATTTATTAAAGATCTTTTCTCAAACAATATAATTTTTGTGCCCTTCTATCGGGCATTTATCGGGCGTTTATTGGGCAAATAAGATTTATTCTCAAAATGCCTGGGTTTTTTCCCTATCTTATATCGGGCGGAAACACTTTGCCCATTTCTACCTGTACCACAGTCGATCGGAAATTCTGCTTCGATAATATATTCCTCTGCAGAGTCATAATCTTAAGCCTGATTCTGTTGCAAACTTTGAACTTTATTTTGTGAGCGGGTAGACTTTCTGTGGGTTAATTTAAAAATTCAATTGGGTAATTTGTAACATTGCAACCATATATGCCCTTTGCTCAGAATAAAATTCGGGTCTTCAAGTACTGACTAAATTAATTCTTCTTCTGAAGCAATACTTTTACCCAGCACACCATGAAACATCACCCGAGCATGTTCTTCTGAATTTTTTCTCGATATGCTAAAAAATTTTAGGCTTTTAAATTATCACTAAGTTGGGCTCTCGCTTTGTCAGAATTTCACGTTCAGTTGATTTGATTCTAGACTGTAATTCTTCTACTTTTATTAATGGCTTATCTGCGCATTTCGCACAATTCTGCCAATGTCAAGTGAATAAATAAATTTCTACATGTAAAATGAAAATGAAATGAATGAAAGATGGCGATTACTAATTACCAAAAGATTTGGCACCGATCATATTTTTCAGTTTCAGACAGTTTTTTAACACTCTGTCGTCGGTTGGAGTGATTGCACATACTGCACATTGCTCCTCAAAGACCATAAAATACCAACATTTTTGAGTCAATTTTAAGGAAATATATTTAATGTACAGATAATTTATTTTTATTGTTTTATTAATACAATAAAAATAAATTAATATAAAGAGATATAAGCTTCTTCTTCTTCTTTAATTAATGGCTTATCTGCGCGTTTCGCACAATTCTGCCAATTTCACGTGAAAAGCTATTACACGGTAGGGATATTTATGAGAAAAAAAGAATTTTGGAAAAGGCTTATTAAAATTAATTCACTTCCTATGACAGTTTAGCGATCCTGAAACAAAATACAATACATTTACGACATGCAGGACATAACACAACAAATACACCTATGAATACCGATTAAATAGGCAGGACTTTTACAATTTAATTTTGTTATTTAATATAAATTTAATTAGTATGCTTAGCAAAGGTGAATTAACTAGTTGAAGGATATTTTTGACATTTAGGGGCCGGGGTATATCATTTGGAAGGGAATCATATAAGGAATAACGAAGTTTGGGGCATTCAAATAACACATGTTCGACTGATCCTTCATCCAGTCCGCATTCACAAAGGGAATTGTCCTTAACTTTAATTTTGGCTAAGTGGACAGGTACGCAAGAGTGTCCAAGTCGGAGGCGACACAATGCTGAAACCACTTGTTTTGGAACATTTTTCCGACGGTGATACCAAGGTTTATAGGGAATTATTGGCTGGATGTCGTAATAATATTTACCGGTTTTTATTCGAGTATTCTGCCAATGTGTTTCCCACGACTGATATAAATGAGAATGAGTAAGAGGGAGAAAATCTTGACATGGTAGTTTGGGATAGCTTGCAATACCACTAGATATTGCTGTACGAGCACATGAATCCGCCGAATCATTGCCTTTTATGCCACTGTGGCCTGGGATCCAAGCCAACACTAGTTCTATGTTTTTCTTTCTACATCTATATAACGCTTCTCTGATTTTAAGTATAATAGGAAAGCGAGATTTAGACCTGAAAGGGTTGGAAGAGATTGATTGAAGACAACTCATTGAATCAGATAAAATTAAAGTTTCATTAAGGTTGTGAGATTCACAATATAAGATTGCTTCTAGAATAGCTATTGCCTCACCTGTAAAGACCGATGAGGGTGAAGGAACTTTAAAACTTAATACTATACTAAACTTAGGTATCCACACTGCAGCACCAACACTACTCGTATTTGACAGTTTTGAGGCATCCGTAAACATTAGAAGCCAATGAGGCCAGTTTTTAGCAATTACTTTATTTAAATCTTGGTTTGCACTGGGAGAATGTTTTTCAATATCCAAATTCAGTACTATGTTAGGGTTAAAAAGCAACGATTCAAAGCTATTTAGGAATAGAGGATTACGGGGGAATTTCTCGATCATTATAGAAGGGCGACAGAACTTCGAGTAACTCGTTAAAATACAGGGAATTTTTTGATGTGAATTGGGACCTATGACGGTGTAATGTATTATCTATGTTTTATATGGCATCTCAAAAAAACCTTTTTGAATGATGGCAACACAGCCTTCCTTCTTCTCCATTTTTGACGACGCTAAGCGTGCATTTGTTAATTAATGTATTTTGTGATTAAACTAATAAAGAGCAGTGAATCACAATTTTATATCTTTCATTGATCACGGCGATCATTGTGTCTCTGAAGGACAGAGGACACATCATTTCTGGCGACGAGTATTAAATTGGTAAGAAGAGCAAATTTTTTTTCAACGCGTCGTTTTTCAAAATCGTAATGGCGAAGCTAACTTTGAAACCCTTTGCCGAGGGTGAGGATATAGATTGCTTCCTTGAAAGGTTAGAACAATTTTTCACGGCAAATACAGTGGATGAAAGCAAACAAGTAGCCACATTGTTAACAATGATTGATGAAAAGACCTATAAAGTGCTAAAAAGTATTGTGCACCCGGCATTACCCAAAACGAAAACCTACAAAGAATTAGAAGAAGCACTCAAATTGCGGTATAAAACAAGAATTTCGTACTTTAGAAAAAGGACAGAATTTGATAAATTAAAACAAGAAGATGAGGAGTGTATAACGAAATGGTATGCAAGGGTCAGAGAAATGGCTGCCGATTGCAATTTTAAAGACATCGAAGACAGAGTCAAAGACAAATTTGTCACAGGTTTGAAACAAGGTCCAATTTTTGAACGGTTATGTGAAGAGGACATTAACAAAAGTCTAACTAATTTAATTGAAATTGCTCTGAACAAAGAATCAGTGTTAAAAGACAGAGGAACAATTTGTAGGATTTCACACAAAATAATTAGCAAAGATAAACTGAAAACTACAAAAGATCCAAGTTTCAATAACAAAGAATTAAAGTGTATTCATTGTGGCAAAGGTAATCATTCATTTGCAAGGTGCAAATATAAGTCATATAAATGCAAAAAATGTGCCAAAACAGGTCATTTAGCAGCAGTGTGTAAAAATAAACTTTTAAATGTTGTTGATATTAACAGCGAGGAAGAAAATTTAAACGGAATGGATGTTTTTAATGTGGACAAGGCACAAAAACAGGTAAATTTTATTTCACCATTTCTTATAAAATGTAAAGTGAACAACATATTGTTATGCATGGAATTAGACAGTGGAGCGGCTATTTCCTGTATTCCAGAGACAGTGTATAAACAAAAATTTTCCCAATTTAATTTAATACACACTGATATTGAATTGAAAACTTACTGTGGACAGATTGTAAAGCCAATAGGAAAAATATCAGTTTCTATCAATTATAAGGGCAAGACAGCTAAAGGTCATTTATTTGTTGTAAGGAAAGGGTCTAAGTGTTTATTTGGAAGAGATTTTATAACAAAATTAAATTTTGACTTTAAAATTAATATGAATATAAATTACATAGAAAATCAGACATTAGAAAATATTTTACAAGAATTTTCACAAGTTTTTAAAAATGAATTAGGCGTTATAAAGGGTGAAGAAATAAGGTTAGAGCTTAAAGAAGATGCTAAACCGATTTTTCATAAACCAAGGCCTGTACCACATGCTTTTAAGGAAAAAGTAGATTTGGAAATAAGTAAATTAGAAAAAGAAGGTGTGTTAGAAAAAGTTGAAACATCTAAATGGGGCACACCATTAGTTCCAGTTATTAAAGAAAACGGAGGTTTGAGATTATGTGCAAACTATAAAATAACACTAAATAAATATTTGAAAGATATTAATCATCCATTACCCCGAATTGAAGACATTTTTACAGCATTACAGGGAGGTGAGAAGTTCACTAAGTTAGATTTACGGAATGCTTTCAATCATCTACTGGTTGATGATTATTCTGGTGAGTTATTAGCATGGTCAACACCAAAGGGCATTTATAAATTGAAGCGTTTACCTTATGGCACAAAGCCTGCCAGTGCCATATTTCAAGCCAAGATGGAAAAAAATTTATTAGGAGCCAAAGGAGTGGTCAATTTCATCGATGATATCCTGGTAACAGGAGCCAATGATCAAGAACATTTAAACAACTTAAGGGAGGTTTTAAGAAGATTCAAAGATGCAGGTATTAGATTAAATAAATCAAAGTGTTTATTTCTTCAAAGCGAGGTTAAGTACCTAGGGCATATTATTTCTAAAGATGGTTTAAAGAAGGATCAATCTAAAATTGTTGCAATTCTTAAAGCACCAGCACCAACTAATGTATCTGAGGTTAGGTCATGGATTGGTATGGTTAATTATTATTCTAAATTTGTTTCACATTTATCAGAAATTTTAAAGCCTATTTATGATTTATTACAAAAAAATAAGAAATTTATTTGGACAAAAGAATGCAATAATGCTTTTGAAAAAATTAAAAAAGAAATTGTATCTGATAAGGTGTTAGTACATTTTAATAGAGATTTACCTTTAAGACTTTCATGTGATGCTTCACAAAACGGTATAGGAGCAGTGTTAAGTCATGTTATGCAAGATGGATCTGATAGACCAATAAGTTTTATATCTAGAGTTTATACTAAGGCTGAAAAGGGCTATTCTATGATTCATAAAGAAGCATTAGCTATTTATTGGGCTGTAAGTAAATTTTATCAATATTTGATAGGTACCAAGTTTGAATTAGAATCAGATCATAAACCTTTACAAGCTTTATTTGGAGAAAATAAAAGCTTACCACAAATGGCTGCAGGTAGGTTACAAAGATGGTCTATTTATCTGGCTAATTTTGATTACACTTTTAAACATGTTCAAGGGACAACAAATGTAAAAGCTGATTGTATGTCTAGATTACCATTAAACTTACCAAATGAAAACCAAGACATAAAAAGTTATGATTATATTAATTTTGTTGAGCAGCAAAATGTAATTGATTTAAATATGGTTAGATCAGAAACTAGAAAAGATCCTGTTTTAAGTTCTGTTTATAATATGATTAGATATGGATTTCCTAATTGTAATCGAGATAATAATTTAAAACCATTTTTTCAAAGGAAAAGTGAATTGTATATTGACCAAAATGTTATAATGTGGGGATACAGAGTAGTTATTCCAAAAAAATTAAGGTTATGTTTATTAAAAGAACTGCATTCCACACATGAAGGAATAGTTAAAATGAAAAATAATGCAAGGTCTTATTTTTGGTGGCCTGGTTTGGATGACCAAATAGAGAATTTTGTAAAAAGTTGTAACATTTGCATGGCAGCTAGACCAGAACCACAAAAGTCTGTTATATTATCTTGGCCTAAAACAAATTATCCTTATGAGCGTATTCATGCTGATTTTCTTGGTCCTATAGACAATAAAATGATTTTAATTATTATAGACACTTATTCAAAATGGCCAGAAACATTTATTATGAGAAGTACAGACTCTAAACAAACTGTAGAAAAATTTAGAGAATGTTTTAGTAGATATGGTTTACCAAAATATGTTGTAACAGATAATGCAAGTACTTTTTGCAGTAAAGAGTTTTCAGAATTTTTATCTAAAAATGGTATTCAACATGAAACATCTCCACCGTTTCATCCAGCGACCAATGGTCTAGCTGAGAATGGAGTGAGAAATTTTAAGTGTTCCATGTTAAAATCTTTAAAAGATAAAGTAAATGTGAATGTGTCTTTTGAAACATTAATGAATAGATATCTATTTCATTACAGAAATTCAATTCACATGTCTACAGGTGTATCACCATCTGAATTAATGTTTCAAAGAAAATTAAAAACAAGATTTGATTTGTTAGCAACTAAAAATAATACAAAGAATAAAGAAATAGGAGGAAAAAGAAAAGAAATATATAAAGAGGGAGATATTGTTTATTGTAGAGATTACAGAAATCCAAATAAGAAAAATTTTGTAAAAGCTAAAATAGATGAAGTTTTAGGAAAGAGAACTTATCTTTGTAAAGTAGAGAATGAAAATTTAATTTGGAAAAGACATTTAGATCAAATTGTTAGCTGTTCTCAAAACTTTTCTGATAATAGTAATGTTTATAGAGACAAAAATTGTAATGATAGTAGTTGTAAAGATGTTCAAGACCATTCACTTAATATTGGAAAAGATATTTCAGAAAATTTATTTAATAATTCTAAAAATAGTATTTATACTGAAAATATTGATTGCAAAAATGTACAAAACCAGAATTCAGAATTAATTCATATAAATAAAGATTGTGAAACAGAGGCTAATGTTAATAATGATAAAGAAATTAAAGAGAATACTGAAAAGGCTCAAGTTAGTACAAATATTAATTCTGAATTCATTAGGGAAAATATAAGTCGTTCAGGTAGAATTATTAAACCACCCCAACGATTAAACTTGTGAGGGGGGTATTGTAATGTATTATCTATGTTTTATATGGCATCTCAAAAAAACCTTTTTGAATGATGGCAACACAGCCTTCCTTCTTCTCCATTTTTGACGACGCTAAGCGTGCATTTGTTAATTAATGTATTTTGTGATTAAACTAATAAAGAGCAGTGAATCACAATTTTATATCTTTCATTGATCACGGCGATCATTGTGTCTCTGAAGGACAGAGGACACATCAGACGGTAACATCGACAAGTTTGTGTAGAATAGCTAGCAACGGGTGGGATTCATTTTGTAAAATTTTAAGGAAAAATCTGTCACTAAGATATTGCCTACGAAGAAAAAGGGGGGGGTCAGCAGCCTCTATTTGGAGGGCATTAATGGGGGAGGACTTCATAGCCCCTAGGATAATACGCAAACACTTCGATTGAATTTTGTTTATTTTGTCTAATGCGGATACATTGCAAGGGTCGAGAAGGAAGGAACCATAATCAAAGTGACTGCGCACTATGGCGTTATATATTAGTTTTTGGGTAACTGGGTGTGCGGGGTGCACCAAACACCAGAGAGCGCACGAAGAACATTGACACCTTTTTCTGCCTTGTTGGCAACATTATTGAAGTGAGCCGTTCCCGATAGTTTGGAATCCAAAATCATACCTAGGAATTTAACACAGTCTTTTATGTCTATGACAGAATTTTGAAATTTTATAACAGGAGTAGGAACATTTCGTTTTTTGGTAAAGATAACAGCACTACACTTTGGTGGGGAAATTGATAAACCGTGTTTTTCTAACCATTCCCCGAGGTGATTTAGAGCAGAGTTCATACGTGAAGTTGCTTCCGGTATGGATTTTACTCGTACGTATAGAGCTATATCATCTGCGTATTGGAGAGTGTTGCAAAAGCAATTTGTGGAAAGCTCCATATCATGCGTGTATAAACTATATAAAATAGGACTAAGGACTGATCCTTGAGGTAACCCTTTCCAGACCGTCCTTGCCAGTGAATGATTTTGATGCCTTATCAGGATGGATCTAGTTGTGATTGAGTTGCAAATGAACCGAACTAATTTCTCAGGAACACTCAGCTGATGCATTTTATGCCTGAGCACTGGAATAAGGACATTATCATAAGCAGAAGCAACATCTAGAAAGACACCAAGAAGGTATTCTTTGTTTTGAAATGCTAATCGAATATCCGATGTTAATAAACTTAAACTGTCCATGGTACTAAAGCCCTTTCTGAAACCATATTGAGATTTAGCAATGATATTACGGCTTTCCACAATCCATTCCAGGCGGTTTTTAATCATGTGTTCCATGATTTTTAGGAGGACAGATGATAGGGCAATAGGGCGGTAGGAAGAGTGGTTAGAGGGATCTTTCCCTGGTTTGATTAAAGGGATGATTATTTGCTTAGACCACTGAACTGGGATGGAACCGGTATCGTAAAATGTATTAATCAATTTTAAATAATATTGTTTTATTTTGTCGGAGGCTCTTATCAGGAAAGAGTATGGAATGCCATCCAAGCCTGGAGAAGTATCCCTTAAACCAGAAAGAGCTTTTTGGAGTTCTTCAAATGAAAAGACCTCATCCAAGTTGTCTTTAGAGGACAGAGTGACATGTAGTTTCACAGGAAGGCAATCAAAATTTGGGGCAAATGGGGGGGCTAATTTATCGGCAAATAGATCGATCCAGATAGAGGGATCATTAGCCGTCAGATTCGCACGGTTGCGAGCCCTACGGAATCTTTTTAATTGTTTCCATACTATTGTCGATGGAGTGCCAGGAGCCAACGATTCACAAAAGTTAATCCAACCAATTCTTTTTTTGTATTTAAGCATCTTTTTGGTTTGAGCCGCGACTCGCTGGTAAGCTACAAAATTATCCATGGTCATGGCGTTCCTGTAAGTTTTCTCAGACTCTTTACGTTTTTTGATAGCTTCTGAGCATTCAGAGTCCCACCAAGGGGGGGGAACTTTTTTACGAATGTTGTTTTTCTTCGGAATACTGGTTTCAGCAGAGTCTATTAACATCTCAGTAAACATGTCGTAAGCCTTTTGATGATTTTCTGTAGTAATTGGAGGAAGTGAAATAGAATTGCTGTCCAGCGTTCTGGTATAGGCCGACCAATCAGCTTTGTGTAACCTAAACTGAAGTAAGGGGGGGTGGAGATTGGTAGGGGAAGTGTGATCTAATATCGAAATAAGAATTGGAAAATGATCACTGCCATGTGTGCTGTTTAGCACATTCCAGGCCACATCGGATGCCAAAGAAGGGGGACAAATTGTGAGGTCTACTGCTGATGGATTTTGGTTAGGGCGAGTCCTCCTGGTGGGACTACCATCATTGATAACACAGAGGTCTCTATCGTCGATAAGATCTAGAAGTTGATAACCAAGCGAGTCATTAGTATACGAACCCCATGAAACATGGTGTGCATTAAAATCCCCCATTATTACTATGGGTGAAGGGAGGGATGATAAAATAGAGTTTAATTCTTGTATAACTAAACTATGCGTTGATTGCGGGGGAATATATATTGAGAGGTAAGATATATTTGAAATTCTTGCAGCTACTGCATTAATACAGTTGTTGTGTGTCAGGTTAATTTGATTAAAAGGAAGAGAGTAACTAATCAACAGAGCACTTCCACCATATCCATCAGCTCTGTCATCCCGGAGACAAGAGTACCCTGAAACACCAAAGGTGTTACCAGGCACCAACCATGTCTCCGATAAGGCAAGAATGAACGGAGAGAACTTATTAATGAGATAATTTAATTCGTAAGTTTTGGGTACTATACTACAACAATTCCACTGAATTATCTTCGCCATTTTTATTATTGTAAATAAATTTATTAAGTTGACTTATTCTATGTGCAACGTTGGACGGTATAGGAATATCATCAAACCTGTTAAGAAGGCTGAAAACAAAGGACAAAAGGGCATCTAACAAGTTATCATTGGGGGTGGTTTCAGAGAGGATAGTTGAGTTATCATTGTTAAGGGCATAACCATTAGGGAGCGAAGATGGGCAGTTTTGGACAATAGCCTGATGAGCTATTCTATCAAATCCAATATTTGAAGGAGCTCTAGGTTTGGGGGATTTGGTAACCAATTTTTTATATGAGGATGAAGGACTTAAGGCCTTGGGAGAGGATTGGAGTTGAGGAAGGGATGTAGCTTGGGTTGGAGATTGGACGACATCAGCATAAGATCTCCTTACCGAGGGGAATCTTTCTGATGCCTCTTGGTAGGATATGTTGTCTTGAGACATTGATATTTTAATAGATCTTTGCCTAGAATGTTCTGGACAGTTCTTATTAGATGCAAAGTGGCATCCTGAGCAGTAAAGGCAGGTTGCCTTTGATTCTTCTACCATACAAGACTGACCTGAGTGTGGTTGTGCACAGCGGAAGCAACGTGGCTTGGATCGACATTGGGGTTTAATATGTCCGAACCTGCAGCAGTTCATGCATTGAATAGTTGGGAGTTGGTATGTCTCTACTGCCAAGGATGTATGATATACAAATATTCTATTAGGGAGAACCTGCCCTTGGAATGTGAGAACAACTGTTTGTGTGGGGACCCAGGATACTTGCCCTTCAGAGATTGACTTTCTGTTAAGTCGTCTTGCTTTCAGAACCACTCCACAGTTAACGGGAACAACTAAAGAATCTACAAACTCTTCCATTGATAAGTCCGAGGGAACACCTTTAACGATGCCCATGCGAGTAATGTTGTAGTTGGGAATTGTAGCACTGTATTTATATATTGATAAAAAAGGGTTTTTCAAGAATTGATTAGCGTCAGTTTTGGTTTTGAATTCCACAGATATCCTGTTACGACCTATCTTTTTTATACCGTCATTCAATATGTTTTCAACTTTGTTTTTAACTAAAAATTGCCCGAATTTGATAGGGTGGATAGATGTGCCAGATGAAAGATCTGTCTCAATTTTAGAAACATGTATAATGAATGGTCCCTTATCACTGTTTAAATATTGTTTATTAGACTGATTTAAAAAGGGATGGGTGTATATGCCAGGAGAGGGGTCTAATGTGTCCGACTGACAGGACTCAGTAATTATTCTTTTAGAAGGCGCGTCGTTTACCTCGGGTTCAGTATCATTACGTCGTTTGAGGCTAGTCTGGGTAAATAAAGGAGGTGAAAGTTCCATTGATGAATAATGCGTCGGAGACCGGTCCGGTGGATCCGGTGGATCCGGAGGGGTCCTTTCCATGATTACTTTGTAATCAATGGAAAGGACAGGAGAACAAATAAATAGGTACTTACCAACACCTTATGTTAGGACAAAACACAAACACTTAATTATATCGCAGTTCCGCGTAGAAAGAAGGCTTAAAATTAACAAAACAAACGAAATCCCTTAAACACGTGTAATAACAAACACTAATGAGGGCAGAATCCGAGATATAAGCTCATGTATGGCAAAGGCTTTATACTAATACGTTATGTCATTGTCAACGCCAAATGTCAAGTCAAATTCGGATTTCAAGTGGGTAAGTTTTATGTTTGTGTGAAATGATTTATTTATAGTTTAGTAATGAAATATATGTTGCATTTTGAAAATTTTAATTTACAATAAATATATTTTTCAGTTTGCGAAACTGGTGCATTCTATAAGGAAACATGCCTCGATACCATAAGGTAGAAATCAACAAGACGGAATGGATCGTGCCAGAGCGGTATCAAATGTTAACACCTGTAGGCTCCGGAGCTTACGGTCAAGTTTGGTACGTTTGTTTTGATTTAGAAAATATTTTAGGCAATATGCCAGTAATATTCTTACATGTTTTCTATCTATGTAATACTTGCATTTACAGTCGCATATTTTATTACGCGGTACATTGCCCTTGCGTAGGCGGAACTGGTTTGAAATATTTGCTAATGTAATCTTTGTTGTTGTAGTTCTGCAATCGATACTTTGCATAATATGAAGGTGGCTATAAAAAAATTGGCTAGGCCTTTTCAATCTGCAGTTCACGCTAAGCGAACATATCGTGAATTGCGTATGCTTAAACATATGAACCACGAGAATGTTATTGGTAAGTTATGCTAATGAATTTCTAAAGCTATCAACTCACAGTTTAAGATTGGGTTTCTCGGAAAAAAGAAGTAGGATACTGCCAGTCCAAGGAAACACCAGTCTGAAATAGATGTGTGTGATACAGATTGTTATTAAGCACATTCCCAGTATTAAAAATCCTACTAGATAGCTCTTGTTTATAGGATGGTGAAGTAGAGAAACAATAAAATTCATTATAACTTTCGACATACAAAATCAATCATAATTGCCATATAAAAATTCACATAAAGAGTTTGAAGTTAATTTAAAAAATTAAATGTTTATAATTTTATTTCCAAACAGGACTACTTGATGTGTTTAGCCCAGAAAAAACCTTGGAAGAATTTCAACAAGTCTACTTAGTCACACATTTGATGGGAGCAGATTTAAATAATATTGTGCGCACACAAAAACTATCTGATGACCATGTACAATTTCTTGTATATCAGATATTGCGTGGATTAAAATATATACATTCTGCAGGCATCATCCACAGAGTATGAGAGAAACATTATTATTTTATTAAGGATAGACTAATAATTGACACCATAATTCAAAGCATTTCATTTACAGGACTTGAAACCTTCAAATATAGCTGTAAATGAAGATTGTGAATTGAAAATATTAGATTTTGGATTAGCTCGGCCTACTGAAACAGAAATGACAGGATATGTTGCCACTAGGTATGTATTAGAACTTATAATTGGAAACAGTTCAACAAATCTTAATTTCTTTTAAATAATTTTTTTTGTCTAATTTTTATGTTGACTTCACAATATGGCACATATAGTTTAACTTACTTATAGTGATTAAGTGACTACAGTAT
The DNA here is from genome assembly GCA_918026875.4 of Diatraea saccharalis. NCBI lineage: Eukaryota > Metazoa > Arthropoda > Insecta > Lepidoptera > Crambidae > Diatraea > Diatraea saccharalis. Next base: position 5,523,439 of record OU893340.1, on the reverse strand, counting down.
AAGTGGATACTGAATATAGGTATTTGAGGAACACAAAAGACATTCAGTGTATTGGGTAGAGTGGGCCTGTATTAGTTATTTGCAAATGTTTTTGACAACTATTTTGACAAATTGGAACATGTATTAAAAAAAAACTTTATAATGATTTTTGTGTGTCTAAAAGACATGGTATAGACATCAAAACTGTTATTGTAAACAGGTGGTACAGAGCTCCAGAAATTATGTTGAACTGGATGCACTACAACCAGACTGTGGACATTTGGTCTGTGGGATGCATAATGGCTGAGCTTCTAACAGGGAGAACTTTATTTCCAGGGTCAGATCGTATCCTTTTGTATATATTTTTCATATTCAAGCATACTGCACTTAGATGTTGTTGTAGTTAGTATATTACACTAAATATATTAAATAGTGGAACTAAATAGAATTGGCTATTGGAGATATTCTCATGATTATTTACAGAGGTGTACCAAGACTTTAGCACCATCTGGGGATGAAATTGAACAGTGAAGATTTGGCTCTTACACCCAAGTTTAATAATGTTGCTATAACATTACATTGAGATGAATTCTGGTAAGTCCAATAGTAGTGAATAAGTTAATGCGGTGTGACACCACAATTTCGGAACTCGGTATCATCAATGCTAGCGATGCCACTGATTGAAAACTTAACTCAATAAATGACACTGACTATCTTTGGTGAAAACCCTTTTGTATGTACATGACTTAGGTAATATGAAATAAAAAACAAATTGAAATGATAATTTGATAATAAATTCAACAAAATGAATTTTCAATTCCTCATACATAACGCACGTTTTTGCATGGTCTCTTACTCATTGTTCTCTCCGTTGTATTCTTTCTGTCTTAGTATTTAGGTAGTATTAATCTGACTATATGGCTTTCAACCTTAATGGACGAGACAGATATCCATCAATTGAACTTGATCATGGAGGTGCTTGGAACACCAAATCAAGAGTTTATGCTGAAAATATCCTCGGAGTCTGTAAGTAAACTGCTACGTTTACAGGACTAAATCACCTGATGGTCAATTCAAAGAAGAATAATTGTATTTTCAAAACTAGAGACATAACATAGCTTTGCATTAACTTGCTTTAATTGATGTGGTTTGTCTTGTCATAATGTGGCTTGTGTAATTTTGGTGCTTTTTAACCTTAACCTTTGCGTGTCAGATATTGATCATCTCACAAGGATATTGTTTTTGTGTGGAAAGCCTGAGCAAGAGACTATTGATAAAATAATTAGTGAGGAGGTAAGACAAGTACAAACTTAGAGGTTAATACTTTGTATTCCAAGTAAGGTAGAGGCGCCTAAGAGTGTTTCAAGTTTTGAACTCTCTAAGTTTTTCTTTCTTTGTAAACAAAACAGATATGCCTTTAACTTTTTGGACGTGTGTCTCTGCAATCAGACAATTGGAATGAGTTGAGTATGGTTGGTTTTTAGAATCTTAGAGCTCAGTGGGTCCTCTTAGGCACTACTACCTTAGTTATAATTTAATATCTTGAAATGCAAGCAAAATAACTTATTCGCAATAGCAACTAATAATGGAAATAATAAAGGAGAATGTTTTTTTTGGTACTTTATTCCGAAAAAATTTAGCCACTATTAAGAAAATTATTATAGCAGCTAGACTCAATCCTGTATCTTTCATCAAAGTTTCAGGTCTGAAAGGTCCCCCGTTTTAGAGAATTAAGTTAAAAAAAGAAAATGGTATGGTTTTCCTAGAAACACTTGTACGCACAGCCATAAAACCCATAAAAATAAAATAAAGTGCTGAAAATTAAAACAAACGCAAAGGGATCTTTGTCCACAGCCTAGCTTTCGGCAGGGTACTTTGGGGTAATTACGAAAGTAAAATGAAATTAAACAAAAAACAATGTTTCTTGTAATTAAAATATTTTTTATCCAATAAAAGCCTGTTTAACAGTCAACTTTACCGACGCATAATGCCTGATTTGTTGTTAATTCGTCACTTTCGGGCAGCCTGAATTTGCCTGTTTTGTGTACCCCCCCAAAGCACCTTATAATAAACTTAGCGTCTCTAGTAGACGAATCATATATCAATAATGTGCAAATCGAATTCATAATTTGTTCACTATGTGTTTATTATAATAAGCCACGCACTGAATACACTCAAACTGGGCCTAATCTGCATTGACGAGCTTCGATCCATTTTAAATATCTCTATTTGAGATTTAGAGGTCTGAAATAACAATAATTAATAGCAAATAAAAATTTAAATTCCACATTGTCCAAATAGATTCATTCACAGCATGAATTAGAACGTAACTTAGGGATGGGGTTGCCATAGATTTTCTTAATGCACTTATGTGTTGCTACATAAATTATAAAATATCCACCAAATGATGTTCAAATAGGAAAATAAACATTTTGGTGGCGCCTAAAAATAAAATAAAATGATGATGAGTAAGGTTTAATTTCCCTCTATTGATTAATATATACTTTATGTTTGGTTAGAGATAAATAGAATAAAGTACCAGCCACCATACAAAAAAAGTTTTGTAAATAAAGAGACATATCTATGTAAATAAGATATATCTTGTGTAGTGGCGTATGTAGCTACGTAGATAGACATTCTAAAAATTAGTAGGATGATACCCAATAGTAAATAAGTTCTTTTGCGATCAAATCAATTTGAATTTGAGTTTCACAAATAAATATACAAATAAAGGTATTAGGCGAGGTAATGTCATTCGTTCTCTGAATGTCACTCGTGCTTCTGTGATTGTAATGTGTTATAATGCTTAATTATCTCACCCTGGGTTCGCTGAATAAATATCAACAAATAACTAAAATAAGTTTATTGAAACTACTATCAAATATAAATTATACATTTTGGGAATTGAAATAGGAGGTCGATGAAATAAAACTAGTACGATCGAGTTACGATAGGGGTGTAGACAACTTTTTATATTTTTATTTTATAGATGAACTATATTTAGAATATCATTCATATAATAAATTAAATTAATGCTATTGTCGCTACGGTCGGTTAAGGGATGGGTGGCTGAAAAGTTATTATCTTGAGCTACTCCGTGCTTCCAAAGGCACGTTAACTGCAGTCGTCAATACCATCCAATCCGCATTGGGCCAGTGTGGCATCCTCCTTAACCTTCCCTGCACTGACCCCTGCAGTGGGAACGTAAAAAGGGCTGATTGTCATAATTATGATTGGGGTTATGAATAGGCTGATAACATAGGAAGTTGAATACGTAACCACGTTTTGTCTATTCTCGTAAATGTCAACCTAGGGTAGGGTAATTAATGCCAACCTAGGGTAAGTTTTTAACTTGATGCGTGCGTGATTTAAGCGTTGTGCCTTAATCATAAGCTGTAATTAAAATAGTTGTTTTCAATACCAGTATAAATATTTTATTCAAATGGAAGTCACCAAGTACACTTTAAAATGTAACTTTTGCATGACAAAATACGGTGTTGGGTGGATAAATATGATGTCTATTATTACCTTAAACTTGCCTATATTCGAACCTAATCTATTTTCCTTGAGAAGATGTTCTTGATCCTCGTCATTTGAATTTGACCAAAACAGTTCGCATATATGCTTCGCATTCGTATGAAAACTCGACGATAACAGCATGGGTCTGAAGAACTCTTCAGTTTTTATAAATAACATTATCCGTAGGCAATGAAAGTTAAATCCAAGGATTTAATAAAAAGCTTCTTCAACAAACGGATGAGAAAAATAAATACTAATTTATAGAAGACCTGTCGTCTTGTGAATATTATATAGAGAAAGTTAAAAGCGAAACAGTTCTGTCGTCTATTCGAAATACTGACATAGGATTGTTTTACAACAGGCAAGGAATTACATCCAGTCATTGCCAACGCTGAAGCGTCGAGACTTCCGGGAGGTGTTCCGCGGTGCAAATCCTCTAGCAGTAAACTTACTTGAGCTAATGCTCGAGTTGGATGCTGACAAGTGAGTATTTATTATAAACAATCGCAAAAATTTATTACATTGAACAACATTTTTCGGAGACTTGTCAATCTGTTTGGAATTCGATCCGATTTCTTGTACAAATAAAGTAATTTTTAGATAGTCGCCTCTATTTTTAGATAGTAATTATGCAGTTATGATAATTATCAATTGAATTGATTGACGAAAAAACAAGAATCAATAATATGCATGTTACCGTCAATCTGTATAATTCGGTGTTCTTTAAAATACTTGGTAATATACGAAATATTATTTATTTTAGACTCTGTCTAGGTATTTGATACAATAAGAAATACGCAACCGGTAATGTGTATAATACTGTCGTCGTAAGTCGTGTTATTTCTGTGTCTGAAAACACAACATATTTTAAATATTAACTAGCTATGTACAGTAAGATCCAACTAATATGGTTCATCGTAAATCTTCGTTTGCGCAGAGCACTGATCAATCCCAATGATGATTGAATGTGTGATTAAATAATGAGTTTTATTGTAATAATAACTATAAGGTGTAACGTACAACGTATTATGTGTCATTTGCCGCGCTGTAGTCTTGTGCGCATGTACATCTGTGCGCCACATAACTTCTTGTATATTTCTGTAATGGTAATTAATATTAATATTTCATACCAATCCAAGGTTCTATAATAAAATGCGTAGGTATCGTATAAAATACCTGAATTTTACTGATTACCGGTGACATGTTTAATGTGTGCATTAGTATATTCCATCTGCCTTCAATTATTAATGTTCTCTCAAGTAATTATATGCATGCAAAACGGGTGTGATTTTGCCATCGAATTGTTACGCCTTCTACGGCCGGAGAAAGAAGACGAAGAAATTTTATGTTATTTATTTTAATTCAGCTTCTAGATATCTATTTGGTTTTTTATTCGGTTTACTTTAAATAGTATTTTCCAATGTATAGGCGTATAACAGCTGAGCAAGCTCTTGCACACGAGTACCTAGCCCAGTACGCAGATCCCACAGATGAACCGGACTCTGCGCCCTACGACCAGAGTTTCGAGGACATGGACTTGCCCGTCGACAAGTGGAAAGGTAAGCCCAATACTCTGTAGTTTAGTACCTATATCTATATATCTCGACGCCAGAGTGTAGACTCTTAACGTAGACATACAGTGCTGTAAGATTACTTGAAGCCCTAAAGTGAAGTTTTACCTATTGCTCTGGGTTTAGACTAGTAATAAATATTAAAGATATTTTCGGTTTCTTCTCCATATTAATTCGCATCAATTATATTTAAAGTTATAAAATTCTTGACCATGACCAATTTTCTTCAATAACTTTAGTAAAAAGCAACGCATTGACTTCTTTAGTTTACACATTATCATTATGTTTCAGAGTTAGTATGGAAAGAAGTAGTAGAGTTCAAACCTCACCCACAACACATGAATACAGTAGTGGAAGTTAATCCACAATGATTCGATGATCACTCCAGGTCACCACTACTTACGCAATGACGCCCAGTCACTGAATCAGCACACTTGTAGTGTAGTGAACTAGAGCGTTGTGTATACTACACCATTTTGTAATTATTATCTAGAAAATAGTTAAACAGAGTACATAATGTAAAATATAAGTTTTAGTTTAGAGGGGCTAAATCGTTTCGACATTGCTGGACAATTGTTTACTGTTGGTTAACAACCATGGGCCTTATTAATTGTCCAATTTTAACATCCATCGTAATACTTTTCAATTTGACATTCGAAAGATATTCATGAACTTCACTATTTGATATGTGATAGCGACTTTAAAGCTATTAAATTAAGGATATCGTTCATTTGACGTTAACTGGAATTGTCTAAGGTAAACGTTAGGTGCAAATATATCTTCAAGTTTTTAACATTTTTCTTGATCATTCAAATAATTTATTCTGAAAGTTTGCGACTTTAAACGTTACATAATTCCATAACTACCTTTGAAACGGATTGCGGTAGATTTTGAAATTAGACAATTAGCTGACATGTTTTTTTGTAAAGTGAGTATGGTATAAAGCCCTTTTTGTGTAGTTTTGACTTATAAGTATGGATTATTATCTATGTTGATAATAAACGTAGTAAATATTCAGGACGTAATTACTCTTAAGTTGTACGTTTTGTGGTATTTTATAATGGCTTATTGCAGTAATTATGTAATTTGAGGCTTAGTGTTCTGGTGCTATCTTGTGAATAATAAATTATTTACAAACATTAGAAACAATAATAACATTTAATAAAATCACTTAATCATTGGAGTTTATATGTATTTACAAAGATGTACTAAAATATAATACATTCACAATAATACCTAATAATGCATTCACGGTGTAGAACGCACTGTTTTGTAAGATTGTAATTTACAATTTGTTAGTGCTACAAATGTATTTTCTATAAAAAAATTACTGAACCAGGCAGCAAATATTGTATTACTAGTAAGATATTAGAAATATTTATTAATTATACAATATTAAATATTTTTCTAAACATATATATTTCCAAGGTGGTTTTAGCGCGGTAAACAAAAATTCAGGTTATAGAAAACGCTAAGTTTTCCCCACTTGGTTTCATACCTCAATGCATTGCAGATAGAGTCGATTGAGAGAATTTGACATTTTATGGTGTGTGAACAAAGAACTAACGTCCAAATAAGCTATAATTCAAAATAAGAAAACTACATTATATTTCAATGGAATTGTTGCAGTCATAATGTGAATTTATGACATTTTTTAAAAGACTTAAATTATCCATGAGATTCTCAGTTTTTTATACCTTATCATTTTTTCAAAGTGAAACTGAATTTGCGTTTGGCGTAATGGTTTGCCAGCAACTAATTAAAAACAGTTTTTGGCGCGAATTGCCAAAAACATCGTCTGTCCCTATCCATGTTATTAACGGACGTGTCGCCTTTTCTTCTACCATCGGATGGCAAAACGTTGCTGTTGAAAATTCGCTTTTTTATGAAATTAAGTTTAAATGGTGTTTTATGATTATTGACCATTTCTCGTAAACAATTTAAGGTAACAGTTTATTTCCTAAATAATATTAATATGATTGTTTTTATGTTATTCGAAGCCATTGTAATTTTGTTACGCTTAAACGCTGTACCGCGTTTTACTGTCAGACAGCAGTCTTGTCTTGTCGCCCAATATTAAAATGCGTTTATCAATGTTGATAGACACTAGATCATTTTCCTATATGGGCACCATTTGTCAGGTTTTATAGAATAAATATGTATATATAATATTAATGTGTCACTTGTTTGTGTAGTCAGTCGCTTACAAGCTGTTTACGTATTATTTCACTTGCTCACATTTAAACATGTAATTAAATAATAATGTAACATTAAGGTTAATACAATCAACAATATCGTGGTAAGGGTGGAATCAGTGCTGGCTCAATGAAACTTGTCGCCCTAGGCTAAACATTAGAATTTGGCGTCCCAGGCAAAACACTGGAACTGTGCCTTACACAAAACACTGGAACTTGGTGTCCTAGGTAAAACACTGGAACTTGGCGCCCTAGGCAAAACACTGGGCTTTGGCGTCCTAGGCAAAACACTGGAACTTGGTGTCTTAGGCAAAACACTGGGCTTTGGCGTCCTAGGCAAAACACTGGAACTTGGTGTCTTAGGCAAAACACAGTAGTTATGCATTTTTGAGTGATGAATCCGTTAAAAATGAATTAATAAGACATTTTAAGATTAGGTACTCGGTTACAATATTAAAAAAAATCTCTTTATAGCTTTCCCTTAACCTAGAGATTACCTTGATGGGGTAAATCAGCTATTATATGAAGTTGGGGGGTAAAAAGTTTTCCAGGACATCATAAATTAGCAACCACTGCGCTTTATAGCAAGAGTAGACTGTAGTGATTTTTACAATGATTGTAATGGTTCTAGAAAATTCATTACAATTTAAACAATACAAGGAAATTGACTGACAAATTTAAAGCGGAGTAACATTTTAATGATTCTGCTACTTAAAGGTATCACAGATTTATCAATTTTGTCGTCAATATATGGCGTTATTCTTCGATTATGGATTTTGATTCAATGAAAATGTCGTTTATAGCGCGGTATTGTTAATATATTTGTCAAATAGTCTGGACTAGGTTTGAAATTGCTAGCAGTGTTAATATTTTTAGTCGCTTTAACGTATTTTTTTACCTTCGCATTCTGATCGCACCTATAACGATATGGAGGCATTAAAAGGAGGTTACCTCGATGATTATCAAATAATCTTATGAACTAATTCCTTCGATTGAGTCATGTTGAAGGTCGTAATATATTTCAATTTAAAATTGTAAATAATAAAGTTTATTTGCTTTGCACCTCGTTTTAGAAATACGCCAATTGATTTTGAGTATTCGCAATTGTGTACAGTCAGCGTCATATATATAACATTTTATTACTTTGTAACATATATATATATATTCAACTTGAAATTGCATCTTAATTTCGCGGCGAATTTGTCCCTTCTGTAAACTTTCAAGTAGGTACCTAGAAAATGTTAAAAAATAGAATTAAAATGTGAACATTAATATCATCAAAAAGAATTGTTTAATACACAGGCAGTTTCTTTTTTTTTTTTCTAATATTTGGCCATTAATAAATTTATAATGTTTTTAATCTCATTCAGTGTTTATTGTTATGAATACGACAATATGCTGGTTTTGCTTGGATGTGCTCAGTCTGAACGGGCCTACATTCTCAATATGTGAATATACCGTACGTACTTAAATTGTTCAATAAACATCACCAAAGTGACTTTTTAATGTTAAAAGCAATAACTGGGTGTATGCAATATACAATGTAGGAAAGTTAGAGATGTATTAATTATCACCAGTTTAGTACCTACATTTATTTAATGTACTGTTACGAAATTTAAAGTTTAAGATTGAGAATGATGAAATAAATTGATTTAAAGGTTTTATAGAATTCGTTTTATTAAACTGATCCTTATTAACCCCTGCTTCGAATCTGAATTTCTTCGGTACCTACTCAAACACGTAAACTATAGAGCCCTTAACACGTAAACTATAGAGTGCAAATCGATTATGAATAGAAGTGCAAGACGCACTGCACGCACAGCAGCACTAAGGTTACTGTGCCAAATGGGCGTTAAATTTGCTTTGTGCATTAAACTCTGTTAAGATTAAGACTTAAAATAAATTGAAGTAAATCAACAGATTTGTATAACCTAAAATACTGTTGACTCTACCTACATAAATATTGGACATTAATTGAGCTTGAAATAGAAAGTATCCATCGCCCTTTATAAATACGCGTTACCTTACAATAAATTATAACAAATCGGTGTGAAATGCGATCAGAAACTTATATTTTCCGACGTTTTAAGTTACACCGGCCGTGGTCACTGGCTCTCTTCTACCATCCAGTTAGACCTTGGCTAGAGTAACTCGGCCGTAACGTCAGGAAGCATCGCGTAATACCCGCATGGAATACCCGTCGTGTCTAAAATACTACGAATCTTCAGTCAGATTTACCGACCACAGACCCAGAGAGCTTGTGACGAAAACGTACAAGAAAGTTCTAAGCCGGCCATTAGACGATCAAGCTGGATTGTGATCAGCCCCCTTATTCTCGAACGCAATCGCGACCGATCGACTATGCAATCGTCCCGCCCGCACTCTTGATTGATTCATTAGCATACTCTGGCGCTACTGTACCTAAAATATGTATAATCAAAGTTGCAGCTTTGATGACAAAAATCAAATTATCCGGATAATATGTGATCCCTTTCGATCTGGCATCAATCAGCACTTATTGTTACATCTGACGTCTATTTGATCAGATCGCGGATTGATCGTCTAATGCCCTGAATAAGATCGATGTTTCGTATAAAACTAGAACTTTCAGCTGATCTGTCATTATTGTTCCTCAAAAATAATGAATATTGATTAATACTTTTTTTTTATTTTAAAATCTATATCTATCTATAGAATTAGATATCGTAGCAGACTCTGATGTCGCCGATTTATAAAGTATCAATCAGATTTAATTGTTTGTGAAGAACGTTAATGACGGACGTATAAAACCGGAAGCCCAATTTTCCGAAAATCGCCCACCCCGCGTGAAGTCAGGCTTGGAATACGCGGTGGCTGCGCTCGTTTGATTCCGTGATGAGGTGATTTGAGGGTACAAAAATGTGGAATATGAACACCCAGGTGATCGGAGTGGAATAAACCGGATATGAATCTATAAGGTATCATTATAAATGTTACATCATTCTGAGTGACACTGGCTATATATTAAAAAAATCAGTATAGCAGATGTATGACGCTATTTATAACAAATATATGTCGTTAAATAATAATAAAACTAAGTTTTTAGTTAAATTATATTTATATATTTGGATTCTATTTTTCATGGCAATCGAAGCACCTAGAATACATATCCGATATAATAAGACTTAGTATTAACTAGCGCTTCAAACTAATCCAAATCTAAATACATAAATTAGCTGTGTGATGATGGTATATGTGTTCAGAATAACATTATAATATACGATATTATAATGGTTATGCTAAAGTAATTTGCGGGTATTCATAATATACAACTATTTATTACAAATTACTTCTCTGACACAATTGGTAGTACTATTATCACAATATTATTATAACTTTATACAATAGTTTCTCATAATGATGTGTATGTTTTCTGTATTGTTAAATTTAGAGGTAGGTCGTCTTCAGAATCAGAATTTGTTACCGGTTTAAGACTAACAGATGACGCATCAGTATTGGTGTGCAGAGAGGATTCTATATTTGGACAGCTATTGTCACTAACAGAAGTAATGCTAGTTGCAGTACTATTTGACGCATTACACGAGAGCGTGTTGCCATTTGAACTCGTTTCACTATTAGATTTTTTACTATACATCACATTAACAACACTTCTCAGTCTTTTACTCTCACGACTTGGACGTCGTCGTTTGTGATTCTTGGTTCTATGTCTATGGGTACCACTAGTGCTTGGTTGATCTAAAGTTGTTTCATTTTGTTCTTGAGGATTTACAGGTGGTTCTTTCTTTTTAGATGATTTCACTCCTTTACCAGAGTTAGATTTACGTGTATTATTCTTGTCTTTTTCAGGTTTAGTTACTTTCTTTTCTTTGTGGTGAATGCGGGATTTGCGCTTCTTATGTTTCTTTTTATCACTTGCTGCAGAATTTAAATCTTTGTGTTTCTTTTTATACTTCCTTTTCTTGGAAGGTTTTCGTTTTCTACTAGAGCTATTAGAGCTACTGAACGATTCGGAATCAGTCGATATTGTCGGCATGGAAGGTGAGGTAGTTATTGAGCAATTGTTAGATTCTGAACTGGACTCTGATTCCCAAGAGTGGGGAGGAGACGGTGTTGTCCGGCAAGTGTCTGTTGTGGTGGCAGTATCGTTAGAACGTTGCCGCTTTTTGCGTTTCGTCGGAAGCGGTCTGTGCGTGCCATCTTCGCTATCAGAATCGGGGTTTTGTTCTGAAGCATGCCTTTTTAAAATTAATTTCACTAAAGGTGCAGTTCTCGTATCTTGGTTCTCTGAACTTTGAGCCTGAGGCTCTGGCGGGGTTGTGTCTTGCACTATAACATCACTATCTGACCCGAGTAAATCGACAACTTCAGGTGTGCGGTCTTGTGGTGGTTTAATATAACCGACGACCATAACTTCTGACGAATCGTCATCGGTGTCAGAGTGAGATATAGTTTCGATGGGTATAACATTATTTGTAGCTGGTTGTGGAATGTAATTTTGAGGGTACACAGGCGCAGGTAAACGTGATGGTCCTGGTGGCGGCTCTGCAGGCTCGGAGCTCGAAACCATTACAATATCAGAATCAACGCTAGCCTCAGATTCTGAACTAGAGATGACTTCATTGACCATTGTCGATATTCTGGTGTCTGTAGTATATTGTATGTTGCGATCATATCCTGTTAGATCGTATGGAGTGGACGCAAAGCAATAAAGCTCGTGGAGGAAATGTTCAGTTCTGTCCCGAAAATATACTTGTAGGGCTTCTCTAAACTCAGGCGAGTTGATGTGATATTGAGGCAATAATTCCAGAATACGAGCAATAACATATGATATATGGCCAATATTTTCATTCAGTAAATAGTGAAGTTCTCTATTAAGCCAAGGCACTAGTCGGTGCATTTGTGAATCATTGTACCTTTAAAGAAAAAGACAAAAATAAAGAAAAGAACAAAGGACTATGTCCAATGGGATATTTAATGGTCTATGATATACATTAATCAGTTATAGTTACATAGCTAGTATCAATAAGGACACAAACAACAGGTCTTCTTACAAGATTATATCAAACTGTAAATAATAATTGCTGTTTTAATTCATTTTTATTAAAGAAACTCAATAAATTCGCTAAGCATAACTGAATTGGAGCTTATAATATCTTACTTCCATACAAAATATATGTACGATTGGAGCAAACATACCTATAGAATTCAGGTGAGCAATCTCTAAACCGTCCCGTGAAGTCTGGCAAAGGTCTCGCCCACAGATTATGACGGTACACGGTACGGCGAAAAGCGGCAGGTGAACGACGGCGACGGGCAGGAGGCGCTCGCGCTGGCGGTGGAAACACGTCCGCCATGATAGGGTAGTGCCGCAATAGCAGCTGCTGGATTGCGAGTGATTCTTGCCGCGGAAGAGTTAGTGTTGTTCTGTAAGAGCAAACTTGATGTTGGTATCTATTTTAATGTATTTAAAATTTTGATATCATGCCCATTCCAAATGCAAAAAAACATTTTTAACTACAGAAACAAACTTAAAGCTGATCCCTAATTTCCCTAAATAAAAGAAAGAATTATGGGACTTAAATAAGACGAACATTATTGATTAAAAAAAAGCATCAGCACCAAAATGCAGCTATCTGCCTGTAGAATGAAAACAATGATTATATTCTGTTTAACTTTAATATATATAAGCTTAAGTGGAACTTGATGGATGTGACATTCGCATATTAAATTTTAGATAAATCTTTAGTTTGTGCTGTGGATGCAGAATGAAATCACTATGAAAGGACACAAGATATATCGAAAAATTAATGTTAAAAAAAAATTACTTAAAGCCGTGTATCGACTGCGCGCGGCTGCCGCGCGAGCCATGTTCGACCGCGGCAAACCTGCGTTTTGGTGCGCGAGCCAATTTAAAGCTCACATTTTCATATAGCGCGGCAGCCGCGCGCGGCAGGCGATCCGTGAACAAACATTCATTTTGTGCGCGGCAACCATGGACGTATCACGTCAGCGACGTGCAGCTGCGGCTTTTATCATACCACCAAAAACCGACACGAACTGGTTCGCCGCGCGGCACGTTCGAGCGCGCCAATGTTCGAACTGCCGCGCGCGGCGGAGCCGTCCCCATATTGCGCGGCCGCCGCGCGAACCAATGTTCGATGGTTTGCCGCGCGCAGTCGATACGCGGCTTTACACCAACCTAATTTGGTTCTAATTACCAACAAGCATATATAATTTATTACAATTCTAGTGTTGTACAGAATAAAGAAATAAATTGTGAATTAAAATCGACTTAATAATTTGTTTAATTTGTACTCGAACCCGTCACAAGTTTTAGTCATAATAAGTGAATAATTTATTCACAAAATACTTAACATGTATCAGAAAGGAAAACTTTGATTCTACTGAGATCTTACAATTCATTATGTGATGAAAATTTCTGATTTAGCTAAATTTTGATGCAAGTCAGGGAAGATAGCAATTTCACAAGAGTATTCATAACATTTATTTTATTTATTTATTTCGTAACTTATAACTATCATTACAGGTGTAACCCAATGCGATAGTGAAAGCAAAATTAATCAATTAAATTATTAAAATTATAATACACAAATTAACATTAAAACATCATAAAATCATTCTTTCAAAAGGCATAAATCTATAATGCAGTGGTCACATCCTTGTCTAGATTGTCACCCTATGACCTATTAGGTACAATTATTTTAGAAAGAATTAAGACTTGAAAGGTAGTTGCTGTGTATTCAACAGAGAAATCCACATTAGTTTGGAGGTTGCAATATTATACTTTAACAACAAATTCAAATCGGCAAGTATGTATGAAAACGGTAAATCAATTATTCAGAAACAATAAATATGTGCAAGCAAGCTCTAAAACAATTGGTCCTCTATGCCTACCTCATAAGAGATCTTGTATGAAAATAGAGCATAGAAATGATTGTACAACTTTGAGATTTTATATTTTGGTATAACCAAAATTTCAGATGGAATGTTGTAGTGTACTAATAAAGCTCTCTAGCTATTATACACCACAGTGCCAAAATTCAGATAGTTGATGATAAATAGATGTCAGTGTATCAATTGAAAGATATGGCTATTTAAATAATAGCAGTGTATGTTTTAAACCTTTAATTAAACCTTAGTCAAAACATATAAAAATATTTTTTAACTGAATTTATTTGCAATTAGATTAAATTCTAAAAGCAGATATTTCTTAAGTTTCTACTAAAAAAGAATGTGGAATAAGATTTAAAAAAATAAATATAACTAATATATCTGATTTTATACCTATATCTAAATCTCCGGGTGCTTGCTGTTAGGTTATCAAAGTCCAATCTTTCAATAGTTTCTTCTGTTTGACGTTGCTCAACCATGTATTCCTCATACTGATGATTAGACTGTACATTATGAATAATAGATCTGAAATTTTGCTTGCAAAGTGGACATTCTGCTTTTACCTGTAAGTAGAAATAATGTTATAATGAATCATATAAAATTTCAGATGAATAGGTATTATAATAGGTCCCTAGCACGATTTAATAAATATTTTTACTTACCCTACTCCAAGTTAGAAGACATTTAAAACAAAATTGATGTAGACAAGAATCGGTGAATGATTTATTTCTGCATGTACCAAGGCAAATAGCACAGTTAGGTGGTGGTGAACCACAACCACCCTCTTGGCGTGGGCTACTGTCATCACTCTTGACACTACTGGGATTTGCTCCAGAACTATCATCTTGTGCTGATGCTGACACAGTCTCCATTATACCTGTGACCAAAATCGCGTTTTGATTGTAGGTATTTACTAATTTCATACTTCACGTTCTCTACATGAAATGAATGAAATTGTAAAGGTATCGAGGATTGAGCACTCAAGTTAGATCTTACCTATAATTCTATTAGAGCAATTTGTACACTACAAAGTTCTATAGCTCAATATTCGTGTTGGCAGTGACTCTTCATCGAAATGTGCACGAAATATTCGAGTGATAGATTTGTACTTGTGTATGACGTGACGAGTAACAGTAATCATAACTAAATGATAAATAACATATTTTTTTTATTAAAACAAATGATCCTACCAATATCTCTATACCACAGAATACTCCTAAAATACAAACAATATTGATTTATTGAGAAAAACTAAGTGGTACTCTATCTAAAAACCAACCAAACATGGCAGCACAGACCAATTCATGAATAGAATAGATGGACTTAACAATGTCTATGAGATAGACTAAAGATATTGTTCTGTGGATCTATTTGTATGGCAAATTAATACCAACATGATGGTATTAATTTATCAAAACAAGTCGAAAAAAACATTTCGAAGGTGCCAACCTACGAACCACTAACTTGAATTTTAACTTTCCTTATGTACAACATTGATTCTTTACTGATTAGGTACATATGAACAGATTTATGCTTTTTATTTCTTTTGTTTTATTTTACTAAATATTAAACATTTTATTAAGCTAAGTAGATAATATTTTTTAAATACGTATTTTTTTTTTAAATTAATAATAACTTGCACTAGATACAACTATTTAACTTTATTTTATACGAAATTTTTAGTTTTAAGTTATAGTAATTATATCTAATACACAAATAACACCAGTCTGCAATGTTTCTTTTATTCTGAGATAATATATTAATTTAGCGGTATTTGGTGATTTATTTTTACCCAAAATGTATGAAATCTGGTGCTATTTTACTTTCAATCTAGCGCCTTAAAAAATACAAGGTGGCAACACTGGGGGCCAATTCTAGTAAATAAATTATGTTTAAATCGAATCGAAACCGAATGATACTACAGTTTTGGATGGTTTTCCTATTCTACAAAGTGACATACGATACAATTCCAGTTTTATTTTAGCTGGAATTGTATCGTATGTCTCTTAATAGAACAGAAAAACCATTAAAAACCGTAGTTTCGTTCGGTTTCGATCCGTTTTCGATTCGATTTAAAAAAATATATATTTAGTAGAATTGACCCTCTGTTCTTAATCTGTGGCCTCAGGTTCGAAAAGAAAAATAAAAGGTGTCTGTTATCTAATCACAGCGTTTACAACATGGGTCTATTAAAAAAGGTAAATGTGTTTATTTGTTTCAATAAAATAAAGAGGCAGCGAAAAAATTATAAGATACATTTGCAACAACATATTAACTTTAATTTACGCAAATGAGATATTATTAAATGTTTAGAATGACATACAGAAAACACTTTTGTATCAACAACAAATTCTAATAATGTGCTGTTAAAGAAGTTGTATCTTCAGAGTAGTATCATAACATACATTATGTATAGACAGTCTATTAAGACTTCCATGAACGAGTGGCTGACATGCTGGTTTAAAGTTGTCGCCATCTATGAGGTTCCGAGTTAGAGTCCCAGTTGGGTCCTTGTAGATAATTAACTTTTCTTTATTGTCTTGGGTCTGAGCTTTGTGTGTTTTATTCGTTGTTTAAGATCTTCTTTATTTGGTTTGGATAGGTAACACAAGTGCTAAGGGCTACTTCCTTAGCAACATATGTGATTTTATCCAATTTTCATATTTATTAATTACAAATTTCAGACTACAGGTCTCACAGGTTTGGCAGTTGCTGCCAATCCACACCACACCTTAGGAGCACTATATGGAAAGATCTTGAGAACTCTCCAAAAAATGCCTGAAAATGCAGTGTATCGGAAATATACAGAACAAATTGTGCGTGAAAGAGCTGCTGTCCTCCAACAGGCAAGTAATAAAAATATTAAAACAATCAGTTGTGTCAAACATTTGTAGTCAGGTTTAAGACCTTTGACCTTTATTAGTCTAGGCAGTTGTTGAAAATTTTTGAATACCTTATTGAATAGTACTGTGAATGGTAAATTCATCAAATATAAATAATAAAAAGTTTATTATTTTCAGACCAAAGATGTGTGTGAAATAGAACAGAAAATTAATTGTGGTCAAGCTGAAGAATTAATCATTCAAGCTGAAAACGAACTAAATCTGGCTCGAAAAATGTTGAACTGGAAACCATGGGAACCTCTTGTTGCAAAGCCACCCAAAGGACAGTGGGACTGGCCTCCAGCACAGCAATAAATTTTTTGCCCGATTTTGAGTAGTCCTTAAATCTTAGAGAATATACTATTAAAATAAATATTTATCATTATTTTTACATAGGAAATAAAATTCAGTTATTGTAAAAACTTTTTTATTCTTAGTTTAAATCTAAGACCAGTCCATTTAACCATGCATGTAATTCGGAGAACACATAAAACATTTCATATATTTTTATAGTAAGATCTGATATATAGTGATTTATCTAAAATGACTATAAATTTAATAAAGAAATGGCTATTTTCAAGATTTAATATCATACAATTTAATATCACTATGTTTCAAGTAGTGTTATTTTAAATATACTTCAAAATATATCCCTCAGGAAGATGTGGATTTGAACACTTCTTATAAAGAGCTTTTAATAAAAATGATTAAACTGAAAATGGTAATGCATTAGGCCAATTTGTCTTGTCATATTTGGTTAACTAAATTGAATAATTCAGTCAACTGGTGTACTGTAGTCAGAAAATGATTGCTAGTTCTCCCATTAAAGTGGCAGCAATGAATCCCACAGTAAAATCTCATAGTGCATGCATAGATATGGATTGGTTATTAAGAACTTAATAAAAAAAATTAAGATAATATTTAGAACTCTTATCATCATACTCTCTGGTATATATATATATGTAATGTGATTGAATATTGACTTTCCTATACATAATTTATGTTTAAAGTACAATTGTGCGTATTTTGATAATTCTTATTAACAGCAATTTGTCTATTCTTTGGCTCAACTATTATCTATATGTACTGAACATTGCTTAATGGAATATGGTTAAATTTTCTTTTTGTTAAAGAATGGGCTATTTAAATATTTTATATGAAATAAGTTATTACAAAGACACAAATACATAATTTTACTGCAAGAATGCAGTTGCTACTGTAGTGTATACGTAGTGAATAATGTTATGAAGTACAAACATTGTTTAAAAATGATTGTTGTGGAACAAGAAACTTGTACATATATACATACATAGAATGAGATCATTGCATATTGAATATTAATAAAATAATATTTCAGTAATAAACTGCCTGAATCGAGTATGAGGACTAAATTAATGTTAAAAATTGTAGAAAACGATTATATGTAGGTACCAAACTTATATATAGTTTTGTTAACCTGAAAAAATTATAAAACAAAAAACTTACACCTCAGTCTATTAAAATTATATTTTGCTTATCTCAGATCAAAAAGTTGGAATGTTATTATATTTTTTTGTCATGAATGCGTGCATTTGTAATTTATCATTATATCATCAATAAAAAATATAAAAATTAGCACACATTAAGTAAACATAAATTCATTTTGGGAAATCAACCTCTTTTAAGAAAATAAGTTCCATCTTAACAATATTTGTTAAGCTTATTTGGCACAATGCACATGTGTATTACATAGTAACAATTTAAGCAATTAACATATAATATACTTTTTAATTTCTGTACATTTAAAAGACAAAATCACATTTGTTAAACATTCAAATTTTATTTAATTAATGCTTCTCTTGAGTATGGTATACTTGTCACAAAGTTATGGTAACTCACTTATCATGAAATCTATTTTTTCATAAATACAAATGGAATTCATTTTGTATGATCAATACATATAAGTCCATAAAACAGTATGTTATAAAAATATTATAAAATGATTTTTTTTTCATCCGTTAATACATTTTCATTATCAACATACAAATTAAATCCTTATATTTAAAAATAAATAACAGTATAAAATTGCTTGTAATAATAATACTTAAGAGCGGGATTTACTAAAAGAGGCAAATCAAACCATACAATACATAAATAATATTTATGCTACAGGCAGTTTGCCTCATAATGGTATATCCTTTGATTTATTTATAACAAAAAAAGCTGTCATATTAACTAAATTTGCAGTTATGTTGATGTAACACCTTTCCTTGCTACAAGTAAATTGAGAACTGGATGTTTTTTTATATAGCTGACTGCTTTTTTGTGTGTCACCATTGTAAAGTCATAACCATTGCATTGCAGAATTTTATCATGCATCCTTAAACCTGATTTTGCAGCTGGGCTTCCTTCATGAACTTCAGTAACGTAAATACCCTGTTGAAAAGCAATTATGAATTGAAAAACAATTTCAACTGGGATTTAACATACAAACCCTAATTTGTTATTTATTTATTAACAATGACACAAGCGAGAATTATATATGCCAACACAAACAACACCTATTTTTCCTATGCTTTATATGAGTAAACCAAGATGAAATACTTACATTATCAGTGTAGCCCTGAGGACTCTTGCGGAAATCTTGATCTATACCACCACCAATTTTAAACCCGCATTTCATAACTTCACGGCCTTCAGCATCTACCCCAGCTTCTTTCTGAAGTGTAATAGGAATCTGGAAAAGGAAAAACTTCAAAATGCTTGGTTTGTTTGGAAAACAAAACCTGGGAGTGGTCGTAAATTATTTACTGACACTGAGGCACTCCATGGCCGTGCCGGCTTGGTGTTGAAATGCCATTTTCGCCATGATTGCAGCTTTTAATATTATAAATTATTTTGGAGTAAGTATCGAAAACTAGCACACTACTTTTTTTACTTTCTTTCTATCACATCAACACATTAATAAAATTTGTGTACACAGACTACGGAAAAACATAGTTGTTGAAAACGACTAAAATACATTAATACGCTGAGACTAAATGCTAAGGAAAATTAGCGTGTTAATTAATGCGTTAATTTATTAACGCGCTAAGTACATAATAAAAGGCTGCGCGACAAACGTATTAAAAGGAAGCACTACACTAAATCTCGTAGCACGTTATTTATGGCTTGCCGATCTTTGAACTGAGCGCGTGCTATAGTAAACAATACTATTTTATTCTATTACATGTTAAATAAAAGTAAATAAGTATGTGCATATGTTATCGAC
Source organism: Diatraea saccharalis (assembly GCA_918026875.4). Taxonomy (NCBI): domain Eukaryota; kingdom Metazoa; phylum Arthropoda; class Insecta; order Lepidoptera; family Crambidae; genus Diatraea; species Diatraea saccharalis. The sequence goes on along the minus strand of OU893340.1, from coordinate 5,503,131 downwards.
TCGTAATACAATTTTACACCCCTTCACTAAAATTAGGCCTCATATTTATTAACATTATCATCTTTTTATAAACACGTTTTGAGTATAGTAATTTTTATTGAGAATACTATATAACATATATTCTTTTGCTCTATGTAATAATAATTTTGCTTACTTTGTGATACACCATCTGCTACCCATCATATATTTCAATCAATCCAGTCTAACGTACGGTTGCCTGGAAGAAATTGCTTTTTAACGATAATTCCGCCGATTGTGCTGTAAATATTTGCTTGTATTCATGTTTTTCTTTGTGATGTACAATAAAGTGTTCATTCATTCATCCATTCATCCGTGCATGTACTTATCATACTTAATCATGTCATAAAATATACATTGATTAGCTCATTCAGTCTGCAAAGCAGAGGTCAACTTTCTCTAGGGCCGGTCATAGGAAGAATGACAACATTTATTATCTCGAGCTCCGCTGCGTTCTATATTTTGATCCTGCTTGAGCTGCGTTTGCAGTCTATTTATATTTTTTTAGAATTACAACTTTCAATTTTTTTATCTAACATAAATTTAACGGTCCAATAACATTCGCACCTTCCACCGTTGATCCAAGATCGGCTTCGCGCGCGGTGTTACTTAACGTACTGCGAGAATAAATCGTTTACGCGTTAACAGGACATTATTAACACGCTAAATTTTAACGCCTTGACGTGTACATACTTATCAGCGTTAAGTACGTTTAGCGTGTTAAATTCACACGTTAAGCGCTAATTTACCACCTCTAGAGTAGGTAAGTTTATAGATTTGTAATGAAATAATATTATTATAAAAAAGTATGCCAACCTAACTTATCAAGTAGCGTTGAGTGAACCCTGTGAACGTATGAATGTTGTCAATATCGACATCAATTAAATTTCGCAGGATATAAATGGAGGCGTTACATAACGTCGTATGCTAGCAATATCTTCGAATAACTTCAAAGATGGGGAGTCCGTAGCTACTACATGGGCCGGTGCTGGCGAGAATCCGGTCTAATTCCTCGGCATCAGATATGTTGAAGCGTTAAGCAATCATATATGGTAAAATATGTCAAAAACTTCAAAGATAGTGTTGCTAAACTCACAATCTTTTTGTAGAGATGGGCGTCGTAGCCTGAGTATTATAAAAAACTAGTTTCGTCCACGTGGTATCGTATAATACATAAAAACTCTTCTTTTGAATCACCTTATCTAATAACTTCCTGAGGTTAAAAGTACCAATACTAGAACAAAATGACTTTGCAGTTACGGCCCAAGTTTTAAAGTAGCGACTTAATCTTTAGACCCATTGTGCTAATATTAGAACAAAATATTTTCCGTCATCTGCCAAGCTTAAATTTTGCGCCAGCGCCGCTTAAATATCGTGGCACGTTCTATGAGGAGGGGATAGGTACTATAATTTATTTATGTCTCTGTAATATTTCTCTCTTTTTTAAAGATAAATAAATGCAATTCACGTAAATACTATTATTTTTCCGTAATTTTGTCATCATCAATTAATGAATGAATGAATGAATAAATTCTTTATTGTACACCATAAATTATAGAGAAAATACAATTTATACAGTTTAGTTGTACAATCGGCGGCCTTATCGCTAAAGAGCAATTTCTGCCAGGCAACCGTAGGTTAGACTGGACTGTTACTAAATAGACGGGTAGTAGATGGTGTCTTACATTGCGAGAGAAATATACCTACATATATACATACAAATAACATATACATACCTCTACATATAAATATAATATACTATAAATAATATAATATAATAAACATATATAATATAATATAATACAATATATATAAAAACATTTAAAATGAAACAGTACCAAGATAAATATAACAGGATGATACGATAGCATTTCTTCCTAAAGTGATAGATAGTATTCCTTTAACATATTTTTAAAACACTTTAATGAAGGAGCGCGCATTATTTCTTCAGGTAAGGCATTCCACAAGCGAACAGCCTGAACTGCAAATGACTTATCAAGGAATTTTGTGGAGTGCACAGGCACCTGCAGTTTTAGGTTCTCCGATGATCTCAAAACTCGACAGTGCGTATCACTAAGGAACTTGAAACGTTCCTTAAGATAAGTTGGTGAGAGAGGATTGAACAGTATACTGTAAAGCAGGGAAACAATATGTGCATTCCGACGAAGTCGAATTGGCAACCACTTGAGCTTAGTGCGAAAATCAGATACATGATCATACTTGCGTAACCCAAATATGAATCTAATACAAAAATTTTGAAGTCTCTCAAGTTTATTCAGTTGCTCCTCAGTTAAGTCTAGATAGCTGACATCGGAGTAATCCAGTATTGGAAGAAGAAGGGATTGTGCGAGCGCAATTTTAGTGGCCACAGGCAAGAAGTTACGTAGCCTCTTCAAGGAACCAGCCGCAGCAAACATTTTCCGACTCGTCTGCTCGATCTGTGGTCCCCATGTCAAGTTTTTATCTATAACTATTCCCAGATTTCGTACGTTATCACTAGGGATTAAAGCAACACCATCGAACAAAATTGCAGGTAAACATGAGCGGTTGATTTTACTTGTCATTGCGGGACTGCCAACAATAATGACTTGGGTTTTCAGTGCATTTACTTTTATGCCATAGGACTTGCTCCAGTCACAAATTACTTCTAAGTCACGGTTCAGCGCATTAATCGCTAGAGACAGTTGATCAGGACAAGCTTGGGAATAAACTTGTAAATCATCTGCATAAAGGTGGTAAGATGAAACTAACTGGCGTGAGATGGAGTTGATAAATATAGCGAAAAGTAATGGAGATAAAACGCCACCCTGCGGTACACCAGCGGAAATATCACACCAAGTAGAAAAGGAATCCTCAATGCGTATTTGCTGTCGGCGCCCAGACAGGTAACTACGAAACCAGTCAATAACTGCCGGAGATATGTTAATAGAGCGCAATATGCCAAGCAAAATGTCAAAGTCAACGGTGTTAAATGCGTTACTGAAATCAAGTAGAGAGAGAACCGTAACTTTACCATGTTCCATTCCTGATCTTATATCTTCAGTTACATTCACCAGTGCAGTAGTAGTACTATGACCAGCGCGGAAACCTGATTGGTAGGAATTAAGGAGTTGATTTTTGAAAAGGAAACAGGACAACTGGTTGTGAATAAGGCGTTCCAGGACTTTGGAAAGAAATGGTAAAATGGAAATAGGCCTATAGTCTGTGAAGGATAGTGGTTTCGATTTTTTGGGTAACGGGATAACGGAAGCATCTTTCCAGGCTGAAGGAAATATACCCGTGTTTATGGATTGATTAAGAATATGGGAGATAATAGGAAGGATTTCGTCAAGGATAAGGGTAATCATTTTCCTACTGATAGAGTCCACACCCACAGCACTGGAGGTTATTGACATAATGCTCTTCTTAACATCACAGTCAGAAAATTGATGAAATGAAAAACGTGGATAGTCTGGGCACGGAAGAGATGAAAGATAATCCAAAGTGTTAGACTTGCTTGTTAAATCAAGGCCATGTGAAGACGAGAAGTGCCTATTAAGGGAATTAATATCTAAATTGCTAGAGGTAGATTCTTGACGCTGTTTTCCTATGCCCAGAGATCTCAGGAATTTCCAGACTTTTGCTGGATCTTCGACTTCAACGGAGTTGTGAATAAATTGGCGTTGTGCACTCCTACACACCTTATTGCATTGATTGCGAATTTTAACATACTTTTCCCAGTTGGAGGAAGAAGGTTTACGTTTGTACTTATTTTTAGCAGCAGCCTTCCGCTCTGACAAACGTTTAATGTCATCAGTAAGCCACGGAGATGGTCGTTGCTTCATTTTCACTGGTCGAATAGGGGCGTGAACATCATACAACACTGTGAGCGCTGATATAAAAAGATTCACTTTTTCATTTACAGAGTTACTGTCGAGAAGCTGTGACCAATCAATTTTAGCAGCATCCTCGCAAAGTTTCCTGTTGTTAATACCATTAAAATTACGCTGCAATAGAATTTTCGGCTTAGCTTTTGGTGGGCGGATCTTGCATGAGAGAAAAATCAGGTCATGATAAGAGAAGGCATCAGCCGGGAGTTGACCATGTTTAGCGACATGTTGAGAAGATGAGACGATGATAAGGTCAAGAAGCGAGGGAGTGCAGTTGGGAAAATTATGGGTGGCATTCAAAGAAGGTAAGAATAAATTATTAGATTGGAGAATCGAATGAAAAGCTGCTGAACGGAAGTCATTTTTAAGAAGACAAGTGTTGAAGTCACCCATGATAATAGTATGACTGTAAGTAGGACAAAGGGACTCCAATATATTATCAAGAGAAGAAAAATAGTTTATACGAGAAGAGGGACAGTAATACACACCGAGAAGTGCTTTAGTATGGCACAGGCTAATCTCCAAGAAGAGGTGTTCACCAGCATTCTGTGGCGGTGGCTGAGGTGACATATCAACCACTGTGAATGGAATATGAGCACGGAGATATATGGCGACACCACCCCCTCCATGCGTCGTACGGTCATTCCTTATTAAGTTAAAGCCTGGCAAAGAATATGTAGAAGAGGGTAGACATGGCTTAAGCCATGACTCTGAGACAAGTATGGCATGAATGTTCTTACAGTCAAAATTTGTCAGCATATCAGAAAAATGAGCCGGAATGCTTTGAGCATTTATATGAACAACATTGAAATTTTTTGATACATCAGAGAAACAAGAACTGAGTGAGTCGGATAAAGCAGAAATACTTGCAAAACTATCATTTACGCTACTACATGCTGATAAAAAATTATCAGAAGAATTTTCATCATCAGAAAATAACATAAGTACTTAAATATGAAAATAAATATAAATAGTATTACTAAAAAATACAAGCAAAGTAAAACTAATACCGGCAAAACACCATATACCACCCGCTAGTGTTAACTAAATTAATATAATAACAAACAATTAACAATAGGGAAAAAATTAAAGGAAATAATTTTTTAACAGATATACAAATACAATGTTGGCAACAATAATACGGATGTAACTTTTACAAGTGACAGTGACATGGCTGTATGGTCTAAGATTCTATTGTAACATATATAAAAAAAAAAATTAATATAATTTGTTGGTGATAATTTTTTGTACTAATATCAGTAGGTACGCCATGCATTTCTGTTTCGGTTTAATTTAGGGTAGATTTATGTATTGCTGCTTTTCGTTATATTAACGGTCAGTCCATTAAGGATTAATGACACCCTAGCTTTACCCTAATGACTATTTTATTGGACGTTGTGGAACTGGCTGTAAGTGTATCGATTCCTTTGAGATTTCCCAGGTTATACAAACTGATTTAAATTATACGCAGTTACCTAATGTGCTAATCAGGAAGAAATCAAGGAAGAAATATAATGGATTTTTTTTCTGTTCTGGCAAGTCTAAATTAATGTGAAAGTGCCGCTAAAATATGTGTTGAAGAAGTTGTGTGATACAGAAAAAAAATATTTGGGCGTTCGACTATATAATATTTGTTCTTATATTAATCTTTGGGTCTTCCTTGCAAGCACCTCTTTTTAAAACAGGGCTGCAGGAGGTAAAAAAATAGTATCGATTCATAACTTTTAATACGATACTTATATTGAGTAAAAATCTATACTATTAAATTTTTATTTTGAGTGACCACTAACTGTCATTGACAATGAGGAAGTACTTAAAAAAAAGAAAGCACTAAAAAGCACCTCTACTAAATGGCGACTCTACCAAAAGTCATTGTTTACAGGAAACAATGGTTTGGTCCATTGTTTCCTGCAAAATTCGACTTTTGGTATTTGTTATTTTTCGTGTTTGTATTGATATCTAAGTTCCAATCTTTTCAAATTTCAGTTTTTTAATATGTTAGTTAAAAGGAACGGAAATTACAGTCTTTGGTCCATTCGTTTCCTGCAAAAATTAACTTTTGCTAGAGTCGTCATCTAGTGGAGGAATTTTTTTAGTGCTTCCGTTTTTTTTAATACTTCTTCATTAGTACATTGTATAATTAGATAGAATGATTCCACTTTGAGACAACAGATGGTGCTATGCCAGTATGAATCGCGGTATGACCTCATTTCTATACGATTTATATAAACTATTGTGATTCATCAATTAAGATTTGCCTGTTACCGTAAATAAATTGTATGGATAAACTTCAGTTTTTCGATAAACCCTAACTCTAGACTACGATTTGTTCACACTTAATAAATTAAATAAATAAATTCAATACCCCAATACCATAAAAAATATCTTTTACAATGGTAAACAATAGGAAATGCCGAAACGACTGATTTGATTAATCAAATGTACGACAAAGCAAAGGTCTGAGCTAGAAGCTAGTTTATAGACTTTATTTACATTTAAAACGTGATAGCGTCAGACGCTTACCTAATTACTGTGCAAAGAAAAAGCAATTTTATCACATTAGTAATAAAATTGCTTTAATACTAAGTCGATACTTCTAAATACCCGATACGCGTTGATTGCTTATTCGATACTTAGTATTTAGACGCTTAAGCAAAAACTTATTCCAGTAAATACGTCACAGTCCTAATGTCAATGTCAAACAGGTAAAAAAGAATCATTGCTATACGATGATCGTGGTTAATTGATTTTTATTTATTTTCTCTCAATTCCTCGAAGATAGTGATAGTTTCTAATCAATCTTGGCTTCAAATTGCCGCATTGCAATTATTGGATAGTTTAAGGTAATTAGAAATTATAGAATTTTCGCTGTTGTCTATCAACATGCAAGTCTATAATGTACAAGGAATATCATCGACATTGAACTTAATTAAACTTTTTAGATGGCCAATGGGGAATATAGACATGTATGGCGTATAGTGATACAAAACTTCTTCAATTCACTTAAACCAAGACAGATTAAAGGAAATAATATGGGTATTTAAAATTACCACTCTTAACCAACCCTTTTTTATAATTTTTAATTATTTAGAAATTGACTTTAAATTTCAGGTAAAGACTATATAGGAAACATGTATTATGAAATCCCTGCTGATCCACAGAGAGGCAAAAGGAAAGCGACACGTTGGTATGATCCTCCTAAAGGGCAAGACTTTCAAGATCCTATACCAGCTGAATGGGAGGCTTGGCTACGTATGAGAAGGTATAGCTATTAATAGCAATGCTGCAAAAAACAACTACCACATAATACCTTTACCGTTGCTAATTAACTTGTTGCAGGACAGACCCTCCCACTGCTGAAGAAATAGCTAGAAATGTTGCTATTGCTGAAATGAAAAAGGTGAATGCAGCTAAGATCGAAAAAAATCGTTTGTTAGAAGGTGGTGCCTTACCGACTCCTGTTGAACGTGGGGCACAATCATTTCCAACATATTCAGAATATCATACTGGTGATCCTTCTATTAACCCCAAAAACAAATAGCTGTGAATATATGTGTATAGATAAAGTATGGCTCTGTTACTCTATCCTATATGTCGCTCACTGAATAGTACAGTGGCACAACTCAAAAACCATATTTCAAGAAACACTCTCCGAAGTTATGAAAATTTAGTATATTTATAATTATGAAAATCAATTTTTTTTAGCATAACAGTTAAATTGTTAGTATTATATTATTACTGTTAAGATTTTTATTTTTTCTTTAAATTATCTATGGGTTGCCACCACAATGTTGTGGCGTTTCCTCGAAATAATGGTTTTTGAGTTGTGCCACTGTACTATTCAGTGAGCAATGTATTATGAAGGATTTATTTATTATTACTTTTTTAGTTTTTGCAGTTGTAAATAATATGTAGTGACATTAGAAGTATGCTGAAAATTGTTAACATAGTATTTTTATTCATTTGGTGACATTTATTATTCAAATTATAATTTTATTTTCATCAAGGTAGGTTTTTATACATTGGTGATTATTTTTATTAATTAAGGCGGAATTAATATGGATTCAACAGAAATTTAAAATTTGGACACAACTGGACATATACCTATAGCTGAAGTTCACTAAACTTCTTTTATGGTTGATTATGCTTAAATTGAACACTCACATTTAAACCTACCTTCAGTTAAACCCAAGTGGATGATACCTATACATCTCTATTGTTATTTAGTTGTAAAATAAATGAATTAAGTTATTACTGTGTGATTTTTATTTGACTCTGAACAAGTTGATAATCATTTTTCTATTTTCATGTTCATATCAATGAATTCATACAGTACGATTGAATCACTGTTGATTAGATTCATACAAGAGTAAATAAACTTAATATGTTAATAATCTTGAACTCATTTATGAGCATTAAGTTTTGACATTAAAACAGTTTTGCAAGTTCCGTTTATTATTCATGAATAACAATGATAGTTAATAGTGGTGATATAGCGTTTAGAGCGAGATCGTAGACGATCGATCTGGATCGCGTTTAGGTCAGAGTCGCGGATCACAATTTGTTCCTGCGCGTTTGGTACGATTATGCCGATGTTCAAGTGTTTAAATAAGTGAAATTAAATTTTCTACATGTAAAATGAAAGTGAAATTAGGGAAAAAACTTCGGCCACCAGTGTTAGCGCCAAAATCTTTATTATATGATATCTAGGTATATACAGTTAAAAGAAGGTCGACCTTTTAAAATTTTATCATTAATAGGCTATGCTGGAAAGGACATACTTCAAAAGAAATTAAATTATCATTCGCGGGGAGAAGGTCGTATGAAGTTTCTACCCCGGTTAAAAAACGTCAGATCCGGTCCTGTGTGCATGTATAAATAAATAAACATTTTATAGCGTATAGTATAGGCCAATAGGCTATAAGCGTATCTGAGATTAGGAAGGTACCAAAATATCCAGATCTGAGACAATATACAAAAGTTCATTTCCTACTTTGAACCGAGAACTTGGAGACGGGGGACACTTTGAAACCGGCGTGCTAAAAATTCAGCTGCGGAGGTAATCATGATTCATTAATATTCTACTATACTAGTAAAATGTTTCGTCGCGCTTGTCTCTCCTGCCCATATATTGAAGACAGGCGTAGTAGCTATTGGTATTGTTTCCAAAGTAGTTATGAAATCTTTTTCTGGCTCCAATATGTCGATTCAACATCGATGAATTCATGTGAGTTTCGATGGCGCTTTATTCGGTGTCGGTGAAGCAGTAGAAGCTGACCGGGACATCGCTGGACGAACGCAGAGCGGTGACTAACACGAGATTTACTATCGCTACTACACCGTCAATCTGATCGAGATTGATGACAATAAACAAACTATCACGATACGTTTCGATCTGGCATCAATCGACACTTTCAGCTTTACAACACTCACTGCTGGGCAACGCCTACTCCAAAGATCTCCACTCTGCCTTCAACCAGCGGCTTCTTGTGGCCTTCAAGTCGTCTCGGTCCGCTTGTGTACGCCTAAACCCTAACTAAGCTCTAAGCTCTAACCAAGCGTCGTCCGGTGAGTGGTGACACTCACAGAAGGTTCTCCATTTGCCCCAACTTAACGTTAATTTGACCATCGGTACTTTTTGTATACTTCAGTTGAGCAATGTCGGTTACGTCAGTTTTTTTATGAATCTCCCCATTTCTATCCAATAACGTAGAGACACACACAATAGACATCAAAATCATGAGTCTTTTTAGGGTTCCGTATCCAAAGAGTAAAACGGAACCCTATTGCTAAGACTTCGCCGTCCGTCCATCGGTCACCAGTCTGTGTCTCATGAACCGTGATAGAAAGTTAAAATTTTCACATATGATGTGTTTCTGTTGCCGCTATAACAACAAATACTTACTAAAAAATAGAGGGTTCCATGCAGCAAACGTGACTTTTTGCTTGTTTCCGGTACGGAAGCCTATGTGCGCGATTCCGACTCTCACTTGGTTGGTTTTTACCCGACTGCGCGACGCAAAGGTGGGTAACGTGTTTATCAGTCTATGTATGTATGTTTGTTTCTATGTGGCGTTCTAGAGACCAAATGCGTAAGCCTATTTTGATGATTCTTACGTCAATCGATTCGTCTTAACCCTGCGAGTGTCACTAAAGACATGACAATAATCAAAATTCACCACAGCGACAACCAGAAGCCATATTGTCAAAATGAAAAAATAATCGATGAACTATGTCAAGTGGGTGTCGTTGAATAGGTATTTTAAAATCATCTTTAGGTTCCTTTTATCATTTTTGATTTTAAATAATAGTTTAGGATAGGTATATAACGATTTAAAGTTGTTTAACAAAACAATCAATTTCGCTAATTTTCTTACTTATTGATATAAGGTTTATTTAAAGTATAAATGATATACAAACAAAAAAAAAACAGTGAAAAGAGCACGAAGAACAAATATTTTTGGTAAAAAAATAAAGCATATTATGTAGCTTTGAGTCGAGTTTCTAGAGGGACTAATCATCAGTAGTTTAGACCACCGCAAGTTACTTAATAATCCCCACGATATTAACTCCCTAAATGAAATTACTAGATTGCGAAATATACCATCTTATAACGAAGTCAACGAATCGTAACTAAAAAGTATAAAATAAAAATAAATAATTTAAAGAAAAACAAAAAACCCGACTGCTTGTTTTTTTCTTTTTAGTTTTTATTTAAATTAATTTTTTCATGTATTTTTTAAAATTCGTTTTTACGCAGTCAGGTTTTTATGAGACCTAATTAAACGTATATGAAATAAATAAGTACTGTTACCATAGTAAACGAATTTCAGGAGTAAGGTGTAGTTTTTAATATCACTTTTTTTCCGCCAAGCTTCAATACCATGGAAAAATGATATATGTATGTAGACAACAAAAAATAACATCAACGTTATTTTTTTAATTGACAGTTAGTAATTTTTGGAACAGAACATTTGCGGTCTACGCGCCTCTTAAATTGGTGATGATAGTGGAGTTTAATTTGTACTAAAAACTGTTTAATTTTAGAATTTCATAAGGCAATAACAATAAAGTAAGGCTGAGAGGCTTACGGAAGATTTTAATTATATAGGTATGTAGATATAATGATATATTCTGTAATCTGTACAGAGTGTTTGTTTTAGATTAGAGTCGTTTACTGAAATTGTGACATGATTTGTTCACTCCATGTTAATTGAGTGTCAATGATATAGTCAAGTAAACAATATAAAAGGAGATTTGATTTTATTAACACTAATTATTTATATTATGGCTACGAAATTATATTTAGCCGGATTATTTTATGCATAGTCATAAAAACCATAAACACTACAGAGATATTACCAAATGCAAAGATAATGATTGCAAATCCAGTAAAACCTATACTTATTATCTTTATATAACTGACTTCGAAATACAAAAGGAGGAGGTTATATGTTCGACGGCGATGTAGGTTTATTATGTACTAGCTTTTGCCAGCGGCTTCACCCGCGTGGACCCTAGGGAAATGTTTAGTGGAATAAAAAGTATCCTATTATCTAAGTCAGCTAACACCCTATCTGTATACCAAATTTTATCAAAATCCGTTGAGTAGTTTTGGCGTGATTGACCGACAAACATCCAAACATCTAAACATCCAAACAAAGAAACTTTCACATTTATAATATTAATAGGATGTTCACCGATATTTCCGCCAATTCTTGATCGATTTTCAAATTTCTCTTATATTCGATAGCTTAATGGACCGTGGTTTTCACCATATTCACCTAAATATTTATTTCATGTATGTAAGCTAAAAAACAAAAGATTGCGTATTTTGCATTCATTCAAAATCCGAAAGGAGGATTTTCTATGTTCAAGGAGTATATTTTTATAGGAATGTATATTTTTTATGAAAGCAGGTATGTCAATCGATTTCTTTTTGAAGTCGCGGGGAAACTAGCTGTTACCCAGCGAATTCGCCTGCGTAAATTATAGCTTAAGTCCAACGTATATTATATAACTTCCTGTAGATAAAAGACTTATAAATCGGTTTTCGAGCCTACCCAATGATAGGCTCCAAAACATACAAACAAGCATGGATAGGATCTTTCCTCTTTAAAAAATATGTCGAGTAAATAAACAGTTTCTTTTTATTACATTTGATCAATTTTAAATTCACAATGCTATACTGAAAAAGATTCTTGATGAAAAATGCTGAAAAATCCACTTAGTCACTGGCATTCTGAGTAGCTACAAAGTAGCGAAAAAGTAATAAGTGCTTGAAAAAAATTCTGTTAGGTCCTGGGTAGCAGTCGCCCGTATTGCGTTAGGTCGTGGATTCGAGCCCCGCCTCAGAGTGCCAAAGACAAAATGGATTGTAAAGCATTATTCATTAAAAAACTTCTCAGTGCTGTTTTACTGCTGTAAGAAAGCGAAGCTATAGCGTGTGGACGGAGACGTTGGGAGTTGGAAAAATAAAACACAGGTTTAAACATAAACATTTTATAACAAACGTTCTAAATCGTTTTCAAAACTTACTTACAATGAAGCAAAATGGTAGACATATAAAATAACCAGTTTTAATCGATTTAGGACAAACTTTACGAAACTCTGCTTATTATAAAACAAATAGTTCATCCACAAATTTGTGACTTAGATAGATAAAACTTAGTGTGTAGGGGAGATTAGCCTAAAATGGGCTCCGTGTCTAAAGCGAACACTCTCGCTAATTATTAATTTTGTTTCAAAGAAGTGCGTGCTTTCAACACGTAGCACTCTTATTGTTATACACTTATTATACCGGGTATTAGAAGCAATTTTAAACGTCGGTGCAGGTCAGTCAAAATCGCGTCTAATACCCGGTATTATAAGAATTTGATAATGCAGTGCGATAGTTTAAAAGTCTTATTTTATTAGCATTTTCTTGAATAAGTAGTTTTTGAGATAAGTAATATTTTTCTCTTTTTTAAGTTTGAAGACGGGTCTATTTTTTAAGTTTCTTTATTTCATGCTTTTTAGTGATATTGATATTTTTATATAATAGGTAACACTAACATAATTTTCAGAAAACCGCGTCAAAAACCATGTTAAAGTGCGAACCTCAATTTTTTAAATCTGTTAATATCCCTCAAACCTTCTCCTATTCTCTGACAAATACTATGCTGAATGCACTAGCTTTCAAATAAAAAGAATCATCAAAATCGGTCCACTCAGTAAAAAGTTATGAGGTAACAAACAGAAAAAAAAGTCGAATTGAGAACCTCCTACTTTTTTTGAAGTCGTTTAAAAACCGCGTATAGGGATTTTTAGTGAACAAAAATTATTGTCTGCAATACTTATATTTCAACTCACAAATAAATGAAACAGTAAACTGACCCTTGTTACCTGTTAAAAGTCAAATAATCAATGATTATTTTGAAATTAGAATGTTTCCCGCGCTTTTCCTAGATAATTTTACTGTTTTACTACTAATTTATCCACAAAATACGTCACGCGCTTTGATTGTTGTTTTATTTGACACAGACAATAATACATAAAAAATATATTTTTATAAAAGTTATATTTTTATGTATTGATTTAAAAATATTTATTGTTTAGAAAAAATATTCCGTGAATAATATTTAACCCTTTCAGGACCATAACGTAACGGTGATTTATGTAATCATGTCAGCTATTTAAAATGACTCATTAAGCATAAAAAAAGCATATTCTAAAATAAAACCAAAAAAAATTATTATGGTTTTTTTGGAATTTTTAGGGACAAACGTGTCCCTATGGCCGCTAAGAGTTACTTTTTGCTCACATAACGTAACCATAGTTTTTATCAATTATGGGTATTATTCTAAAAAAAATGCACTGTTGAAAGTATTTTTTATTTATTACAGCAAAATAGAGACAAAAGACAAAAACTAATTATGATACTCAGCAAAGCAGTTCCTTTCATTAGTGTAACAAAGGTGAACTTCACATATAATACACGTGTTATTTGTACGGTTTTCTTTCTTATTTTTGGCGCACTGTACGCATCTTTTTCTATTATTTGATTTTTGCATAGGGTGGAAAGGCAACTGCCTTTTGACAGACTTGCGTACTATACTCGTTTTTGTAGTTGAAATGCCTCGTTGCCTAACTGTAAAACCATTTATCAAACTTCGAGCTACTACTTGCCTGAACTGCAAATTGGTCAATAGACTTCCTTCTACGCGTTTTTGATCGTGAAGCTTAGTATAGACAGTATATGCGTTATTTACTGATATATCAAGGAGATCAAAAAATAAACGTAAGTAATATTTTATTTTCGATCTCCTGTCTATTTCATAGCACACTTTACGTTGATCCATGAGATCTACTCCGCCCATGTTTTTATTATAATGCGATACAATCCTAGGGCATATTACATCAATTTTGTCAGCAGAACCAGCTTTACGGCGTTTTACAGTGACTCTTTCTACAGGCGATAGAAAGTTCGTCAACAAATATACCGCTTTATTGTCCATCCACTTCACATAAGTTATACCATGGAAACTTGTGGTGTAAATATCTCCCCGCTTCATGTTTTTATCAAGGGGTGCAGTTTTAGGTAGATGTTTTCTGTTGATTCTTACAGTTCCACAGGCCTTGGTATTCTGATCAATCAGGGTATATTGCAGCATAGGCGAATTGAAAAAATTGACGATATAAATTTCGCATCCTAGGCCTTCAAGCTTTTTCGTAAGCTGAAGCACGACTGATTCACCTAGCCCATATTCTAACCCGGTAGTTCTTTTTCCGGTATATAAATCGAATTCAAAGAGGTATCCGGTTGTGGCATCACACCTACACCATAATTTGAAGCCCCATTGGACAGGCTTATTTTTTATGTATTGTTTCATTACATTATGCCCTTTGAATTTTATCATATGCTCGTCAATTGATTGTTCCTTGGTATTATTGAGGGCATTTTGAAATGAAGAATTCAAATGTTCCATTACTGGCCGGATTTTATATGCTCTGTCATAATTAGGGCTATTGGTATCTCTTACTTCTGCATTATTACAGAAGTGTAGATTCCTACGAATATCTTCAAATCGAACTCTAGGCATTACATTTGATATAAAAGGCACTCCCATATCTGGTTCTGTAGACCAATAATCTCGCAATGAGGGCAAAATATGGTACCCCATAACTAAATTCATACCCAAAAATGCTCTCATTTCTTCAGTTTCAATAGTGAATTCCCGTCCATTTTGATGAGCATATTTTATTGACTCTGATACAATATTTTGAACTAAAGAATCAAAATTAGTCGTGGAACAGAAAATATCAAAAGGAGTCAATGCCGTTTCAACATCTTGGTAGATTTGCACCTTTCCAAATTCATATTCCAGATTACGAAAAGTATTTGGGACGTAACTTCTTTGGCTCCATTTGAAACTCGGTTGACGGTTGCGATCTGCGTGAGCTTCGGGTTCTACTGTAGAAGTTGAGGGTTGAGGTGACATACTTGTTGATTCCTGAAGATCAGATGTCCCATCTTCAATTTCGACAGCTAAAATTCCTTGGTCGTCATCCTGTGTCAGAATTTTTTGGTCTTCTTCGTCAAGCAGTAAATCGGATTCATCATCACTATTATCACACATCAGAATGTGCTGGATTTTACTTTCCTTGAGTTCGAAAACTCCACGTCCCTTACGAAACATAATCTGCAACAATATCAACAAAAAAATATTGTTATTCAACAAAACCAATCAATACAAGAAGTCAAATAATCACGATAAATAATAGGTCTTTACGACCATTGGGACGCCAATGTCCCTTTGTGTATGTAATGACTTATAAATGTAAACAATATAAAAAAAAGGTTTGTATATATATAAAATAATAAGTTACTTACCAGACAATTATAATTTTACACTAGTAAACGCTTGAAGACACTTGACACCCTCTAATTTCTTTTACAAAATGTTACTTTTTCGCGCCAAACAAACTGTCAATTTCTAATAACCATAGACAAAAATAGGTGTTTCCTATATAGTGTTGCCAGCTAAGAATATAATAAAGACATGTTCAAAAACCAATTAATTTATTAAATACAAATGTTAGTCTCTTGGATATTTTTTTTTCTTTTTTATTTGTCAGGGACACATATGTCCCCGTGGTCGTGAAAGGGTTAAACTTTATGAGCTTTTATAACCACATACAACATAATTTTTTATTAGAATTCTGTCCGATCCCCGATTGTGAGAAGCGATATAGGGATACTTGACAAATTAGCGCCAACTAAATTAGGGATCCAAGTAAAGGCATCTTAAATCAGTATAAAAAAAACATGAATTATATAAAAAACTTTTTTTACGGATTTTCTAAACAAGACTCCACAGGAGTGCCCAGTTTAGGCCACAAGATATAACAATAAATGAAACCACGCCAAGGAAAATAGTAATGTTACCTACATAATTTTAATATGTAATAAACATGTTTTTATCATATTTGATAAATTTTGCATTCACAATGGTAGGTACATTGATAAATATCTTTAATGAAATACTTATAAAATTAATTAATTCATCGGTGAACTTGGGGTGACTGGGACAGTTTATTTTTTTTTTATTTGGTGAAATAGTTTCTATAGTGAAATCATTATTTTTTCAAATATACTGTAAGGTAATAGCTTCATGCCTACCTCCTCTATGTATAGGAGTTTTCATTGAGCAATAAAAATGAAATTAAACATCTTGAGAATGGAAAGATAGTGTCGTTACATCTTTTGTGTGTCTAATCTACTTGAATAGTTGTCTAGTATCCAGTCACCGACGAGACACAATCGTAATACATCTTCCGTGACCGACACCGTCGGCATTCATTTTAAAATTGGTATACTTCCATGATGTAAGTATAAAAATCTCTAGTTTAAACAGATATTAATTGATTTCACCGTTTCAATACGATTCTTTCTTTAATAAATAATACATTAAATGTCACAGTTATTACAAGATATATGTATTTGTTTATATTACTTTTTAATTTACTGTTCAATTTTATAGTTATGAATGAAATAATAGACTATATTTAAATTACGTTGACCCCATATTGTTATGATGATAAGGGACGATAATGAATAAATAGCTAATAGGTTTTTGTACAATTCCAATCAATTAATTATGAACTTACTTTTACTTTTAATTGTGCAAATAAAGTCATTATTCTTTAATTGTTTTAATAGATAGCAATTTAACCTGAAGTAATTTATTTGTTTTTAATGTGTTCACTGATTGAATCAAAGTTATAATAATATTTTGTTTTGTTATTTTCATTCATATTGTAATGTAGAGGTGTTGTTGTAAGTACTGTTATGTAAACCGATGTATGCGGCTGTCTATATATGAAGTTTATGAGCGATTTTTCTCATTCTTTAACGAGACACTGTGGTTATCGGGCACATAACAACTCGTTTATTATTTAATAAAATTTCCTAATTTCACAAGATAAGGTTCTTACATTGAGATTTCAAGAATTAGTTTTATACAAATAAGCTTAGTTACATGTGTTCGAATGTTTTATGAAGTTGAAATAACGCCACTAGATAATTTTGTCATGTAAATTTCCGTAGGACATTTTCTTTCGTGAATAAAATTTATTTATTAAATATTATGTGTGATTGTATAGTACTTATAGATTCATTTAATGAAACTTTTTATAATTTTAAGAATGGCTGACCAAAAATTTCTATCATCTGAAGAGATCATCGCTTTGGAGGAAAAATATGGATGCAGGAATTATTCTCCTGTTCCAGTTGCGCTGTCGAGAGGCGAGGGTAAGAAATTAACCTTTATTTGTACTGACGTCAGTTTGTATGGAAAAATAAGAGTTATTTTAACTTATTGACTCTAGTTTTTTCTTTTATTTAAAATTTCATATTTTTATTTAAAATAAGCGAAGAAAGTAAAGAGATGAGTATCTTACTTAAGGGGCTTTTTCATTTTTTAATACCATAAAGAAAGAATGTAATTTAAAATGAGAAAACTACATATTATTTGTAATGTTCAATGGAAGAGACAAAACATGAATTTATAATTTTTTCTAGATAGAAAACAAAATTGGCACGTCAAAAATGTTCAATTTTTGTTTATGGGCTATTAATATCCGGGCGATCCGGGCGGGTTGCGAAAGGTCGTGGGTTCGATTCCCATCTCAGGGTGCCAGGGACCAAGTGGATTTTTTAAGCATTTTGTATTAAGAATAATTTTCAATATGGCATTGTGAATGCAAAATTAATCATAATATAATAATAAGGTTTTCTTTATTAAAGATTCCGGAAACTTTTAGTGCGTCCCACGTATTATAAACCGATTATAACGTCCATACACGGAAAGAGTTTTTTTGTGATTGGTTTTTGACATGGGAAGATGAAGTGGTAGTACTTACTACCATCAATACGACGTACAATAGGGATGATGACTGGGTAAAAAAATGCAATTCTATTTAGTCCGTCAGTCAGATAATAGAAAAATATTAGATACGTATTTTTTTTTTACTTCAATTTAACAAGAAATAGCTTAGATAACAGGCATTAAAGTTGAGGAGTGGGGGCTCGTTACGTCACAGTTGAGTAGAAAACGTACCCTAACGTGACGTCATGCGAAATTTCAACTCCATGTAACGCCGTAATTTCATGATTACGAAAAAAATACGTGTTTAATATTTTTTAACACTACCTGACGGACAAACAAACAAAAATTAGTCATCATCCCTATTAAACTAGAGACTATCATGGTAAGAAACATGACATGTCTACGTTTTTTTAGGTGTGTTTGTATGGGATGTGGAAGGAAAGAAATATTACGATTTCTTAAGCGCATACTCGGCCGTAAACCAAGGGCATTGTCACCCCCGTATAGTCGAAGCCCTTAAGAAACAGGCAGACCAGCTCACCCTCGTATCCAGGTAAGTGGAATCTACATAATAAACGGAGAGTTAGTGCGTGACAAAAATCTACAAAGGCTTCAAACTCCTGCACGCGTAGCATGACAAACTCGAGAAACGCTTTGTCTACACTCATTTGTCAGTTTCTCGGGTCGAGAGTGAGATATCGTATGGGCGCACCCGAGAAAAGTAACATTTGAGTGTAGACAAAACGTTCTCGAGTTCGTCATGCTACGCGTGCTGAACCCATTATAAAAATCATCTACGGGAAACTACACTATACGCAGATGACATAGGTTATAATTTACACTGGCTAGTTTTTAATATAATTATTAATTCTCATATACAAAATACTTCTGACAGGGCGTTCTACTCGGATCGATTGGGCAAATATGAGAAATTCATGACCTCCCTTTTGGGGTACGACCGTTTGCTACCAATGAACACTGGTGTGGAAGGTGGCGAAAGTGCCTGCAAGATCGCGCGGAAATGGGGTTACGACGTCAAGAAAATTCCTTATGGACAGGCAAAGGTATACACGCATTCTAATGTCCTAGCTAAAATAGTTATAATATATTTTATATATACGTTAATAAAACATATAATTCAAATGTGGAAGTCTTCTTTCTCATGTGTTTTCAACGTTATATAACCTTGGGTCCTACAAAAGTGTGGCAGGCCGGCAAGAGAGTGATATCTGCCGTAGCTTCGATTTCTGACAACTATAGTATTTTTAGACTGTTATAAGATAATAAAGTTGTTATGTAGGTACTTCGTATTCTACATAGGAGTCATGACGTACTTGATATGTTCTACGTAGGACGGCGTTTGGCGACGAGGATGGGATGATACTGTATAAAAAACCGGTCCCGTAATGCTTTCTCTACGTTAGTGAACTGACATTGAAAAGTAATCCCTCGCAACCTGACCGCCCATTCTGATGTAGTCTCTCCTAGGTTTTGTGTAGCAGCATAAAATTTGTGACGTTTGCTAAATCGGGATAACTTCAGAGTGAAATGTTCATCTAGAACTTTCAATCATTTCATGTCAGTCTTCAAATGGCATATTTTGAATATATGAGGTCAGTAAATGCAGTTTTTTCACATTAGGGAAACTATAACGTGGTCACTTTTTATTCATATTTTGGCGCTTATACAGAGTTAATGTTTCTAGATAATTTTCGCGGACGGCAACTTTTGGGGGCGAACACTTTCCGCGATATCCTCGTCTACGGATCCCTCCTGTTACCAGGGATTTGCACCTCACATGCCTGGCTTCAAGACCGTGCCCTATAACGACATACCTGCGCTAGAGGTATCTAGACGTATCATACATATTATTTTTATACAGTGGTGGACTGAGGGTGGGGGGTGGGGCAGCGTTGGAAATTCTCGGGCCTTTAGTCCTAGGGGCCTCCAAATAGCCGCAAATTCCCTTGATCAGACCATAAATTGGGGTTTGTATTGCTTTATCTTTCTTATGGGGGAAAGTTGCTGCACCAGTCGGAAAAAGTTATAAGTCGGGGCCTGATGCCGCCCCGGGTCCCCGACGGGGTTAGTCCGCCATTGTTTTTATGTTTATTACAAGCATCAATTTTAAAAAAAATCTGTACTACCAACATACAATAAATACTGTAAAAATAATGAAAATGGAATAACATCTATACTATTATAATAGGTATCATGGATCAATATTATTATTAGACGAAATATTTGGGGTTTGTTTGTTTGAATTGATAAGGCTCCGAAACTACTGGATCGATTTTAAAAATTCTTTCACCTACGGGCAGCTACAACATACTGAGTTGACATAGGCTATAATTTACGCGTGCGCAGTCGCGGGAAAAGAGCTATTATATAATAGAAATATGAAAAAATCTTTGAGATTTATCTGCAAGCGATTCCAATTCTAAAGTTTATGCGATAGAAGATCTCAGAAAGGAGTTTCTGGGATGCAGTTGAACTAGTTTATTTATTTATATCTTCATGCACCACCGCACAAAGGCGGAATTAATGCCTTAGGCATTATCAGTCGACCTTTAGGTGATGTGGAGATTTATTTCTCTTAAATTCATTATTACTTTTCAAGAAAGAGCTGCAAGATCCCACAGTAGCTGCCTTTATGGTGGAGCCCATACAGGGTGAGGCAGGTGTGGTCATACCAGACGTTGGATATCTGAGGAAAGTCCGTGAACTTTGTACCAAATACAATGTCCTGTGGATATCAGATGAAGTACAAACGGGGCTAGGTGAGTTAACGTTGGTTATTGATACGAGTATTTTATAAAATCAATATACGCCACAACGTAATAAATTAATGTACTAGTTATAGTACTAGTATAGATCCGTGATATTATACTATTCTTTTTATTTCCTTCGTTTTAAGTTAAAAATTATATTGATTTCTTTCACCTACGGTAGGCAACATCATAGAGAGTGGCAAAGGCTATAATTTACGTGGGTGAAGTCGCGGGAAAACAGCTTGTTCAAATATTTATTTTAGTAGAATAGATATAATTGGTGTATCTTAACGGTAGGTCGTACGGGCAAGTTACTGGCATCGCAGCATGAGGGAGTGAAACCAGACATTGTCATCTTGGGAAAAGCACTCAGCGGAGGTGTATTCCCTGTGTCAGCGGTGTTGGCTAATAATGAAGTTATGAATGTAAGTAGGGGGTATTATCGGCTAAAAAGGATTTTTAATTGGCAGATGTTTAAAGATATAGGTAGCGTTGTTCAAATTTGTACAAACTTCTCATTTTCTAACGTTAATACCTATTTCGACTTGGGGCGTGGTTAAGACACGGGTTCGAATCCTGCATAAGCAGATCTTGTTTTATCACATTTTGAAATTATATTCGAACCCCCACCCACTTCGAACCATATTTGTACTTATCTTTAATAATTTGTTACTTGTTTGTTTTATTCCAAGTAAAAGTATCCATATTTTCAAGTAAAATTTTATTGAAAAAATATTTGATTAATATTTTACTTATCTCTGAGCTTCCGGTTCGATTCTCGTCGGGTCAATGTAGATAATAAACTTTTTTGTATTATCCCGGGTTTGGGTGTTTTGGTAGGTACCTTCGTTGTTTCAGATATTGCATAACACGATGGCTTTAACTATGTAGATACCTACTTATCTTGGATTTGAGCAATGTGTGTTCTGTTACTTAATGGTTATTTATTTATATTTCAGGTAATCACGCCCGGTACTCACGGATCAACGTACGGTGGAAACCCATTGGCATGTGCTGTCGCAACAGAAGCCATTAATGTATTTATATTAATTTTATTATATGTATTTAACTTAGATTACGTATATAATTAGCAAAACCATTTCACTTTAAAAAGTAGTTTTTTGGGGTTGTCCAAAGAGTAAAGTATATAGGGTTGTCGCTTGATAAAAAATTATTTTTATTCAAGTAACAACCGCACCAAAATCCATTAGTGGTTTAAGAGATCCAAAAATTCGTAGTTATTAAATACTTTAGGTACTCTTTGCTTACAAGTGTCACAGCGCCTTTCATAATATTATCACTTATTTAGTATATTACTAAATAACATAATATAATAACGGGAATATCGATATAACATTCAAAATAGAAGTCAATCTCTAAATTTGTCAATAATTTTTCAGGTTTTATTAGACGAAAAACTATCGGAGAGAGCGGCGCAGTTAGAAGGCGTGCTACGCGAGGAGTTGGAGAAGATCCCGAAGGACAAAGTCACCGAAGTGCGGGGTAGGGGCCTCATGTTCGCAATGGTTGTCCATGACAGTACGTAATTGTGTTCTTCTATTTATTATTAAGCGAATTTTACATTTACTGTGCTAGCTTAATAATTATCTTAGAAATTAAAAGTACCCGTCTCGGTTTGACTTAACACACATCGGCTAATCTTTCGCTAATCGTAGTGCTCTTTTCACCAAGCAGCCGAGAGGAGTGCTTTTTTTTATCGCGACAGTGCTCTTTTCGCAAACAGATGGCTACCCTGTTTCCACTAAAACAATATTTTATCTTTTTTCGAGCTGCCAAGACTCGCATTTCTAGATAATTTATGCAAGGGATTACACTAAAACGATCGAATTTGAACTACTTAATTCCATATTTAACGTTATTTTATCTCATACCTTACTGGTTATTCTGGTATAAAGCAAAACGTAAATATTTACTGTCTGTTTAGTACTGTAAATATATATTTTTGCCCTTGATTTTTGCACATCACATCACAACGTAGGTATTTGTTTCCGAGCTAAAAATAAGATAAATGACGCGCGCTCTACGAATTAACAACAGCTGACGAAACTTCTCCGATTTATTAGATTATTTTTCACATATGATTACAGAATCATAACAGTTTATTAGGTAGGTACCCATCTAGGTTATCAAAGTTTTAATAATAAGTTAAATATCTGCGTGTGTTAAGATCAATTTATTTTATCACTAAGTTTACGTAAATAGAAATGTTACGTATTAAGTTTTCTTTAGACATACGATAAAGAGTGTTAATAGCACCGCACTTCGCACTACGCGGAAGGCGACAGATTAATTTATCTAGTAATTAATAGTAGAATAGATTTTATTCTTAACTAGTTTTCCGCAAGCCACTTCGCCCACGTGGTCCTGTATTTTACCTCTCTCTTTAATGTATATTGATGAAAATAAAATCCTATCCTAGTTAGGATAGCGGTCATATCTCTATGTGACAAGTTTGATTTAGTCTTTTTGTAGTTAACCTAGTGCTGCTGTAATATGTATAAATAGAAACACGTATTTTATATATTTTAATGTAAATCTAAATTTGTTTTTGTAGGCATTTCAGCATACGACGTAGTCCTTCGGCTCCGCGATGCAGGACTGTTAACGAAGACGACGCACGGTCAGGTGATCCGTCTCGCCCCACCACTAGTCATCACCGAGGACCAGTTGCGTGACGGAGCCAGCATCATCCGAAAGGTTTTCCAGAGCTTCAACAAATAAACCACCCTTCCGCGCGGCGGAGCTACCTCTTTCCCTTTAGCCAAAATGTAGTTCTGCAATCGCTTTCGACATAAGTAGAGCAACGTCGGAATATTGTGATTCCCATAACAATATTTAAAGCTAAACGTCAATTCCAAAGAGTGAACGAGACGAAATCAACGCGCCTGTCAGTGAGATAGGGACATAGGATTGCGTGTCGAAAACTATTCTTTTTTTACTAATTACCGCAAACCTTATAACAATAGTTTAAAAGTTCGCCAAAATCTCTCGGATACAATTGACTTATATAATTATTAGAAGAAAATGTGAAATTTGGGGGGAAATTTGTTTTTTTTTTTCATCGAGAAAATGTTATAAATTCAGATTTGATTGTGATAAAAAATATCCTATTAATATTATAAAGGCGAAAGTTTGTAAGTATGGATGTATGGATGTTTGTTACTCTTTCACGAAAAAACTACTGGACGGATTTGGATAAAACTTTACAGCAATATAGGTTATACATCAGAATAACACATAGGGTACTTTTTACTGGGAAAACTTCTCACTCCCACGGGATACCGACTTCCACGCGGACGAAGTCGCGGGCGTCCACTAGTTTTCAATATAATGTCGTTATTACAGCTCCTTTAGACATCATTTCAATATGTCAAACAATTACAATTGTGATTGTTGGTGTAAACAGCCTTAACATTAGGTTAGAAACCGAGTTGTCTAGGAAAACGGTTGTAGAAATAGATTATGGCTATAGGTTATTTGAGCGGGCCCTGTGCCAATGTGAAATGGGCCTAGGATTGCCAATATTTTTTTCAGAAGAGAAAAATATTCGTATTTTTCAGAAAAGAATATGCAAAACATATCTACCCACACGACAAAAATATTGAGAAAGGCTAACAGATTGCTTACGCATAAGTAATATAATACGATTGGCAACCCTATACGGGCTCTAAGAATTTATGAAATATTGTGTAGTGTATTCATATCTTGTATTTATGTATATTTTTAATGTATATAGTGCTGTACTAGTTGAATTCTTGTCTGTGTGTTTTAGGGATACAGTTACACTGTTGGCTTGCATTTAATCATTTTTGTTTAATTATATACATACTATTATAATTATTATATTATATTATAATGTCTGTAACCAAAATTTTATTTGAAAAATCAGATACTAATATTTTTCAATTAATTTAATTTTATGAAGTATTTATCAGACAATTTAATTTTCTAAAAAATATTTTCTCTAAATATGTTACAATAAAATTGCAAGCATCGTCAGTTTATAATCTAACGTGACAGATTATAAACTGACGGCGTTTACAACTTTACGGTAACACATACGTTACTATGTACATCCCTAATTATTTTATTTTAAAAATCTAACAGATTCTAGAGAGAATAGCTATTTCATTTTGATTATTCATACAGTATTTCGTCAGTTACATTCCAGTATGAATTTATTTATAATATAGTTTTGAATGATTGATGGACTTAAATAAAACATTTATATATTTATAATTTCGTTTTATTTATTAGATTTTCTTAACAAGCATTTTCACAACACTCTCATGATCACAGTTAGTTGAGGTAAATATTGTACTTTTTAAGTAGGAATATTTAAGCAGGAAATTCTGCAGTCAAGTTCAAAAATATGCTTGGCTTAAGTATACATATGATGTACCTTATTTAGTTTGTAATAAAAGTGGTTAAAGGTTATATAATTAGGAAGAATTATATGCGAGAATATAAATGAACTAGCAGTTGAAATATTAGTGAAGTAGGATTACGTTTAGTTTGATGTTTTCCGTTTTCTGTAAAGCATAAAATAAAATTAGAAATATCCACAAACGGTTTTGAACTTTAACAATACATTGTTTAAAACCAATTTTTGAAGAAGAGATAAATGTGAGTGTTGATAACCATTCTGTAAAATTCATCGGCGAATGCAGCGTTGCTGCTGTCACAGCATTCAGAGATCCAATCAAATAAAAACTTTATTACTTTTGCCTTTTCAAGTAATATTTGATTAATCTATTATGATGCGACAGTGCTATGTTCAACGCTGCTTTAGGCGGTGTATTTTTTAACAGAATGGCACTACTGATAGGCGTTGCAATAGGTACAAAATCTAAAATCTTCCTGCATATTTTCAAATCTGACTGAAAATTACAAATTAAGGCATCATTATCACAAATGGATTTGTTCTTCGCTGGCACTTTCCCATAACTCATAAACTATTATTTAAAACGACAACGTTAACTCTTAAACTTAAATGCACGGATGGAACATAATAATACTTATTGAATTTTCTTTATCCTAAGGTAAATTTCTAGGTGGGTGTACTTATTGCTCCTCTTCTAGGACTCCTAGTTGTGCCCTCATTGTTTCTGTTAACTTCGCTAAAAGAATAGACTCGTCTAAACTCATCTTTGGACTTTCTAATAAACCTGAAAATTAAAAAAGTTTCATTTAAAAACAAATACTAAACAGTACAGTAACTTCTAACTAATGAGGCGCATGGTGAATGTGCGTTTCCGCTCGGCACACGTTTCAATTCAGAGGATGACAGCACGTGCGATTACAATTAATAGTTAATCTTGTTTCAATAACCATAACGTGTAAAACACAACGCATTAGGTGCACTCTCATTCAGCGGGATTCAGGTGCGTAGATATAAGTGGATCGCCCGATGTCGTGATATTTGAATCGTTCTGATTGGCCGACATTTCCTGCGTTTCAAAATTTGGCCTTGTGTGCAGGTACATTAGTGCGCAATATTTGTTGCATCTTACTGTATCTACTTAGTGAATTAGTATGGATTATTCCAAAAAAAATCCCAAGATATGTCCCTGTGCCTCGGTCACTCTTACTTACCAGAGCCGCTTATGAGAACGACAACTGTCCCTATTACTAAGAATAAAACTGGTGACGCTTTAGATATTGCAAAGTGTCGACCGATCTCGCTCGCTACTATCACGGGTAAGGTGCTTGACAGTGTGTTGAATGGCAGCCTGTCGGTGTATATAATACATGATGCTCAGCTCGGGTTTAAAGAGGGAGTATCAACGGAAAGTGCCTTAAACATATTCTAGTACACATGAAGAAAAAAAGTTGTAAAGTATTTCTTGATCTGTCAAAAGCGTATATAGCAAATATTGGTATTCTCACCAGATAAACCGAGTGAGATGAGTCGGAATTTTGTCTGAGGAATACCAATTAGAATGTGGTGAACATTCAGACAAGGGGAGCTAAGCTCGCCGCTGTTATTTAATTTGTATATAAACCAGCTTGTCTAGCTTTGGAGCAGCACACATGTTGGATGTCACATTGAAGGTAAATGCATGAATAATATAAGCTATGCCGATGACATGGTGCTGCTTAGCCTGTCGATAAGAGGGTTCAAGCAGTTGTTACAAATCTGCGAGATGTATGCTATGGAACACGGTCTTAAATACAACTCAAAAAGGGGTGAAATCGTGGTTTTTAAGGCGCCTAAAAAACGGTCTCGTATTATTCCACCAGTGTATATCGACGGCGTAGTGCTGAAACTGATCTAAGGGATTATAATGACATAGAACGCGAGCGCAGGGCGTTGGTGGTGAGTGGCAATATTGCTCGCCCGCTGTAAGACAGACGTAAAAATAAGTTTATTTAAAGCGTTCTGTTAGTCTTTCTATTCGAGTGGCCTGTGGGTGTCATACACGCGTCGAGCCTACGATGTCCGGAGAGCATAGTACAACAACGCTTTCAGGATGCTGTTGCGGTTGACGCGGCGTTGTAATGCTTCGAAAATGTCCTTCGCGTTCTTGATTGGTTCACTAGCATACGGTGGTGCTAGTGTAACCAATCAAGAGTACGAAACGGCAAAATTACAATCTCGATCGGTCGCGGTTACATTCGAGAGTAAGGGGACTGAACTCTGGAGGCCAAGTCTCCCTGCACTGCTTAGTTTATCTTCACCCAAATATAAGCTTTCTCTGGTGCAGTATACGACATCTCATTCTCGACCAGAGAAAGTGACATTTCGGTGTAGTTTTTCCAGATTTTCATGTTACGCGTCTTGGAAAATGTCATTAGACACGCCCATGGTTTTGCGCCAATAATAATCAATCAGGATTTCGGTTACGTTGTAAAGGAGCGAAATGCGGGTGAAGTGGTAATAAATGAAAAACGAAAATGTTTTGTGACTCATCGAAACAACACTTTTAAACATAACATCCAAAGCTTTAATGATAAATGATTTAAATGCTTCTAAGAATTGAATAACAATTGTTATTATTTCTCACGTGTGCTTGATTATACCCATGCTACGATCCAACATAATTTTATGTTCCTTTACTTTTTATAAGACTTGTTTTAATAAGAATAAATGGCATTACAGTACGACCAGTGTTAGTTGTTATTTTTTTAAAGTTATGACATTGTTTAGCTAAATAAATGGAAAAGACAAATCAGAAAGCCTACTCTATTCCTCCAAAAATAATTTCATCTATTTTCGAAACCCTATTATGAATTTAAATAAGGCATTTTCGTAATTAATAATTTATGATGCAATAGAGGTAGGACCTGATGCTGCCTTTGATGCACAGATAATCGTAATTGAAATGATTTTAATAAAATTATAAGAAATTTCCTTTGTGGCGAAACAGCTAGCTAGGCAATCAGGTTTTATTTACCTACCTTGACTAATACTATCGAAGCACTCCTGTATTTCATAGCTTAAGCCGGCACTATTGTGGAAGTGAAACTTAAACTTTCCCTTGGGCAGCGTCCACTCGGTGCTGTTTGCTGCCGATATGTGTAACACAGTAGGACACCAAAAATAATCTAGCTGAAAAGGGGAAATATATATTTTTTATCAAACCATTATGGTCACATCACCTGGAGCCGCAGAAGGTGCATGGGATGAAGGGAATTGTGAGAATTCTAGTGTCACCTGTCAAAATCCAATTATAGGATTCTAAAATTTCACGCCTCTTTTGGAGCAAAACATTCGCTAGTCTTACTTGTTGACAAATAAGAGTCTATACAGTTAACAATCTTTTTTAATTACGTTTTTAAATTAGTAAACGTATCTTCAAATTCATCCAAACCGATTTACTTTAAATCTGCATTTTAAGTCTTATTTATTTGTATCAATATACAAAGAAAGAAATCAGAAAATTGAAGAATATAAATCACGAAAATACTTACTACTACGATGCCTTTGGTTCCGATGATTTCGGCCTTGTTCGTCATAGCAGCTCTCGTGTGCGCCGAGAGTGTTGCCGTTTTGCCCTCCTTGTATTTGAGCGAGCAAGATGCAGACTCATCCACACCCGCTTTACTTATGTGGCCAGTGCACACCACGTCCAAAGGTGGTTGTTTATAAACGAACTGTGCTAGCTGCAGCATGTATATTCCCAAGTCTAAAACGGCTCCGCCACCCAAGTCCTTCATCCTGAAACCGTATTATACCCCCTCTCACATCTTCGCAAGATAAAGTTTAATTTACGTATATTATTCTCAAAAGCATTAGGGTGTTTAGAAGATTGAAAATTAATATGGACCTGACAAACGCAAAGAGTTAACAAAGTTTGTTAAATGCAAATAAATATCTTACAGGTTCCTCTCAATTTCGTTAATTTCGACCCCGAACTGAATGTTGATGTGATATATGTCCCCAAGCCCGCCAGAAGATATGTGCTTATCCAAAGCGTCGTAAGCAGGAAAGAACCTCGACCACATCCCCTCGAGAAGGAACAATTTCTTTTCGCGAGCTAAATCCACAAGGGACTTAACCTGTTTGTAAGTCATGCCCAGCGGCTTCTCACACAACACATGTTTGCCATTTTCTAACATTAACTTAGTTACTTCATAGTGTTGCAAATTCAAAACACTGACGAAAACAATGTCTGGAAACAAGAAATTTATCTATGAACTTATTAAATTAAAAGATGAAAAATTCCTGAGCTATCTAACATATTTACTAATAATATTAGGAAGGCAAACCTACATATAATTTTCTCATATCTTTCCTAACATAATAAATAAATGTTCATTAATACAAGAAAGAAGGCAATGTGAGACAGACGATTCATATAAAGTTATGAAATCAACTACAAGTTTAAAGCCTAAAGTGCCAGAAATTGAATTTGTAGTGCCTAAGGTGCGTTTTATGTACAGCATATGATGAAAGGCATAGAAATGAACCATAACCAGTATCGAAAAAGTATATAATGCACAATTTACACAGGAAAAAATTAAAGCCAGTGCACACAATTTTAAATTATGTTCGTTACGGTGAATCGGTGATAAAAAATAAATAAGATACCCATATACACGTTGTTACTTATGATATACCGTAAACGGAGGTCGATGACAATTTTGTCAATAAATCCAATTTGTTTACTACTATTTAAATTAATAAAAAAATGTACACTGCTATCAATTTTTTCTTTTGGTGGTGGTTGGTGATGTTTGATGGTGATTGGTGTATCATAATAACGTACCGACATCATTATCGTGCGCCAACGCATCGTAGCTTTCATGAGAGGTGGTGATGTGGTGAAGCGTCGCTAATCTGCTAACGCGGTCGATGTCTTTGCCAGCGATTGCCACAGCCTTATGTCTGTCGTCAGGTAACGTCGCCATGGCGGTGAGGAAATCGTGAGCTATCATGCCCACGCCTGCGAGCCCCCATCTAAGCTGCGTACACATCTGCTAACAAGCCATGTACTGGTACAAAAACTAATGACCATTTAGAGAAATCAGTGGTCAAGAACAATATGCTTTTAATACTTAACACTATATTTCCTTAAATAAAGGATTTCATTGTCTTAGTTTTGTACTCATATTAACAATTATTAAATGTCTCAAATGTAATCTTATCGACATATAAAATACACAATGATTAATTGATATAAGATTGGCACAAAACTGTCTTGTTCTTTAAGACGTCCTTTTTTCATGAACAATAACCATTGATTTGTTTTAAGTTTTAAAGTAAGCCAAAGCTGTTTCCTGTACAACATGCTAGTTATTTAAAAATAAATCACTGTATGTTATCTTCAGAACGTTTGATTTCTAATGATAAGCAATAAAGGCATTAAACATATTATGATGCTTTTTATTTTAAAAAGGCATTGATTTAAAGCAGCCGTAGTATGCATTTAATTATAGCGAGTTAAAAATAATAAAAATAAATCATGAAGTTTGGAGGAAAAACTTAGTGGATATTGACTTCCAACTTTTTTAATTTAAAGTACTATATGACGTTGAGAAAATATTTGCACTTTTATGTTGTGATATGTTTAATGTGTTATCTAAACATTTGTTATGTTCGCTTATCTGTTTGATGGCAGTGAATGATGATCGTGATAATATAAACAATAAGATTAATGTCAGAAATGTAAATCATTGTTGTTTTGTTAAGCAAATATAGTTAACACAAGAAAATTATTTTATGATCAGATTAATGTATTGCACATAGAGAATGAAAGTGACTTATGTAATTCAAAATTAAATGAGAATTAACAAATTTTAGACCAGTATTTCTCAAAATGAGCTGTGCTCATTTAGAGCTGTAAGGAAATGCAAATATTTCGACAAATGATTGAAGTTAAAGTAAAATATGAGTGACAGTATATCTATTTATATTAGATATACTGTCACTTATATTTTACTTTAACTTCAATCATTGTTTGCATTTAATAGGAGTCTTTCATATTGCTTTGAATATAGTCATATGTAGAAAACATCGAAACTCTATTATGATGACCTTACGGAAAGAGCGCAAATCATGTGATTTTTTTTATACAGATAATTAGATAAATTCTTATAATTTCAATGGTATATTATTTTGGATTGGTATAAAAATTAAATTTGGAGATAAAATAAATTAGCCTACAAAATTCACTCTCTATTTCCACACAAAAGAATAACATAAAAACTTACAATTTCAGCCAGTTATAAATTATTAAGTAATTAAGGTATACTAACCTGATCGCGTTTACGGTCGGTATATGGACGAGTTGGTTGCAAACTGAGCAAATTATTGAGGTGCACTTGATAAACCAATGTAATTTGACGCCATACCTATCGTTTACACTTCATTTAAGTAAAACTACACCGGTCACGAACAAAATGTTGATGATAAATAAAGACTGGAATAATAGTTTTTATCATATAAGATAAACGAATAAAATGTCGAGCTCTACAAAGTTATCTTGTCTTTTACGCATGTAGATGGTTTGTCCTCGCGTCAATTACCTAACGAATAAACTTAGGAGTATATTAGCTAAGTGATAATTGAACTGAGTCCATGGCAGACATATTACAGATATTTATAAGTGCACATAATCGTTTTGCCTTTAAAATATCTCAGTATGTTTCCATTGAGTTTAATGGGTTAATTATAAATTGTTACTATTAGAAGTAGAATGTTTGTCTTCGTTGCGCATTTACTACTGTAATTAAAATTGATGAGTTTAGATTACAATAAAACGGGCCTCAGATATACGATTTTTTCTAACCGGGGCAGAAACTTGATATTGTTCACATCTACAATCGACCAGATTTTATACAGACACATTTTATTCTTATATGTATTTTATTTAGGGGCATTAAAACGTCCATCCTATATAGAAATAATAAGATTGCCTGCATACAGCTGGACCAGCTGATTGTACTGAGCATAACAGACCTCCTTCAAGTCTGATTGTATAGAGCATATATAAACCTTCTTCAAGTTTAGTTTATGCTCTTTTTGAAACAGTTATGGATGAAGCTATAAAAAAGGTATATAGCAAAGGCAAACGATTAGTGATTGGTGGTGATTTTAACGTTGATTTATTAAGAAACTCCAATTAAGGTACAAGTTTGTAAATCTATTTATGTCCTATAATCTTGCACATTTGTTTAAGGAACTCACTAGAATAACTGTCACTTCATCCACTTGTATTGACAACATTTTTACAGATCTGATACCACTTTCAAAACAGATAATTAAACAACTACCATCAGATCATTTTGCACAATTAGTTAGCTGTCCACATAAATGCATGTTTGTGGCTAGGAGAGACATCACAGTTGTGTCAAAAAGTATGAGTCTCTTGGAATATTTCAAAAATCAATTAGATTGTAAATTTTAAATATAAAAGTTATCCCAATGATTTGTACAAAGATTTCTTTCTTATTTAGTGTACAGAATTGAATATTATATTTGTCCCAAAAAAATAGTATTAGTAATCCTATAACTTTTATTGTGTGGGCTATACCAGGAATCTACATAAACAGAAAAAGGCTCTATGAATTATATGAGGAACGTAATTATAACACAAGTGTGGATTTCAAAGAATATTCACGAACATTCTCTAAATTATTTAAAAAAGTGTGTTGTTTAGTCAAATGTAATTATTTAAATGCAAAAATTAAAAATAGTAAAGTTATCTTTATTGTCAGCTTTAAATAAGGGTTTTTAAAGGATTTTATTCATTATCCTTTTTGCAGTTTTAAAGATCTTTATATTCAGATTCATAACCATTCGTAATTTAGGTACCTAAGAGCCTTTTTTAAGTAAGTATTTTATGAATGCTACAACAAAGCAAAAATTTCAAGGCATTCTAAAAGCCACCTTAATCGAAATATTTAAAAGTTGACAACACTAAATTCCTTTGTAACCAATCGCATTCACGAATAAACAGATTTTAGCAAAGAGTACAAAAATAAAATCACAATTTTTTTCACCTACAAATAAATAAGCAGCTTCTACTGTAATTCAAATTTCTATAATTTTGTAAGTTTTGAATACTATATAAAATGCAGTAACACTTAAAATCAAATGAGAATTGAAATTTTTCTATGATCTTTAAGTTTATTTATATTTTAATAATACTCATAATTAAAATGCTATATTATTGACTATTTTTAAAAATAAGATTTTTTTCTATAAATAGCAAATTTTTTTACATCCAATATTTATTTGGGAGTTATTTGTAAAATTTTAAATTGATTCCGTCATTTGTGAATCAATTGAAAAGTATGGCTCTAAGAAGAAATTCAAAATTTAGTGATACAAAAATTTTGAAATAGAGGCTAAATAAATGCAAACTTTAATGAATATTTTTAAATGATTTAATGATGTTTGCCATGGCAAAGTTGTGAATTATATCTCTATATTTTACCATCATTAATGCTACATTAGAATTATGTCAAACAATAGATATTTTATACTGTTTTTCTGCTTGGCTACACCACTTTTCTGCTCGGCTATACTGCAGGGCAAAAGCGAATTCAGCAGAGTTAAAGTTAAAACTGATAAAGAATATTATGAAAACTCTAGAATCTGTTTTCTTTCTAAGGTCAGGCATAGTCAGGCATTCAGATACTACCAAAGTTTTTTGGTTCTGTATTCATGCAAATTCGCAGTCTGACTTTTTAAGTCTGATTGATTTTTTAAATTGTCTTGTTCTAGTTACTATACTGCTTATCCTTATGATAAATAATAAAGATTTATAAAACAATTAATCCTCCCTGATATTCTTTATCATATAATCATTTATGAAGTAACATTATGTACCTACCCTGAATATTAACATTTCTGGTTATTCTGTAAAACCAAAGGGATACAGCAATTTTTTTAAAATCATTAGTTGTTAATAATAAATGTCTTGTTTCTTTTATAAATTGTAAGTGTAAGTATTAAAAATCCAATACTCACCAACTGACCTTCAGGCATGATTCCAGTGTTGCAGCGACAGATTACAATTACAACGGCATAATTAAAACCCGTATAATTGTTAAACAAAAAAAAAACAACCAAACACAATTAATGTTAAACCAAAGTTTTGATTTAACGCCAGAATAAATGGGATAAGACTGTTTTAAATAAATGTAGTTTTTGGTGACATTAACTTAGAAGTATTTTTACAGTCAACGAAACAATGTTTTATATCTATTTAGTGGTTGCTTATTTCTATAATTGACATATTAGTGAATTTTCTCTTTCAGAATTACAATCGAACATGTGCAATCTATGAATCTATGAGTGCATCAAACTATGAACAAATGAACAAAGTCTCGTGATATCAATCAAAATAAAAAATTTGTTTTTGAAAAAGCTTTAATCTATGGAAAATAAGGAAAAGCCATATTTGACACAAGTCATCATACTAGGGATGTATGTAACGAACCTTATCGGAAACAGATTATCAATTAATATAAAGAAAGAAAGAAAAATTTTCCCCTCAAACATAATAAATAAAATAAGAGCCAAAATAGTACTAGTAGCACGGTGGCGTAGTCGATAAGCGCTGGGGCCCGCGATCGTAGTCGTTAAGCAACTTTCGCAAGGGTTGGTCACGGGATGGGTGACCAAAATATTATTATCTCGAGCTACTTCGTGCTTCGGAAGCCACGTTAAGCCGTTGGTCCCGGTTGCATTTGCAGTCTATAATACCCTCCAATCCGCATTGGACCAGCGTGGAGGGTCATGGCCCATCCTCCTTAACCATCCATAAGGTAGGCCTGAGCCCCTGTAGTGGGGATGTAAAAAGGCTGATGATGATGATAATGATGATAAGAGCCAAAATAGAGAAAATGTTCAAACTTTCATGAATACCGATACGTCCAGTCATAGAGAAATGATTTTGGTTGCTATGTTATTGTTTTGTTTATTATCTTTGTTTTAAAATTTTCTCTGTCATTAAGGATTATATTATTTTTATTAATAAAATACTTTATACGTTTACTCCACAATCCTTTATTTGCTACATTGTATATTTCCACAAAAACAACAGGTTATGGGCCCAGGCCCTATGTAGTTTTTCAGGAAAGTGGAGTGAATAAAACGTTAGAATCATGCAGAAAGAGTCAGTCATAACAAAACTAAAAGGCCATTCCAACTATGGAACATGGTCATTCGCTATGCAAATGATCCTAGTGGAACATGATTTATGGAATTGCGTAGAGGAAGAAAATATTGTTTTGACAGCAGACAATCAGAAGCGTGATGCTAAAGCACGGGCCAAAATATGCCTGAGCGTTGAGGAGAAAATTTACCCACTAATTGCTGAAGCAAAAAATGCTAAAGAAACTTGGTTAGCATTAAAGAGAGCATATGCGGATGCAGGTTTGGTGCGTCGATTAACATTACTTAGAAAATTGTTCAGCGTGAAACTAGAGAGCTACCCTAGTATGGAAGCGTACGTTACAGATATCCAAGCGACACATCAAGCACTCGTAACGATTAAAGCTGGTTTGGATGATGAATTTCTAAGTATAATAATGTTAGCTGGTTTGACAGATTCGTATAATCCGCTAGTGATGGCTTTGGAACATTCAGGAACAAAAATTTCGTCTGAGACCGTAATCGCCGCAATACTTAAAGAAGGGCAGCGACAAAGTCAACCAACGTATAGTGGGATGAATGAAAACAAGGACGAATCGGTACTAGTGTCGAGTTCTAATGACAAAAAGAAAATACAAAAACCTATAATTTGTTATTATTGTAAAAAGAAAGGGCATTATAAGTCTCAATGTAAAAAATTGAAAAATAATATTGATGTTCAGCCGAAATCTTGTCTTGCAAATGACAACTCTGAGGAGTTTGTAACCTTTTTAACTAGTAATTATGAAAGTAATGATAGATGGGTTATAGATTCTGGTGCTACGTCCCACATGACATCAAATGAACACATTTTGAAACCAGAAAAATCTTGTGCAAAATTTATTACCTGTGCAAATAAAGACAAAATTGTTTCAAACAAACAAGGAACTGTTGATTTGAAGATTAATCACGAGGGACGTACCACAGATGTGAAAATGAGTAATGTATTGCTTATTCCTGAGTTATTAACTAATTTGATTTCAGTAAGCAAGATTGCTGAAAGTGGTAAGGTTATTATTTTTGATAAAAAGTGTTGTAAAGTTTTTAATGATACTGTTAATGTTATAGGTAAACCTCTTTTTACAGCACCACGCAAAAACGGGTTATATGTATTAGGTCCGGATAATAACAAGTTTCCGACAGTTCTTTTAGGTGATAGCAGTCGTAGTCAGGATGACTATGAGTTGTGGCACAGGAGGTTAGGTCATTTATCTTATCCTCAGATGAACAAACTAAAAGGTATGATTAAGGATATTAATTTTGGGAAGGTTGATAACAAAGTTCATTGTGTGGCCTGCAGCCAGGGAAAGCAGTGTGCAAAGAAATTTCCACATCGAAAGAAATGTAAGCGAGCAAACGATTTGCTTGAACTAGTACATAGTGATGTTGCCGGTCCAATTGAAACAGAGTCATGGGGAGGTGCAAAATATTTTCTGATCTTTGTTGACGACTACAGTAGAAAAGTTTTCTGTTATATGTTGACATCGAAGAAAGAAGTATTCAAATGTTTTCGTGATTTTAAAGCTTTTGTGGAAAATCAAACTTCAAAGAAAATTAAAAAATTTAGATCTGATAATGGTACAGAGTATACCAATAAGGAATTTCAATCTTTTTTAAAGAAATATGGAATTCAGCATCAGACATCTGTTCCACATACTCCAGCTCAAAACGGAGTAGCTGAGAGGACTATTAGGACGATCACAGAGAAAGCACGTTGTATGCTTCATGACAGTGGTCTAAATAAAAAGTTCTGGGGTGAAGCTGTCAACACAGCCGTTTATTTGAAAAATCGATCCCCAACAATGGCTTTAAAAGACAAGGTTCCTGAAGAGGTGTGGTTAGGTCAACAAGTAGATTTATCGTATCTGAAAGTTTTTGGATCTATTGCACAAGTCCTAGTGAAGGATGGCAGTAGAAAGAAGTTTGATGCCAAGACTCGCGAATTAATTTTTACGGGATACAGTGAAGCACAGAAAGCCTACAGATTTATTGATTTAAATAATCCAAAAAGGATTATCATCGGTCGAGATGCAGTCTTTAATGAAAAGTTACAAAATCCCTCGGTCAGTGATCTCAAACCTGAGGAAGTTATCAAGCAGCCTACATCTGATAAATGTACAAAAGAAGTTTCTCAAGCCGAGAAAGAAGTTGCCCAAGGAGGACTTTATTGGGATTATCGTGAAGAGGACAGAGTGTCTTCTGCTACCAACGTCTGTGATGATGAAGTCGGAGAGGTAATAAGATCAGAAACAGAAAGTCAAGGCGTAAGTAATATACGGTCAGATACTTTTGAAGCTCAAGACGAAATGAGTAGTCAACAAGATTCTGAAATAGAAGAAACTAGTGAAGTTTCGCCAAATAGAAGATATCCCTTACGAATACGTACTCCAAAGAGATATGATGATATGGAATACAATTTTCTAGTCTCAACTAATGGAGATCCTGTTTCTGTAAAGGATGCAATGAAGCGCTCAGATAAGACGCTGTGGAGGAAAGCAATGGAAGAAGAATATAATTCCCTTATAGAGAATGGCACTTGGAATTTAGTTGACCGTCCTTGTGGGACTAATGTGGTTAAATGTAAGTGGTTATTTAAACTCAAAATAGGAGCGGATGGTGTAGTTCAGCGACATAAGGCGAGATTAGTTGCCAAGGGTTATTCCCAAAAATGGGGAGAAGATTATTTCGAAACCTTTGCACCAGTAGTCAAGCTTTCGTCAATCAGGATGTTGTTTGCTTTATCTGTTGAGAAAGACCTCAAGGTACATCATATTGATGTTACTACAGCCTTCTTAAATGGTGACCTCGAGGAAGATCTTTACATGGAGCAACCAGAAACCTTTGTAAAGAAGGGAAATGAGCAAAAGGTATGTAAGCTCAAGAAAGCCATATATGGATTGAAACAAGCAGCTCGATGCTGGAATGTCAAAGTAGATGCTCACATTGTTAAGTTCGGCTTCAAGAGGTCAAATTATGATTCTTGTGTATATATTAAAAGAAGTAAGAATAATTTTACAGCTATTGCTCTGTACGTAGACGATTTTTATATTTTTGGCAGTTCACAACAAGTTGTTGATCAAGTTAAGGATCACATAAGATTAGGTTTCAAGATTAAGGATTTGGGTGAGGCTAAAGAATGTCTGGGTATGCAAATCACGAAATCAGAAAACTTGAAAGAAATTCATTTGAATCAGACTAATTTTGCTAAAAAGATATTAGAACGATTTGGTATGGAAGATTGCAAACCTGTTGCGACACCATTGGCAATGAATTTGAAGTTAGAAAAGGGTGACATAAATCATGATCCCAGCTATCAAGAAATCATTGGGTCCTTGATGTATCTTGCTTTGGGTACAAGACCAGATATTGCTTTTGTTGTAAGTTATCTCAGTCAATTCAACAACTTCTGGAACACAACTCATATGTCAGCATTAAAACGTGTTTTACGGTACGTCAAAGGCACAATGAATAATGTTTTAATATATAAGAAAACTGGAAAACCGTTATGTGCTTTTTGTGATGCAGATTGGGGTAAAAATGAAGATGGTCATTCGTTTACGGGATATATGCTTGTTTTAGGTGGCGCTGTAATAGCATGGCAGGCACGTAAACAGCGATGCGTTGCATTAAGCTCAGCAGAAGCTGAGTATATCGCTGCTTGCGAGGCTGCTAAACATATTATATCTGTGAAAGGTTTATATGAAGAATTAACTGGTGTTAAAGTGTCAGTAGAATTGTTTAGTGATAGTCAAAGTGCTGCAAAATTGATTTATTCTAATGCTGTAGGTAGAAGATCGAAACACATTAACATCAAATACCATTTTGTGAGAGAACTAGCGGAATCTAAAGAGATTTTCATCACTTATTTGGAAACTAATTCCATGCCAGCTGATGCTCTCACAAAAGGTCTGCCAAGACCAAAGTTTGAGTACTGTTTAAGACGTATGGGTATTCAGGGGGCGTGTTAAAAATAAAGGTTGAATACCGATACGTCCAGTCATAGAGAAATGATTTTGGTTGCTATGTTATTGTTTTGTTTATTATTATTTTTTTTAAATTTTCTCTGTCATTAAGGATTATATTATTTTTATTAATAAAATACTTTATACGTTTACTCCACAATCCTTTATTTGCTACATTGTTTATTTCCACAAAAACAACATGGTTCTACTTGTTACTCGTTTAGAGATAAATAAATTTAATTTGCTGTCGCTAACAAGAAACTATCTATAAATATCTGTGAGTGGCGTGACTAAAAATCTATTTAAATAAAATAAAGAGAAAAAATATCTGAAGGTTGTCGACAATGAGAAAGTATTATATTATAAGAAAAAAAAGAAAGCACTAAAAAGCACCTCACTAGATGGCGACTCTACCAAATGTTGATTTTTGCAGGAAACGAATGGAATAAAGATAGTAATTTTCGTTCCTTTTCACTAACATAAAAAAAGTGAAACTTGCAAACTTCGAAACTAAGATATCATTACAAATAAGAAAAAGAACAAATAGAATGTGAGTTGTTTATTGAGTTATGAAAATTAATTTACTTTTATACATAAAAGAATACCGGAAATGTTGTCATGGTGAAATCAAGGAAGTACCATGGCGGAATCTAGTTTGATTTCGGGAACTAATGTTTTTTTTAAATACTTCCTCGTTGGAAATTTCAACTTAAGCAGTCACATTTAGTTAGTTTTTGCTTCAATGTAACAATTTGATCAGTTACAACTGCTCGTTACATAATTTATTGAAAAAGTTTTGAATCGTAAAGAGATAGCCGTTTTCTTTCCTGTTTTCTTTAATATCAAAATCTATATAGAAATATTGATCAGTGATGGTGACACACGGCTATGGACGTCGTCTTTCAACTCTTTCCTTTGACATTTGTCAAGAGCTTGTAAAGATATTTGCGTGTATCACTTACTTAATTAATTAGTTCCAATTACAGTCAAATTAACGATGTCGTTCATTCAACATCTTACAAAAAACGTTGCGATGACAATCGCTTTCACATGTTAAATATTTGTAGCGTGAACTTAGTCTTAAAATATCTGATTAGGAAGTACATATTAAAAAAACTGCGCCACTGCGCTTATCCGCTTAAATCAAATTTGATTTCAACTGATTGAAATAAAAAAAAAAAAATTAAAAAAACAGTTTTATTTTTCAGTTTCAGTCCTAAATTAATTAATAAAGTTTTACATTTCCTTAACACATATATTTTCGCTAATATCTACTAACTATTTATCATTAAAAATTCGTCAATATTATAATAGCATTTGTCAATGAGGTATGTTTTAAATGTTCAGTAAATGGTTTTAGGTGTTTTATTTGCTTTATTAGGAAAATTTCTTTAAAGGGTGAAGCAGGTGTTAACTCATTTTTTTCAGTCAGTTTTCAATTGAAAACTGACTTCCATACAAACTTTCAACCCTTATTTCACTTCTTTGAGGGTTGATTTTCCAATAATCCTCTCTTAGTAAGTATACATTAAACAAAATAACTACTGACCAAAGATCATGGGTCCAATTTTAAAAGTTTATATTTGGTGGTGAGGAATAGAAAATTAATATTGATTACAATCTTATTTAAAATATTTCATTTTTAATTCAATATTAATAGTTACATTATTGATATAGTTCTTTATTTATTAAACTTAATTTCTTAAAACAATATATTTTTGATGACCTCTGATCGGTATTTATCGAGCAAATGAGATTTATTCCTAAAATGCCTGTATTTCTTTCCTTAACGGCCCGACGGGCGACAATACTTCGCCCATCTCTATTGGGGTAATATTGAATAATGAGGAAGTATTAAAAAAAAACGAAAGCACAAAAAAAGCTCCTCCACTAGATGGCGACTTTAGCAAAAGTAGATTTTTGCAGGAAACGAATGGACCAAAGCCAGTCATTTCCGTTTCTTTTAACTAACATATGAAAAAATTAAAATTTGAAAGTTCGAAACTTAGATACCAATACAAATACGAAAAAATACAAATAGAATATGAGTTGTTTATTGAGTTTTGAAAACTAATTTACTTTTAAACATTTAAAAAACCGGAAGGGTTGTCATTGAGAAATCAAGAACGTACCGTAACGACATCTAGTTTGATTTCGGGAACTAATGTTTTTTTTTAAATAAGTATTTAAAAATGCATGAGCATGCCTCATTACATGAAGGAAACTGTTAACTAATAATAATAATCTATATTAAGATTGCTGTAGTTTTTCAAGTTAAATGAGGAAAAATTAAAGAAAAATTCTTTATATACAATAATAGATAAAGATTAATTTATGATCTGTTCGTATCGAGATCAATCTACTGATAAAAATCGTTTCAAATAATCAAAGAAAGAGGTCAATAAGGTCGTTTCTCGATTAAATCCAATAGAGATCGGTATATTCGGAATCCCTAGAGATTTGTTTGTCACTGTCATTGTCATCGAGTTAAACTTTTGTTTTTAGTATAAATTGATGATAAATAATGTAAACTAACATTGAAAGTGCTGCTTATTTAAGATTATAAACATGGCGTTAGCTTTAAGAAGAACATATTTAAAAGTCAGAGACCATTTAGTGTTATCAAAAACGAAAATACCACCTCGTAACTACGCGTTGTCCTTGGATTTTCGTGCCTACAGCGAGGAAAAAAATAATAACCCTGATTTTAGCAATAGTACGATTTTGGTTGAGAATGGATTTAATGTGCAAGAGCTTCCAGTCGTAATACGAAAATTGAAGGACCTATCAGATGTCGACGAAGTCACTGCAAATAAAACTTCCTCTACGACTTCTTCCAACTACGGCTTAATACAAGCTGAATTCAGAGAATGTGTCGATTTGAGAGATGTCTTTTCTTTGCTATCAAAATGTACTAAAATAACACCTCATATTGCATTAGGTGCCATGGAAAGGATTTACGATATAGAAAAAGGTCCCAATACCCTGATTGATGTTAATGGTAATCACATTAATATGGCAAAAGGTGCTATTTTGGACAAGCTCTTAAAAGTTGTAGCGAAGACTGAAGATACACAGACTATTTTATATGTACTAAAGTCCATATCTTCATTCATGGAGCCTTTTAAATATAAGTTTTGTGATGAATTATTATTTAGAACAATAGATAATAAGATGACTATTGAACAAATTTGTATGTTTACTAATTTTCTTATTGAAAATAAGTCTAATCCAAAATATGCCGACACTATTGACAAATTATGGGTAGGTTTTGTTTCTAAGGAATGTGATATCAATGAATATAACATTGCTACTATATTTAGTTTATTACCAGGATTGAAAGTAAGTAAAAGAATTGTTTTAACACTATTGGAACAGAAGTTATCTGATTTGTGGTATAAAATTAAAGTGCCAGTTATGAAACAGATTTTAAATAGTTTTGTTGA
Organism: Diatraea saccharalis; assembly: GCA_918026875.4. NCBI lineage: Eukaryota > Metazoa > Arthropoda > Insecta > Lepidoptera > Crambidae > Diatraea > Diatraea saccharalis. Next base: position 5,460,088 of record OU893340.1, on the reverse strand, counting down.
TGAGAAGTATTTATCATTTCAGTCATTTGCCATTATTGGGAGGTGGCTTCATACTAATATCCATGTGCTAGACGATGACTCTTTATTAGACATAGTATCAAAAATAACTAGGCTTAAATACACAGATGATCAAATAGAAAAGGCACTTGAGAAATATATGAAATTAAAAGGTGACAAAATTGAGTCACATGTTCTCATTGTTGGTATATTGAATCATTGTATGCAGTTTCAGATACGTAACAAACATATCTTGAAATCTTGTAGTGAATATTTTCAAAATAACATTCATAATATTCCACCCAGTTTTATGAAGTCACACATATATCCTTATGGTTTCTTATATTTTACACCAGACAATGGTAAATTCTGGGATTCAATTGAAGTAGCTTTGCTAAATAATTTTTTGAAAATAAATGTTGATGACCTGTCTCTGATAATGTTGTCATATATTTACGTGGGAAAATATCCCTTGAGACTTGCCAGTAAGGTTTTCAGTCCATTGTATTTAGTCAAAGTAAACAACAATAATAATCCTGAGGCTTTCAGAAATTTAACTTTGTTAGACACTGCATTGTCACTGGAGTGTCCAAACGATTATGCTGGGCCTTTCATACCAAAAGATCAGTGGCCAAAACCAGTGGGCCAAGATGACAGGATAAAAAACATTGTGACCAAAGTTTATACTAGTCTTGAGGATGTAGCTGGAGGTGCTGATAAATTATCAAGAGATGTAATGGTACCTAATTTCTCTCATAAAACTTACTTAATTGATGTAATGTTTCATCCTCGTGGGCTTGATGTTAAAACACTCAATTGGAAAACAATGTCTTCTAGAAATGTGAATGTAGCAATGCTTGTACATTTGCCTGACCATTATTGTTCAGATAATACACAGTTAATAGGACCACAAGTCATGAAGAAAAAGCATTTGAGACTGTTAGGATTTAAAGTTGTAAGTGTGAAATATTCAATTATTAGTAAATTTTATACATCTTTTAATATGAAAGGTTTGAGGCAGTACCTTATTGATAATATTAAAAGTGCTGAAGAGTGTCTTTAACATAGATAGGAGCTATATTTTTATATGACTTTATCATTAATATGTAATCAAATTATGTTAGTAAGTAATGAAATGTAATAATTGTACAGGTTGTATTGTTATGTTTACAAATACTAATGTTTATGACACATTAAGGAACTAGGATTTTATAAATAAAAGAAAGTGTTAATTTTCATCATTAATTTATTTTATTATACTCATAACATCTTTTTCTCTTAGATTTACTCACTGGCTAATTCACTAGATTTATTATTTTGAATATTTTAATAATTTCTTAAACAACTTTTACTTTCGAAATATTTTTCTATTAAAAACTCGTTCCAGAATAAAAGATTTATGAAAAAAGGGTAATCAACACCACTTCGCGTCGAGTGCGTCACGGGCTGTTAGCCTGTTAATATTGATTAAGTACCCATAGGTATTTTGGTAGATAAAGTTTTTGATACTATAATAAGACTGTAAATTACAGACAACATTTTCATAATTTTATATAATGATAGGTTATAATACGAGGCGTAAAACTTTTTTTTATTAAGTTAATATCTCATAGGATGTTTCAAAAGCTAATTTATTTACGTGGACAAAGATGCATCTAAACGTCAATGAAATCACAGATAGAATAATGGCTTCAAACGTTAATCGACGTAGTTTTCATTGATTAATGATTACACATAGCCAGGATTGACTACATAATATTATAGCCATAATTGTGTATCACAGTAACTCTAGCCTGAATTATATAAATCGTAAAGAATGTGTTATGCTGACTCACAGCCTATAATCTAATTGTAAAAACATCAATTAAGTTTACTCGTGCCAAAAGTTACGAACAATCGTCGTCATCAACGTGTTACGGAAAACTGAATTAGGTACAGTATGCCTCATATTTTACGGGAAATTTAATATAACCATGTAGAGCTACAAAATAATCTATGAATTATAAGCTCTGTTAGCAGAAACAGCATTGTTATCCTCAGTAAGTACCTATAGCTTAAATTTTGTAATATGATACGTATTACATCTTCGTCAGCGGTTCCCAAGCAATCTATTAAGAAAAATATACTTCCTATCTATAAGCGAGAGAAGTAATTACTTGAGAAGATGTTATATCATAGTTCAAGTAAATATATTTATCAAATAAGAGTTGTTAATAGTAAGATTATTATTATTATTAGCTATTTAAAGGTCATATTTCATTCCCATTCTCGTCTATTAGTTAAAAATTATTTGCTTAAATTATTTCATTTTCTCAAATAATTACTTTTCGACTATAGATAGGAGTGTTAGAATTATGCAAAGATTGATATTTGTCTTGAATATAATACAGATAATGATACTTAAATAAATGATAGCATTTTACCAAATTCGCTACTGAATGATTGACTGATAAGACATTGCTAAAATATTTATAGGTTGATACATTGACGGCACAAAACACTTGATTGTACTGGGGGCCAATTCAGCTAAAATAGAACTGGAATGGTATCGTTATAGAATAGGAAAACCATTAAAAAACGTAGTTTCGTTTTTCGATTCGATTTAATCAAAATTTATTTAGTAGAATTGGCCCCCTGGTCTCACATACTTGCAGAAAGTTTTGTGACTTTATTAACTTTTTAACTATTTGGAATGAATATTTATACGATGATCTACGGTCGGTTTCTGAATTGAGAAAATAAAAAAAATCTCAACTGATTATTCTCATTAATTTGTTTACGTTTCACGTGGCACAAAACCCTAGTTTCTTAAAACTGCTATCAACTGTTCATTTAAAAAAATAAAATCGCAAACGAAACCTGTTTAAGTGACGTTTAAGATGATTTAAGTACGGTTGGAAACGTGCTTATATCTTTAAATTCTCTATTCGGAAACCGGGTGTATGTATATTACCTATAAGTTAATCGATAACTTTGATGACGACAGTTATTACATTTTTGGGTATAAGGCTCTATTTTATAAAATACACTGATTAGGTGTAACTAATGTTGCCGTAAACGTTCTTACAAAAAACTGCATCTTGAAATAAGAAAAAAATATATAAATTGAACTATCATTTGATTAAATAATATATCCTGTTAGTTAGGATAAGCAGCTGCAATTGCTTGCCAAACAGCCTTCAGCGTGCGCACTTCACCAATTGCTGCCTTTTGCAGCATCAAAACGCTAGACTGCATGAATAGCTATTAATGTATGTTGTGCAACCCTGACTTGATTTTCTTCGTACAAAACGCGAAAGCGGCCTAATAAGTCTTATGAAGGTTCAGTGTCTAACAAAGTCGTGCACGATTTACAAATTAGAACCTTACACCCATAATTTTATGGACTCCGAATAAGACTTAACATACGAATGATTTCACGAACGAATTTATATCTATCTGAAACAGGTAACTATGTACTTATGTGCATTTGTTTGATTTACAACTATGTTACTTTATTAGTTATCGTGACTTTCTCTAACACACAATGTAAGTTCGAACGCTATAGTTACACACAATATCTATAGCTCATTGAGATATATTTTTAAGATTAAAATTAGTATTGCCACGGCATCATTACACAATCTAAATAGATTTACAATGAGCTTTGGCACATTTTCAAAATGTTATCCTGCTAATTACGGCTTGGAAGTTGCACTACAGGCTAACAACAACTTGACAAAAGAACATAACGTTATTATAAGTAATTAAAATAATTTCGATGTGCTAGGGACAATTTGTCAAAAAAACAAAAAATATATTAAGTTATCGCTCACAGGGTATTCATAGTGTAAACCAAATACTTATGCATAAGTATGTTGTTAGACTGTAGGTGAGTAAGATAAGATCAGCAAATTACATTTCAATTTTTTTATAATAATATTTGTGAAATACAGAATAATATACATATTTCTCGTTTTACCTAAATTCCCGGTTGATCTACGGGCCTTTATGGATAAATTATGTAAGTGAATATACCTGTACCCATTCACAAATATTTATTTTTAATATCCAATACTACTAATAGACTTTTTAGAGTAAGTTTCGATCTAGTTTAGAATATTTGTAAATATTATTCATTCGAGTTGTATATATAATTAATTTAAAATAAATTTATTCGTCTTTTACCTATTAATAGGCATAAATATGTAGTTTATAAAATGTCTATGTGAAAAGGAAGATATGTGTCCACTATTTCAATAATATATCACTGAGTGACAAAAGAACATTTATAAACATAAGACAGCCATTTTCATGTTAAATAAAATTATTTTTATACTTAATTTCATTAAGTGATAATATTTTTTTGTTATTCTTTAGACAACATAATAATATTATTTAGACACCATTTGTTCTGAAGATGAAGATTAACTGGTAGTTTCGAGTCTATGAAATTCACTAATAACTATTTATTATCTAAAACCACAACTAACTATTCACTTTTTAAACTAGGTAGTTTTGTGAAAGCAGACCATAGAGATTTGTTTTGAATGATTTATAATTGTAATTTATTTGTCGCTTTTAGTTCGAAAGGCGTATAAACTTCATTGACAAAGTTTCGTAAGTGTATTTAATTTACTAAAAGAATGAAAAACTCTGCTATTAATAAAAAAAAATCGAGATATCATTTTAGTCAAAATGAAAAATTCTATGGTCTATGACTACCTAACATCATTAGTGGTATCATGCACTAGATTTCTGTTATAGCGATTTATTTATATATCTACCTAAATATTGTGATCTAATCATCAGTTTAATTTCAAATAATGAATGAAATTAATTTCGCTTATGAACTAAGATTTATTACAACACCGATTTCTATTTGGCAGTTAACTAACAATGTTTTTAGAAATACAATATTCAAAAGATTTTGTTATCGGCAGTAAATCAGCGCAGTTATTTCAAAATTGTTCTCACTTTGCCAAAGCTGCCCTAAGATTTCACCGTTTGTAGTGTACCGTGGTGCATGACATCGAAATAAAAAATTGACAAGTTCATGTACTATCGTGCGTTCCACGATTGTAATACTTATAAATACTATTAATTTAGTTTTGATACTTATATATTACTATACTACATTGCCTTTGGTGTCATATATTATTGAAGTAAATTATCTCTTGGAGTGAATGTAGAAAGTGTTTCAGTATTAGATATATTCAGATATATCTGAACTGTTTCATAGTTTATTCTACTCTACAGACGTATTTTTAAATACCATAAAGTAGAACACTGTAGGTATGACGTAAACGATATATCGAAAAGTATGCTAGAGATCTTTAGTGTTCGAAAGTCTCTGTTGCCGATTTCAGATAACGATCACAGATAAAACTTAATTAACTCATATCCAGTTTAGATATACCACATATGCGTGGTCCGATTGAAAAATAATATTTGATGCCCCTTCCACTGTCACTACCAGGTGTTTTAAATTTGCCGTGCTGGGCAATTGTCTAGCTTTCTCTCCCCACCTACATCAGGCACGGCATAGGTATATGTATTCAAATTAAATAGTCAATATGACATGAATACACTTAAGTTAGAGTTTTAATAGTAACTTTAACATGGCGAAACATGCATATGTAATATAGATCAAGTACTTTTAATTCACTCAATTAACATGTGATATTTGATTTGACAAGACTGTAACCGTTCAGCCGAAGGTTAGTTTATCTTGTATTTTATTATATAAAAAATGGTGTATGGCGCAGTGATGGTGTTTCAATATTATCATTATTCGACATGTTTCCCCCTTTTTCAAGATACCATATCACGCTTTTAGGGACTTACGTATGATATACAGTGGTATTGTACAGTTAATTATATTGAAATACCATTATTACGTTCACATTAGCATATATGAGGTCCAGCTGTGTTATTTTGCTTAAAAACAGCCCCGAACTGTACGTCAAGCCCAACATAGACAGCATAGAGCTTGAATAAAACCTTTATTATCTTTTGAAATAGATTTTTATGACAGTTTGTGGTTGTTTTTATACAGAATAGCACTTCATTTGTCCTGTATCTTTTGTTACACAACATTCATAAAGTTAGTACGATATAATCTACTTACGCGAGTGTGCGTCACAAGTTTATATTTATTATTTATAAGTGTAAATGAACAGGAAAACTTTAAAAAGGCTAATGAGTAATGGAATGCGTATTTTATATAAATACTTTCAAATTAAGATAATTTGTTCGATTTCATATTGCTTTTTGTTGACTCAATAATGATATTGAGATCTATATCTATATGATAGATTTAATTGTAACTAATTTTTGGTTCTCGTAGAATCTCACTTTCTTAATGTTTGTGACCGACATATTTAAAGGGTTTAGTTTTATCAAAAAAAAACTACTCATCGTAAAACCTTGAGAATTATAACGTACGAGCGGTTCCAATTATGCATTTAGATGAATGCAAATGCATTAGTTTCTAATAAAATCATTACAATTTCAAGGCAACTGTAGTCAAATATGACTAGATTTAATGATTGCTTTACGTTTTTAGGTATCACGAAATATATTAAAATCGGTCAGAAAAATGAATAGCAATTAAATCTTCAGTCCCACGGCAAGTTTTAAGTTGAGCAGATGTAAAAATCTTAAAACAGAATAATTATTTACAAAATACATTTTTTTATATAGATAAAAATTTCCATGCTTTAAATTTTAGTCAATGTATATGCTTACAAAGTATCTACGATTCTTTAAAACATCGATAGAAAAAAGAAGTTATTAACAAAAAACCAAATATAAAAAACCCTCTTCGAGAGAGGGACTACAACCAAAATTTAACGATATGGCATCAATCGAGAGACCACTTGGATAATATTATCTAAATTATCTATTCTAAATTAACGAAACGAACTTATAACTAACCGACAGTTAAGGCTCTTTGTTAGATTCACACACACTTATCCATATATATACCTATACAACAGTGAATAAATTCCAAAACAACATCACTCTAAACAGCAAATTCAACAAAACATTAGAACTAAGCTAACATTTACGAGTCAAACGAATGTCCAATATATTTTAAGAAAGTATATCATCAGTTTGTGAATTTAATCAGAACATAACGTTCGTCTCGGCAGTCTTTCGAGAGCGATTATGATACTAATATTAGAAGAACGATTAACGAGATGCGAACTCGACAAGTCAAAGTAGAGCACTAAACGGTAAATGATCACAAGTGAGCAGAGCGTTCACGAATATATGGTGATCACCTCGCGCCCGCCGCCGCGCACCATCAGCACCTTCTCCAGGCCCTCTGTCAGCACCTCTAGGAACTCCATGTCTGAAAACATACCGTTATTTTTTTAGACTTGAGAAACATAACCTAGTAGATTTATAATTTAGATTTCTGCCACGTGCAAATAAGAATCCAATTGACAAGTGTTCCAAGGTGGCATCTGATGCGCTTGTCTGAAACGTGTCTAAGCGATAACGATATGGTAAAAAGCGACGGAGATATTGAGAGTGTCACACTGTGCCCCACCTTACCCTATATATTTATTTGTATATTGAGTAGGGCGAAATAATATGAAAAGATTTTAGGACGTCTAAAACTAAAATGACGAGGAAAAGCAAAATCATAATATTATCATGATACATACAGTCAAAATACTTTAAGTATGTTAAGACTCTCTATTAATTGTTATCTGTTTGTGAACGATTCATAAATAAATGAAAATACATAAAATTAATCACAAAAATATTAAGATGAAACTTATTATCTATTCATTTAATCTTTTATAACATATAGTATCGGTATGGTGTTGTTATTGGTCATATTCTATATAGAAGATATTTAATTATTATTTTATATATTTAACACGATTAAAAATATAAAATAAAGTGAAAATATTATTTGTCTCCCCGTATTACCAGCATCTACTGTCTATATACATTTAATACATTTCAACTTTTCAAGTGCTTCAAATAGGCTCGTGTCCTACAAGTGAAAATACAGGTTTCTGTTATATTACATTTATTTACCTTTTGGGTACGGAACCCCTTATAAAATGTCTTATGGTAGTCATAGAAGAGAAATATACTTAAAAGTAGTAAACAATACAAATTCAACTTACAGTTGGATTCCCTTTCGAATTTGGTATCTCGTGGCGGGCCTGGCAGGTTCAGTATGACCAGTTGTGCGTCATGGGACCGCGTCACTATCACCTCATTCAGCTTCACTGCGGTGTGCATCCGTCTCACTGTGCCTTCATCACTGAATAAACGTTTATAAAGATAAGTTTTTGAAAATCGAATCGTGTATAATCCCCGCAAATTGCTAAATGCGCCCGGCCGCCATTTTGATTTAATTTCGTTCAAAAATCAGTACCGTTAACAAATAAACACTGATTGACGAGTATACTTATTAAATTGGGTTATTTTGAGATCACAAATAATTTTTGTTGTTTTAGGTGATTTTGATTGTTAATAAGTTTTGTTGTTACTTGATATGGTTGACTAAAATAGCAGCTGCTATTATGATTTTCACAATAAGTAAACATAATATCAATAATAATAAATATATCTAATGTCTCTCATTTCAGTATTACTTTTGGTTATGTTTAAAAAAATGTCCTTTCCGTTTGTTATTGCTTTATTACATTTATTTTTACATTTTTTTTTACATTTATTTTTTTTCCATATAACTCAATATTTACATATTAATTAATTATTTTATAAAAATATTAATTGACAAACAAAGTTTTTAAATTGTTATCACAATATTTTGGGGATTATTCATAAATATTTCAATAATTAATAAATAATGCATCTCTTGCCTTTTTTGCTATCTATACTTTCTATTTGAATATGACGTCACACGATTGACATTTGAAAAAGAAGAATTAATATTTATTGATCTTATAATTATAAATAAGAACGTACCTACATTCAAGGAACACAATAGTAAGATATACAGAGGACGAAAAACAATTGGATAATACATGTTCACATAAAAAAGGACTCTAGTTCAGCTGGTGTTGGCGTGACAGCGAATTAGCAATTTACGGGACTTATACCCCCAAGGGCACCGCACAGAGGCACGTTCGCAAAATTCGTCACCCTAGGCCATGTAGTATTAGCTGCCCAATTTTTGCTCTCATTATTGAAGTGAAGAATAGAGTTGACTACCATAACAGGAGTTTTTCAAGTAAAAAGAAGTAAAGACCCAATCATTCGGCTTTTGTTTTATATACAAGCAACTTTGTTTTATACTATGAGTAGATATTTATAGTTTTATTGGAATTTATTAGAATGGTACTTACGGTGTTATATCCGTCATGTTGGGCTTGGGTTTGAGCGCATCACCGTTGGGGTTGTTTTCTTTGGACTTGTCGGCGTCAGGTGGCGGCGAGGTAGCTCCCTCACACTGCGATGCATCGGGCGAGTCCCACATTGAATCGATTATGTGCAACAGGCTACTTCGGAAGTCGTCCTACGTCATCGCAATCAAGTCCCGTTCCATGTTTCCAATAATCGTGTACCGATAGTTGCACATGATCGATTCAAGACGAATAAAACACGGGATGTCATATACTGTATCAATTGAACAGTCACTCAACTACGGACATTCAAACATCCAATATCTTAGCTAGTGGTAGGTACGGACTAAAGTGAACAAATCAATGTGAATGAACTCGTTGCAAACATATGACCACCGTGTAGATTCGCTAGGACTCATTCGTGATATAAAGATAATGTTGAATAAAGAAATAGAAATAATATCTTTAGTAATAATAATGGTTAGCGGTGCATTTAGTGAGATTGACAGCGAATCGTTCTTAAAGAGGTTCGAATGAGAAATTTATGATAATATGAAATGTTGATTTAATTGATACCAAAATAAGATCGATCCGCTTGTAATCAGAATTCAAGAAGCTTATGATTATCTAATGAGAACATAACATTTCCATTTGAAAGTAACATAAAATGTAAAACAAAGGATGGTTTGAAAGCAACCTATTTATATTTACACGATCATAAATTAATTTACGAGCAGAGACATGGATGTTTTAATCTCGTTAGAAACAATAATCGTAGCTCCCATAGTAACACAATTAAGGCATGGCTTTGTAGAACCTTGAAAATATATTCGAAAGAATTCTTTTAGTATTTTATGGTTTCAAACTATTTGTAATTATTTTAAATATTACATAAATGCTAATCTGGTGTTGAGATATTTATTTTGAATTATTTTCGCATCAAACTATCAAGGTCAAATACAGTTCTTTATTTGTAAATTTCTAATATTTCATTGTGATATGAAGATATAATTTACAATTCGTACTTTCGGATATTAATTTACAACTGAAAAGAACTGAATTCAAAAATATTACTTAGATATCTAGCCTTTTTAGGAAAGACGTGTGTAATATGTTTTAGAATTAATCTTTCAAATCGACATAGTGATCTTAAGTATGATATTAAGCATCCAATAAAATCGTAGTTTTATTCGCTTAATGTAAATATGTTAATTAAAAATACTTCTTTAAATTACCTGCCATGTTTCGTCACGAGTGATTAATGTATTTGGATCTCTTTGATTAAATTTTCTTCAGAGAGAATAGCTTTTTTAGTAATAGAAAGCGAAATACGTAATAATTGATTTTAATAACAAAGCAAATCTTAATTACCATGTGTATGTATAAATTGCGAAACAGATTACACACGTTGGAAACACAAAACAAACCACCAAAACACATGTCTAGACCACGCAACAGATAAAAAAAGTGGGTATTTTCTATTAGAATAGTAGACATGACAAAAAAACAATATTAGATTAGGTACTCAATGTGTTGCACGACATCTCTAAGACCAAGCACCAGAACTTTGATTCTAGTTCTCATTTTTTCTTTTTTCAATTGTATGTTTCCAAATCACCAAAATAAATAATATATCTACTCTTAAATTAAAGATATTGTTTGTGTGCAAAAGCATGTCACATTTATACCGTCATTTGCTGTTATAAATTTGTCGCCAAGAGACTGTGGCCTCGGATCATGACACTAAAATCTGCCTTGTCTTTTCCTACTTGACTTGCTGGTGGCTTGGTATTACGCCTATGTACTTTTATAAATTCTTTTTAACTATTCCATGGTTTAGATCATTTTTTATGTCTGAAATAAGATTAGTTTCAGTATGATTCGGTGTTCACCTTGTCATCTTTGTCCTTCTCCTCGTTATCGGTGAGAGGCGGGGAAGGAGCATCCTCTCCTTCTGCTGTACCGGGTTCTGCAAAGCGAACCTTGCTCGCCGTCTTAACATCCGCATGGTGGTGATCAACGATTGCTTGTACCTGTAGTAATACACATGTAAACTGCTTCTTCTTGTGATGTTCCATGTTTGAAACAAATTTCAGAGTAATCTAAAACATTGATAGCGGCTTACAGATGATAATTTAAAGGAAGAATGTACAATTAAAATATATATAAGGCAGGGCGAAAAATATTTAAGAAATAAAGATAAATATAAACGTTCAAATATCGATTAGGTTTCAGTAATGAACTATATAAATACTCATTGTGTTACATTTGATTGGTTCACGTCCCAACCACTGGATCTAACTCCATAAGCCACAGATTATCTTAACTGACCACAATACCATATTAAGAATGGTGACGGAAGAAATTGTCAAGAAAAAGCATTGGGAACTAGGTTTAGAAGTAGGTATTTTATTTATTTGAATTAGTTCGAAATGATAAAATTAATAAAATAAAATTTTAAACAAGTTTTTTTGCGAGAGTAAACAGTTTGGTGACGCGATAGTGGTCTTCATGTGGCAGTCGAGAACCAATTAAAAGTACTTAAATCTTGAAAACAGTTATAAAAAGAGTGCACATTCAACAATAAGTGATTTGAGATCGCATGAATATACAGAATATTACACTAATGATGATGATCATGATAATATTAAGGCTTTCGGATTAAATAAATTCGATGTTGTTGGAATGCTTACAATGTGACAGACAAAAAAACATTGAAAGCAAATAGCCTTTAGTGCTTTCAGTGACAGATAAGTGTGGCGTAACATGATTATATAGTATTCTAAACAAGTAAAGATAGCAGACGACATCTATCTAGGGCTGTAATTATGTCAAACAATTGGATTGAGGAGTTAATTGTATGGTATTAATTCACTAGTGACAATTTAGGTTAGCCGTCTTTGGCCCTGTAAATTGCTACTAGTTTTTTGTATATAATACATTTATTAGTTGAATTACAGTCCTAATACTATTTAAAAAAACATTGAGACTATTATTAATCAAGCTAAGAATGAAACAGTCCATTTCTGAAATTATATAATAGAAAATGCGGATAGAAAGAATAAAAGTAGCTAGTGGTGGACTTGATTGAGGGTAAAGTAGCTAGTTTACCAGAGGCAACTTCTCCTCAGCGTTTTCACGATAGTCCACGAAATTTTGCATCTGTGGTCGCAGTGACAGACAGACAGACAGACAAATATTTGTTAGTAAAGTACTTAAGCTATTCACAGACACAATATTGTAAAGCAATATTGTGAGTGCATGCAGTGATCTTGTTGCAACAATCTGTAGTAACAGTAATTAAAATATGTGTAGATGTGGGTAACTGTTAAGGATATGTGAGATGATGTTTCTTCTAACATCAAATAGATATACATTAAATATATCTAAAATAATATATAAAGAATATAAATGATTTTTTATGTTAAAATCTAAAATAAATTTAATTATCCTAATTCCCCGCGAAAATGCCATCTTCTGTCATGGCGTTGCTATGACGTCTGGCCTCTATAAAACTAATATCGTTCTCTGTATGCATAAGGTTCAATTCTCTAAGTTCTGATATGAGTAAAAGGAGCTTGACGTCACACGTTGTTTGCGGTCACGTGACAACGAATATAAGTAATAGTTTTATAACAATTAACTTAAGCAATATTATAAATATAATAAGCATAAAAGTGTGGTTATCGATAAAAGTTATTAAATATTACCAGAAAAAGTTAATTATGTATTTATTTTAATAAAATATGTACTCGTACTAAAATTATCTACTAAGTGCACAACAAATTGTTGATGTATATTTTATTAACTCATGATACATTATCCTTTCTTTAGTAGTTCTGTTAAGGTAAGTAATTTAAATAGAGAAAAAAAAAACAAGTATAGAATATTATCTCTATTTTAAAATACTGAAGTTCCTCTTTAAATTATTCCTTATTTCTTTATAGAAGGAAATAATTAACTTCGAAATAAGCTAAGCTAATCCGGAAGCAGATCACAGATTTGCCAGACCTACAAATATGTTCCATATTAGGGATACTATTTCATATTTGGTTACTTTTCTCTATAGATAATCCAAAAGACTTGAGCTCCTTGATTCCCTGTAGGTTGCCGATTAAAGCTTTATTACACTACCCAATTACTAGGGTCCCTTACCCTTACTAAGAGTAGCGTAATGGATAAGGAAGTAAGCTAGAGTCCCAGCTAGGGTCATCGGTGCATTCCGATCTCCCTTACTCCCTGGCGATTGAGTAGTGTAATAGCTGTTAGGGACTAAGGAAGCTTCTTGACTACAGAATTTGTTATTTAAATGAATTTTAGCATGAGACGAAACAGTAGCGAATGTGTAATGCTATGGATTAGTAGCAAGTCGCGTTTTTTTAACATTGCCTAAAAATGTATTATTAATTAGTATAAAGAGATTATTGTTATCACATAATTTTTTGATCATTACTGTCTTGGAATTATTCTGATGAGATCACAGAATTTATAAATGAATAATTTTAAACTCACCATGCCGAAGGTTTCCTTCTTATTCAGTCGCAGTTCTCGCAGCATTTGGTTCCGTTGTTCCATCATCAATGTGCGTTCGTACGTATAAGCTGATATATCGCTGTCAGTCTGTTTTAAAAAGTTTTTGTTCAAACCCATGAATGGTAAAATTAATATAATTATTGATTTCAAGACAAAGCTCATAGTGATGTAGATATAAATAATTAATTTACTTTAATTTTTTAAAAAGGATTACTTTGAAATCTATAATATAAAGTAATTGTAAGATATGTACGTACAGTCAGCACATCAAGTTGTACTAAGTCATTATTGTACAGCTGTGTGTTAAATTTCTCCACTCGATTTTATACCTTAATACCTATATTGAGTGTAGGAATATTCGCAGAATTTCTGAAATCGTGGTAGCCTGACGTGCTTTTGTATGTACATTAAAGTTATTCACAAAAGTTACAAACCATTTCAACGACTTCCACTTCAGCTTCCAACCTCAGTTGATAGAGGAACATCTTGAGATCTTTTTTCATCTGAATAGAGTTGTCTTCCATTTGCGCAACCGTAAAGATGCGCATCTTGCAGTTTTTCCAGGTGCGATGCTGCTTCAGCAAAAATGGCAACAGCATTAGCATGCCACCATCGTGCACTATCCACCAAATGTCAATATTGCCTGACACCTGAACATAAATTATAATTCATTAAGTAATTTTATTGTTAACATGTGTATGATTTAGGAAATTTAGGGTTGCTTTAGGGTTTTTTTTTAATTTAATTAGTAAGTCATACATCTGTAGCGGTTGCTATATAGTAAAACATTATGAAAATCGGTATTCATGGAAGGCAAATTGCGTTGACTTCGTAAATTTTAGCAAAATAATGAAAGTAGAAGACAGAGCCGACGGATATATTCTTTAGCAATCTATTCGAGGGTAGCTAGACTTTAATAAAATAAGAATAATATTTTACTTACTTTCTCAGTCGAGTCCGGGAAGAAGTTGATCCCTTTGGGCACAAGCATGGCCATCCGTGCAGCAGTAACAGCACGTACGGTGTGCAGGAACGAGTGCCATTTAGGAAGGCTGTCGTGCTGGTACTCTTCAGAACGTCGCCAACCGTATGGCCAGCCTACTATCACTGTATTTGGCTTCAATCCACCCAAACCAGTTGTTTGGACACTGAATAAAAAAGTACGATGTTAATAATATATTTTTTTATTTTCACACTCAGGACATCGATAGCTCACTGGTTAGCGTTTTCGGCCTGCTGTGAGGAGATTGGAGAGGTTGACCAACGTTCGCAAGACCTGGGGCTGCTGTCTGGATAGATTGCAATCGCAATTTTCGCAAGTGGCGCAAACCCCTGGTCACCTATCCCATCACCGGCATGGGTGACAAAAGAAATATTATCTCGTGATCTTCGATGTTTTGGAAGACACATTAAGCCGTTGGTCCCTACTACATTTGCCATCATTAACACCTACAAATACGCACTGGGCTGCGTCTTGGGATATGGACGATTCTCTTTCTTCTATTCTGTCCATAGGGCTAGTAATGTTGATATTAAACGTTTAAGGCTGATATTGATAGTACTCACAAATGGCTTAGTCCATCAGCAATACTGGGTGACACCAGAACATCTACAAAGCCTTTGACTTTCTCGTCATCCATGGTCTTGCGCAGGTTTTGCTTGGCAGTAGACGCCTCGCCAGCTCGCCTAGTGAAGTCTCCTCCCAGTACCGACACGCATACAGTTAATCCTTTCCCTGTAAGAAATTATTTGAATGTCATAAGTGTATAATCAAAAATATTATATAATCTCATATATTCTATTAAAGAAATATATTACAGCTCTTCAATATTGAAATTTAGCTCAGGAACTCGTTACTGAATTTCTTTACCTGCTTTCAGTTGACTTGCGAAGGCTATCATCTTCTTGTAAGTAGGCACCAGGTCATCGTTCAACTTTGCAAGGACTAACACTTGTGGTCTCCAGTTCTTAGTGTGTGGTGGGCCTTGTTCCAGTCTTAGGAGTGAGTAGCGCGCCGCTGATAACGCTAGACCTCTTAGACCATCACCCCATTCTTTCTCAGCTCTGTGTGAATATGAAATATTATTAATTTTAATATTCACCAAATTTACAAATAATACATTTTAAAATTGTGTTAGTTCATTATAATTTACAGTGACTACTTTGTATTAATGAAATAATGATGAACGAAACTAATATATTAACTTACCCACGGTATTCTATATACTTGTAGATCAATCCGGCCATGCCCATGGCGATGAGGGCATAAAACCATGACGTCATGAACATGATCGAGATACACAGTGTTAAACCCATCAGCGACAAAGACCTGAAAATCAAGTTTTAAATGTAGTCAATTTTCTAAGAATACAAATGAAGGTCAATTTTAATCTTAATTAGCTACGCCTAACTTGAATTATATAATTAAGAACACAGGACCACAAAAAGAGGAAAGTCAGTTCCTAAAGTTTTTATGTATGTATAAATAGTGAATATTTCTGTTATCTCACCAGTGGTAATATTTGAAGCGAGGCCGCCAGTTGGGTGTTTTGAGTAATGTTTGCAGCGCACACGCAAGGTTCACGAATCCGTAGCACATCAAGAAGAACATAGAAAGAAGAGGCGCCAGGATGTCAACATTTCCTAGCAGGATACCACACTGGCAAATCACCATCGTCAGAAGCAGGGCTCTGTTCGACAAATAAGACGTTATTATTTATGAGCAAAAATGATAAACTTTTTAAATGTTTGGCTGGATTGTAGCTATAAAAGTACCTACCATTTCATCGTATTTTTCAATGCACAAAAGGTATTTTAGTGAAATAGCAAGGCATTCACAACTCGAATTATGTATACTATGATAAGAGCCATATAATGTTACCCCACTGTTTTAGTAGTAGATTGGCTGTTTTCACAATGATCATAATGATTTCTGTTACATTCCTAATTTTTTACTGTTAAAAACATTAACGTTCTGTGCCACCTATTTATACAACGCAAACATAATTTCTACTCATTTGAATCTTATATAATATTATTATAAAACAACGTATGGAAGTCTTAAGAACTAATAAAAGTATGTGATTGTTTTAATTATACGAGTACAATATGAAATATGCCCTTTTTACTTAACTTTTTTCTTTTGTTTTTACTGGTGAGTTTCGAGGTGTATTTACAAGTTTAATTTTACCTTGTTGGTTCTCCCCTGCTTGAAGAAACGGCAAATGGTGCCAGAAAGGGTATGATCTCGTCTTTGGCAATGGCTTGCAGCAGCCTAGGTGCACCGGTTAGTGATTGCAGGCCCGCGCCCAGGGTCGATAGGAAGGAGCCCACCAGGATAACCCATTGGTTCGGCCATGCCATATTTGCTACCACTAACTTTCCACCTATAGATTGCCCGAATCTGGATAAAGGAAGTAGAATTTTAGAAACAAGCATTGAATTCACTATCAGAAACAAGTAAAGTGAATGTCAGAGAACAATAAAAATAATAGTTTAATATATTACTTGTCACGCAGTAGTAAATTGTCAACTGTGCCGGCGAACAGCAGCACGCATGATAAATACACGGTGGAAGTGGTTAAGATAGCACCGATCGTTCCTATTGGAATACTCTTCTGTGCATCGGCTAAATCTCCAGAACGATTGGAACCGGCCATAATACCTGTGAGCAAAATGGATTGTCAATTTTTCCATATTATCATATGGCAACTATGGTAATAATAATTTATGTCAGCGCTTTTAACAATACCTGTTACAGATGGGAAAAATATTCCGATGAGTATGGTGAAGGTAGTGGTAAGATCAGCGTACACTTGGTTGTATGTAGGTCGTTCCATTTGTTCAATATCCTCGGGCTCTTTGCCGTATGCAATATATTGACCTTCTTGGAGAAACGAGTCCTGTAAGTTATCGAAAAATACTCCACTAGCTAATCCCTGAAAATGAAAAAAAAAATTTTAACGTCACTGTTCAGTTATTAGAAGCTGAATATTTGGATGTTAAGGTGCTGAGAAACCTTGATGCCCTGGACAATGGAGACATTGTGCGCCTGGAAGTACGGGTCACAGGTTTTGTTGGCGCAGAACAATTTATAAAGTTCACCGTTCGGATCCTTCGTGCAATTGCTGATGTGTATGTCCTTTAATAGACGTTTTCCTAGTACGCACATCCTGAAATTATTATAAACACAAAGATATAGATACTGTTTTTCATCTAACCATTGATAATAAGAGTAGGCAATGTGTTAAAGGAATAAATTAAAAGTTCTTAACTAAGTCTTAGTATGAAATTATAGATATAACGACGCCAAAACAACTTAAGAAATAAGATTTCAAATAATAAAAAACTGGTTTCCACAGTCATTTGACAATTGAAAGTTTTCAGGAATGGTAAAATTAAATCAAATCAATCTTTTGATCACAGATTATCTAAAGATATTGGATACAAGGACTGAATAGTTACACTGTGATCTGCCTAAAAGGCATACAATATTAGTAGGTTAGTCATTGTCAACTAATCTAATCAATAACATGTTATGTCAAAATTTAATTCATTAATTAAGTAATCACACAATTGCAAAGTACTGTCAGCTAGATACTCGTTTACACTATAATATGCTTTAGCTACTAATAATTTGATAATTGGTAAAAATAATTGGACGTTAGTCCATATTGAACAATTTTTTAAAACTTTCTCCCCTCTCGATTATTTCACATTATTTGAAATTCTATGCTATTCTAAAGTTATGATAATATCGTAAAATACTATACTATTGGTAAAAAAAATATTCATATGTGCTTCTCATAAGTCATCAAGTTGTAATTTTTATGTTTCATGTTTATCAAGTTGTTATGTTTTATGTCAGTTTAAAGTTAATTATTTAGTTGCGTAAAAAATACTTACTGAAGATTTTGATTCCCGTAAAAGTTGACGAATATTCCGACGTAGACCGCAGTGATTGACAGTATGACGCACGCGAGCGCGACGGTTGCGAACTTGTTGACAAATTTAACGCCGACGAACACGACCATGCCCATCACGAGAAGAAGACAGGTGCCATACACTCGGAAATTGTTATACATCGCCTCTGGGTCTTTTGTGAAGTCGCCGAAGATGGATATCCATGGTGCCATATACGTCTGCAGAAACCAATAACATATGTGGTTTAGATGGAAAAACTCTCTTGGTTACCGAATTCAAAGTTAAAATAGCCTTCGCGGATATGGTACATCAATATGTAAAGACTTTGTCTATGAGAGATGATATATTTTACATACTTAGTCATTCTTTTTAGATTGGTAAGGTTTGTGCAATTATTCTTCTTATACTGATATTCAACAGCGCTATCCTTTATAAAGTAAATATTTGCGGCGTTAATGATCAAGAAAAAAACAGAGTTGTGCAACTTTTCGAATACTTCATTTAATACAATTAGGGTTGGTAAAAGGGACGATAACTCGGATAATGATAGCGTCTACCTAGTCATTTACTATGTCTTATACCGTTGAAGAATCTATAGCGTTGATGAATTTGAATTTACCAAAACGATCTCAACAGCGCCGACGATGTACATGGCGGCTGCTAGTGTGGTGCCAGTGTAGAAGAGCATGCCAACTGCTCCACCGCACTCGGGGCCCAGCGCCCGCCCGATCATGAAGTATGACCCCCCCGCCGGTACCACGCCGTTGGTTGCAATAGCGGACATCGATATGGCAGTGAGCATCGTCTGGAATGTATATTAAAGCATTACTTATTTAAATATTAAATAATATATATATATATTAATGTTATAAAAAGGAAAGATCTGATTGTTTGTTTGTTTATGTAACGGTCTGGGCCAATTTTAAAAATTCTTTCGCAACAGCAGTCAGTAGAGTCATCAAAGTTTAAAACCTTAATGTAGCCCATAATATTTGCTTGTGCGTTTGAATTATACGGTACCTATCAACCTTAGCATGCCGCTCGCTGCGTAAAGAACTACTTCCGTAAATGGAGCTCTTTTTAATACGAGATTGATAATTGCATATTTTTCGATTAATCCATCAAGTTTATTCAAAATTACGAAATTTTTGAATACAGTTCAACTATTGAAATTAAGTTCAAAATGGCATTTTAATTTGTTGTTATCCGATTTTGGGTGTCACACGGCTGCTCGTCAGTTTTCACAATATGTCAAATTTTTTCAGTTGATTATGCATAAGCCACTAAGGTTTAAGACGGAGAAATTTGATAGATTTGCATAACACGAGGAGCTGCTGACCGTTAGGCTAATTTAAAATAGCAGTGAACCAATCACACAAATAAACTACTAACTGAATTAAAACATTACCGTGCAACAGCAAGTGAGGACAATAAGGAAGCCTTGTATAGCTCCTGCAGTGCCGACGACCCATGTAAGACGGATGAAGAGAATAACACCGAAGATGTTCTGTATGCAGGGTAAGTAAACGCCGATGAGTGTGCCCATACGAGCAGGTGGCTGCGGCTTGGCGGCATCAGGGTCACAACTTGACGCTGTCGGGATGGTGTTCGAATAGTCCGCAAGAGAGCTGAGGAATGTTGCCGCACGAGGCCTATCTTCAAGTTCATCCTGAAATATAAACAACAATGGATAAGGACAATCTGATAATGGACGGATCTTCAAAATATAGTTCGGCTGTAATATCTGACAAAATAAGTGTAGTTCGGTAGCGTAAGGAGTAAACGTTGCAGCTAGCGGTCGTTGCTACTAAGTAACTTTCGCAAGGGGCGGTCACGGGTGAACAAAAAATTATTATCTCGAGCTACTCCGTGCTTCGGAAGGTTGGCTGGTTCCAATGCATTTGCAGTAGTTAATACCCTCCAATGGCGAGCTTGAATAATTATTGCTTATTCTCCTTAACAAAATTTTGTAAACTATATCTTTAGGCTAGGACCGTTGAGGAGTAGACAGAGATGAACAAGTGCAACAAAGCACGGTATCTCCTTACAAGAGTTTCGGTTTCTTTTTACATACCTCGTAGCTATATAATATTTACATAACTTTAATGATGATCGTAAATATTTACATATCTCTAATATATAATAGTCGGGAGGAGGTTTTCCGTAGGTTATTAATTAAATGATAGGCGCCCGAGTTCAATAGCATTTTCTTGGCTAAGTTTTGAGATACTTTTTATAAAAAGTTTTTATTTCATGCTTTTTAGTTATATCGATATTTTATTATATAATAGGTAACACTAATATATTTATATAAATATTCAACTATAATGAAAGTCTTAGAATAGGAGATTTTGTTTATTTGCTCGACATATTTTTTTTCAATAATTCTATTACTCCGGAATATTTTAAAGATTTCATTGCTTGTTTGTTTGCATTGGATTGGCCTGAAACTATTGAACCGATTTATAAAATTCTCACATCAACGGAAAAATACATAATACATGACTAACATAGAATATAATTTACGTAGGCGAAGTGGAGATTGTAATTCATAATTCATTATGAATTATGAATTACGATAAAATTTAAATGGGATCACCTCCATCCATCAAGTGCTCGAATAAAAAAGAATTTTGAACGTTGGTCAACAATTGACGAAAATATTGGTGAAAATAAAATAAATAAATAAATACATAGAAAGACAATACATAGCCTTCGAACATATAACCTCCTTTTTTAAATTTTGAAGTCGGTTAAAAATGGTTCGCGATTTGATTGTCCCTGTTTTTCACTTTTGCTTTGTATCTATATTCAGTTATTTATTCATTCGGCATTCTTGTATGAATGAATTAATGATTACACTTTATTGTTTAGTGCAACAAGCATAAAAGAAATAGAAATATACATATCTTATTGCTAAGGTAGCAATTCGAAGTACTATTTAGATATCTAAATAGTAAAAGATCAATTTTTATTTATCCGGAAATCGAATATGTTACAACATATTGCAAATTGTGACCCTAATCACGTCACTGACATAAAATACGTCCGTCATTTGAAGGAATTATGTTGAGGTAAATGCGCTCGAAAAATGCTCGCTCACTCATGGCCACTTTACGCGTATTAAGTAGATAACTAGTCAACTTTTGAAACTTAATTTTAAGTGATTAAGTACGCGTAAACACACTATTATATAACAAGTAGAAATTTAAATTTAGTTATCAATTTATTAGCTTAATTAGAGTTTTGTATGTTTTTCGATTAAGTGGGTGGGCTGGTTAATCGTTTGACAAGTTTGGTTGGAAAGGCTCGATATCAATATAGTATGTATAGTTTAAAACTAAGTAGCTTCCCGCTGTCTGTACGCTGGAATCTTTTAACAACAAACAGAGTGATTCAAGGTGAAGTTTTTTATGTTATATATAATAAAGGACCATGCGGATGAAGCCAGTAGTGGAAAGCTAGTTATACTATGTATTGATGGGAATATCCATAGATTAGGACGTGACATGACCAACTAGGTGCTATAAATACAGCAGCTGTCCTTCCAGCTGCGCTACAAGAGACCTACCGAGATGTTTAGATATATTATCTCAACATAGGAATACGCTTGCTTGTAATAAGTGACAAATACTTGAAGTAATCGCCAGTATCTCCGGTAGTTACATTGGAGATTACTATTACTAGAACACTCCTAAAACTTAACATCGAGTTTTCATTCGAGTCCTGCTTGGTTGTGTCTGATACGGTGTTCTCTCAAATATTTTTATATTATTAATAATTATTTGATCAATTTTGCATTCATATATTCTGAAAAAATATGTTTAATAAAAAAGGCTAAAATATCCACCAGCCACAAAAAAGATAGCTTGAGATTAAATTACTAGTTTTATACCATATCTTATTACAAAGTACGTATTCCTTCCAATATGATTTCACATTGCTTTTAACGGAGATCAAGTAATGTATATCTCAATCCGTTCACAGCTTATTTTTGTTTCAAATAACAAATAGATGTTTTTATATTAGTGTTAAAATTAAACGAAATAAAAGTTAAAAAGGGCACCATCACATTTGCGACGTCCATGAAACCTGATTCAAATTGTGATATATGGACAAAGTAGGGTTTTTAATTTGGTACGTGTAACGCGATATACGATGGTCGGGTGTACGGTGGGAGCTCGCGTACGCCCCGAGGCACTCGTATTTTATTTACAGGCCATTTGCATCAGTCTAGTGCCCGTAACGTCGTTTCGCGGAAGGATCTCGCCGCTCGCACGTATCTACTTGTATATCTATACGAGTTCTGAACGAACGGTTTAAACTTAGATATTTTTATTTTCCAGACAGTTTTCTAGTTGATAAGTAGGGCATATGAAGAATATATGACATAGCATATAATGGATATGCATCGCTTGCGATGTGGCAAACGGTGTGCAAAATGAGCAACATAAATAATAATCAATATCATATATTAGACATTCAATCTTTACATTATACGTAATTATGGTGTTTTTTTTTCTTTTTTTATTACGCTCATACTGGTTTACAACGATCACATAAATAGATAGAAACAGTTGAGACTACATTAAAACCTACTCGATGTAAGCACAATATGTATAAGTATGTTAATGTAATGAAAGTTTATATTCTAATGGCTTATTTACTATTCTAGAGACATTTAAAATTGTTGTTAATAAAGGGTCTAGAATATATTTTTACTGTATTATACACTTTGCTGTTGCAACCGTTATTTCGTTTTGTTTTATATGATTTGAATTGTTATTTGTTTTATGCACCATCTGGAAGAAATCGCTGGCTAGCGATAAAGCCGCCTTATGTACGTTTTTATGTAAAGATTTATGTTTGTCCATGTAATTTTAATATGGTTTGTGCAATAAAGAGTATTTATTTATTTATTTATTCTTTTTATAATATTTTTGATTGATTGTTTCAAATTTTAATGTTCAATCATTGTTGAAACTTAATGTGTCGTTACGCTTGAATTTAAACATGGGTTTTAGTTTTTATTTTGCTATAATAATTAATATCTACTATAACAATTAATTTTTGGTCTGAATAGCTCCAATGCCAATGTCGTGTCACTTATAAAGGTATGCATGAAACTTATATTTAGCAATGCTGTATTGCTAAATGAATAAATATATTTTTTTGCCCAGAGCGGTCGAATAGCTAGATTGAATATGTGTTGCCATGTAGGTCAGTAACGGTACTGTGTATACAGAATTAAATAATATAGCTGAGGATAATGTTTAAATCAAATGAACAATATAAACGAGCAATACTTAAAAAACGATGTGAATTTTCTGTATTAACTCGGGTCTAGGTGTTATGGTTTTCCTCCTTTGTTGATCTTTTGGTGGACAAACGAATAAGTTTGCAACAGTGCTGTCAAATCCATAATCATAATCCTTTATTATTCGTTTGTCGTTGTTACATGTAAAAAGTAACAACGACATATAAAAAGGAGTAAAATAAAATAAAAAATAAAATTGCGAAAATGTCTCCTATGGCTAGAGAATTATCATTAATAAATGCACGTTGATTAATGTCCAATATGTTTCAACATTTTACCTTTAGACTTTAAATATATATAACAAGTTATACGAATAAACTGAAATACTCGTTGGCGTTTACCGAGGTGAATGTTGAAAATAAAATTAACGTTCATTAAAAGTTTTCGAACATACCCAACGCCATTTAAGGAAATTCATGAAGCTATTAGAAATTAATATGCTCCCTGGTATAAGTGTTACGCTTTAATATATTTCCTTTTAAGGAGAATTATTAATTAATTATTCCATGTGATTTGTGATTTCATTACGAAATTACTGTTCCTAGTAAATAAAATTCTAACTGCGCTAAGAACTTTGTTGCGACCTAGAATTGAAACATTCGAGTCGTCATATAGTATAGAAATTCAGTAGAATGCAGATAAGAAGATCAGAGTTATAATAACATATATAACAGAGAAATAACAAATCTAGGGTCACGGCAGTGGCACTATCTATGTTCTCGAAACGCTTCATCGGATTTTTGGATAGTTATTGTACATTAATCCTTTCAACGGGCAACAGAAATTGCATAATAAGTTAACAATGAGTAATAAAGTACTCTATGGAATAAACAAGGCGACGTTAAAGTTTCGCCGCGAATAAATTGGTCTGATTAGTTTCAAGTTGACAGATCATTAGCGGTTGGCAGTTCAGTGACGAGAGTGGTGGAACTTGCCGCGTAATAAAGTCATTCATCACGGTTCCCGCTACAGTTTCTGAAGTGTTGAGAATGAGGTTGAAACATTATACGCAACAGTGAAACACTAGGTATAGATTATATAAGAAACATTAAAGTACTTACACACGTGTATAATGTCTTATGATATGTTTATAAACTAATTACAGTTATCACAACCAGACTTAACCTTAATTTATACATCAAGATATAAAATGAAGTCGTAAAATTCCGATGGTCGCATCTGGCGGGATCGATTTACGTAATATTCGATTTGTAGGATTTGCCCGGAATAGCGGAATAACTATTTTAAAACATTTGAAAATTTATGATTGAAGTAGTTTATGACGTTCGTCTGGATAGGTTTTTATTATGACAGTTGTCAAGGTTCGCAAATACAATTATGGCTATATTTATTAAATCCAGGCGACATGCCGTTCACGGATTAAGCTGGTCTAAGTTAGAGTGCACATAAATGGACTTAATAATGAATTAAATTTCTTGGATTTTCATTTAATAATTTTACATTCTTTATTAGGTATTAAGTTTTCACAAGACTTTCTATTGCGCATCGTTAGTACACAGTACCTACTTATATGAATAGAAATTTGTCTAATTCACAATACGACTAAAAGTTAAATGAGAGATTCGTGTCGTATTATGTACCTATTCGTGTTTTCTGAATATTACGTACATAAATTAAAACAACAGTAAAATAACGATTATCGTCGACAGTGAGTAATTTATCACGGCCGTTTTTTTCCCTATTTGTTTTCATTTGTCCTCTCGCCATTATTCGGCACTTTATTTGGGATCCGGATTCCGTTCTGGCGGGTTGGCTGGCGAGCGTAATGAAGTCTTTTGTTCGTTCACTGTTGATATTGCGGGAAGGCAGATCGTGAGAGGCGGCCTCATTCAATTTTAACGTTTGAAGTGACGAGCCATTTATATTTGATTATACACAGATAAAATTGAGTTTCGCTAAAGCTTCTAACTGTTTTAATTTAACTAACGCGAGTTACTTTGATCTATTCATGAGGAGATACCAATGTAAAGTTATAAGGATTTCATCATGGACTAATTTAAATTGATTCTCTTTATCTATATTTGAACTTAGTGCAGTTAGTTAATTTAATTTTTCACCGTTATGTGTACCTTATCCTACTGAGGAAGTATTAAAAAAAAGAAAGCACTAAAAAGCATCTCTACTAGAGGGCGACTCTAGAAAAAGTTGATTTTTGCAGGAAACGATGGAATAAAGACTGTCATTTCCGTTCCTTTTAACAACCATATTAAAAAACTGTAATTTGCAAAGTTTCAAAATTACATATCAATACAAATACGAAAAAGTAAAAATAGAATAAGAGTTGTTTATTGCGTTTTGAAACTAATTTACTTTTATACGTGACTAGTGGCTTCCAGCGATTTCGTCCGCGTTTTCCATTATTTCTTCGCTCCTAATGATTGCAGCATGATGTTATATAGCCTAAAGCCTTCCTCGATAAATGGTCTATTCAACATAAAAAGATTTTTTCAATTAGAACCAGTAGTTCCTGAGATTAGCGCGTTCAAACAAACAAACAAACTAACTCTTCAGCTTTATAATATTAGTATAGATAGAAAAATAGGAAGGGTTGTCATGGAGAAATCAAGAAAGTACTGTAGTGACATCTAGTTTGATTTCGGGAACTAATGTCTTTTTTAAATACTTCCTCGTTAAATAAAGAGTACGTTAAAATAGAAATGATTAAATGATTTAAGGTTAATGAGTGGATTCTGTAACTTCGCCTTGCATCGAAAACTATACCTAAGGTCAAGCAGTTATATAACATTATAAAGAGAAAAGATTTGATTACCGGTTTAGTTTGAATAGGCCCTAAAATACTGGAAAATACATAATGCGCGGATGGTATAAGCTATAATTTATACAGGGGCACAAGAAGACTGATGGTCTATTCTAATATTATAAATTTATAAAGAGAATATATTTGATTGTTTGTTTGTTTGTAACGGGAAGCTACATCATATGCGGTGAACATAGGCTATATTTTATCACGAAAAACAGATAATAAAGGAATGAAAATGGAGGTGGAAATTCGTATAGGAAATTAAAACATTACAATAGTAACTATTAAATTTGTTATTGTAATTATATGCGTGTCATGATATGAATCGATGTCCAATTAAACAGTTCCCTACGGACCACGCGGGTGAAGCCGCTAGCGGAAAGCTAGTCTTATATAAAAGTAATGGTTTGTCAATATTAAGACAGCTTTTTTATGTCATAGTACAAGCACGAACTTTTCGCACAAACTCTCATTTCGAATCTTTCAATTGGTCATTAAATTTAAATAGTGGCTAAGAATTAAATAACCTGACTGTATATATCGTCTAGTAGAAACATTCACAATAAAGATAAATTTATAATGGATATGGATGGATCATAAAAAAGATTATAATATTAACTATATATTATGCTCTATTATAGTGTGCCTTTATTCGTAGCTGATCCCGTCTCCCTATTTCATATTAATGTTTCTGTTAAGTTATTCCGACCGCTGTAGTGTAAAGCAAATTTGTTTTAATATTTAAAAATAAAAATTTGAGAAGCTACTATGTTGGGCACTTTACTGAAGTAGTTCGCTTACAATTTTTGTTATTTACGTATTTAATATTTCGCATTATGTAAAATGATTTAAAGAGATTTATGATTCTAGAAAGGTAGTTTATATAAAATCTGTTATTTTTTTTTATTATTGAGAAATGCTAAATAAAATTCGCTAGCCCCAGGTAGCCCGAGATGGGGCTCGAACAACGCAACCTTTCGCATCCGGGTGACTGATTATAACTATTAACAATAGAGTATTAAGTTACTATTTAACAATATTTTAATGTAATTATTACGTATCTATTATAGTCAAAACCAGTCAACTAATTCCCACCATTATCTATAAAAATATGTTAAAAAAATACGTTTATTACTAATTAAATAGTCGCAAAAGAGCAAACATTGCTTGCTTTTCAAGAAGAAGAAGAACTTATGATTTTACCGAAATAATTTTTTCATCTCGTTCATTCAGTGAAATATTAAAGCTGAAATCGGCCCATCCTAATTTTGTAAACGAAAATCTTCTACGTAATATTTGATCTTGTCGTCCTTTTGCGAACTTGGAGGAGCTTGAATCAGCATTTTGAGTACACGAAGCGAAACGTGAAGATTTTAGACAAAATCAAACGCAGCGCTAAGTTCCCAGCTCTTGACCCAGTAGGGATGTTGGAGGCTACCTCTCGCATTCCTTTTAGTATTGGCGAGTTCTCAAGCGGCCTCTGATTAAGAGTGACTTTGGATGGAGCACCCTCGTCCCGATTGAGGCCGCCTCGATTAATATCCGCTGCCGGATATAGGTGCGACGCTGCAAGCATTAACTGTGGTTCGATATAAACATGTTGGTAAGCAAGTTACGTTAATTGGGATGATGACATTTTTTTGACTGTCCGTTAGGTAGATTATTGTATATATTGATTTTTGAAATATTTAACAAAACATAAGTCGATTGTATTTTTTGCATAATCAATAAATTATGGCAATACATTGAGTTAAAATGTTACTTGACGTCACGCTTTTGTACATTTTCCACAGAGCTGTGACGTAGCCCCAACTTAACCAACTCAACTTTAATGCTTGTAATCTAAAATATTTCTTATTATTATATTTGATAAATTTTGCATTCACAATGCTATTCTGAAAAATATTCTTAATGAAAAATGCTTAAAAAAGCCACTTTGGCCTTAGCAGTCCGATATGGGTCTCGAACCCATGACTTTTTGCAATCCGGGCGATTGTTCCAACCACTGAGCTACCCAGGACCAAACAGGACTATCAATTTTTGAAGATATTTGTTGTTCTATTGTCTTATTGGTGGTCTAAATAGAATGGCTTTCATTAAACCTCGTTCCTATTCTCGTCTGAAAACAGAGGTGTGCAAAAGACATCAGCTGAAATATCTTAATATTTCGGGAGGAGACATATCCAACAAATCACGAGAATAGGTTTTCGAGTTATAAATGGTGTAACAATAACAGTTTCCGATTCCTTTTAAAAAAAGTATACTGAAATTATATAAAAACAATAATCTGCAATTATTATCATTTATAAAGAAAAAGAAGAAGAGTGCGAGCCATATTTTCTCAATTATCTCATGACGGTATATTTCGCGATTCTGCAGTGAGATTTCTCTTAGCAAATAATAATATATCCTTCGAAACGCCTAAGTAGGGCAAGCCGGGACTTTGGCAAATGGCACGTGAATTATATAAGAGATTGCGTCGTCAGTCGCTGTGTATACGTCGGCCTGTAAAAAAAATGTCACCAGTTGTTTTGCTTTAAGTGGGAGGTTAAGAGTAGCGTGTTGAGAAATGTTAAGTGCGAGGTGAGGCTCTTTAGAGTACGGTAAATTCTTTTTAGAGTGCCTTAAAAGGGGGGGGGACACCAATTATTAAAAATGTGCCTACATATATGCCTTTGCTTAGTAGGCACTGTATCGATTTAGATTAAGATAATGGTAGCCTCTCGCAAATATCAATAATTTTAATTTAGGTTTGTTCTAACGTGATTCCGTAATCATAATGTAATTAAATAAATATAATAATAATAAGATTTTTTAAACATTTTTAAGCATTTCTCATAAATATTATTCTACTTCTGTATTTTGTAATATATTATGCAGTTTACTTTGTTACACATCTTAATGATGTACAAAATGAAAATGCAGTTTGACAGGAATAAAATAAAATTTTATCTGGTTTGTAAGTATAGCCTTTGGAAACCTATGAACGTGATACCACACCACACATGAAAACCACGTTACCAGTAACGTGATATTAAGGACGGAAAGCCTCCATCCGTTTACTGTGTCAACACTGTACTCGACGTTCAGCTAGTTGCTAATAGTTGACTAGCGTAGAGGGTCATGGCCCATTCTTCTTAACCATCCATAAAGAAGGCCTGAGCCTCTGCAATGGGATTTTTAAAGGTCCGATGAATAAATATTACAAAACATCTAATACATTCCACAGATTCCAAGTTGAGTAGCTAAAGCCCCCTAAAGCCTATTTTGGAGTGTCTGAGAAAACGACGGCACCACGGCACCCAGACTTGAGACAATATAGGGAATCGAACCTGGGACCTCAGAGATGACGACACTTTGAAATTGGCGCACAAACCTTGGCTACAAGTCATCTAAATGGCTCATATGTAATTCTTCTTATGTTCAAAATGAAATTTCTTCAGGTATGTCGCCTACCTTTTTTACTTCGACCTATTTATTGATAAGAGCATATGTGTGGAGCCGCCATAAAATGGCGAATTAGGCGTGCGCTTAATTGATTTTATCCATTAAATTATAGAATTGACACCCATAGTGATACAGTTTAAAATAATGTTTATGAATTAATAAATTAAATTAACAGTTATAGAGAGGTCAATACTGTTTTTATTTCTTATTCTTTAATTTATTTCTAACTAGTTCTCCGCAGGCAGTTTCGCCCGCGTGCCTGTGTTATACATATGAACCTTCCCCTTGAAGCAATCTATATACGAGTATTTATGAAAATCACAGCTAAATCCGTAGTTTAAAAGATCTCAACGTATAAACAACGGAGAATAACTTTGTTTTATACTATGTCGAGATTAAGCTGATCAATTGACTGTATAATCGTTATCCTTATTATATTGACTTTGCTGTTTTACTGCTACTTTGCCTATGTCATGCGCGTATGCTGTAGTTTGAAATATTTTTTAATATTGGTCCAATAAATTTGGAGCCTATTCAATGCATAAACAGTTTACGGGGCGTGAAGTTAATTTTGTTGTTCCATATTTATCTTAACATTTCAGGCGGGTAACACAATCCTTATGGAAATTTGAATGTTTTGGGAAAAAATACGTCGTACATTTATTTTGCTTACCATTATGCTTACCAAGAATGATCTTCACTTAATTTAAAATTACTATTTAGGATTAAAATGGTTCCGTATCCATGGAAAAAACGGGTCCCTATTATTCAGTTGTCTGTTAACTTGTCACCGGGCTATCTCATGAACTGTGATAGCTAGACAATTGAAATTTTCTTATATGTTGTTTTATAAAAACAGTATATCATACATATTTAATGGATAGCGCATATACGTCGTATGTATATACGTTATTTTTATTGGGTTTTGAATGAAATCCTCTGTTCGCGTGTTCACACTTGGTTGTTTTTTTTTATATTATTCGCGCTATAATGGATAGCTGTCTTATATAGTTAATAGGTATTCGCTTTGATTAAATACAGATATATAAGTAACTAATTATTCATTATTTTAAAGACTTAAAGCTTGTTTTCTTACTAGGTCTAATATTCATATTATTAATTGCGTCCACTTTAAAATAGTAGATGTACTCTAATGTCATTTTATAACTCTGACAAGTAAGTATATACATTTAAGCTTTTATTCTCTAGTCAAAACCGTACATCCGCCTGTTTGTACGGATGAGACGAGACGCATCTTCCTTCAGACGTGCACCTACCCTTATATTTCTCTTACATTATTTAACAGTATTTTTTAATCAATAGTAGTAGTAGTTAATCAATAGTTCTTTGAGAATCGTCGCAGTCTAATACAAATAAAATGAGTTAGTCATAAAGCAATACAGTCACTCTAAAGGGGTCTAAAATAACATGCGAGCAAGAAACTCGTGCCCAATATATGGCGTAAGAAATTGAAGTGCTACATAACAAGCTACGAACCATCTACGGCGCTACACGGGTCATCAGTGTGCATGTACTCGTAGCGCGCGCTCGCTCGCTTCGTAGCCGCCGTCGTTTCAGTAATACGTTCCTAACTCAATTTCAATAAGGCGCTCGGTTTATTCCGTCTTGGGGCCGCACACTCTTTAATCTGGCCCATAAATTGATCTAAATTGTTTTCCGATTCGTATGTTATTGCTATAGGAGAATATACGTTAGAAATTATTGATTTCCTAATAAAATCGTGATATACAGACAATTACATGTTTCTTTTCTGTTTATTAATAATAAAAAAAAAAAATTTCATCATTTTGACTTTGCAATTGTTTTAGAAACGGTCTGAGATTGATTAAGTGAAGAACTGATTTTTTTTTACAAATATTATCTTGGAATATCGAGTCAGATTTTTATCTTGGAATATTGAAACTCCAATTTTTACAATTTCAATTTCAATCACAATCATAATATTATTAACTATTGAATAAACAATCACCACGTAATTATACTGATTTCGTTCATATACATAATCGAATCTTTTGGTTTTTTTTTATCTGTTGATGTTGTATTTGTACTTTTTATCAAATATATAAAGTGGATATTAGGCTATCTTGGACGCAATTTATGGACGCTTTCTACGCCATGAATATTTTAAGAGAATTCTGCCGAACTTAAAATTTATTTAATCCGATAATTAGTCGAAAATGACAAAAAATATATTTAGTTGTTCTAAGTATGGTTTATATTTAAATCTTAAATAAAATGCGTCGGTTATTGAGTTTGAGTCTTTTAGACCTTGAGTTTTGTGGAAAGATTAATTAGGTTCTAATTTGGGTAGATTTAAAATCGACCTTTTTTTGTGAAAATATAATGCTATATGTAATTTATGAATTTTGTCATCTCAATGTATATTTTTTAGCATTTTCTATTTAGATGTAAAACATCAGTGTAGAATAATTATCGAACCATTATTTTGTTCATCAAAATTCATACTTTTAGTATTTCGACGTAAGATAACTTGTTTCTATAAACTTGGGTCGTAATTTCTTCGGGAGTTTTACGGCACTCCGAAAATGTTTGCTCGGTAAACATTAAATAAGCATAATATAGCAAATTCCCTTCCGAGCGGTCTGAAGGTGTGTAATCTCCATCAATACAATGTAGACCTTCGGATGTAACGATAACGGTGAAAATTGCTTGCCTGCCCTACTTCAATAAGTAAACAGGTAATTATTGTGACTATTCGGGGTGAAAAGGGTGTAATTTAGTGAAGGGAAAATGTGGATTTTCTTATATTATTTTGTTTTATTTGTTATTATTATTGGAACGTGCACAAAATGATAACGTGGAAACTCTTATTTATATTTGCACTATTATTTGCCTGCGACTTCGTCTATACTAAATTAGTATTTTCAGTATTATATTATAACTATTTATTATTTTTATATTAATTAATTATTTAAGAGAATTTCTCAAATTAGAAGCCGTAGGTTTATGATATTTTTCTTTAATGACATAAAATAAAATACAAAACATGAAAAGTACCTATATAAAAATAAAATAAAGGTTTTATTTAAATATCATCAGCAACAGTTACCTATGGTCCAATTACAAATAATCTTATTAAATTACAATATAAATATCGATATTCTTTGTGTCATATTTTATTAAGAATTCCTCAACGAGTGAAAGCCTTCTCCATTTTACTTTCGGGTTTCTCTGTCTTTCTTTAGCCTTGGTGATCCAATCTTTGCCGGCTATGACGATTATCTAGTCTATCGATCTTGGTTTGGGCACATACATATTAAATCATTTGGGTCTGTTTCTTTTTCTATTGTTTTATAGTCCTTTCCAAGCAGTATACTATAAGTCCATTTTTGTCTATTTATGCGTAAAATAATATTTTTTATGCATAAATAACACTAACTTTCTTTAACAATCGCGAACATATTCTTAATTAAAATTGCTTAAAAAATCCACTTAGCCCTGGCACTCTGAGATGAGACTCGACCTGACCTTTCGCAATTCGGGTGACTGCTCTAACCATAGAGCTCCTCAGGACCTAATAGGACTGTTGAATTTTTCAAGAACTTGTTATTTTTTCGGGCAAATAAAATAATAATAAACATGTTAATGTACAGATTAAAGCAAATAATGAGTTTTTCATTAGGCGTTTTGGCAGAGGATGTTATAACTTTATGTTAACTATAATCGCCCAAGCTTCACTTGTTAAACCTATTGTTTTACTACACAAAGAAAGAGGCTGGTGCAACGCATTTCACGATCAATGTCAAAGTCAGACTGACAGTTATTGTGAAATTTGACATAAACCATAACTTTAATTGGTCTTATGGTGCAATCTAGCCTAAGTTGAACATTCGACAATCGTTGCCGCTAACGACGCCTTTTGCCGACCCCTGAATTATTATTATGGAATTTCCATTTTTATTCGTAGACTCTTTTATCGTCTGTCTACGACGTTTTATATATCTATAAATAAAATACGAATAAAATTATCATATTTATATATGATTATCTTTTTGTAGCAATAATTTTATGAGGCTCTGCGGGCCACTTGAGATGCTTCCAGGGAATTAAGACGATTGCAATAATGTTTTAAAAACATAGCTTTTTTTATTCGAATTGGTTGTATTCCTATTCTTTTCCTCTAATGCCTAATGCCTATATAGCATTTTTTATAAGTAACGTTAACTTTCGTAATTACTTATTATTGGCAACTAATTTTTTTTAGATCGGAGTTGGCAGACTACTTTAGTTCTCTTTCCAACCTTTCCACAACTTAAGTTGAATGTAGAAAGAACGCTGTGTGAAAAGACCGCCTACGCCATTAAGCGTTATTATGTTATTTTTGTGTACGAGAGGCCTGGATAGATCAAGACGTTCCGAAAGGATATAGATAAAGATATGTTTCTAGATTGATTTTATATACTAATATTAAAGTACTGGAAGCGACATCATGCGCGGATGACATGAGCTATAATTTACACAGACGAACTCATAAGAAAACAGATAGTTTATATAAAATTATATAGAGGAAATAATTGATCATTTATTTGTTTGCAAAACATAGACTCGGAAATTACTGATCCGAATTTATCGTACAAATTGTTTTACCTGTGGGAAGAATTTTATTCCGAAAATCAGCATATAGAAGGATGAAAATGGGAGTGGAAGTAAAACGTTATCACAGTAATCATTGTTTACTATTCAATTTGTTATTTTAATTCTATCCGCGTCATGATATGAATTGATATCCAAATAAACAGTTCTCCAGAGACCACGCCGGCGAAGCCGCTGACGGAAAGCTAGTATTACAATATTTTTATAAGGAAAACTATGTAATTTTACTAATACTTACATGGTAAAGGTATAGGTTGGTATCACAGGATTTGTCCTTTTCAGCTGGTAGGCCGTGCTCGTCGGTGTCACCTAGAACAAAGAACATCATGTTATTACCTCATTTAAAAGATTCACTCAGTTGCACAAACATTCATTGAGGTTTAATGACAAGTTCAAGGTATAATAAAATTTAGAATTAAAATTTTCTAAATTTAAAATTTAGAACAGTTATTCGATCTTAAAGTCGTTAATTATTAAACCTTAATGGACGTTTCTAAAACTTGCCGTGAGTGAAGAAACGTATTCTGTAAAATTATAAGTGAACGACGATAGTCCACGAATTTAGTTTCTAATTAACATCCAGAAATAGACGTTGATTATTTTAGAAAAAACGAAATAAGTTTATTATTATTCAACCTTGTTAGAGGCCAAATTTCCCATTTATTTTGGTCACATTGCGAGCGTCAGTCAGATAACCTTCACAAGTTATTGTGGTGGGTAACATTGAAGGAAAAAGCTCCGGTTGTCGTTCACCGTGTTGTTGCTGTAACTAGGAGGTTCATTGTTTAATTTTAAAATCAATCGTAATCAAGATATAAAAGATATTCACGAACTTTTACGCTACATCTATTTGACATGTGATAGTGGTGGCCATTTTGTATTTCTAAAAGAAATGGAATTAACGATATCGTAAGTTTGGCGTTGTATGCTAACTGCCAATCTTTCGCCGGGTTTAGGTAAGTTTTTAATTATGTCTGTTGATCATTCAAACTCTTTGAAAGGAATTGTTCTATGTAACAATTATCTTAAGAAAACCCGAGCACTGAGAGGAAGAAAGCAGTAAAAGACATGAAAGATTACATCAGGGACACAATCTTCAGTAATGAAGAAAATGGCAAAGAAGAAATGAGGGCTGATGAATGACTGCACCGCCGAGCTCCTACCACCATACCATTAAATAGATAATTTTTAATAATAAAAATACAAATATTAGATGGGTGTTCACATACTTTTCTTAGATTCCGAAATACTTAAGCTACTTAAGTACTATACCCCATAATACGGGAGGTATCTGAAACAACGAAGGTACCGTAACATCCAGACCTGAGAAAATATAGAAAAGTCCATTTACTATATTGACTCAACTAGGAATCGGACCCGGGACCAGATGGCAACTCCTTGAAACCGGCGTACCATAGCCGGCTACGAAGGTCATCGATGTCGTCGAGAATGTTAAAGAACAGTATATTAAATGCCAGAAAATGTCGGCATATAAAAGTTTTGATAGTATTTATAGTAGTTTAGTACCTAGTTAGTATTTTTTCGTGAATAAATAAGCTATACCACAACGAATTTCGCGAAAATGTTCTTATTTAATTTTATAAATTGGCGTGTCTAACGCATCTACCTACATTGTTTTGATCAAAGCTGAGGACATGTACGTACGAATTCATATTCTTTTAGCTCAATATTATCAAAATATACTATTCCCAAAAGAGGCTAGCCTTGAAATGTCTCTCTTGCTAACGCTCCACAAATACAGGGGCGCAAATATTATGCTTGGCTCGTAGGACAGGCTTATGAATTAGTTATACTTATGTAGGTATTTATTTCACGTTGGGACGCCTAAAGGTCACAGGTTAAAATAAATAATGTACATTGTAATTAAGTTAGACTAAATTTTAAGCGTTTGCTAATAAATTTTAGACCGTTCACGTTAATTATTTAGTCTTTAAATAGGGCTTATTTAACGGTAACTTGAAATAAACGAAATTGAATTGTACCAATGTACATTTTGGGGAATCGATCACTACTGTTACTTACAGCCTAGTGACAATTTATAAAGTGAATGAAATGAATCAAAACTTGATAAATAAAAGGTATGTGCAGGTATACTGTAAAACTACATATTTCATTTGTCACTAATATAAATTACTCTTCATTTGGACCTCACACCTACGTTTACGTAGTATGAAAGATTTTGTGACGCGAACACGATTTTATCACGACATTGGGTAGAAAGAATCACTCAAACAAAGTATTTTAATTGGTGAAAACGTTTTATGACTCATAATAATGGCATGTTGACAACTTTATCAGAACGTCAAGTAAGTTAGTTTTATCTAACAGTAGTAAATGTTCAAAACAACAGAAAATATTCATCCAAAGTCATGTTTTGTCATGTCATGAAAATATAATATAGTTATCTAATTGAATTGCAGTTTATTAAAAAGGTTATAGATTTTTTGTGCATTCCAAAATTATTTAAAACTCTAGGGGTTACAGTATTTTGAAATTTATGGTGCTTTGGACAATATTGATTGTGTGAAGTGAAATACATATTTATTAAATATATGTCTCGTTTGCCTCACTGTGTAGCGTTGTGAGTTTAATATTATAGTGTGAGATAAATATTAGAAGTAATATGTATATTAGAACTTTGCTCCAATACATATGACTGTTATTAATTGCTTTTATATGCTATTATGATTTAATTATATTATGGTCGTTTGAGGTAGCTCGGTGGCGTAGTGGATAAGCGCCGCGGCCCGCGATCGTAATCGTTAAGCAACTTTCGCAAGGGTCGGTCACGGGATGGGTGACCAAAAATTATTATCTCGAGCTACTCCGTGCTTCATGGCCCATCCTCCTTAACCATCCATAAGGAAGGCCTGAGCCCCTGCAGTGGGGACGTAAAAGGGCTGGTGGTGGTGGTGGTGTATGGTCGTTTTGTGTAGATAAGTGCCAAATTTATCATGTTAAAAGAGTTATTCACAGGTACTGTCATTAATAAATAAATATGATACAAATGGTACTGGACGTCTTAGGGACTGTTGATATATCAATTTCGACGTATCAATTTCTTATTTAACCGACTTCAAAAAAAGGAGGAGCTTCTCAATCCGACTGTTTTTTTCTGTTTGTTACCTTATAACTTTTTACTGAGTGGACCGATTTTGATGATTGTTTCTTTATTTGATTGCTAATGCTTGCCGTGCTGTCTAATTTTACTTGAGAAAACCGTAAGTCTTAAATTTGCATGAGAATTGCGTGATTTTAACAAACAAACCCATAACTCAAAATATTACTAAAATGCATGAATTTAAAAAATAAAAAATCTTAAAAGCGGTCAATTTTTTTAAGAAACATTGAAGTTGGGCGGTTAATATTTAATTAACTACAGAAAATCTCAGCCCAAGTTCAAAGTTTCTTAAAAAAATTTAACCGCTTTTACGATAAGTATTATATTTCATTTTTTTTTAAAATTTGAATCGGTTCCATGTTTTTGAAGTTTTTATTTAACTAATAAAGACCAAATTTTTATATAATAATATGTTTTCTGTTTTTACATAATATTATAAAAGTATTTTGTTTATTTTAACCTTTTGAATACTTTTGTTTGTTAAATTGAATAATAAAGTTTAATCACTTTTATACTTTAAATTGGATTTATTAACTACATTCCCAAAAAATCAAAATCGTAGTTCATAATATATCAATAAAAATGCGTTAATATCAGAAAAACTATTATAACAACAAATGTAAGTGTAATTACTTCGATTGCCTACGTAGCAACTTTTAACGTACGATATATCGTTTCTGTGACAAGCAATCTAAAAATACTAAGGCATCTGAAAACATGTTAACCCAATTGTGTATGATTGAATACACAATTTACTTCGGTCGTGAAAGTCAGAGGTTGACCTTTGCAATCCACGATAACGTTGTACGCCGACAAATGTAGGTTTGTAAGGATATAATCTGATTTTATCATGAGAGAACTGAGACTGTTACTTCAAAGGGAGCGAGGGAGCGTAGTTTAGACTCACTTTGGCGGTTTATTGACTTGCGGTTTGGTGGCGGACTTCACCGTTGCTTGTGTAGATGTAGCAGTTATTGAGCCGCTTAAGGCTAAGA
The DNA here is from genome assembly GCA_918026875.4 of Diatraea saccharalis. Lineage (NCBI taxonomy): Eukaryota > Metazoa > Arthropoda > Insecta > Lepidoptera > Crambidae > Diatraea > Diatraea saccharalis. Next base: position 5,421,000 of record OU893340.1, on the reverse strand, counting down.
AAATTTAATTCACATTGAAATTTACGGTCACAGTGTACAATCTTCAGTACCCCAGTATACTATAAATTTGTATTTGTAACAGTGTAGTCAATACATTGAGTTGATTGAAATGTACTCAACGTTTAAAATAGTATTAATTATAATTACCAAACAAATTTATGTAGTTACGCAGTAGGCCTGCAATAGGTAGTTACGCATTGGAAGCAGTGGACTATGACATACTGTCTAGTTTAAGGCAACTTATATACCTGCCTACTTTAAACATGTATATGTTATGTTGGGCAGTTCAAATATGTACCTATAAAGTAAAGATGATTAATTACATCATATGATTCATTGCTTACACAACATAAGTATAGTTTTGTTTTTACTCATGATTTTTCTTAAAAATAGGTTCATATGTTGTGCAAATACTAAAATCATTGTAGATACACAATTTTCCATTCGTTCTTAATGGTGTAAGAAATGGAAGCAGTAGACGAAAAATCGATGATAGTCAAATATGCAGGAGGGAGATTCGAGCATTTTAAATGCGAAAAGCTGCTGAATAAATGGATCACCCGTTCTCGTTCAGCGCGTTCAGCGAGGTAAGGCGTCTTGAGTTATAATATTCGGGTAGGTTTTTTATTACCGAACAGCATTACTATTACAAAAACTTAAAAAAAAATTAAAAGAAAACAAGTCTGTTATTTTCTATGGAATTGTTCCATATTTTCGAGTTAATTGATCGACAAATACTCGTAAACTTGTATAGTTAACTCCAGTGTGATAAATATACTTTTAACTTCGTTATAATTCGCACGTTGAGAATGACAAAGTCACTAACCAAAAACGACGTATTTTTTACTTTTGACAACATTTTTCTTTGTTAAGTATAAACTTTAAAATGCAAAGATCCCTGTGAACGTAGCTTGCATAGAAACTGCTAGGTGGCTTAGTGACGATACGTTGTTTAGAGGGGCTGATTACAATTTCTTGAACTTTAAACGCTCCTTACTCAAAATCGCATTTTTTGCATTGTGTCACTATCGTTCTATTAATCGTCACAAACAGTTTTATTAACCGAAAAGCGGCTGTCCCACATCCCCAATGTTATTGAAAGACCTATCCAACGATGCCCAAGACTATAGGGAAAACGAAATGAAAAACGGTCATGCTCACTTAACATGTACGGGGGTACCATTAAAATATCTCTTTCGAAATTTTACCTTACTACTTTGTCGGCGTAATTAACATGTATACTCATGCTAAATTACAACTTTCTAGCACTAATGGTTTTAAAGCTAAATCGCGGACGGACGGACACGGCGAAACTGTAAAGGTTACTTGTTCACTAGGGAACCCTAAAAATACTATAAAACTGTTTAAAAGTAGTAGTGTTATTTGATTTATAAATATTATTCGTAAATCTACTTAATCAGATGAAATCTATTACAGTTTCATTGATTCTCGGTGTGACGTGTTCGTTAGCAGACATCCCTGCCCGTCACGTATGCGGGACACGTTCCAATTCATTCGAGCTGCGCTCTCGCAATTATTGGAACTTTTTCAATACACCCCTTTGTTCGTGAAGCAATCGACGGTGGCTTTAATTACCACTCTTAAAGCCGATCGTCGATAGAACGCTTCATAATTCGTTTGGAGGACGCCGTAAAAGTACTAAAGATAACAAATCCATACTAATATTATAAATGCGAAAGTAACTCTGTCTGTCTGTTACTTAATCACGCCTAAACCACTGAACCAATTTGCATGAAATTTGGTATGGAGATATTTTAATACCCAAGAAAGGACATAGGCTACTTTTTACCGCGGGAAAATGACGCATTCCCACGGGAAAATAATCTAAATATATATAACTCAAAGGTGACTGACTGACATAGTGATCTATCAACGCACAGCCCAAACCACTGCACGGGTCGGGCTGAAATTTGGCATGCAGGTAGATTTTATGACGTAGGCATCCGCTAAGAAAGGATTTTGATCAATTCTACCCCCAAGGGGATAAAATACCCCTATTTGTATGAAACTTTGTCAATTTTAAACCAATCGGGCTAAGATTTTGTAAAAAATAAGGCTACTATGACGTAGGCATTCTCTAAAAAAGGATTTTGATTGATTCCATCCCCAAGGGGATAAAATAGGGGATGAAAGTTTGTATGAAACTTTGTCAATTTTAAGGGCTGAGACTTGCATGCATAAGGCTACTATGACGTAAGCATCCTGTAAGAAAGGATTTTGATAAATTCCACCCCTAAGGGCATAACCTAAAAGGATAAGACTTTTTTTTCAGGTATTTTACACGATTTAATGAATAAATATTCGTTAGGAATGCTGCTCAAAGTAACTTTACCACGCGGACGAAGTCGCGGGCAAAAGCTAGTAAGATATAAATTTACTAAAGATTATAGTAAAAAATATTGTTCCAGAAGTTTTTTTTAAATATTTATTAGCTACAAAAACATATCGTAATCAAAATAATAAAATGTCATTCAATTATGATGTCAAGGAACAAGCATTTAAAACCAAAACCACATGTAAATTAATAAATGTAACTAATTTACGGCACTAAGTTTATATTCAATTCATAAAAAATCTGTAAATGGAAGTCGTAAATACTTATTTGTGGTAGCAGAGACACGTTTCTCGTTGCTCTCTTCCATTTAATCAGACTTTGTAGTTAAACTGACAATACTGTTCGCAACAGAAGCCCTATTGATTGACGTACCGCCGACGCACTTTCATTAGGTACTCTGTGGTTTCATTACATTTTATGTGAACTTTATTTGAACCTGCTTTTTCGCCGGCTGTATTTTGAATTTTGTGTTAATAAGCGAGGTCTTTAATGGTTAATTAACGATTTAGTAATATTAGATACGAATAATACTGATCTGGAAGAAATAGAAAAAAAAAAACTTGTAGAAGTTGAATTAAAGAATGCCTTAAACGAGATATTGCATATTACAATTTTATTGATATCAATTCCAGATATAGCATTGTCCAAGAAATTGGACAATATTATAATATATTGGGACATTCACAATACTATATCTAACTTAACCTGTCTGAAGTTTTGAGATCATTTGTATTATATGTATTTTTCTGTAAGAAATATCTATACTTCAATTTTATAAAGCTTAAGAGTTTGTTTGTTTTGATGCATGAACGCGGTAATCTTAGAAAGTACTAGTTCGAACTGAAAAAAATATTTTTATGTTAATAGTCCATTAATTGAGGACGCTGTGAGTAATAGTGGATCAGTAACGAAAACTGTTGCAAAGTGATAACCACGCGGGTGGAATGTTAGTAATAATTATGTTAAAATAAAGAAGTTGAGTAGCTCGGTGGCGTAGTGGATAAGCGTCGCGGCCCGCGATCATTGTCGTTAAGCAACTTTCGCAAGGGTCGGTCACGGGAAGGGTGACCAAAAAAAAAAATTATCTTGAGCTACTCCGTGCTTCGGAAGGTACGTTAAGCCGTTGCTCCCGGTTGCATTTGCAGTCGTTAATACCCTCCAATCCTCATTGGGCCAGCGTGGAGGGTTATGGCTCATCCTCCTTAACCATCCATAAGGAAGGAATAATCCCCTGCAGTGGGGACGTAAAAGGGCTGATGATGATGATGAAAGAATTTGTCAAAACGTCTATCACAACTTAGTCCAAGTATTGTTAGTGTACGTAATCTTAATCCAAACATTTCTCCGCTTGTAACTCTTGTGTCATCTTAAGCTGAGCTCGACCCTGAGGATAAAAGTGTGCTGATTTGTATATATGATGTGTGCCCTCTTGTCGCAAATATAATGATAGGACTATGCTAACGTAAGTAGTAGGTACTATTGTTACATAAAAGCTTTTCCGTGTCGCAAATTGTTTTGGTGCACAATAACAGAAGTGTGCCTGAGTGTGTATATGAAGGTAAAAAAATAGAAATGGATACTTAAGTGGTAAAACTATATGTCAAGTTCTTACTTTGAAGCAAACGTGAGCGAATGAAATGTCTAGAAAAACTAGTATATGAGAGTACACCGTAGAAATTTTGGTGAGTCTCCGATGACGGAGGTGAGTCCCACACCCTCCTGTCGCTCGCTTGAAACATTTAAGCATACAGGGTTTGTGTTTAAAGCATTTCCCCAACGAATAAAAAAAAAAACGTTGGGAATAATAGAAATCGAAAGATATTTTTCTTGTTATAGAGGCTTTGTAAGTGCGTTTTATGTTCCTTACATTACACCGTCTATGGAGTACAAAAGGGACTTGTTCGTGTTCATGTTGTAATTAGCAACAAGTTCCTTCTCTCCACATGGAGAGAGGATGGTGAAGTATCGTTCGCCGGATGAGTTACCATAAGCAAACAAAATAAGTATAAATATGTAAATAAAGTAATGAAAAATTGAAAAATGATCGGTTGAAAAAGTATTTATTTAGATATAATAAAGTACGTAGATTTAGGATAGTTATTTAAATAATAATGTGGTGTTAGAAATATAAATCTGAAAAAGGAAAATAAATGTTGTGTGTCGTGCCAACGTATTTTTAATACAGTAAAAATATTGTGATACCAGAATAAATTCAAACATCTGTCATAATTCATATTCAATTTAATATTTTAATAACCACTTAATGAATTCATGTTCCAATTCAGTTGTGTTTGGATACTAGTCTAATCTGTCGTTTGTATTCGAATTAGGTAATATTCCTATTTTGAAATTTAAAATTTTATCTGTTTGATTTTTAAACAGTATGTAAAAATATTAATTTGATTTTTATTATTATGTATATTTATTTACATTTTCATCTTTATTCTAATGGTAGTTAAGAAACTGTAATTATTAAGAAAACGCTTCTGACTTTCGTGTACAGTAGGTTGGTAATTGGTATATTATAAGTAGCAGTAAAGTAGCACCGTAAATAGGTATAACCCTTTTTTATTTTTAGGCTTCCGTTCAACAGAATAAAACCGAGTCTATATTATTAAGACACCGCTGTCCGTCTGTCTGCCATCAGCACGTGTAGCATGACAAACTAGAAAAACGCTTTATATGCACCGTATTACACTAAATAATATATAACTATGTAAAAAAAATGCGTATACGACCTCCGTAGCCGAGTGGTTCGCACGCCAGTACCAAGATGTCGCCATCTCTAAGGTCCCGGGTTCGATTCCCGGTCTTTTCTTTTCTATACTGTCTCGGATCTGGGTGTTGTTGTACTTTCGTTGTCTCAGATACACCATAATACGGGGGCTTTAGCTACTCATCTTGGAATCTGGGCAATGTATGTGATTTTGTATAATATTTATTTATTTATTTATCATTCGGGTAAAGAAATCTAAATTGAGCTGCGTCAAGTCTTCCCGACTACAATCTATGAGGTTATTTAAATCTTTGAAATTTATAAGCTAAAGATGGGCTAGCGTTAGCATGGTTCGTCCACGAAATTTTAAATTGATTTTCACAAAACTTTTTCGATCGAAGTTGAAAGAGTTTAGCCGTGTGCATTTTACTTCTCTTGTGGTACACAAGTGGTAGTTGATTCGGAATATAAATGTTTTTTTTACTATACATGTTACAATATTTGACGTTATAAAGAAGAAGAATGGGAGTAAAGTTTGTTATAAGTGTTTGAATAGTTTATTGTTCGTTAGTCTTAATATAAAGAGCAAAGATTTGATTGTTTGCATTGAATACCCTCCAATCCGCATTGGGCCAGCGTGGAGGGTCATGGCCCATCCTCCTTAACCATCCATAAGGAAGGCCTGAGCCCCTGCAGTGGGGACGTAAAAGGGCTGGTGATGTGATGTGAGGCTCCGAAACTAGGTACCTATGTACTGACCCGATTTTAAAATTATTTTACCTACGATAAGCTACATAGTATATAATATACGCGATTAAAGACGTGGGAAAACAGCTAGTATTGAATAAATATAGAAAAAAAGAATGTGTAAAATTATTTGAACACAAGTATTTTATTAATAAAATTTTGTCTTGGTCTCTGAATTGTTTTTTGTTAATATATTGCCTACTGCTATATATACTTGATTCAAATATAGTTTAATGTTCGTTCATTGTTAACAGCGTCAGAGAAATTGATATCCTATATTTAAATGTGTAGGCTTCACTGTGCTGTACCCAGTTCCGTTTCGCATCCTCGTAGGAGTCTTACGGCTTTGTCTAAACAACGATATGGTTTGTTAAACTTCCACGTTGTTAAAGCGTCGGGGGTCTACATACGTTAAGCGATTCAGGGGTGCTATTTTTGAAACACTCGTTTAATATCCTATTGCCGTTTACGACTTAAGCTACTCGCATAATCAACTTTTTAATCGCATGACTTTTTTCGCATTTTTGGATCTTTCGGTACTGTAAACACAATGCCAAAGGTTGAATTTTATTCATTTTACGCAGAAAATAAATGAATTAATAATTTATTGGCCACACAAATTACACTTCACCACACAGGAAAGGTCAGTCCTGTGTGGTGAAGTGTAATTTGTGTGTAATTTTTTCGCATTTTTGGATCTATCGGTACCATAAACACAATGCCAAAGGTTGAATTTTATTCATTTTATGCAGAAAATAAATGAATTAATAATTTATTGGCCACACAAATTACACTTCACCACACAGGACTGACCTTTCCTGTGTGGTGTGTCTTAAAGGCTCCAGATATAAGCCGCAGATGGTTGCAGTGTCATATCAAAAGTAAACACAATATAAATGTTCATATTTAATACCACATAATTTTTTAAAGCATGGAAATAGTAATTTTGTTTATAACAAGAAAAAGGGTTAAAATAGGTTGAAAGTAATAAATTACAAAAAATTGTGGACGTCTACTTTAATAATCGATCGTTTGTCTAATGGTAAATGGTTGATACAATGTGTTGTAGTCCAGAGAAAAATAAATAAATTTTATATGTCGAATGAAAATAATAAGCGATCGATGCGAGACGAATGATTCAAAAATAAAGCATCTGTATAATTGCATGAGCAGAGCCAACACGACGTTTAACCTCGAAACATGTGTTCAGTTTGTATAAATATTTGTCTTCGTTGCCGTGTCACAAGTTTGTTTGTGTTTATTAATATTTCACGGAGCTAGAAATCTAATTAAAGGTATAATGATGATAGAATTAAATCTCAAAAGTGGAGTTGGTCAAAGAGTGCGGTTTTTGTTCCTTTAATTTATAAATTTAATAATTTCGAAATGCCAAAATCTAGTTAGTTCTTACACATATCATATTAATGATTGACTCGAACCCTGAACTTTCGCAATCCGGGCAACTGCTCTTCTTACAACTTTATCGAAAGTTTAAATATTTGTAAAAATACTTATTTCGGCTGTTTGGGTGGATTGCCTGAACATTGATGAAAATACGCTCTGTAGTTGCGAAAAAGTAACAATTGCTTGAAAGACTAATCAGTTCTGTTTGGTCCTGGGTAGCTCAGTGGTTAGAGCGGTTTCCCGGACTGCGAAAAATCATGGGTTCGAGTCCCATCTCAGAGTGCCAGGGACAAATTTGATTATTTAAGCATTTTTCATTCATCGTGGATAAAAATGGACTAAGGAGATCCAATATTATTTTTTATTATTTCGTTCACGTTTCTTTCTTTTTAAATAGTGAATGAAGGTTTTATTCGTACAATTTTATTTGTCGTACAACTGTTTTAGCTTTGTAGATCACAAAGTGTTCTCGGGCCAGTGATTCGTACGATCCTTACCGTCGGTTTGTCTCTGCGTAGCTAGGAGATGCCCGATATGGCTCGTTGCACTGTCAAATGGCGTACCCTGTTAGCGAACATTAGAATTGTGGAAGCATGAACCTTATATTTATGAGAGGTTAGGTAAGATGTCAAACAATAGGGCTATTCTACATGTTTTTGTGAAAAATATTAGGTAGGTATTATTCTAACTATTTGTCTGTTCTAGCAAACGGACTGTAACAAGTATGGACAAAATAGAAAATGAGATCGAATCAACGAAGCTGAGATAGACAGGAAAATGTACAGCGTCTCGTTTTTTTTTTCTCTAATGAAAAAAAACTGTTATATAGATGAAAAAGTCTATATAACGTAGAACTGTTTTTTTTTAATATTTATTTTCTGCAAGTCAGTTATTTTTCGTTCTATGGGTAGTATACATAACAATGTTCAAAATATCAGTCTTTTCTTCAGTGTTCTGATGCATATACTCTAATCCTATTTATAATAAATTATTAGCAAACCATTGTTACGATTATTGTAAAAGCAAAGTATTTCCAATTTATCCATTTTCATACTCACATATTTATAAATTTATCCTTTTTACATTTTCCTATCAAGAAGATTTTATAAATTAATGTATAGTTGGTTACCACTGTCTTTACATCTATAATACTGTGGTATTTTGTAGCAATTATAGTTTATTTGTACGTTATTACTGTATACAAAATCTGTTGGAAGTTAGTAATTATTTATTTGGACGCTCAATGAAAAATTATCGAGTGCGAATAGAATTCATATCTTGCATAATGTCAAATTATTGTTATAGTATTTGATCAGCGCCATCTCTATAAAAGGGAATTTTGTTCTTCAAAACCAAAGTTTGCAGATAAAGAAGAAATATAAGCCAGTTTTGACAACACACAACATTGGACTTTTTCTTTGTTATTAGTATTTTATGGTTGCCTTGTGCTGTGTGTTGTTATATTTTAATGTTGTTATATAGTGTTGTGTTGTTATATTTTCAAATTTTTATTATTTTTTATAATTTTTCGTGCGTAGATCAAATATGGTTTGAATCGGTTTTATACTTAACAATCTATTCTGTATTGGCGATGGAACGAACCGCGATCCAGGATTGTGGATAAAATTTCAAATAGCGTAGGTTAGAGTACGCTTCACAACAGCCGTCGGTATGGACGTGCATTGCACGATTTAAGGTACAAAGTTAATTTAAAATAGGGATAATAATTTTACTATGTCTGTCCATCAGATAGATTTTAAATGTATTTTTTTGTGTAATTAATAAACGTATCGGCATTAAGTTGAAATGTCACATTTCGTTACACTTTTGTACATTTTCTCCGTAATTGTGACGTAGTGAGCTTCCACTCCTCAACTTTAATGCTTATTATCTAAGCCATTTCTTGTTAAATCGCAGCAAAAAAATGCATCTAATATTTTTCTATTACTAAATAAATAGAATTAATGTTATTTGATCCACTATCGTGGGTCACGATCACGATCGTGGGTCGTTGGATCGCCGATCTAGGATAGATCGTTGGATCGCGATCGTTCTAGACCACGTACGATCAGAGCGCAATTGATTGTTTAGTATAAAATATCATTAACATCCCCAGAAAAGTTACTTTGAAAAATTCTATTTCAACTTATAGTTTCACGGTACCGCGATCAACGGGAGCATTGAGTATTCGTGTCACGGTAGAAGTAGAATAGTTTTCGACACACAAAGGCGTCAAAAAAGCTTCCAATAAAAACGCCCGTTTGTCATCTAGAAATATTACTTTCTGTAGAAAAAAGAAAGACAGAAACGGCAAAGGGAAAATATTTGGGCCGGGCATCAATAAAACTTATCGTGTGAGTCGACGACGTGTCCCATTACGTTGTCACACAAGGATTTGTGTTACGTAAGGGAAACTTGTCGGAATTATTTCTATTGCTTGTAAGGCAGTTATTAATAAAGTCGTACACAGTCCTGTTATATATTCTTGAGCAACAGGCAGATGTTTTGAATATTCATAAACTTTTAATTGTTATAATAGAAGTTTCAAACTCATTTAATTAATAAACTTGATATTATTCTCTAAGGACTATACACAAACTATAAAAATTCATAATAAAACTTGAGCTTGAACTATCTTCAAGCTTTCAAGCTCGCGACTTATTTAGGATTCCATGCTTTAAATAGGAAAACGAAATCCTCAAGTTTTATCTCATCAAGTTTGCATTTACAATGCTATATTGATATTTATCTTAAAGAAAAATGCATAAAAAATCACCAGTCTCAAGTACCTGATATGAATTACGAACCTATTACCTTTCGTAATCTGGTAGACTGCTTTTACCAATGAGCTAACTCAGATCTAGCGTGACTGTCCAATTTCTTGGGCACTTGTTACTAGTAAGAGTATTCTCATTAATCTTCTTGAATATAAATAATCTTATGTCTGTTTGTGTTTCCGTTAGCCTGTCAAAGATAATTTGCTCTAAAACTAAGGGGCAGACGGAGGTACTAGAATGTTTCGAACTTATTGGTTTAAGGTATTTAGTCGCTGTTATAGAAATATTATAGTAAAACAAAAGGCCAAAATTTCATAAGCACAAGATATTTTAGGCCACGAATGTTTCAGCTGCTTTCTTGTGTATGATTGTCACGTAGCTAGGTCAAAAAATGTTGGAGGCAAGTTTCGCAGCGCAGATGTGTTTTTAGGGAAATTTGGTCGGTCAACTTGGCGATAACCTTTATTGATGATCGATCCAACTTTTTATTTGGAAGCGAGCCAGAGGGCTTCTCACCGTAAATGGTAAATAGAGCCTTTCTATTTATTTTATGTAGTGTGCAATCTAACATATATAAACTAAACTCTTCAGCTATACACATATTTATACTTTAAGATTCAGCGAGTTATAAAGTAGGTAGCGGTTTTATATGCACACACACACACATGTATACACACAACACACAGATACACACGCACGCATATGCAAGCACGCACTCAGAAATATAATTAAGATGTGGAAGAGTGGTTTCCTAGTGTGAAAAGCTTGAATTTTGGGGTTAGGGTTCCTAATCTATCGATCATCATCATCGTACAAACACACAGTCACACTCACACACACACACACACACACACACATACACACACACACACACACACACACACACACACACACACACACACATACACATGCACGCACAAACAGACGCACATACACGTCATAATATACTTATTTTAATACACCCGTAAAAAATATACCTACATAGGAATAAATACCTTGCATGTTTTGTAGTTAAGTATATAAATAAAATAATGCCATTGTTAGGAAGAGTGCGGCCTCCGTATCATTGTAAACTTAATAGGCAGGTCCTAGCTTCGGTATACTGTTTATGTGCTAAATAACTTGACGAATAAACCGTTTTTTAGTTTATCATACACTATCCATTTTATGTGCTTATATATATCTATTCAATTCTTTTTTTGCAGCTTAGTCCATTTTATCCAATAGTGAGCGATACCATGTAGCTCTCCCTCTATCTCTGTATTCATAGCATTTGCTTACACTACTGCATTTTCACCCGCGCACTTACCCCTTATCGACTGACTGTCTTTGCGATGAGTTACGGTCGACCACTTCCACTTTCTTTTTATAAATGATTTGGTTTATGCTAAGGAGTTTCATTATCTTTCGAATTTTCGTGTTTCTGACTTCATCATATTTGTTTGTTTGAAATAACACACCATATAAAAGAATATAAAGTTTGCGTTTCTAATTTATGTATTTTATCATTAATGTAATAGGAAGCGCTGTTATAGTTTAATGGGCTGATTTTCAATTTGGATGAAAGAGGCAGAAAATTAGCCATTTCTGATTGTAATATTCAAAACTACTAAAGTATATTATGAGCTTTTGAAATGTAACAAAGAACAATAAAATTTAAATTAACTGACAATGGTAAATTAGAATACGTTGCAGCTTTAGACAGACTGATGCGAAAGCGTGAAGGGGTTTTAAAATGTTCGCCGCAGTGAGGTTTTGAAGTGAAACTTTTCGACGAAACAGCACAATCTGGTGTTTGACTAACAAGTTGACTGCATAGGGATTTGCGGTCGTGTCTCTTGTGAGTGAACAATTTGATAACTCTTCCCATCCCGTATAAAATACGAAACAAAGGAATTTAATACTACAAGATAACTTTATAATGTAAATATTAAAATAGAGAATGACAACTATTGTATTGTTCCCTTAGCACGAATCGATATCGTATCGAGTACAAATGTCAAATATTTATATTTAATATGTTAAGCGAAAAGCGATGAACCGAGTCAAATGACAATAGTTCGCCTCCTATAAGCACTCACCAGCGATCAGTCGAACGAAAAAAATATCTGTTATCTTCTAGTCAATGTTGGGCTTTAAGTTCAGATAGGTTGATGCAAATGTTGATTTAAAAAAATTAACATACGTAATTGATACCTTTCTTTAATTTTTTATACAAATTGTCCATTAATATTTTAAAGTTAAAATGGTTCATATTTTCCATGATATAATAGAAACCTGTATTATAACTCGCAGGACACAAGCCATTAGTTTTGATGATAAGGGTTAAAGGCTACGTTTTAGTTTCCTGAGTTTTATTTCGATTAACAAGTATCATTTATCATAATGAAGTTCATCGAATTTTAAAGGTTATTATATTAGATAATGTTTATTATGTAATGTTACTGAAAGGAAGGTTATCTTTAGAAAAAGGAGGTAAGTCACTACTCAGTGTTGTCACGAAAGCTTATATATTCAGATCTCGCAAAGCGGAGTGGGAGCTACTGTCGCCGCCCCCTAATCCCGGAATTGGAAATTTTCATTCTGCTGTCGAGTCGGGATTTTACAGCGCAACTTTTCCAGAAAGATTATAATAAAACATTAAAGTACTCGATGTCATACTGGACACTTTATGACAAATTATTCTGTACTAACGTTGTCACATTATATACGAGTATTCTTTGAATATAAGAGTTGAGTAATGTAATATAAATAACTATTCACAGAGTACATTCTTTAGCTAGCGATGTATGTTTTTTATGTATGTACACCGATATTTCCGCCATTTGTTGACCGATTTTCATTTTTTTTTATTCGACAGGTTAATGGACAGAAAGTGATCCCATTTAAATTTTATCGAAATCGAATCATTAGTTTTCCATCTAAAACGAAACAAAATACCCTTTTATTTAAATGATATGTATTGTATTTCATGTATTTTTGCAAAAAAAACAGGATCGTATTTTGAATTCATTCAAAATCCGAAAGGATGATTTTCTATGTTCAAGGAGTATGTATATTTTTTATGAGAGTATCAATTTCTATCAAACTAACTATTTCCCCGCAATGTCGCCTGCAAAAATTTTAGCCTATGTCTAACGCACATTATGTAGCTTCCAGTATTAGAAGGACTCATATATCGGTAAAATAGTTTCGGAGCCTACCCAATGCAAACAAACAAGAAATGAAATCTTTCCTCTATAATATGATTTCCGTACTCTATTAGAAAAAATATGTCGGCCAAATAAACAAAATTTTCTTTTCTAAGACTTTCACTAAATCGAATATTTTTATTTATATAGATATTTAACATTATTTGTGTTACACAATTAAATAATCTATATCGTAAAACGTAATAAATAAAAACTAAAACAAAATAGAGCCAACTTCAATCTTTAAAAAAGTGATTAAAATACTTATCTCAAAAGCGACTCATTCAAGAAAATTGCTTTGTAGTCGGGCGCCTATCATTTAATTAATAAACTTACAGAAGACTTCCGCCCGACTATCCTATTAATATTATAAATGCGAAAGTTTGTAAGAATGGATGTATGTTTGTTACTCTTTCAGCAAAAACTATTGGACGGATTTTGATGAAATTTAGTATACGGATACTACTGAGCGTGGATTAACATATAGGCATATTTTTATCTTACTAAACAGTTCCCTGGGAACCATGCGGGCAAAGCTGCTGGCGAAAGCTATGTATGTATAAAGTTTGAAATGGGAACTTCTTTTTTAATTTTGTAATATTGTATTTAAGAGACTATTAACATGCGAAACATGATAACTGTTAAAAACACCTTATCCAATAAATTAACAATTAGTGAAGCTTAAGTATGTTCTGGTCCTCTCTTTGATGATCTTAACTATCTAAATGAGAATAGTCAAACTAAGTTCTATTTTGAGGGAGCAGTTCGTATAAAAAGTTCGGGGACAAATTTTGTTAGCTCGTTAACTAAACAAAAGTTTTAATTGGGGAGGTCCTTGTTAGTGGAATAACGGATTAATGCGCGTGGAAGGAAAAACAACCGTGATACAGAAGTTTGGAGTTATTATCAGGATGTGGCTAGAAGCTTCTGTTTTTTGCCAATATGTTAAAACAGCAATGAATGATGTGAAAATAACTATTTGTACTTTGAATTACAATTCAGATAAAAAACTACAGTATTTGACAACACAGTACAGTATTTGATCTGTAGAATAAAGTTATATTCAATCAATATTTATATGCTGTTGATTTTCTTAATAAATTGGTAAAATCTTATGTAGTCCCGAAGCTAGCATTTGATTGTCTATATTAATATTAGAAAGAGGAAAGATTTGATTAGTTTGTTTCCGAAAGCAACTACATCATACGCGGATGACAAAGGCTATAAGATAATTTTGTATAATTTAAAAACCGGCAGGGAGTTGTCGTTATCGCATATCAACTGCAATCACCGTAAGCAATAAATTAACTTGAGCAAATCAAACCCATCTATATGTAAATATATAAAAACTTCTTGCTATCTTTTTCTAAAAAAAAAGCTTATTTCAAATTAATTCCGTAAGGAGCCGAAGCGATCAAAATAATTAGCCTCAGAAACTTTTGTTATTTCTGGACGGTTGTCGTCTGGAATATTAATCGTGGTGGAAACATTCCGATTGTAATATTTGCGAGCCTTCTTCTGACTAGGGATGTGGCGATTTCGTTATTTTTGGATCGTATCTTATTAGCAATGTATCTATATTTGAATTCATTACAAAATAACCGAACTAAAGAACTAGAACTGGTGAGATTTTTTTGCAGTCGCTATTGAATACTAATTTTATTTTATTAATCAACAGAAGAATTTATGTTGTTAACTATACTATCGACGTTTTATATACAACATAGAAGTTTTTGGAATTATAGAATTGTTAAATAATTATAGTTGTATAATATCTATACTTTCTATATTTCTTTGTAAATTTTGCAGTTTTAATATTATTTCTACTTTAAACAAAAAAGTATTAATTAAAAAACACATAACTAAAAAAAAACTTGTCCAATAAACGGCCATAAAGTGTGGTTATGGACTCGAATAGCGTAAAGTATTCCAATTTTGTATTTGTACACTGAGTTTTTTTTTCTGTTCGTCAGGTAGATTATTGGAGAATAATAAACAAGTATTTTTGCCTATTTTTACATAGTCATGACGTAACAAGTCTCCACTTCTCACCTTATTGCCTATTTATCAATGCTACTTATTTTGAAATTGCTGAAAAAAAATACGTATCTGATACTTTTCTACTTTCTGGCAGACGAGCTAAATAGAATTTCTTTTTACTTTTATTTAACTTGCCTTGTTAGTATATGTAGTATATGTTACTTAGTGCGTAAATCTTGGAGCTCAAATTTGACCCACTTCCCAATGTCTGATAGATTTGAAATTTTGCATAGACATGTAAGTCAGATGACAATGAAATATTATGGTGTCAGTAAGCTGATATGATGGTGAAGTCGGAAGGTGGTTAATTGGTCATAAGGACTTAGTGATGAAATGACGCAAGTGCATCGTGTTTAGGTTCGTTATATCTGTCTTCATAATGACTTTGGTGCTAGATGCTTCCAAGACCAAGGTCTGGTGAGGATGGAGCTGGAAAGTGGTCATAGGAACTTAGCAATGATATAACGCAACTGCATAGTGTGTGGGCTCTTTAGGTCCGCCTAGAGAACAACATACTGAGACGAAACTAAAAAAAAGTAAAAATATAATAAAAATAACTTTTTTAACAAGAAGCTTTTATCTGTGCACACTAAAACGTAAATAAATAAATTCTAAGCATTTATAGGATTTATAATCAAAACTTTCTCTAACAGTAATTAAATTAAAAGTATTGTAGCACTTACGAAATCGAAGACAAAGGAATACACATACTTTTTATGCATTTTAGAACGCACAAATAAAAGCTTGTTTTTAAAAAACCTTTTTTTATTATATTTTTATTTTTATCCAGGCACCATATTTATTCTATGATTTAATTTTTCGGATACGTATAGTCAATTGAT
Organism: Diatraea saccharalis; assembly: GCA_918026875.4. NCBI lineage: Eukaryota > Metazoa > Arthropoda > Insecta > Lepidoptera > Crambidae > Diatraea > Diatraea saccharalis. The sequence goes on along the minus strand of OU893340.1, from coordinate 5,404,927 downwards.
TTTCAAGTAAAACTGACTCTGCACATCACTACAACAATTAATATACGGAGATAAGTGAGCTTGGAATGGACGTGTGTGGTCCGTATCTTAATTGATCTTCATTAATCGTACTTCTTCTATTCGTGACATTTTTTGTCGTTCCTTTTCCTATTGCATTATTATTACAGAAATCTAGAAATGATGTGGTTACATAACTTGATTCAAATCACTACGTTCTACAGATGGTAATGGATGGATGGATGATGGTGGACAACTTCATATACATAGCTCATGTTAAAGGATAAGCAGCTAAATCCCCCGTATTATAGAGTAATTAAGACAACGAAGGTACCACAACACCTAGACCCGAGACAATATAGAAAAGTCCATTTTCTACATTGATCCCGCTGGGAATCGAACCCGGACGGAACCTCAGAGATGGCAAAACATTGAAACCGACGCGCGAACCACTCTGTTACGGAATTATAATGATGTATGCTGGGAGATTTCAGTTTTCTGTTTAAATATAAAATCAGTAAGTCAGGACATCTGTTTTTATATATGTATGTATATAGATTATACTAGGCGTTTTCCTGCGATTGCGCCTGCGAAAATTATAACCTATGAATGGATGAAATGAAAATGAAACTAGTAAGTCACTCGCCTATGTTATAGCTTCCCGTAGGTGACAGAATTTTTAAAATCGGTGCAGTAGTTTCGGAGCGTTTGCAATGAAAATCAACAATAAATTATTTCTTCTTTATATTAGTATACATTTGTAATTATATATCGACATACTGTTTATTTTTTACAAGATTATTTGGTACATTTTTGGTAGAGTTTCGATCCTGCTCAGTTATTACAGGCAGTAGTCGTTTTACGGCGTTTCGTTATACGTCGTTTCGTTTCACGGTAGTCAAAATTTTGACGCCATACCTCGTTTTAACGGTTTAAGATTCGTTTTATACCGGAGCATATTTTTTTTTATAGAAAATCGGAATGTTAAACTTAATTGTTGTACAATATTTAAAGTTTTGTAATCGTTAATTATCATTATAATAAATAAAATTTATGGAATATATTATCTTGTTTCATGTTATATTCTCACCTACCTGACTTGACGTAAAATTAAGAACTGTGTTTCTCATTCATAAGTCATCCTTTTTTGTTTATGGTATAATTCTTAGGTCAGTAGTAAAGATATACATAAGACATTCCTATCGCTGAGCTGGAGCAGTGACAACCAATTTCACCGCAAACGATGTCTCATTCGAGATTTCATTATAAATTCCTTGGTAATTTACTATAAATTGATATATGTGTGGTACCGGCTAGTACACAGATAAAAGGTAGCCTAATATCGAGCAGGGATAATGCCTTTCAAAAAGTAAAATAATTTTTCAAATAGCTGCTGTAGTTGCGGAGATTGCTTTCAGTATACATACAATATCTTCTCACTAAAATTGTGCTCTCTTTATCTAGCTTTCTGCTAAACGGTTTTGCTCGCGTGATTTTCCTGTTTTTGCAACATTTTTCTTTGTTGTTCCACTCCTATTAGTCATAGCGTGATGTTATATAGCCTGTCTATGTTTAACAATTCAACGCAAAAAAAAATTTGAATTCGAAGCTTCCTGAGACTGAGATAAGATTAGAGTGTCAAACAAACAAACACTCTTTAAAAAGTATACATCGTACGCTGAGAACGATAGTGACACAATGCAAAAAATGCGATTTTCAGTAATTAACGTTTAAAGTTCAAGAAATTGTAATCAGCCCCTCTAAACAACGTATCGTCACTACGTCACCTAGCAGTTTCTATGAAAACTACGCTCACAGGGATCTTTGCATTTTAAAGTTTATACTTCTATAGTCGTTTTTGGTTAAGGACATTGTCATTCTCAACGTGCGACATATTAAAAAGTATAGATTATGGATTTATTTTATTCATATCTTATATCATAAAATATGAATAAAATAAATTACAGTCCCAGGTGACCGAAATGGGATCCGTAACTTCTTATTAACCTAGTCGTCAAATACTTAATCACTCCTTACTTTCTAGTCTATGTTGCAGAAAATTTGTCTGTTTTTCTATTTCGTCTTATTATGTTCTCTTTGTCGGCTGTCTTCAATATTTCTTTCGAATGTTTTTAACCTTTCTAATCATGGACCCGTACTTCTAAAATTATAGGACGACATTATGGTAGCCAACAAAATTCTGTGCCGCGTAAGCCTTGGTTCTATAAATTTCGTGATATTCCCAGATGTATCGTCACTACCATATTATGTTGTCTTCGTTTTGGACATGTAACTACACCTGTTTTTCTTGCAAAGATTCGAATTTTAAATAGTTCTGTTTGTGAATGTGAAATTGAAGAAGGTACCGATAATCACATTTTTTTAACTGTCAGAAGTATCCGTCCTTATATAATCAACTCCCACCTAAAACTCCCCGACCAATTAATCTTAACTCTCTTCTTACTATTTCTGACAAACCTGGCTTTGTACGTCTTTGCAAATTTATTTAAAAAAAAAATATATCAAATTATAAAAATAAGTGTTGCAGAATTCTCTTTTATATATTTAAATATCGTAGTTATAGTGTTATTTGCTTTTGTGTTGTCCTTTTATGTATTTAAATTATTGCAGTTATAGTGATATTTGCTCTTGTGTTGTTTTTTTTAGTGAAGAAAGAACAATCTTAAGGACGAATTGGTTAATTACACAGACATATGTAATTATAGCTACCGTTCAGTCTCTTGAATCACGTGTCTCTTTCACTATGGGATGTTGGCAAAATTTCCGTGTATAACGGAATAAGTCCATAATTTGAAAAAAAAAACCTTTCTAATTATGGGAGGCTTACAAGGATGAGGTCCAGGCTAAAACACATGTTTATTAAACTATGTATTTATAAGGTACAAACAACATAGAACCAAAAAAAAAATAGATATCAAAAATTATACTTTTTTGTCAATATATTCATTCATATTCTATCCATCTATCTTCTATCTATATTGACCTTAAATATTACAGAAAAATACTCATACATATTATTTAGGCAAGGTATCTAGTACCTGTCTTTTGCGCAATAAAAGAACTTAGAAATTCGTATTTTCTTCGTACCATTAGTATAGATATTCTATTGTAACTGAAAACGAAGCCTACACATAATTCAAGTTGTAAAAGTTACTGCTATGATATATTTTACAGCCCTGAGGAAGCAATCTTAAAACACTTTAGGGCGTCATTATTCTATATTGCTGTTGCTTTTTTATTATTGCTATAAAAATATGTTATTTTAGGATTTGTAACTGTGTCTACTAAAAGTGCCATTCCTTCATCTTCTCGATCAATAATGATTATTTTGATATTACAATAAAAGAACAAAAACAGAATATGAACTGTCGATTTTCATGTACGAAAAACTTCAATGATACATTTATAGTTATACTAGCTTACGAGGCGCCCGTGTGCGTTGCATCCCGGCACTATGGGTAGAGACGGGCCTGGTTGAAACAAAATGTTCGAAATAGAAGCCGCCCATAAGGTGCTCGCGTTTGATAACTGCCCCCACTGCGCTGGCTGACCGTTTCTGTCATATCATTGTTGTACCGTGATGGTCCAAGACTATGATTTTAGCTGTCTCAGAAACACAGTCGCCTTGCGGTTGGTCGCCAGCGGCGCCCGTGTGTATTGCACCCTGCACTATAGGTTAAGCCGCCTCTGAACGTGTTGCTGTATTATTTATTACGCAAACAATTAAAACGACGTGTTTGATTTCTTCAATAAACTATTTAATAAAACTACTATTTAATAAACATGAAAAACATGGTAATCATCCCTATTCTATTAATTTGACTATGAATGACAAAGACAAAATAGAATCTATAAAATGAGAAATAGTTAAAAGATTACAGGTACTCACGACAGTAACACGTCGCTTGTTCACAGTAACAATAAAATATGTTATTATACCTTTATAGATGTAATTATTACGATGAAAGATACGAAAACCTAAGCTGTGCCTCGTAAAGTGTTTAAAATTAATCGTTAACCGATTATCGCTTATTCTGCTCAAACTTAATGTGCAGACAGACAGAAGAAATGGCTCTAACTGCGTAATTAATGAAGATTGATTATGACAAATTGCGACCAACGAGAAGTCTATTTAGTAATAAAATGCCATGAGATAGTGGTAATTAATGTTATTATTACATTAATATCTCAGATAAAATAATATTTAGATAGGAGTTTAGGCATAGATTTGCGCTCATAAAAGCATATAAGCTCAATCCATATAAGCAGAGAGCTCACTAAATATGTTTTTATAAATAACCTGTCAAAATAACGTATTATCAAAGGGAATTTGCGTGACCTTTATCATGAGGAATACGAGAAACGGATTACGATGATCGGCCGATATTCATCGTTGGAAATCTGAGCACACAATTCTGTCTAAAGAAGAAACGAAAATTGTCTGAGAATTGTGTCTTTTCCGGAGTAGAATTTCAATTATAAATAAAATTGTCTGCTTCTAATGTTTGGACTCTTTTACGAGTTTCTTGTAATTTTTTTTATGAAATATAAGAGCACTGTTTTATATGTGTAGTACCATTTCCTTTTGATAAAAACGCTGCTTTCCTCGGGAAGGCAAGGCTTCGTTCGGGAAGGCAGCGTTAGTGTGAGTGTAGGTCAAACACAAAACAAATTAATGCTATTCAGAAAGAAAGGCAGTGTAATTTTGGTGAAAATGGTGGTAAAGAATGGTAAAAACAGTATACATAAATATGAATATACATTAGTAAAACCTTATAAAACTAATTTGAGTATATAATCATATATACAACTTTACTCTATGAATAGGTCTATGTGTAAAGGTAAATGATATCAGAATGAACATGTTAACTGTGTTTTACTCATAATTAATATCTAGTGGCAGTCGTTGGGTGATTACGGCCACTGTAATTTATGCCAATGAATTAAGCGTGCCGGATCAGCGGGCGTAGACAGGGTTGGCAAGTCCGAAAACAATATGTCATTTTAAATTAATTTTACCTATCACTAGGCTCCAAATTGTCTATAATTTATTCAGCGGTTGTTGTTTGAGGTTTAAATTATCAAGTAATATTAAAGAAAATATATTAAATCTACCTAAAACATTTCTATTAAGAAGTTTATTATAAGGTGCCTGTTTAAGAAGTAAATAAGAATATTTAGACTTATTTGCTCGAGCTATATTGACAAGTAGTTTTTAAATTAATTATATTTTAAAATTATTGTACATATATTCACATACTAGTAACATTTTTTGGAAAAGTAGCAACTTTTTTTGAAAATGTTGCTACCTACTATTTCCAAAAAAATAAACTGGTAACCTGCTAGATAAATAGATAGATAACAAAATATGTTGGAGTTGCTTGCTGCGCCTCTTAGCTAAAAGAAGCTGGAAGGAAGAATGCGCTATTCATAAGAGTTCTATGTTATCAATTTTAATACAAAAAAAAGGTTTTGACTTAAACTTTGACGGTCGGATTTAAAGTAACTATCTCGTTATTATTTTCATTAGTCCCTTATTATTTACTAAACTTTTTTTTTTAATTCAGTTTGCAGAGTGCCTCCACAACAAGTTTGTTAAAACATACTTTTTGTAAATATAAGGTCCTATAATATAGTCAATGTCATAAACACTATTGTTTACTTTAGGAAACTTATTAGTGGAACAGATCATATAATCAAGTGGTATTGTTTTCATTTTCATTGCATTTGCAAACCCTGTGTTTTGCGTGTGCTGCACATTGGAATATCTAGAATATATCTGTATTTAATTAGCGCTCAAATTACAATAATTGTAGCCATTTTTATCCCTCGAGTTTAACTTTAAAAAACATTATTTTTCTTGCATCTAACTAACTTAAATATAAAATCTGAAAGAAAGAATACTTAAAAAACCAAGTCTAACGTCAGGTACCCAAGATGGGATACGAACCCATAACTTGAATCTTAATTGAAATGTGTTCACTTCCGACGAAATTAACAAATGCATAAAAGACTAGACAGTTCTCTTATTGGTTAGAGCAGTTGACCGTTATGGAAAGGTAAATATAGTATTTATTGAAACTATAGCGTAATTTTTCTGTAATTTTAGAGTAGCATTGAGTCTATTGATAAATCAACTCGGTTGTTTATCCTATTGATGGGTAATAAGGAATAGTTTTCATTGAATGAACTAAAGCGCATCGAAATCATCCGAGTGTTCCGTAAACCCTATTTTATACTTTATGAAATGTTAGAAACTTTATTAGCTTTCTTCTCAAAGTACTCTCGAAGTAAGGAGTTTCTTCGTAGAGCTAACTGTTGCGGTTTCGTGCGATTGCCAGCGAAAATGAGATCTGCTTTCAAGAAATGTGGCTGGGAAATTTAGCTTGCCATTCGTATTGTAGGATTTCTTAAATTTAAGATCGAGAAGTTCTTTCATTTCTTTCTTATAAACGGATTTGAAACAATCTTTTTTAAAGTTCTATAAAATAATGTGTTACAGTCCTATAATAAAGAGTTTGATTGTTTTAACGAATTAAAAAAAGAGGTCTATGCTTCACTTAAAAAGTGTTAGAACTCTTCGATAAGATATATTTTAAATTAAGGCTTCGTTCTTTAAATTACGATGACTATTTGTTTTTAGTAAATTTTGTAAAATAATCTAGTATGTTTACATATATCATAAACATACTACGAGCTCAGAATCTGCAATCGATTTCAAAAGTTGTTTATTATTTGTTAACCAAATGTGATTTGTAATTTATTCAAATTATATTTGGTTAGTATTATATTGTATTTAAAGGTAATGTTAGCGTATAATATAGCTTATATTCAACATCAAAGTATCAAGACTTACAATGGAATGGAGAAAATTGGCACTTAAATAACTCGACGGTACGTAAAGTAGTCCTCGATTATAAGTGACGTTGGTAAACAAGACTCGTCGGATACGAGTGTTCCTGTTACCCGTTTGCTTTATTTACGTATCGAAGGGAACTCAATAAGGTTGCCTCTGGCTCATATACCAACTTCCTGTCATAACTTTCTATGATATGGAACTCCATTCAAATATATAACGATGTTATATATCTGAGTGATGTAAAAGTGTTTTCTTTTATTAATAGACATAAATAGTAAAAGTGTTATGTATAGTAGATAGATAGTAGTACCTAGTATTGTTGGGCCATAGCGTAATGAGAGACCCTAGGGTTTAGAATTAGTCTTTGCCGATTACTAAGTATTTCTCATGAAAGTGAGGGTACGTTGGAGGAGGTTTAGTGGGTATACTAATAGTCTTTTTTGGGTGTACTAGCCTTCGGGGTTCTAACTGTTCCGGAGAGGTCTCCCCTGGCGCCCGTTAAGCTGCAGTGATTGTGCGTAGTGCATTATACAAAAAGGTTCATAGTGTAGTAATATTTGTTATTTATTAGTATTAAATGTCAAAGATAGTTAAATTATTATACATTAAATTATATAATGCGAAGTACTATACTGAATAAAAAAGGACCCAATATTAATATAAATATTTTTTTAAGTACTTTACGGATTCAGAAATATTATACAGCGTCTAGTTTATTAATTACCGTTTTCTTGGAATCGTATTAATTCCAGGAAAACAGTAATGGACGTCAGAAATACTTATTAATCATTTAGAAATAAGATTATGGTGTATATTTCCTGTAATAAATAAGAAAATTGTACGGCCTACGCTAATCTTTTTATTGATTTATTTTATGAAAAAAAAAAAGAATAGCAAAAGGCTTATTCATAGTAATTTTCTACTTAAAGGTTTATACCATCTTAATTCTGTGTTATTCTTTTCGTTTTTGCCCCGCGTTCCTACTAGTTACTTGATTTATCTAAGTATATATTATTAGAAATTGTGCGCTTTTGATTCGGGATAATTTATCAATGATTCGCATGTGTCTTTCCTGTGGGTGATTTTTGTTTTGCCGTACTCACACCATGAGACACCGGAGTCTTTTTTTATAGTAACGCGACGAACTCATCACCGTTTAAGTTTTAACATATTAATATTGCTTTCCGTCAGCACTTTCGCACGCGTGATCCCTAAGGAACTGTTTAGTGGGATGAAAAGTAGCCTGTATGTTAATTTTCGCTTAGAATGATCCGTATGCCGAATTTCAACAAAAATCAGTTAGAACAGTCTATAAATCTAATGTAAATTAAAAAATATACTTCAACACTTAATATAAGCTACAGAAGTAAAAAATATGACTTTTGAAATTTTTGTCTGTCTGTTGTTAGCCTTTCACACAAAAACTACTGGACGGATTTTGATGAAAATTTTTTCCTGTATAGATAGATATACGAGTATGTCCTCGGCCACATACAGGTTATAAATTATTTTTAACATCGGAATATCTGACGTAGAACCCTAGCAGCTCAACTAAACCACAAGAGATAAGAAAAGTGACGTAACACGACGAAATGCTTCAATTGACGTATAAAAATCGAAGATCTGGAACAACTGCTGTAGAACTCTAGCAGCCCATCTAAACCTTAAGAGAGACGAATATAACGTCATAACAAAAGTTATTTAACGTGATAGCAGTTTTTCTGGATGTATAAAAATTGAAGACCCGGAACAACTACTGTCAGCAGCCCAACTAAACCGTAAGAGATACGAATATAACACCTAAGAAAAAGCTGTTCTGGATGATGACTACTTTCTGATGACAAAAGACAATTGATTTTTAAGTAACTCCAAGTGTCAAGTGGCGATCGTTACTTTATTTCTTATTCTTGTCATTGTATTGACAAACATTAAATAGGTCTTATAATAAAACATTGACAACACATTAAACACATGGTGGGAGTACCTCCATGCGATGAAGGCATTAGTAGTTAAATATTGGATAAATTCCCATGATTATAGTCTGACATATTTTTTCGGTAAGAAGAAAGTCTCATAATGAATCGATCGTGAGCGTCATGCTATGTCTCCCGAGTCTGAGACATTTGCTTAGCTTAAACAATGTCTCACAGTCGACCGTGAGCGCCGTGCTATGTCTCACGAGTCAGACATTTGCTTTGCTGAAAGAACGTCTCACAGTCGACCGAGAGCGTCGTGCTATCTCTCGTGAGTCGGATATTTGCTTATCTAAAAGAATGCTTCACATTAGGAAATATTTTCATGACTTTATATATTAGCCCGATACTAAAATCGGAAACATTGTATAGTTTATAATAATTAAGGTGATACTTGTGATTTTTCATATTAGTAGTCTTACTTATAAAAATTAAAGATCCGGAACAACACAGTAATGAATATCAAACTAGTGTTTACAATTTTAATTCATGATAAATTGAATTTTCATTACATTACCAAGACTATACCAATCTAGAATCAATCGGAGTTGTAACTAAATTTAGAGGTAGTTCAGCACGGATCATTGCCCGCAGCCCGAGGCACGCTATGTCCCCAATTTGCATCCTAACTCCCCGAGATGTGGTCTATTTGAAATTATAATTTTCCATCACTCCTCTGTCTCGTAAATAAGATTCAACGACTTGTGTAAATTTTCTCATTTAACCAATTTGTGAGGGAGTTTTACATAATGTTGTTTTTGAATTTACATTAGATGAAACATAGGTTATTTACACTGGATTTAGTTATTAGTGAAACTCGAAGAATTGGTGAATCGTCAGTTCGTAAATATGCTAGGACTTCGCATTGTAAAATCCACAAAACCTCTAGTAAAAACATAGTATTGGTTTTGACATAGTTTGTATTAATAATAATTGGTTTCTCTTCAATTTCAATCTTCTAAAATTATTAAATAATTCATTAAGTTAGTCTTAAAATATTTGGAAAGGGCAACTTAACGTCGTTGTCCTTTTTGTGAGCAGCCGTACTTGCTTACTCACTCTTATTATGTTCTGGAAACTTAGCTTATGTCAAATAAATGATGTTATTATTTTAATCATAAATTGTAACAGTGGTTTTGTTTTGTAATAATAATACGAATTCAAGGCGTTAACCACTTACAGGATTTAAACCTTTATTTTTAATTTAATATGCTTATTGTAAAAGACTTGCCGTGTGTAACCTTCTGAGTTATATGGCTAATAAATTATTTGATTTGATTTGATTTGATTTGAACTTAGCTTTATTTCTAATATATACACAACGTCTATGCTTTTATACCAATGAGTTTTCTTGGGTACAAACTATGAGCCCTTGGTCCTTCGGTTCTTCAGAACTTTGAATTTGCAATACCCCTTCTAATAAAGGTCCCATTTATATAAGGAATATCTGAGCACAATCTCAAGTTTCCCAACTTAAAGGTTCGAGCTGTGTTAACAATCATTAGCATGGTAGGTACATTCAAGAAACTACTTTAGGGAAACACACTAATAGGAAATGTGCGAGTAGCCTCCACCTCTTTCTAATTCTGAAAACTTTTACAATCAATTCTTTATATATTTAATGGAAAATGCTTAAATAATTCACCAGTCCCAGGTACTCCGCTATTGGTCTCGATCCTACAACTTTTCGCAATCCGGGCTAATTAAGCTACCCGAAACTCAACAAGACTGACGAATTTTTCAAGCACTTGCTACTTTTCGTTACTAGTGAACGTATTTAGGTCAATATTTAGGCCCATCTCAGGGTACATGTGGCTGGTGGACTTTTTATTAAATATATTTAGCAGCATTGCATTATGAATGCAAAATTGATGAAATGAAACAATTATTTATAATATTTTTTAGTCTGTAGTGCTCATTGTGGTTTTTTTTTAATACTATTCCAGTTAGAGTACCATTCAGTTAGTACCCCCATTTTAACTTACGAGTCCATCAGAAATGTGAACTTTTTGACATACTTAGGTACTTGCATTTAAATTACATTCTAAATATTCTTTATTTTGAAGTTGGTTAAAAGCTTTTTTTTCAATCAATTCATGTTTATGAAATATTATAACGGAGCCAACGACTCGTTCTTTAAGAATTTTCCTAAATTAGTTGGAGTTTTCATGTTTATATCTACAGGTTCAAGCGGGTAAGTGCTACGTGCAAATAAATAGGTATGTTAACTTCAATACGTTCGCCTGCTGCAATCCAATCAGGGCACAATAGCGGACGGTTTAACCGGGTTACTGCAGTGGACTGTCGTTCGCCAATACCAGATTTCAGATGGATTCTTTTATTGTTAAACGATCGGAATAACGATAAACAGAAATTGTTTTAAAAACTAATCATCGGTAAATAACAACACTTTGACCTATTTTTAAATGGGAAATAATATTACTAACACTGATCATCTAATACGTGAAAATTTCTGAGAGAGGTATTCTCTGTCACGTCTTTGGCTCCTTTCTCTCTAACTACAATAATAAGTGTAAAATAAAGGAAATAATTAACGATGAATCTATTAGTTTTAGTAGATTAATTAGATAGTAAGACTTACAATTACATAGCTTATTTCGGATTTTATTGAGAAAAAGGGGTGTCACGCATATGCCACATTTATAAATCTGAATTTTAGCTTTTCTATTTTGTTTTACGTCAAACAAATTATATATTACTAGCTTTCCGCCAGCGGCTTCGCCCGTGTGTTCTTATCTTATACATTAAAACCTTCCTTTTGAATTACGCTATCTATGGAAAATATCGCATTAAAATCCGTTGCGTAGTTTTAAAGATTTAAGCATACTTAGGATATAGGGACGGAGAAAGCGATTTAGTTTTATACTAAGTAGTGATTTATGTGGCACAATAACACTAAGGATTTAATAGTCGAATATTACACTTAACATTGATTGTTGTAATAGCGCGTTGATTCTTTTTCGAGTAGAGTGAAGAAGAGATTCGTGGATATAAGGGAGAAAGAACACTTCTTCTTTGCTGGAGTTTATTCATGTTAAATTTTCACAATTTAAAGAGGTACCTATCCAATCACTTAAAATTAGAATGATGGCGACGGATTAAGATGTTTCGACAAAAAGGTATTTAAGATCAATAAAGTTTATTTTAGGAACAATGAAAACAAAGAGCAAGAAATTATTTTAAGTTTTACACAAATACTACGACAATTATTTTTGTTTAATCGTTGAAGTCAATTTCGTTATTAATAAGAAATACCGAATAAAAATTCGAAAGTTAAAAATTTTATGGTTTATATATAACAACAATTTCTAATAGACTTTGAAAAATAAGAATCGACAAACGACTTACTACGTTAAAAATAATAGTTTAATTACACATGAAACAGATCAATCATTAAAAACTAGTCCAGTCGAACGCAGAAATGAGGTCGAAGCTCGAACGAGCTTTGCAACAAAGAGAAATGGAAATATTTATTTTAATTTTAAATGGAAAAGAGAGAAAACACATTAATCGTGATTGGCTAACGCGTTCGAGGATAATTCCGCACGCTGAACATGGAAGCGTATTTAAATCGAACCTCGCTTCGTAAACACTACGTTGGCGATATCGGTCGATTCCTGTCTGCCATAGACGGAGTTCCAAATTGAAATACGTAGATTCGTTTCTAGACAAAGGTTTCGGGGACTTTGGCAAAGGTTTCTCGTTTGGTGTGATCTAGGTTTCCGTTATACTATTGGGTGTACGATGGCATCTGGCTTACGTCCAAATGGCTGTGAACGGGCCCAGCGCCCTAATTTTTCTTTTCAACTGCGAATTATGTGATGCTGTATATGAGATCTAGTGATTGTTTGTTCCAGATTCGAAAATATTGATTCACTACCACAAACAATATAACTTTATAGAACCGTTTTGATAAACTGTAAATTTCTATTATCGTTTAATAGTAATATAGTAAATTAGTGACTCGAAAGGGTTTCTCAAGGGTTCAATTTACATATAATAAGCTCCCAGTCGGCGTTATTGCTTGACTATAACTGTAATTTCAGTAACATTTTATTAAGCTATTGTACCAGTATTCTGGGAAAATTGTTTTATAGTGAATTAATAAAATATCTTTTTTATTTACATAATATGAATATAATCAAAAACTATTTAAAGAACTATTTAGCTAAAGATCTCGTGTTCAGGTAATTTTACCCGAGAAAAGAGTTGTATAAGAAAAATAATTGAAAGTTAATCTGTATTGAATATTAAGTAATGATGTTATAATATTATTTGTTAAGCGCTATCTGCTTCATCAAAATGAATTAAGACTTAAAAAAAAATAGAAATAAACAAAAACAAAAATGCTTGCTTCATATGCATCCTATTTGATTCAAACTTAATAATTCTTTGTGCTAATGATATATATACATTTTTGTTATATAAAATCGATCGTAGCATAAACTACGTTCTGATAGTTAAGGTAAATGCATTATATTTACGATTAAATAAATACACTTAAATTTAATTATTTGTCACGCACAAATAACAAAAATGTGTCGCTCAGACATGTTTTTCGATTTATTAAGAAGTGAATTAGTTAGGTAAAATATTGTAGTAGAGTGTACTGATGTAGCTTCTTAGAACTGAGTAATAGCCTTCCAGGGAGGCTATTTTTCTTCAATACCTTATTCTGCCCTTCCCTGTTGCGAAAAATGGTTAACGTTTTGTAAAGCTCCGGGCACTAAATGAACGGACAAGGTTGATAGATAGGTTTATTAGGGGTTCAATCAATGTTTTTCGAGTGAAATAAACAAATTAGGGTTGCTCTCTATCTTCTTCGGTAACGCATCAAAAACTATATACCTATATATGTAGGAATTTCTCACATCAAAGCATCAAATACATAAGTAATAGTAAGCATCAATTTAATATTAATAACCAATTTGTAATTTTTGTTTTCAATGCATGAGAGTGAATAAGACATAATACTGTATACCTAACTGGCTTATTTAAACTGGTCGATATGGTTAGCAATCGGAATAGGGGAGACTTCTGCGCGCTTATCTACGCAAAGATGTGCCCGGCAGATCTGCCTGAACGGGTACTTGATATGTAAATCTGTGTGTCCAGGGCGAAAAAGGCACAGATATGTCTGACTGTCGAATATAATAGTGGGAATAGGAATTAAAGGAGGGGTGAGTGAGTGTCCAATGGGTATATTGACTTATTTCAATATCTATAGCAATCAATCTCAAAGGTATAGGATAAAGATTTTGGAGTTGTGCAACTTTTAAAATAACAATAATTTTTATATCAAGTAACATATTTACCTTCTGGCAGAATTGACTGACAAAATAAAGAAGTGTTAACTTTCCCAATTAATTAAATAAAACCTTGTTACCATACTATGTCTTTCGATATTTACCTGAAACAAAAATAAAAACATATTTATTATTAGATTTCAATGAAAATACGTTACTGACGAATTTCAAGAATCGAAAGATCTTGACTTGTATTTGATCAAAGAAACTGTAGTATAATGGGTAATTCTGGGAAGACCGTAGAAATAATAAGGTTTATTTATATTTGATTTTTAATTAAGACAGCTGGGTGGCATGATTTAATAATAACCATTCGTGAAAAGTAATTGAAAAATTCTGTAAGTCAAATCGGATGCTTTTATTGCGTAATTAATAAAGCATCTAGATTCAATCACACTTTCACACTGCTCCGGATATACGTCTTCATGCCACCGCGTCTCGAAGAATAATAAAAACAACTAAAATAACAACTACCCTCCAATAAACTGGTCAAATCAATATTTCTTATTAAGCTAACACAACATCCATACCCGGACAAGTGACATTATTTAATGATGACACTCTTTGTAAACAGGTCAGTTCTTTGAATAAATTAATTTGTTTAACTTAAAGCCATACTTTATAATTGCATTTTATAATATTATAAGCCTATTTTAAATTAAAGTAGATTGGTGGATCAATATCTGTACATACAATTGTTGATTACTATCACTTAGTTACGTAAATGGAGCAAAGGGTCTAGTGTAATAATCCTTTGGGGATTAGGTTGACCTTTTAAGGGCTTATAAATGTTGTGGCGTTACAATGATGAGTTTTCTAATACATCTTCCATAGCTTAGTTGAGACAAAGGTTTGCACACAGTGTGATATTCAAAGTTAAGACAGTCTTCTGTAGAAGTAACACAATACTTCACTTAACAACTAAATGTAGTGCTCTCAATAACTAAGTACCTAGGTAGGTAACTACGTTACTACTTATGCTAAGTAATTAAATATCACACGATGTATGCCTAGGTTTCGTACTTTAGTAGTGTTAAAAAAGTTTACACTATCAGGCCTTTAATAAATTTTTATTTTTAAATAAATTAAATTTAAGATATTTTGTAAAGTTGAATAATTTTAGCAATTATGCAACTTCGCCTTAGTCAATTTATTGCTTATTTCATCCGCTAGTGTAAAGCTCTGCGATTCTGTAAACCCGAATTCGAATTCACTCAGGTGTCTGAATTCACTTAAAAAAGCGGTATCCGTTCAATCTTGAATTGTAATGTGAATAACGTTCCATAGCATTAGTAAAGTGAGTTACGAAATGACATAAAACTAGAATATCTGACATACGCATAATCAAGCAATTTTGAACATGAGTGAAATTGCCTTGCAGGAAATAAATTTTTTCATTGGTTTCAGAACTATTGAACGAAAACAAAAACAAACAAAAAATTAAATCTTTCTTTTGTTTAATTTAGTATTTATCAGAAAACGGAAGGTTATTTTTTTAACCGTGTAACGATTAATTTCGTAGCTCCCTATCTTATCAAATTAAAATTGGAGACTTTTGATTGTATATTCAAGAAAATTGAATCTAAATTTTTGTAACTTAGATTAATCAATTTAATTCATTGTTAATATTAGACAATGCTTAATTTAAAAGAGAGATCAGCAAGAGTTGTTGTTGGATCACAACCCATTTGAAATTTGATGTTATTTGTGTTTCGAATTGTTAATCATTCCTTAGTTTTCTTTAAAATATTAATGAGGAAATACGAGTGCTTTATTGTATTGTAGTAAAATATAAATGATTGAATTTCAATTTGAAAGTTTATCATAAAACATTTTTGTTCTAGGTAGACTGGATCTTAATTGAATGAGAATTAAATATCTATCTCGGCGTGACGACTTCCTGTTATAATGAGCACATTGCAATTGGAATCATGAGAGCATTATGACTATAATAATTTTAATTTATTCAATCTGCTTTGAACTTATCCGGTAAAAATTAAAACTTAAAATATATTACACAAGTTTGACCTCTTAGTAACCCGAATCACTTTCTAGATTGTACTACTAAATAAAAGATGTCACAAAGCGCTAACTCAGTTTATTTCAGTGCGACTCCGTTTAACTATAGTTTAATAATAATACAAGTATTACATGAGCGTCGAAAGAAAATCTATTCGTCGCTGTACTATATCGTGCATGAGGTATTGGTAACGGATCCATAATATTAGCGTAATTTTTTACAATAGTTTACTGCTGAAAATCATTTCGCAGAGTCCCTATTGCTCTTCCTTACGCGGTTGCACTTGTAACTGTACAATTATTAAAGTAAATAGAGAAAATAAGGAATCATAGGTAGTAGGTCATCGCAAGCACCGGATTTTTTTAAAGAAAATATATATTATTTAATAAGTTGCATATAGAGTATGGCGCTTGGTATCTAACAGTAATAATTTCAATTAACGACGAACATTATTAAATCTCTCTAGAAGCTTGACGAGGCAGTGGCTAGAATGATCGGTCTGCAATACGGTTGTTAAGCAACTTTCGCTATAACCGCTCACAGGATGGGGCTCCAAAACTTATTATCTCGAACTCCTCCGTGTTCCGGAAGGCACGACATCGCCCATCCTCCCTATTCTGTTCCATTCATAGGGGAAGCTGAGCCGCAGCAGTGGAGACACTATTTAGGCTGATGATAATGATGATTATTAAATCTAAATCTACGAGTATTCTACTTTACCATTTAGCTAGATGTTATACAATTAAATCGTGATATAGTAGTGTATCGAATTCCAAAAGGGTGCTTCCAATTTAGGGATTCACTTGGATGTAAAGTGGAAACCAATTTCTGCATTCAAAAGCTACGGCTCAGCGGCGCGTGGCATAATCGCCTTTCTGTGGCTACACGGAGATTAGGGTCGTTTCGGATGGCGCTATTGTACGGTTGATACGTACTGATTCTCTAGCCTTATATTTAATAATGTTTGCATTGTAGTACTGTAGCGACCCACGCTGTGGGTCTCTGCTTTCGAAGATGTAGCTCGAGGTATATTAATATTTAAAAGATGTAAAAATAAATCACTATGCGTATTCTTAAATCGACCATCATCGACCGAAAAAGAAATGGTACAAATACTAATTAATCATATTTCTTCATATGTTTAAATCTTTCTGAGAACAAGTAATCTGTATTATCTTTAAATCCCAAACCGAATTGATAATAGTATAGAGACGTTCAGAGCGTTTTAATGTATAATTAACCATTATCGTTTTTCTTATTTAAAATTCACAAAATTACTACGATTTAACAGCCGTTTTCGCAGCTCGGTGGTACAGTATCTAGCGCGCTCGGTCTGCGGTACAGTCGTTAGGCAACTTTCGCAAATGCCGGCCGTAAGATAGGTGATCAAAAATGTATTGTATAATTTGACCAAATTTAAGCTGTTGGTCCTGACTGCATCTGCAGTCGTTAATACCCAGCAATGTGCACTAGGCCCGCGTTGTGGGTCATGATCCATTCTTCCTATTTGATTCGATTTCATCCATAGGAAAGGCTTGAGCCCCAGCAGTTGGAACATTAATAGCCAGGTGATGATGATGATGTGGTGAATAACCATTTAATTATATAAGTTGGGGTTTAGGATTTTTTAATGATGAAAACCTTTTGTTTGTTTTTACTCAATTATTTATTTCCATTCAATGTGTATGACTATAACAAATTAAAACTTGCAAAGGTTCTGAAACGTCTCCAAATGAAAGCAAAACTACAGGTATTTGAATAGTTTCAAAATTTAAAATAAATATTATTTGAGTCTTACCCAAGCTTTCAGAAAGTGTTTTTATTAAATCTATTCTATGTGTTTAATCCTGAAGTAATAATGTCGGTCATGTTAAGCAAATTACAGTGACTATACAATCAAGGGTATCAATCACAAATAAATACGATCAAAAGTTTAAATTGTGTATGGTAAATAAACGTTTCTAGGTCGTGGAATTCGTCATAGTTAGTGTTAATTAATCCGAAAGTATTGTTTATTTTCGACCAACTTGAAAGTTTATTTGCATATTCTGTTTTTTTTAGAAAAGTCTAGACTACGATGAAGTTAAACATACTTTTCATTCGTATTAAAGGAACGTTGGTGTTATCACTGATTAAAAAAATATCTTCGGCAATTCATTTTATTTGCAATCTGTTTTAAAGTTCCAACTTTATGGTTCTTAAAAAACTAGAACCAATACAGTCCCTTTAAAGAAAAAAATTATGAATATTTTTTCCTATTTCTCGTTTAATATATCTAAAAATTCTGAAAACTTGAAGTAACTGTGTTATTTTGTTTGTATTTTTAAAAACAGACTTCGATAAAGGTTACAAAGTTTGTTTGTTTTCATATTATTCCAGAATAAGTAGAAAAATTCCAAACTTAGTATGTAATATTGTGAAATATTTGTCAATTTGGGACTGACCTATAAGACATATTATTGTATTGATAATATGTTTGTTTTGTCAGAAATTTGTTTTTTCACATTCCACAAAAGCACTCCGATGCAAAACAATTTTATTTTCTAGAGAATCATAAATCTCTCAGTTATCTTTTCTTAAATCAACTTACTCATTTAAGTTGAGAACATATATTACTTGACTGGAATACTACGTGTATAAGTTTTGTGCTATTGTTTATTCTAACTTGTGCAAATTATTAAGTGTGATAATACATCATAAACAACACGCATAGGTTTTATATTTCTAATAATTTTGGACAAACAAACTTAATAAATAAATGATAAAAATAATAGAGACTTCTTTATTTCTTTACTAAGCGGTAATTTAGTAGGTATGAGTTTTATCATATTTAAGTGATAAGTAAAGAATATAATTTTACCTGTCGAAAATTAACGCTACTCAATTTGCTCTTGTATAATTATAAAGTTTTTTTGCAATTGTCAATTCATACTTTGGTTCCTAACTTATTCTGCGAATGTAATACACTATAACGTATGTACGTATTTATAATAAGGCACCAACACCCCTCACTGACATGACTATGGATATTTTAAAAACACCTGCATGTATATTAGATAAAATATATTATAATGTTAAGGACTTCTCGAGTGAAAAAAATTGATAACTCAGAGTGACATTTAAAAATACTTAATCTTGACATTGTAATGAAAATTTTTATAAGATTAGTAGTAATTAGTAAATAAATTATTGATGTGAAAAATATTATAAAGTAAATAATTAATAAATGTATTCTCTTGTTTCATAATGTAAAAAAAATGTATACTGTAATCAGTTGAATGTACCTAACGAATGTACCTAATTAATTAATATTATTTGTACCATATTTTGGTTAATAAACTATTATTATTTTTCCATTGATTAACGGCAAGTGGGTAAAATGTTAGTGTGCTTGGTGTGCGATATGGTTGTTAAGCAACTTTCACAAAAGATGGGTGACCGAAATTGTATTATATATTTATTTAACCTTGATTGCCCAGTAAAATAGAGAAATGGCGAACTTAATGCTAAAGAGAAATTCTCTACCAGTTAACCAGTAAATTAATTAAGATATTAGTTCTGCGTCTGTAGTCGTTAACATATACCAATCCACACTGGCCCCGCGTGGCGAGTCATGGAATATTCTCCCTATTTGGTTTGATTCGATTCCATACATAGGGAAGGCTTGCCCCAGAAGTGGGCTTTAATTGGATGGTGAAGATAACAGTTTTTTGTTTACTAAGGAACTAATGTGGTTCACTGGATAGTCTTTAATTTTTGGTGTGAAAGCTGAAAAGCTGCCTAATTTACATTAGAAGCGTGGGGTGTTCTCTATGCAGCGGCTAATTAGTACCTCGTGCAACTTAACTTTAATCAGCATTCAGAATATAGAATCGTGTAATAAACGGAATTTTTGCTTTAAAGTTGAAATTTAAATGAATTTTTTAAGGCAATATATTTAAAAATACCATATTTCCGAAAAAAAATATTGTTGATAGAGGTTTAAATTATGTGTTCAGAGATTTCACCGGATTTAGGTCTTCCTTGTCGATGGTTAAGGATGGTAGGCCATGATCCTACACTCTGACCCAATGTGGATTGGAGGGTATTAACGACTGCAAATACAGCCACGATTAACGTGCCTTCCGAAGCACGGAAAACGATCCCTGCGAAAGTTGAAAGAAACAACAACGATCGCGAAACGCGGAGCTCATCCACTACGCCACGGAGTAACTCGTTTTCTCCGCTATTCTTAAATTATTAGTTATTCATCTACACAACGTTTTAGGGCCAGTGCTAATCTAATGGAATATACGTCGTATTTCATCGAGCGCGGTACGTCTAAACTGTTATGACATCCATCCTCATATATAGAGAGTAGCTCGGTGGCGTAGTGGATAAGCGCCGCGGCCCGCGATCGTTGTCGTTAAGCAAATTTCGCAACAGTCGGTCACGGGATGAATGACCAAAAAAATATTATCTCGAGCTACTCCGTGCTTCGGAAGGCGCGTTCAGCCGTTGGTCCCGGCTGCATTTGCAGTCGTTAAAACCCTCCAATCCTTGGGCTAGCGTGAAGGGTCATGGCCCATCTTTCTTAACCATCCATAAGGAAATATAAAAAGGGGGAAAAAAGAGCAATCCCCAACGACAAATAGGTTAAACAAACCTGTCTAAAGATAATAAGCATACAAATCAAAAAATCATAACAAGACAGCCTGCTAAAAAGTGGGGGAATCTGCATTAAAAAAAAGCCATCCTTATGGAAGGCCTGAGCCCCTACAGTGAGGACGTAAAAGGGCTAATGATGATGATGACCAATATACATATACCAATATTATAAAGAAGAAAGATTTGATTGTTTCGATCGAATAAGCTTTGAAACTACTGGCTTGATTTTTAAAATTCTTTCGCCTACGGGTAGCTAACATAATACGGGTAAAACAATACGGGGTTGACACACACCCGGTTTCTGAATTGAGAATTTGAAGTTGAGCACGTCTCAAACCGTGCTTAAGCCATTTTAAACGTCAATTAAACAGTTTTCATTACTGATTTATAAATTTTTAATGTTCAGTTGATAGCAATTTGATAAAACTAGGACATTTTATCACATGAAACGTAAAAAACTTTAGTTATTGAGAAAAATCAGTTGAGATTTTGTGCTTTTCTCAATTCAGAAACCGGCCGCTAGGCTATAATTTACGTGTGCAAATTCGCGGGGAAACAGCTAGTAAGTAAATAAAGAGGAATTATTTGTCTGTTTGAAACTGTTTCATCTACTGGTAGCTATATCATACGCGGGTGATTTAGGCAATAAAAAAAATTTACGAGGGCAAAGTCGCCGGAAAAGAGCTAGTACACCAAACTTCTGTAAATGTTTAAGATTGATCTTAATATAGCTGTTACAAATCTCAACTGCTTCTAACTCTTGATTTGTATGCAGGTAATATTTCGAAATCTACAGATAGCTTGATGTGAAGTGCTCGCGCTGTTGCAAAAAATAACGCTGCCGCACCTTGCGACGTTCCATCACCCGTATCTATAGTCGAGTAAATTTAATTAACTAAACAACAAGAATTTGGATGAATTAAGAATTGTTAATAGTAACAATACTATTATTATTCGCTATTAACAGTTCTCATTCCATTCAAATTCTCTTCTTGTGGTCAAAATTATCTTCTCAAGTTATGCCATTTTCTCAAGTGATTACTTCTCTCGACTATCTGCTTACTTATTAATGTTGTAACTTATTATTACAAATATTTTTTCTTAACACAATGGGACAAATATATTTCAAAGAGAAATAAAAGCACAGTTATTGCGTCTCAATACATATTCGAGATCTAAATGTACGTTCGTAAAAATATTAGTTTGTTTTCTATAAAAATTCATGTACACAATTTGAATACAAGATATAAAAATAAATTAGCGGTACCTGTCACTAGACTGCAAAAAGGGTGCGCTTTGCAAAAAGTTTGTGTGCGCTTCTACAATAGGATCCTAAGCAAAATACAACAATTAGATATCATGCAGTTTAAATTTACTATTAAAAAAGCTTATTATAAGGTATCCGATTATATAACAGATAAGATTGCTTGGACTTAAGATGATCCAGCATCTGGATTTTTAATATATAATGAGTTAAAAAAGTAATCAGTGTTAAAAATTATCTTGTTTCCATTATTATTAAATGATTATGTTACCATTTTAGACCATAGGTTTTTTTTTCTCTCTCTATATATATAATGTATTGATCTGGTTATGACATGGTTTTTGTAAATGTCATTACTCCTATTAGAGCTGGTGAGTTTCTTGCTCATTCTTCTTATTAGCCAAAAGACGTCCTGAACGGGTAGGGGAAAAAATGTTGGACGATTCAAAAGTAATTTTAAGAACTCTATTTGAATAAAGATTATTTTGACTTTGACTTTTTAGAAATCGGGTCGGTGTAATTTCGGCATTTTCGTGAGAAACTGACAAAGAAGCCCGATTTGAAAAACTTTAACAGAATTAACGTATCTTTTATATTATTTTATCTCGAGAATGAATAAAAAGATTGATAATTTAATTATAGTCATATGGCAATTATAATATAAAATAATTAAAACATTAAGGTACGATAAAATTCATGGGGTTTTGTGGTACCGGTAATTTACAATAGATTCTATAATTAACGGAACAACACAATTACTTCATTAACGTTGATTATATATACTCAACATATGAAGTGTCAAAACAAGCCGCATCTGGTTATAGGAAATTTCTTTATTCAGTTCGAACTTCTATGAGAAATTCAAATGGGAGCGAACAATATTCAATTTGCAAAAGACTTCTTACCCAGTTTCTCTTTGAAATATTTTTTTTTGTGCACACTGAGTGGTAGAATTTCCTTTCGATGTTACTTATTGTAGAAGGTTTTGCGATAACCATATTTGGAACTCATAATGTTACGAAATTGTAGCAGAAAATTAGTTCAAAACTACACATTGTTAAGAGGTCATTATTATAACTGTACGTTTATAGTTTGTATATTTTTATGACAATGTTCCTATATTAATATGTTTGAGTAATATATATATAAAACTGAATCTTCAGTTCTACTTTGTAAAGGAAGCGACTTTATCTGGCTTCCTTGAAGATGATAATTGATGACAATAAGTTTCTCGGAAGAGATTGCCTTTTATCTTTGAAAATTACTTATAAGCAGAAGGCAGCCTGTTTACAAGCTTCCAATTTAGTATTGACTATTCGAAGGTTACAGACTTAATTTAAAAACTCCATAAAGGTTCACTTCCAATTACGGGTGATCTCTAATTGAAGATTACGAAACTAACTTTACGAAAGAACCTTATTGACTTTAGAATAACGATATCTGTACTGTGAAGTGATTATGATTGTCTAATACAAAATCTAACGAAATCCTTTTCAAAGCTATAGCCACTCTGACAACGATTTATGGACTTATGTAACTTATAAAGTCGCAATTGCTTTTGAAACGAATGATAATTTGAATGATCAAGAAACAAAAAAGAAATATTATAAAAAAACAAATAACGCGACTATGTGAAATAAAAGAAAGAAGTGAAGGAAAAATACTTTTATTAAATACTTAAAAGAAAAAAACAAGCCCAGTAGTTTGGAATTTTATTAAGTACTACTGAATAACTACTCCATTGAAATAATTTTAAAATCTAAATACGAAAACACATTACCCTCCTTTAAGCTGCGCAGTCGGGTAAAAAAATTAGCTAAGCGCATCGAAAAATTGTATTTAACATTCAACACTTTTCTTAGGCATATCACAATAGCTTTCAATGATATTTGCATCTAATACTCGTCTTAGACAATTCCAATTAACGACAATTTAACAATATCAATATTTTTCAGAGAAACTCGCTATTGCAACTTCTATCACATATCCAATATTTGTAGTGTGACTTCAAAAGTCAAATTGAAAGGAACTGTGAAAGGTTTTTAAAATAGACAAATTAGTTCCTGAAAAAAAAATTATATAACCAAATCTTCATGACAAACGCATATTAATCCTTATCAAATACAACGAAGTAGGCAAAAGAAAGGAGTTTTAATATTACTTGATTAGTTTCAGGTCGCCTACCTGATTATTTCGGAGTAATACTATCTTTATTGTGAAGTAATGATTTCCTTCCAGTGAGCTATATTTGAAAACGGAGTAACCCATTGCAGAGTCCGTCGCTCATGTTCCGAACTATTGTATGGGCACAAAAGGTTCATTGTTATCCCTGTCGGCTTACCTGTCCGTAGTATTTGTTACAGCGTGTAACCTAAATATAATACCTAAGGGAATATCTTTATTTAACGAAAAGTCTGCTCATTGACGGCATGATTCGGTTATTGCTTTATCGGGCTGTCAGAAACACATTAACTTATGATTTCGGTAAAATTACTTTAATTAGGGTCAGCGAAGATAGATGTAAAGAAGATGTGTTATCAATAAATAAAAATAAGAAAATGATAACATAGTAATTAGTAATATTATGGAATACTGCCTGTTTCTTAAACAGCGTAAATTATAGTGTGTTACCCACGTATGATATAGCTTATAGGGGAAAGGAATTTTTATAATTGGTCCCGTAGTTTTAGAGTCTATTTAATGTAAACAAACAGTATTATTAATTATTACATTATTACCCATTGTCATTGAAAAACGTGATAGTGTATTGATTTGCGGAGCTAAAACGACAAATTGTATACGAAGTAGTTTTAATCCCGAGATGTAGCAAGAGAGTAAATTGAAACCGAGTTATAATGATTTTTAGCGCCGTATGTTACACTCCACTTTTGATTTGATTGCAAAAAAAATGAAATAATAAATCATAATCACCAATTCAACTTGTAATTAGAGAAAATCTTGAAAATTCTGCCCAACGCAACGAAAATTCTGCTTCTTCTTTATTGCGGAGCCGGCCGGAATTAACGGCATTTGCCGTTAGTGGGGTTCCCCTATTGACCCCAAGATTGTGCATGTATTTTACTTAATCGTATAGTTTGTCGCTTTTAATCATATTTTTTATGAATCAGTAATAAGTCAAGTCTTGGTCATGAGTATTTTACTTTTAACTCGTACGAATTTTACAAGACACAGAGAGACTATGGACTAGTTAGTCATTTGTTCTCAAATAATAATACTAAAAAGTTCTTATATTCATTACAATCATATCCGTGATATCTGTATAGATTATCTGTATAGTGAAAGGTTCTACCTCCTTTGAATCTTAAATTATCGAAAAATACTTTTCTTTGAATAGATACACTCTT
Organism: Diatraea saccharalis; assembly: GCA_918026875.4. Taxonomy (NCBI): domain Eukaryota; kingdom Metazoa; phylum Arthropoda; class Insecta; order Lepidoptera; family Crambidae; genus Diatraea; species Diatraea saccharalis. The sequence goes on along the minus strand of OU893340.1, from coordinate 5,379,454 downwards.
TATCTTTATGCTTAGTGTTAAATCTTATTTTCAGAATCTGACGCAAGCTGCAATCACGTTGTGCACTGTAAGCCGATCGGGGCTTCCCCGACAAGGTGTGAAGCCTTATGACGCCAACTTAGTAGTTTATTTCCGTATCGCAATTCCTTCGCCTTACAGAGGTCAGGGTTGTAGTTTGATCTTGACGAATGTAGAGTAGATAATTAAATAATATTATAGTCTAAGAGATCTTGGCAAAAACGTGCAAGTGTTTTCTAAACCGTGTTACTTCAGTATGTTGCAGTATTAAAGGTATACATCACTCCGTACTCAGTGCGGAGGTCAAGTGCTTGATGATCTTGGAGCTGACTTTCGTAACATCTTTTGAGACGTGCTGAGTCCTCGCGCCCTCACATAACAGTGATTAGAGCAGTAATTCCTAACGGGGGTAAATCAGTTATTTAGTGGGGGTGGAGATTAAATTTGATAGAGCCTTATAAATGTGGAACAATATTTACGGCATGCTTTAAGCGAAAATAAAACGATAATATCATGGACGTATCTAGAAATATCTTTCAGAAGGGGTGTCCAGTAGACCGGGCCAGGGGCTAGAGATGTGTTGGTTGGATGTTAACCAAAATAAGTTTTCCTAATAGTGGAAGCAATCATAAAAAGTTTAGGATACACTGGCAAGCAAATATGTCCAATCGATAACACACTTGACTGTAAGTATAAATACATTGCGCATTACTAAAATAGAATTTACGATTGACAAAAAACAATGTCGAATAATAGATAATAACACCTTTTTTGTGTTTATTTTGAAGATAAATAACGTCAGATATAGGTTTGGTTCTTTTTTCCTAGGTTTATTTTGGAACTTATCTTTTTGTATACACATATTCCTAATAGTAGATAGTTTATCTATTTACAATATTCAAATTGAAATCTTATCTAAGAATGAATATTGATTTATTAGTAAACTTCCGTAGTCATAAAATTCGTTTGGAATGACTAATGTGAGATAAGGTGACTTTTTCAGGGCACAACTCTGGGATGTTAGGGTGATTCCGCTGCCTGTTAGTTTGTTTGGCTTTCTGTCCGCTCTTCAGACTGTATGTGACTGACTGACTTGGAATTTTCTTGAGCACACCTAATTTAGGGTCGTGTGACGTATAAAAGAAGTGGCGCTAATTACCTGAATGTATACATACACGAAAAAAAAAATGCAGATTTTTGCATTTTAATTCTTGTTTTTTTGTCCTTCCGCTCTCTCTTTTCAGCGGTAGAAGATAAACCCTTGAAAGTTTTATACAGTACATTTTAAATAGTCCACGAAAGTTTGTGAATGAAATACGTAAGTGGCAACCGGAGGATGCAAAAAAAAAACAATTTTTATTTTAGACTATTTGATATAATTAAAATGTTACAACTAAGTATGTGACTATTGTTCGATGGTGTAACAAAAAGTGCCGCATTGTAAGTCGCCGCCGCATCGTTCGGTGTCCGATGATGTCCGCAGCGTCAGCGCCTCGTGACTGGTTCATAGTTTGTTTCGTAATTTTGGGTAATCGCTAGCTTGCGGGTTACACGATGTGGCAGTGTGTAACAAATGTATTGTTTGTTAATCTTTCACGCAAAAACTACTGAACGGGTCTTGGTGAAATTCGGAATATGAATAATTCTTGGCCTAGATTGACATATAGGCTACTTTTTATCCTATTAAGAAATTCCCTAAGGACCACACGTACCAATCCGCAAGTTAATAATAAAAATGTACGACGGTATTTAAATTTCACTATTAATTAATTAACTTTCTTTTAAATAAAATAATGAATTGGTGTTGATGAAATCAAATCTATTACAAAGTTGCTCCAAGTTCGAATGTTTGTTTGTAAATGTTAAATGACCACTCATATGTTATTATTTAGATATTTTTTCGTCAATACAAGGCTAGGGTAAATCCGTGATACTAAATTAGTCAAACGGCTCCACTATACGGCTTCATGTGAGTAATAGAATATATTATACAATCCAAACAAACGAAATCGTATGCGAAAATCCGTCTATTGCTTCTAAAGTATTATCTTCAGGGTCAATATTTAACAAGTTTTATACATATGATTCAGGAACGCTTTATAATATTAAATTGTATGTTTGTCAGCGGCATTATCTATACTGATATTATAAAGAGGAAATATTTGAATGTTTGTTTGCGACAGGCTGTGCAAGAACTGGACCAATTAAAAAAAGTCAACTACTACAGATGTGAGCTAAGCTATTATTTACGCGTTCAAAGTCACGGAAAACAGCTAGTATTATATGAATTATACAAACCAAAGTGCTTATTAATGTTGAATGGTATATTTATAATTTTTTTATTTTTTTTATTAAGAATAGTTCAAAGTAATAGGTAGTTTGACCTAAAATTTAGCTTCCATATAAATTATGACAAAGAGGTTTATTTTACTATAAAAGGATTTTCTATCCCTCCGGGGGTCAATTAGGAGTTTGAGAAACATTTTACCCACGCCGGCAAAGGTGTGGAAAGCTAGTAAGAAACAAAAGCTTATCATAAATCATTATATTTTAATTGGGACTAAATATTTAACAGATAATATATATGCTTAGTTTACATACATATTACTAGACGATTTAGATGGTCTATCGGCGAAAAGTACTTTTTTATTATTATTCTAACTAAAAAATTCAAGGCAATCGGAAATACCTAAATATAACTCTATTAATATAAAATATTGCTTAATTTCTCAAGTATTTGTTATTCTTTCATTAAATGAAGCAAGGTGAAGTATTTTTTAAACATTAATAGAGTGGCACAATTTATTTTGCCTATGCTTTACTTTACTAATAATAGGGTCATTTAATTTAATATCAATCGCTCCAATAGAACCATACAAACTTCAGATAACTCTACTGAACTATCTTCAAAGAAGAGTATTCATTTCATCTTTACAGGTTTTTTCCATAGATGGAATCGAACCAAATCATATAGGGAGGATAGGCCCAGTGCGGATTGGTGGGTGTCAACTACTGCAGCTGCAGCCGGTACTTATGGCTTATATGCCTTCCGATGCACAGAGAATTTGAAGATTTTTTGGCCACCCATCCCATGACTGGCCGTTCTAAAAGTTTAATTTCCGATTAGCAGAACGAACGTCCTAGCGATGCGCAATCCCTATTTAAAATATTTGTTATTATATTTATGTTAAATCTAGGTATCATAGTTAAGCCCAAGGCACGGAGCAGCATATTAGATAACTACAATCAATTTCTAACTTTTTTATGATTTGTTTGTTATAGTTTAGGGGCCAGAGGAATTAATAATTTAAACCATTCTGTTGACGTGCTATAGTTAAATCAAAGTGTTTTAAATCTACCTACATATGACACCTATTAAACGTAATATCGATTGGACATTCGGTCTTTTGTGATAATTTGACGTGGTGTCGATTGTACAAGCCCACCCTCTCTTACGTCTGAATAATAGATGCGAGTTTAAAACTTATTCAAGGGCAATTCTGTAATGTTGCTTAAAATTCTGCTATAGTGCTGTGTATGATGGTTCATAAAGTACTTAATAACTTAGTTATAACTATAAAATTTTAATAACTTAGGTAAATATTTTATTAAGCTTTCTCCAAGTATGTCTGGTTTTTTATTTATAAATTCATGTTTTTATTGCATAACAAACTGGCCTTAGTTTGTTCTCACTATATTATCACAACTAAGCAAAAGCGACGTCACCATAGACGCTAGTATTCAGCCACAGAATAAAACACTTTTTTTGTCTTGACACAGGAATCAAACTAATACAGCCAATGTAAGGTAAACTTGGTGTAATGTATGTAATTACATTCCAGAGGCCTAATTATCTGATTTTAAAATCTATCGCGATAATTTTTATTAGGCATTTGAAAGATATTCACATTATACTGGCACCAGCGGTCTATTTGTGAATGCACAATACAATGCTATAATACACTGAACAGCAAATAAACCGGCCCGCTACCTGAATTCGATCGAGCACTTATGGGATGAGCTGAAACGTCAGGTTTGAACCCTGGTGCCTGCTCCAACAAGCATTCACGAGCTGCGAATCACAATTGAAGAGGTGTGGAATGCGATTCCTCAAGATTTCATCGTCAGGCTGGTGAGGTCGATAATTACGAGGCTGCTGACAGTTATCGGAGCAAGGAAATACTAAATAATTATCAACATCTTTGTAAACCTTTTTCTGTTTTCTTTCTTTTATATTTTTCTTTCAATTTAACATTACCATCGATTAACACGACTGTAAAACGACCCTTATTGTAAAATGCATAATACACACTTAATAAATTAATTAATTCTATTTCCTATCATTTTAATCTTCAAAAAATGCACTTTCTGTAAGCTTTTTGAGAAAATCTGATCAGAGTTCCAAGGTAACTAGTAGCCCGGTTTATTTGCTGTCCAGTGTATAGAAAATCGGTTTTAATCATAGATTTATTATATAGAGAATTCATACATTATTTTGATAAATTGTATCTGTGCGTTTTGTTATATAAATTGATTGTCATAACATCTTACGCCGCCTATATATCATGCGGTAGACGCGTGATTTGGATGTCTATTAAAGGGCATTAGATCAATCAAGCTCAGCCATCCATTGTAGCCATTTAGTGTCACTGGATGTTAAGCTAGCAATTACGAACAGACAGTTTACATGCATCACTGGAATTGACGCAGTATTCCTTCGAGAAATTATAATATCTATGTAACCGTTAAGTATATATTTTATAATTTAAATACACCATACGGAACATTTACCTTTATTTTTTGTTGTAAGATTTTGTGTTCAGAGGCTTGTCTAATTTTAAAATCTATAATCTTACCTTTCAAATAATCAATATTACCTTTGAAAGGTAATATCGATTTATAAAATTATATAATGTTCAGAGTCGCGATTGCTTTCGGAACCAATGATGATTTGTATAATATTGCATGCTGTTTAAGATGGCTAAATAGATTAAATATCATCACTACATATATAAACCTTTCTATTGCAAGTAAATTATCGTATAATAATAAATTATATTAAACAACATCACATACATTGCTCAGATTCCAAGATGAGTAGCTTAAGTCCCCGTATTATGGATTATCTGAGATAGGGTTGGAAAAAAAACAGTTTTTTTTAAATTTTATAAATCAAACAGTTCAAATTGTTTTTAACAAGTGTTTTTTTTGTTTTATTTTAATTTAGGCCATAAATATCAAAACAAGGAAGTTGAACCTTATATATTTCATTTCTAGAGTCAATAAATCGATCAATGGATATTTTTTTTATGTTATCCTAATGAAATCTAACATTTTACATGTTATAACTAATAAACTAATGTTTATTTTTAACGCATTCATTGCCTCTTTAATAGGGGAACCCTAGTACGATTCATGTTATGGATTTAAATTATAAAACGGGAAATACCCAATACACAAATAAAAAAAACTAGTCACAGTTTTTAAATACTTAAATAGAAAAAGTGATTGTTATCTTGTTATAAGTTACATTTAGATACTTACTTGATTTGTTCGTTTATAATTTTATCTTATCCAATTTAAGTCCCTTTCTTAACATTAGTCATATTATTTGACATACAATTTTGATTTTACTTGATGTCTTCTAAATAAAATTATTATCATTAAAAAAAATACTTTGTTTGTGTGTATTTGTTGCAACAAATATTTATTGGTAATTACTATGGTAGGCACTTTCATTATTGTTTGATTATATAAATTACTTGTCATAAAAATAATACGAGTACGTTTTATTTAATTACATTGCCAAAAAGAGTACAAAAATATAACATGGCAATAGCGTAGACCGGTTGAGTTTTGTGTCAAGCTCTTTAGAGTCTTTAATGGCAATTAATTTCCAATTATTCGTTGAAATTTGCAATGAAAAGGAATTTTAGAGATTGTTTTTTTCTTCTATTTTATACATTGTTTAAAACTTGTTATAATCAGTGTTTTCAAACACTTGATAAAAAACATGTTTTTATTCAAACTGTTTTAAACACTGTTTAAAACAACTTGTTTTAATCGTGCCAACCCTGATCTGAGACAACGAAGGTACCACAGACAATACCCGAGACAATATAGAAAAGTTCATTTTCTACATTAATCCGGTCAGGAATCGAACTCGGGACATCAGAGATGGCGACACCTTGAAACCGGCGTGCGAATCACTCAATACATTAAATTACCAACCAATCTTCTAAGCTGTCTTTATGTCGATCGTAACTACAAGAGACGCCTCGCAAAATTTTCTATTTATTAACTAACTCTTTGATACAGTTCATACTAGATACTACTATTTTTTTTATGTATCCCAGAGCAAAACTTCGGTTACACTTTAAATAATCGTATTTTATGTAGAATAATTTTCCACTTTTCTTAACTTTGGAAAGATTTGATTGTTTCTTCGCATTGAATAGGCCCGAAATATACTGGACCGATTTTATAAAACCTTTCTTCTAAATAATATTTTATAATTTATTACAACACGGTTAACAAATTCAAGAAAAAACCGTTGAAATTGGAAATTGATTTGTTTCGACAGGCTTTCATTTTGTTTTTATAAATTATAGCGGTTTTTGTTATTTACTATTATTTTTTGAGGTTAGTTTTAGTTATTAGGGTTCTGTACCAAAAAACGAAAATGTAACTCTTAAAACATCATTCAGTTGTCTGTCTGTCTGACACAGCCGATTTTTTCAAACAAAAAATTGTTAACTGTATTAGGTGGCATATCAAATAAAAGGGCTCAATGAGAGAACCTCAACTGAATTCTTTTTAAATTGAATGGTCTGAAAATTTTTAATGAAAATAGCTCATCACTAAAGATATAGCGCAAAAGTTTTGTAATAATTACAAAAAAAATATTATATCTATAGATTAATAGTAATCTATATCTATAAATTTTTCATAAGTTTTCATTTAAAATAAATTTTAAAATTAAATGTTTATGTGGAAATTTTTACGCGCATATCCGAAGGGCTGTTGGAATGTTAGCTTTTATAAAAAATATTTTCCTTTTCTCTTAATAAACGAAGTAGCGACTTATTTATGATTTAAACCAAAAAAATATTATTAATTAATAATTATGTTTTGGTGTTAATCACTAAGCAAGATGCTAAAAAGCATCGAAATCTGCTCTATAATATATCTATTTCGTGTTGAGGAGTATTAGAACCCAAGACTGAAAACCTTCATCTATACGCGCTGGGAAAGAATAGAAAATATTATTACGTATAAAAATTGACAACCTCTTTATTATAAATTTTAAATAAAATTAATTTATGTTGTAGCAAATCATGGCCATCAACTGGTCTAATCAGATATTAAATTGTAAAAGAACGTTGAAATATTTGAATTTAGTCATTTTTGTTAGAATTTTTAGTTGAAGATCAACTAAAAATTACTTTTAAAAAAAGCTTACATTTCTTTTGTCAGAATTATTAATATCTTTTTTGTTACTTTTAAATTTTTCAAACCGTTATTGAAATTCAAATTTCATGTTAGACGTTGTTAATTAAAGTAATCTATTGCATATTGGTAGAACTTACTTCATATTCCTTAAAAAAAATTTTTTTTATTAACATCATACGTTTTAAAAATAACTGTTATTATTTTCAATAATGATTTAATGACAAAAATTTTTTTTATTATTGAATAAACTTTGATATTATTGAATAAATGTCTAAAAAGTCTTACAAAAGTCTTGTTACCTTTCTTTCCAGGGGATGTGCAGTTACTCTTGTTGGATGGTGATTTAGTTTCGGCTGCCGCCATTTTCTCTTTTTCGGAAACCATTTTATGTACACTCGGCGAAAAAAGTTTTTCACGCGGGCGATGCACCGCCTCTCATTACTGTTTTTAGACGTACAAATAAATAAAAAAATCAAAAACACGACATCGACCCAAGGACCACATGAAGATTATAGATAATGAGCGTTGACTGATCTCCGATGACTAAATATTGGCAAATAGCCAATACTTTATTTACTTTTACTCATGATAAATACTTATAATGACCACAAAAACGAAATACGGATGCATGCTCGTTATAAAAATGTGGTGAGTACGATACTGTACAGTGGGTTTTCTGATATTTGTTATGCGTTGATGAGGTCGGATGTTTTTATGCCTGTTCTGGTCCGTGATGTGTTAATAGAGAATATAATCATGTTACTCAGAAGCCGTGACTGGTTATATCTTATTTGTATTGGATCAACCGTTGTCAACCCGCTAATTCTGTTAATTCTTGTTAATTACAAGGTAATTTTGATTTTTTAATTAACAATTGCACTCAAAGGTCGTTGTGAGACTTTTATTACGTACTCTTTATTGAATATGTGAATATTAATATTTATTATTACTATAGCATTTAAATCTCACCTTATGAATAGTAATAATGTAGGTAGGTACTTGAAGTAAATGTTATTACGTATCTACAGAATTCTAAATTTTTTATAATGGAATGTAACGTTAACATCAATCTACTATTAAAGTATCCCATTTCATAAATAAAATGAACTTAAAAGTATAATCATTGTCATTTGTAAATAAGGCCTCAGGAAATTAATGTTGCAACTGAACACTGAACCTGTAAAGGAAGCGTCTGAAAACTGGATAAACTTTTCAAAATTACGAACGATAAAACCTCCTTAAAGTAGTTTTATCTATAGAAATAAATGTTGTTATATTATAATATAATTCTTATACACAAAGACGGTAATGACGACGGTATAAAAATATAACGACGTTAATTTGACGTGTTCTCGACCGATTAGGCTGCCAAATTTCACGTCACACCAATTTTCAAGTTGAAACCAACAAGATTTCATCGCGTAAAGCAATTAAATGACTCGGAATCCCGTTTCATAGTAGTCTTTATTACAATAAATATAATATAAATTTCATATTTTCCTTAATTTTAATAAGGTGGCGCTTCGTTGAATTACGATAAATTAATTTTAATAATATTAACGTTGAAATTTTATTACGTTTTATATGAAAATTATTGGTTAACGTTCTTAAACACTTCCCGAGATCTTTCGATTTAGTATTAATAAAATAATAATTTAAATAAAATAAGAAACCGATATCTTTCGATGTTATACAAATAAAATAAATAAAATAAGAAATTTTAAAATCACCATGGTGATGATTTTGTTAAAAATAAAAAATACAATTTACATTTAAATTATCAAATCATTAAAGAATTCTAAAAATATTTTGTTCCAAAACTTATTTGTTCGATGAAACAAAAGGTACGAGTAGGTAGGGCTGCAAATGAAAATGAAAGTGTGTTTCAGGCCAACGTTAAAATACCCGGCTTAGCCTCTCCAACAAAGGCTTTGTGAAAGGCTGTGTCATTGCTGACATTTTCGATACTTATACCTGAAGTCGTATCTAGTGAACCATAATTTTTTCAAGTAGGCACTCCATACGCAATAGTAATACTACAATTATTCTACAGTTAAAATTCTAAAACTTTTATCTTTTTTCATCTTAGTAGATATTGAAAACAGCAAGTTAAGATTTAATTAGTTTTAATATTTCAAAAAGTAAAATTCATCTAGTAAAATTTTATTCCTAGTAGGTTAATTTTGTATTCACCTAGTAAGAATAAAATTTAGATTTCGTATTTGAAATAAAGAAAAAAATCAATAATAGTAATTTATTTATTAATGATTATATGATATACGAGGAAGAAGTCTTGTTCTGGACAACGAATATCCAAAATTTCACTTTTGATGAAAAAATAATGGTATTGCATCAAAAATATCAATGAAAAGCTTTTAAATGAATGACATTATAGACTGAATTAGCTTGCGTTCCTACTGTCCTATATTTGGCCGGGCTCACACGAACTTGACATTGTTTTGTAAACCGTGTGAGTATGAAAAGGTGATTGCAAGAACTAGATGCGATGGATACTACAATTTCGTACGTCGAAGGTTATGTGTGCAGAGACAATAGTGCCATCGTCGGCTCGATCAGTGTTCAGCCACTGTTAACTGAACGTTCACTCTTATTATTTGCCACTGACACATAACCTGCGTTACGTTATCACTGATGCACTATGAGGCGCGTGTTATGGACCTTGGGTCAGCAGTCGCGCTCGGACGCGGTCAGTTCGCGTGCGGCGCGTTAGCGCGCGTTGCCCGTCGGAGGCTGGGATCGATGCGGGCGGCGGGCGGCGGCGGAGTGCAGCTCCGGGACCGGGGAGGCTGCGCCGCCCTGCCCCCGTCGCGCACGCGCCCTCAGCTGCCCGCCGCCGTCCGTCGCCGCCGCCGCCGCGATCGCCGCCGACGCGCCGACGCGCCGCCGCTCTATTCAATTCTCTCATCTCTCCTACTGATTTACAATACATACAAGACTTATGCTTAAATCGAACTGAATTCTGCTAATGTTACCTTAATAAGGGCATCTCAGATTGTATTTCAGTTGTATCTACCTGGGGCCTAATATTATTAGTATAACAACAAAGTTTTGAGAAGTCTATGAAGGCAGACATTTATTTTCTGGTTTACATGAGCTGTGTCAAAAAAGAGGTATTTGATACTCCTTTGACAGACCATACTTCTTAAAAATCATTAAAACAAAACGTTCATGAGAAAATTTCGTTTAATCGCAAGTAGGATTAAGGTTATGTATCATGGACTTCTATTTGCAGTTTTCTCGGTAAAGATTATTCCGGGAACCGTTCTTTGTTGAGTTATCTTTTTCTTATTTTCAGATCAAAAAGTTCTAATTCAATCAACATGTAAGGGGTACTTAAGGAAAAGTTTTTATATCGAACTCGTCTTATAATATGATGTTACTTGGAAAGGTAGCGATATTTCTTGTAATACTAGTATCAATGTAGAGTGTCAGTAGGTTATTTACGCTGTAAGGGATAGTCGTTCGAGTACGCAGTCGTGGAATGGTGCCAAGTATGGGACGATGACTCTCGGCCCGATAGCCGCGTGTCTTATCAGCTCAAATAAGGGCGCTGGAGAAGTAAATTAATAGACAGAAAGTTACATGTGTCGCGTTCTAATGAGCTTGCAATATAAACTTTATGAAAAATGTAATGTTCTGATTAAAAGATAATTAATCCACACAGTTAAAATTACATTTTCATAAGTAAACTCTCAAGTGAATTTAATGAATAATATCCTTACATATGAAATTGGCGTTTTGTTGTACTGGCCACTTTAATCACAAATTTCGCTTCCTTGGTTGGGAATTCCAAATTCAAAAATTTATACATCCATTTACACGTATACATATTTGTGGTATTCATTTGTTTTTTTTTTGCTTGTCATATTTACGAGAAAATATGGAAAACTTAAATATCGTGTTATTTACCAGTACGAGTTGCACCGTGGTACCAGTGCTGCGGAAACGGCTCGAAGGGTTAATGATGTGTATGGCGGTATGGTAACGTTTTCATTCTGGAAATTTCGACCTGCAGAACAAGCCGTGGACAGCCGGAGACCCAAGTTAATAATGAAGAATTGAAGGCTGTTGTGAAAGCGGATCCATCGCAAATCACGTCCGAGTTAGCTGCAAGCTGCGGTGCTAGTGATAAAACCGTTTAAGTCCACTTGAAGTAAATTGGAAAGATTAAAAAGCTTGAAAGGTAGGTACCTCACGAATTGAGTGAAGCAAACCGGCAAACGCGCTTCGACTGCTGTGTTACATTACTTTACCGGCACAATAATTAAGGGTTTTTAAATCCAAGTGGATTCTCTACGATAATCGGAAGCGCTGATCGCATTGGTTTGGCATGCCAGCCAAATCCTGCGCCATGCGAAAATTGACCCCAAAAAAGTTTCTGGTAAGCGTTTGGTGGACTAGTGCCGGTGTCGTTCATTACAGTTTTCTCAAATCTGGCCAGACGATAACGGCAGACATGTATTGTCAGCAATTGCAAACCATGTTGGAAAAATTAGCTGTTAAACAATCGAGACTGGCCAATCGCTCAATGCCACTGCTTGAAATTTGGATGACTTCTTGCAAGAGAAAAAATTCAACTCCGATGGGGCAGTGCGAATAGCCTTCAAAGATTTTTTTGATTTCGTCCGAATGGTTTTTTTAGTAAGGGGTACAATGAACTACCCATGAGATGGCAAAAGTGCATAGATAACAATGGTTTACACTTTGATTAAATAAATATATTATATTAAAAATATTCGACTTTTTGTTCCTCCCATTCCAAACACCAATATGTAAGGACCTCATATAATTCCTGTCGGATAAAATCCGTACATTTAATATATAACGCTTTAAGCGTCATCAGCAGTTTGCTCAAGTTACTTGTTCGTTGACCTAGTTTAGTTGTAGCAATAATATTTCCTTGATTTACATATTGATATTATTTTACGTTCTATTTTAATGATCAAAACAAATAACATTTTTCTTCAAAATCCAAAAGGAGGTGGTTATTTATATTCGACGGCGATTTATGTTTTTTTTTATGTATGTCACCGAGATTTTCGCTAATTGTTGTGGACGGTTTCCAAAATTTTATTCTATTCGACAGCTTATTAGACATTAACTTTTTATCGAAATCGGATCAGCAGTTTTCCTTTTATAACAAAATAAAATCTAGTACCACTAGTAGCGGTCCGACGAAGACGAGCCAAAAGACAAACGAAGAACAAGAGCACTACCAACTTTTTCTCAAAACGCTTCGTCGGATTTTTGGACCCTCATAACTTATGTTTGGATTACACAAGATACATAAAATTTTTAGGACATTATCCCAATAATAAAAGTATTTAACTTACAAAGTTTTAATTGCATAGCTATTATACTTTTTTTTATTGATATCGAAAAATCCGATTGCGGTACTTATACGTTCAGTCACTGATGATCATCAAAACCTACAGGGTACTTCCCGAAGTCGTAGAAAGTCGTTGAAATTTGGCATGTGCGGTATAGCATCAATATACAGACTACAGAAAAATTCCAAAACTTGGAACTTCCACAAAATCAATTCTAGAGGTCTGAAATTTTCGAACTGTAATCCCAATAACGAACTTATTAAGCATTCAAATTTTATACTTTTGATTTATTGATATATAAAAACCCCGATTTCTATACTTATATCCATCCCCTTAAATTAGGGGGTGGAACTTTCCGAGACTTCCATAAATTTTGATCCTAGAGGTCTGAAAATTTATATAGGAACTCTTTATTATAACAGAAACGATACCAACCAAGAACAAATATAACGGGTTAGTGCATTAAATTAATAAATATACTTAACGAGAAAAAGAGACAGAATAATGGAGAGACAAAGTACTAAAATTAAGAACGATGCAGCTTGAGGAAATAGTCCTTAACTTGTTTCACGAACGAGTCCCGAGACTGCGCACGTCTAATAACCACAGGCAAAGAGTTCCACAATATAATGGTTTTGACGAAAAATGACTTCGTTACAAAATCAGCCGAGTGGGATGGGATTACTAAAGAAAGGTGAATCAATTTCTATCAAACTAGCTGTTTGACCACGACTTTGCCTGCGTAAATGTAACGTGCAGATCTACAAAATACGCGTAGTCTAACGCGTAACATCTTTAAATTAGCTACATTTTACATGGTCCTTTGATACCACACAATTAGTCAACCAGAACATTTTGTGATTTAGACATTTATTATTAAAATAGATATTTAACGCATGTGGTTATAATAATTTTATAATTTTACAGTAACATCAAGTTTGTTATCTGACTATGGCTGGTAATTGGATTGGTTGGTAACCACAAGGGATGTAAAGACAGCACAAGGATACCAAGGACTCTACACTGAGATTCTATGAAGATAAGCATAAATCACGAATTATTCGCTCGTCAAAATACAATTTATTAATAATTTAAAAGAACGAACATTGTATTTGGTATGCTAGCCAATTTACAATAAAAACTTAAATTCTATAATAATTTGTTTGACTTAATTCCCAATATTTATTAAGGCTTAAAAGACGTTGGTGCTTGCCCTTCTGTAGAGGCCTAACGTGACGTCGGCTGTACATCTCAGTTATTCAGTTCGTGACCATATATGATACCATCTACTTGTCCATTCGCAAATATCCCTTTCTGTCTAAAGGAAAGGCTATTGTTCTTTCTATATAAAGAATTGAGGAGAAACAAGGGTGAGATTGTATTATGGGTTATTCAAGTCGAGCCGAGAACTATGTATTAAATTAGGTTCAAGAAATATATTGTTAAGGCACGTATTGCTTCTTTTTGTTTGCCTTTATTTCTAACATATAGCATAAAATAAAATAGATTAGAATACCGACCGATACTGATAATCACTTAAATTGATTATAATTAAGTAATTTGAATCATAATTAAATTGATCATTCATTAAATCGATTATTTATAGCGATATTCCGTTAACAACTCTGTGTCTTTACTTTTCCCTGAGCCCATTTCCATCAATGGTTATTAAGGGACTTTATTGAATATTTTTATAATTAGTTATGATGTAACAAGTAACTATAGGGCTTTATATATTTTGGTTTATTGATTACAGACATATATGTGTTTTATAATTAGTTACGTAAAATATTTTACGAGTGTTGAAATTTTTATTCGTAAATATACATAACAACGAAAATATTCATCGCTAAACGCGTAATATTTTATCGGTAATATTGCAAAAGTCACGTTTTATTATTACAGATCCGTCGTTATAAGGTGTGATGTAATCACATACTCGTGTTTTGGTTCCCAGGGAAATTAAGGAAAAGTGCCAAGAACGGAATAGACTTGCCCCTCACATGACGTAACAGTTTACGACTTCGCTTGGAACTTTGGAACGTGTTTGAATAACCAATCTGTTTATCGCCTCTCTCTCTCTGTTTAATATGACGATGGAAGTTTAAATTGAACCACCAATAAGCGTTTCATTTATAAAAAATTAAACATAAATTTTGTGTCGGTTGTTAATATAAGCCTCCCGATTTCAATAGAAATTTCATGAATATATGTACCGCTGTTAAGGTATAGTATTATTTTACACGTTTTTTAAGATTTTTAAGCCGACTTCCAAAACTTTCTTTTCTAAAATTTTTTATTTTATTATTTTTAAGTAATTTTAACATAAAAAAGAAACTGATGACGGAGAAATCGGTGATCGTTTCAAGGAGTTGCAGTCTGAGGTCCCTTTGATTCCCGGTCCAGTCAAAAGCTATTTCTTTTTTCTTCCATAGTACTGTACCAGTTTGAGATCTCAGTATTTTATTTATGTTCTTGATGTTTTTAAATAAATTATTGCGATTGTTGGGTTCTGCAAAGAAATTATTATTTTTTACGGCCATTGACTGAACTAGCATGCAGCAGAAGCTTCCAATCTCGTGCAAAACATATTAAAATATGAAAGTATTTTAATAATTATCCTTTTTAATATACATAAAACATTCTTTCTCCAACGTATTTATTATTGAATTCAGTATTGAAAGAAATTAAATTTTATTTTCCCGTTTCAGGTTTCTGTATTTCTATTTTTTCAATTCGTGGGTACATTGTTTGAATAACACCCGACTGAGTGTTCCGTGTTTTTGTGTCGATCTTTTATTGTGTTTCCATTTGCAGTACCCGAAAACCGGATCAGGGTAATTGATTCGGATTCCTTTGGAAAAGTTTAAGTACAAAACATTAATGCCACTTTTGATCTCTTTTTAAAAGCTTGCTTTATTAAAAATAAAAGATATCAAAGACTTTTATACAGTTTTTAGGGTTCTGTAACTGAAGGGTAAGCAATGAAACCCTTAGGGGAGAGACGGGCCAAAAGTGGGCACCGTACCTAAAGTGCATGCGCAGTTTGTTTGTGTTATGTTTCTATTTCAATAAAGTGAGTACTATCATCACGTAACCCATAGTCTAAAAAAAGGTGTGTACTAACACACCTTCTTTTCATCCATTTTCTTATCCACAGAACATTCTGTGTACTCTTATAACAACAGCTGCTTCGTCAAACGCGCCGCTCGCTGTCACGTCATAGACGTTCAATGAAATAAAATCTATTTTAAAAGGTAATTTTTTTAACACGTACGACTGCCTAATAAATTATGTACACGTACATAATGTAGTATGTTTATGAGTTTCTTTGTAACACCATAACTGTTGAAATACTTTACCGATATAAATGTATAGGGTATCATTAGAAACGCATATTGGAACCTTTACATCGTCGTGAGTGACACTGGCCACTCGGAACTATGTAAATGGCGAATGTATGACGACATATCAAAAATATGCCAAATATATTTTTCTATAATTACGCAATATGGGTATCAAATTAAAGGTCTTGATGTACGTGAACACTCGAGTAAACTGCATCAAGAGTACTGGCACACTTTGGAAACCTGCAGGCAGGGAAAACTTGCACTACCCCGAGTGAACGCTCGCCTCTCCAAAGCCCTTCTACAGCTAAGCAAACCATATTTCCGCCTGGTAACGGGTGCTATTGCTGGTCATGGCCACTTTAACAGGCACATTTTGAGGTGGAAGAAACAACCATTCACGTCCTGCTGAAATGCAACGGAGTGGCCAACTACTGGGCAAAGCACCTCGGCTCGCCGGGCAACCTTCAGGAGACCATCGCAGATGTGAAGGCGCTGGGAGCGTTTCTGGCAAGGTTGGGCTGGCTGGAATAGTATCCGGCCACACACCCTCCACACGCAAAATAGGCGCAATTTGGTCGTTGAGTTGCGGAGACATCCGTTGAAGGAAAAAGAAGAAGAAAGGTCTTTTTCACTAAAAGGAATGAAATATCAAAAATGAAGACATATGACTGCCAAAATCAAATTAAAAATAAAAGAAATAAGTTGTAATATTGTGCATTCGGTGGGCCCCGAATATTGTTTAGCCAAGTCATAACACAATTTGTTTTTTTTTCGAATCTTGCTTTTTTTTTATTTTGCTTTTTATTTTTATTTATCTCCTTTAAAGCTCAGCTCTATGCAGTGACAAAGCTGCGCTCTACGAGTTCGAGGCTATTTTATCAGAATAGCATAGTTGATACGAGAGATTATTTTTTTTATTCTCGCACACGTACAGCCTGTCCGTACTCATCAATCTCCATGCTTCATGTTTGGTTAAAACTGCCTGTAACATCGTTAATGCATGTTATGCTGATATGTTGTCAAAAGTAAAAGATGTTAAATGGTTATTTAAGTTACTCATTGTCCTGTTTTTTAACCAAACTGGAGCAGATTTAGAGTGAATGCTTTAGAAAGTTTCTGTAGCTATGTAGTTACCTATCTTCTATCTATTTAAATAAAACTCGAGAACGACTGGACCGATTTAGTTAAAAAGGACAGTTTGAATGTTTGCGTTTGCAAAAATTTAAATTTTACTTGAAGTTTGTTCTTGAAACTTTGCCTTATTTTAACTCTACGGGATAAGGTATAAAATTATAACGTCCAACAGATCGCTGATAAAAGAAAAACTTTATTACGATTTGAAGTAGGTAGTAGTTGCAAGAAATTCAACATTCAAAATTGCGTTCGCGGCATCTTTTTCAGGTTTTCGTACAAATGAAACGCAATTATTGTAATTTTTTTTATAAGTGAAAAATATAGCACCTGTGAGGTTTTACTAAAAATGCGTGGAAAATCTAAAGAGGATATACACATACCTATAATATAAACATCTATGAACAAACAAAGTCGTAGTCTAGAGCGAGGGTTCATTAAAAGACTGAAGTTTCGTTTACCCTGTATTTTATGGTAACAGTCAAAAGGCTTATATTAATAATCACAAATGTATATATAAATCATCAAGAATACAATCATACCGCGTTTCAAAATGGCAGTGCGACATCTGTTATGCAAAATTGGAATTAATTTATATATGAATATTTATGTACTAATTATCTTATATTGTTATGGTATATGTAACTCTATTTATTGTTTATTATCATGGAAATATATTTTTTATCCAATTATATTTTATTTATGTAGGACATGAACATCCAATCCGAAAGAAGGTATTTTAATGTATTGATTGAAAAAATACTTTATTAACCCTCTACCGTCCGGCACGGCGTTGACATTTCAGTCACGATGCTCGCACGGGCTTACTAAGGGTTACTCTATTGAATTTTAATGTAACGTGAACTTACCCGATTTTGGCACTGACTCGGCAGTAATTTTAAGTCAGCAAGCGACAATCTTGAATCGTTTTATACGTATACATAATTCTACCTATTTTATTTTGTGCTCTCTTTCTTGAAATTAATTTAAGAAACATTGCTGTTAAAGTAATTGTTGGAATGTACTTATTTTTATTTATGTCGTGGTATTAAAATTAAGTTTTAAACGTTAACTAAATTTTGTTTATTTAAAAGTAGTCTACATATTATAAAGGTCTAAACTGAAATTTTAAACAATTAAAGTATTTACTTTTGACTTTGTTGATAATTATTAATAAAATTATGTTTCCAAGTTTCGGATATTCTACAAATATTTCTAAAATCACAATGACAATTTCAGAAGACAATCCTTTTTCTATAGGAAATTGAGGAGCGAATCGAAATGGAACATTTAAGTCCGTTATTATTAATTGTTCCACTTCGCTACGTGATGTCTGGGCAGCAACAGAAATTTAAATTATGGAAACGATTAATTACAGTCCGAATGCCAAAAGCTGTATTGTATTCAAATGTATATAATAATAATAATAGATTATCTTTTAAAAATAATGTAATATTTTTGAGATACATGTACGATTCTTAGGCGGACAGTAGATTATTGCTGGTATTAGTATGATTTAGTTATTAAAAAACAGATAGAAAAAATATAACGGGCTTTTATTTCTTGACATACAAAAGATAGATAAAAAACAATAGGGATGATGACTGGGTAAAAAAAATGCAATTCTATTTAGTCCGTCAGTCAGATAATAGAAAAATATTAGATACGTATTTTTTTTTACTTCAATTTAACAAGAAATAGCTTAGATAACAGGCATTAAAGTTGAGGAGTGGGGGCTCGCTACGTCACAGTTGAGTAGAAAACGTACCCTAACGTAACGTCATGCGAAATTTCAACTCCATGTGACACCGTAATTTTATGATTACGAATAAAATAAAAAAAATACGTGTTTAATATTTTTTGACACTTTACCTGACAGACAAACAAACAAAAATTAGTCATCATCCCTATTGTGTGTCGAAAATATTACATTTTTTTTAATGTAACTTGTGTTGTGCCAGCAACAATACTTCCATATTTATTTATTTATACTAACTATAATAATCTATATATCTGTCGAAGAGTTGAGCAGTTGACTTATAAGTATAATGTAGCTGATTTGTTGAATAGAAAAAAACACCGATGTTAGCACAGTAACTATTTATTTTGAATATAATTCAAATGCGTACATAACACACGAGCATGGTTGGTGAGGGAGAGAGGGCGGAAACGGAAAAACCACCACTTCACCATTTTTAATGTGGCGGTGTTGCCAACAATCAATGCTAATATTATATAAAGAGGAAAGATTTGATTGTTTGTTTGTTTCGGCTCCAAATCGATTGGACAAATTTTTAAAATTCACCGATAGGAAGCTACATCATATGCGGTGAATATAAGCTATATTTTATCTCGAAAAATAGCAAATAAAGTGTTGAAAATGGAAGAGAAACTTTGTATAGGGAAATAAAACGTTACCACAGTAACCATTGTTTACTATTCAATTTATCATTGTAATTGTAACCGTGTCATGATATCAATTTATTTATTTAACCAATTTGAAATACAGATAGGAAAAAACAGATCTCTAAAGTTTACACAAAACTTAATAAAAAACTGAAATCTACGCTAAATTCTTTGAACACAATAATAACTCAGTTTCAGTATGTAGGTTTATTTTTAAACTCAACCTTGATTAAAACAGTGAGATTAAGAATTATAGTAAACGCCATCTAGTATAGCTTAAAAATATAAAATGTGTTTTCTTTCTTATATAAAATGATTTGGACTTGAATATTTTAATTTAAAATGTTATTCTTATTATAACTAATGTACTCATCACTATATAAAGAAATCTTTATAAATAATACTACACAGATCAATACAATGACAAACAAAACAGTAAACAATGGTTGCTATGGCAACGATTTGCTTCCCCATAAATAATTCCACTCTCATTTTCATCCCTTTAAGTGCTGGTTTTTGGGATAAAAAAACAAAAAGTTTCATAGAAACGTTTCAACTCTTTTCGACCCTCTTTCAAGTGGAGTGTATGTAAGACGAATGTACCTCCCAAATTTTAAGTCTCTACGACCAGTGGTTTAGGCTGTACGTTATCTATCAGTCAGTATATCAGGTCACTATTTTTATAAGTATAGATGAGTCGCCGAAATGTCGGTACGCGTATAACTTCCGAATAACTGCACAAAATTGGATGATTTTTTTTATGTGTTCCTTATTGTTAGGGCTAGGTTTGTGAGTGTGTTTGTGAGTATATAAGAAAATTAATAAAAAAACGGGTATATTCATAAAAAGAGGGACGTACGGATCAGCTAGTGATCCATAAATATTAATAATTTTGTAAACTAACTTACAAATAAATAAATAGACTGCCAATAAATGAGATTGGTTATGTAGTGCTTAAGGCATTTGGACAGCCATTATGGGAGTTATGCAATTTTCACTGCTATAGTCATTGGATATTTGACATAAAGTATTTTACCTATTTTATTTTATGCTCTTCGGTTTATTATGAGGCACGTTAAATAGTTGGTCCCGTCTGAATATACTGTTCAGTTACGAGTATGCACCATTGCCTCTATATAATTCTACTCATAGACAAGAATTGCTAAGTCATTCTCTAAAAAACAGTTTCGACCTCGACGTTACGTTCAGCGTTCATCATACGTTACCTGAGATATCTCGTTAAACGAGTATCTGAGATAACGAAGATACCACAACATCCAGATCCAAGACAATATAGAAAAGTTTATTTTCTACATAGACCGTTGTGCTCGACATCGAGTTCGAGGCTGTTTTTATTACATAATATTGTTGTTGTGTCCTTTCACAGAATATTAATAGGCTGATAACGATGATAGAATAGCTAATTTAATATTTTCTATCTTAACCATATTTAAGTTCTCATCAATAAAATTCCCTTTTTTAGTCGTTTAAGTCAAGAACGCATTGTAACCCGTGAGTTCATATGACCGGAGAAGAGTCCATTACTAACGCTATAAAAATTCGTATTCGGTCGTTAGAGCTACTGAAGGATAAAGCTTGAATGGTATTTAACTAGTATACGATGTGGAAAACGTTTACAGACACTATTCAAATTGGTTAAAGATAAGAGAGCATGAGGGTTAGGTACGTAGTACTTTTATTACGTTGTAGTATGTACTTTATACATATATCGCGAGTTCTCGGACTTATTGTACTAAGAGAATTTTATCTTTTAATCTTGGTATCAAAGCAATCGATGTGAGGCTTATTGATGTAATACATTGGGTATTTAAGCAATATGAACTTCTAAGAAGATCATAAAAAAAATAAAGAACTGTGATTGAGATTAATGAAATTGTATTATAGACACGTAATACCCGTAAATTATTGCGTTTTAAAATGGCGTAAACTTTGTTGTGGCAACGTTATATTATAATACAATTAAAAAGGGCGTGAAAAACAAAAACAGGTATTTCCCTATTAGAATTACACAGTATACCTCTTATTAGAACGAGATAAACAGCTCTACGTGTCAACTCCAATCTCCCCTAGTCGTAGAACGAAAAAATGGATGCGTTCAATTACGTTTTATTATTTTTGTTAAAATAAAAAAGAGTAAGTACAGTACTTACGTATAAAATGATATCTTTTTTACTTTTCTCATTAATGTGTAATTTTTGCATTGTTCAAACACGCAAGAAGGCATTTTTTTCTACAACTTTTACGAATATGCACAGAAAATTACGAGTGAAAATAACATTAGCCACCACGCTTGGTGAAACTCAGGTAAATTACCTTGCTTTCTTGATGTCAATGTTGTGCTCAGATGACCCATCTCAACATTTAATACATAATTGAGAGAGATTGGTAAATTGTTAAGATACTCAGGCGTCACGTCGTGTTCGAAGGGGCATTGACGGTAGAGTGCCTATCCACAGTCGACCTCTGACTATTACAGTGCGCCCTGTAATTTGGTCGGTAGCAATAAATTTTTCGCTCATCATCAACCCTTTACCTCCCTACTGCAAGGGCTCAGGTGTTCCTTATAGATGGTTAAGGAAGATGGGCCGTGAAATTCCACGCTGCATCAACGCGGATTGGAGGGTATTGACAACTGCAAATGCAGCCGAATTCAACGGCTTAATGTGCCTTCCGAAGCAGCTCAAGTAGCTCGATATAATAATTTCTTGGTCACCCATCCCGTGACCGACCCCCCCCTTTTTTTTTTGACGCTGAGAAATGCTTTACGCATACCCGTTTTACCCTGCGCGAGCTCCACGGATTATGTGGGACTCTCCCCTACGGACCAACCCCAGAGTGGGGCTGGTCAAAGAGCAGGGGTATACCCACTAAAACTCAGCGATGTCCCTCACTGCGGGGGATCAGCGCGCGGTAACGGTCCCCAACAGGACCACTTCCCGCACATGCCGTCCCCGCTCGACCCACCCCTTAACAGGGCGGGTCCCGTCTCAGGTTAGGGGAAGGGCTCAGGAACATTAGCGAAAGTTGCTTAACGACAACGATCGCGGGCCGCAGCGCTTATCCACTACGCCACCGAGCTACTCAGCTCACAATATGCTTTTAATTACCTGCGAACTATTATGATTATTGTAAAAGTTGCATAAAGCCATAGGGCCTAGGTTACAAATTATACACATATTTATCAATTTTTCCTATAAATATGGTTACTTTTTTATTTTTACAAATATTTTCATAAGAAGAAATTGAACAAAGGTGATGTTAAATAATTACTTATTAATTGAATTGACCGTTACTATGGAAGCTTAATATTTTTTTTTACTGTAACTTCAAAAAAGATTTACGAAGTAGGTAAATATAAAACAGGTGAATTATAATATATTTTATTCATTTTCAATAATAGATTATTTGGCCGTTATAACTTTGTACAAAACCAGTTGACAAATAGTTTTTCTTTGTGGCCACCTTCATCAGACTAACATTTCAATTTTTTAGGGTTTCCTACACAAATTGTAAAACGGGCTAGATAGTTGTTTTCATAGATGATGTATTTCTGTTGCCACTATAACAACAATACTAAAACAGGATAAAGTAAATATTTATTCGAATTTGTCTCACATAAACTATATTTTTGGCATTTATATAAATGCTACAGAACTCTTTGTGTACGCGTCCTACATCCCAAGAGTTAGTATTTAAAAAGAATGTGCAGATCGCATTAACTGTAATGAAAAGAAAGTTAGTGATTTACACGAAACCCTGCAAGAATTTCTAAGCTTACAGGAGTAGTAAATCATGATAATGTTTGAAGATACGAGTAAAAAGAAGCTATTAGCATGTTCAGTGGATTATATTACTGCTATTTTCTTGGATGTGCCGAGTACAAAAAAATCAATCGTACTAAGTATATATGGTTGTTGTTCCATCAAATGAGTGTACTTACAATTTACTATGAAAACCTCTTATTTTTCTCTGGTGTTTTTCTTCTATCATTATTATATAGACTTATAATTATATACATTACGCTTATAATCAAAGATAAGGTAATCTATTATTTTGGAAAAAAAATATAGGTTTTTTATATTTATAAATGTATAATATATTTATAAAGAAATTGGTTATTGAAAATTGGGAATATTTATTAGGTGAATAATCTTCATAATAAAGCTTATATTTTTCTGAAATAATGGTATTCTCAACTAAATGACATGATATCCAAATCTGTTTAGTTTTTTCACATTATTTTAATGCATTGAAGGTAGTGTTGAATCTTGTAATGGTGAAAATCAATTGCGAACAGACATATTGTGGTAACCTGACGTGCTGTTGTGTGTACATACCTACTATTTGCTAAAGTTAGGGTGCTTCTTAAACTAGGACAAATCTGGATGCCATATGTCAGCGGTCATCAGATAAGAGGTAAATAATACAAAATATAAATGTTGCTTTCCATTTTGAAAACGGGAGGCCTAAAGTTACAAGTTTCAAATTGAGTTGAATGGAGAATATTATAACACGTAAATCACTTTAAATGTCGAAAGTGTGTTCAAATGGATTAGCAATGCTATGATGTCAAACACAGCGCTGTCACAGTCATATAAAAAATGTTCAGATAGTAATAAAGACTTTATTTGATTATACCTTTAATACCTTTCTTCTGAAATTTTATTGAATTATATTCTTCTGAAATAATGATTAATTATATGTACCAACCTATGTCCTACAGACTTTGAAACTTGTATTTATTATTGTTCAATATATGTTTTATTTTGGTAATGACATGATTTATGGTAATGTCATTACTTATGATAAAAAGCTGGTAAGTTTCTTTCGCTTGTTCTTCTTGTCAGCTAAAAGACGTCCTGAACAAGTGGTAAAGGAAAATATTTTTGGACGATTCAAAAGTGCTTGTAACAAGCTTACTTGAATAAAAACATTTTCATTTCATTCATTCATTCATCCAAATCTGTAAAAATGACACTTTTATAATGTAGGTATTATAAAAGTGTCATTTTAAGTACAACAGTACTGTCTACTATTATAACTATATCATTAAATAACAAGAGAGATATCTTTTTGCTTTATAGAGCAGTGTTAACCCTGGTAAAATCGTGACCTACATTTTGTTGACAGAACTGGTTCATAGTAATTTTATATCTTTATTCATGACTTAATTGGAAAAATTCCGAAGCGGATTTGTGTTTACACAAAACCGGTATCATCTCTACGTCACTCAAGTATGTTTGTTAGCATTTCATGTATATATATGCTTTTTATTATTCTTTAATTTAATCGATACTCAATATTTATAAGTATTTTTTATGATTTGTTTTCTTTTTCATTAATTCTATATTTAGATGTCGGTTTCTAACAGCCGGTTTCTAAATTGAGAAAAGTACCAAATCTCAACTGCTTATTCTCAATAACTTAAGGTTTTAAGTTTAACATGGGCATAAAGTCCTAGTTTTATCAAACAACTGATCATTAAAAAAACTAAAATCAGAAACAAAAACCTGTTTAATTGATGATTAAGTACAGCTTGAGTCGTGCTTAACCTTAAATTTTCGATATGAAAACCGGGTTCATGTCTCGAGTTTCTAATTACAATCTTAAGCATTCATTAAATATACCGCTTTATTTAAAAATTATAAGAGATTGCGATTATGACATGTAATCGTTAATCGGCAATCTATATTACTATAAATCAGCCTTTCCTAAAGTGGGCGATAACGCCTCCTTGTGGGCGATGCAGACCTAAAGTGGTGCTGTAAGAGACCGAGAAAAAATGGGGGTGTTGTGTAGAGGCTTGGGGATGGGTATTTTGTAATTTCATTTAGCTAGGAGGCCTTTTAGACACTGACTGCATGAGCTCTTGACTCTCAATTACAACTTGTGAGTTGTAAGTTTATGTTATGTTATACTGGCGAAACTGTTATCTAAGGTCGCAATTAAAATGTACAAAATAATAAGACAATCAATAAAGTATAGAAAGTAATTTTATATCGGTACACATTAGGCTAACATAATCGCTCAAGGAGACCTTACTCTAAATAAAGATAATAAAAAAAACTACAACTTGTGAATATCAACTAATATAAGTTAAGAGATTGCTCAAACTCAGTTCGATAATTCTCTCCACGTAGGTCATATATCTATCCTGTCTTATTGAATATATAAAATAAAAATTATGTCAATCGGTCGCTCCGTTTCGTAATAAAAATAGACACAAACAAACAAATAAAAAGGTAACAGACATACTTTTGCATTAGATTCATCCTTCACATTTGTTTTTATATAAGAATCAATCATGTTTATTTTATTTTGAACAAAAGATACTATGTTTGAATACTATAAAGTTGCGTTTCAATAATCATTTTCATTGGCAGGTGTAGCCTGTAAGAGTTAACTTGAGACCTGAGCGCCGTTGTGCTGTCTATTGTACTCAGGTTTCAAGTTAACTCTTGCGAGTAAGTCTCGTTTAAAATCAATGTTTAATCTAAGCTAATATAGAATAACTACAACAATGAGTTATATTAAATTGAAGTTATAATAGTTTTTAAGTAGGTGAAAATATGGGGGTGCTAAAAATAATTTATTCTCAAAGTGGGCAGTAGACAAAATAAGTTTGGTCTATAAATGAAAATACTTTTAAACGGTTGTACCGCGTTTGTTCTTAGGTTTATTGATATTTTGGACCATTTGTTAAGAGTATTGCTACATTTAAAACAATACTTTTGGACACATTCACAATACAAAAATTTTACATTTTATGGCAAGGTTTACATTTATTACATTAAACTATTTTAAAAATAAATTTGACTTATTTATTTGCCCCTAGCTACCATAATCTATATTCAGTTCCAACTTTGGGAGTCTTGTCTGAGAAGAACTGGCGAAACAAACTGCGACCAGAAAAGTGATTTGCTTCCTTCGATTTAATATTTACAGAATGAACTAACTGTATCTTTTGGTTTTGCAATGAGTGATCTAGTTTGAGATTTTATTTGTTTAATTACTGGATTCCAAGCCGGTGGTATATGCCAACCTTCATTTAATTTCAATTAAATAAAGAAACATCCGCATTTTAATAGAGATTAAGGTGTTTTGAAAATAATTTAATTTAATAAATGTAAACGCTGCCATTTTTTTTTATGAATGTAAACTATACTCTAAACCTTAATCTTTTCTGAACACGGAAATCGTAAAGGTTCTGAAACGTCAATAAAACTAAATACAAACGCGACGAAACCGTTTATAAATTCACCGTTTAGAAATCAATAATCTAAATTACTATTTACATTCTGTAAAATATCACATTATGAAGAGACAATATTCGATTATCGCTTAAGAAATACGAGAGTTTAATAAAGGAACAACTGGTGAGATATTTATCATCTTACTTAAGCTGTCGTGCTGACAGCCGCAGATTAGGTACGTGTTACATTCGCTGTAATATAAATGTTACTTTTTGCTTCTCTTATTTATTATGTCAAATAAAAAAAAAAACATATTTTTTGTACTTATTTGCAATGTACTAATACAATGTATTTGTATAAAGAAATATTTATCCAAATATTTAATCTTTCGATAAAGATGAAAATTTAGTTCTAATTATTATATTTGTTAACTAAATAGATATGTTTTTCTATTGTTTCATAACATATCTCTCGTATTGGTTTATGTTTTGTAATAAAGAAAATCATACCTAATGTAAAAAGATGTACTACAAATTATACACTTCATAATGTTGAGTGCATTTTCAGGTTATACAAAAATGTTAAACTTCTCCATTTGTTTCTAACCATATTATATTGAAGGTAGAGTTCAATTTCAATTGAAGAAATTTGACATGTAGTGGTAACCTGACGTTTAGCCGTATGTACCTAAGTTTAAAAAGAAATATCAAATATATTAATGCATTTAGTATAATTTTGGGCTGCAGAATATCACTGCCCTTGATTTGTAAGCGTATTTTTACTCAATAAACGCTGAAAGTCGTAGTAATAAAACTAATAAAGAAAACGATAAGGAGGGTACCTATTAAGATAGACATAATGTCAGGTACCATAAAGATCATTACACAAGAAAAAGTATCACGATGTCAACATTAATACGAGTATCAAAAGCGCCACCTCAGCTCTGTAATTCTCATTGTGAGAACACCACACACGAAGCCAGTGCAAAATGTAAGGGTAAGTAACTTCTATTCCTTTGGGGTTAAAATACATTTTCGAGTAAATGTTCAAGTTCGAGGTCATACAAGTATCGTTAAGGTGATTTCCACTAAAACTTAGTCAAAACGTGTTGATGTCAAAAGTTGTAAAAATTTTGTGTTAGTACTAAAATGTAAACAAAAATAAGTGTAAGTGCAATTAAGTTTTACAGATTTTCCGTTAAATTTCTTTTTTGGTGATAGTTCTGTTACTATTTACTTAATTATGGCGAAAGCCAATCAGTAAGGTGCTTATGGTTTTCTTATTTGATAACAAAACAATAAGACATCTAGTTAAATCGAAACCAGAACTCTAAGTAGATAAGACAATGGCAAAATGCATTA
Organism: Diatraea saccharalis; assembly: GCA_918026875.4. NCBI lineage: Eukaryota > Metazoa > Arthropoda > Insecta > Lepidoptera > Crambidae > Diatraea > Diatraea saccharalis. Next base: position 5,351,171 of record OU893340.1, on the reverse strand, counting down.
ACTTACAACGTCATTGCGATGCCATTATTATGTTACACTAACGAAATCCAGGCCTTGTTACGCTCAGTTGATTACATTAGTTGGAAACAGAAACATGCCTGTCTCGTGTATAAACGAATAAATTTATGGCACACGCAAACAGTAGCAATTTTGGGATTGTACGGATGCAAATACCAAACAAATAACAGCAGAGCATCAGTTATTTAGGTTTTTGTAAAAAAGCCGTTACAGTTTCTTCTATAAATAGTATAAAACAAAGTCGCTTCCCTCTATCTGTCTGTATGCTGAGATATTAAACCCCACAATGAATTTTATTGTGATTTTCATCAATATACGTCTTACAGAGTGATTCATGGGGTAGGTTTATATGTATAACATAGGACCACGCTGGCGAAAAGCTAGTGCAATAATAATTTACATCACTCCGTCAAAGACATATTACTGGAGATAGCTAGTTAAAATTGAATTATTTTTCGAATTGATGTTGTTTTGTTCCAGTTTGGTATAGACATAATAGAAACAGAGATTAATTTTTTGAGAGTTTTTAACTATTGGAGATATAAAACGGCCGGTGGAATTTAATTGGAAACACACCTTTAGGGAGATAGAAGGCGAAGATGCCACGTGATGTGCGTGAAATTCCTTCATCTCGCCGCAATTGCTTGGCACAGAAGGCGCCCCTTCATATTGTAATCTGCGTTGACGTACTCACTTGTGGTTACAGTTATGTATTATGCTCTCCAAATGCTCTCCCTTGTTGAAGACTTATTCCTCTTAGCAGTACTTTTAGTTAAGTTGTACTAAATATTTAGTGCAATTCAGGAAGAAGTTATCAAAAACTTGCTTGCTATAAGATGATGAAGATACTTTCAGGTGATAAAGATATTTGAAAATTAAATATTTATTTTGATATTCAGTAATATAATTAGGAGAGAGAAGTTAATAAACCAAAGCCATTGTAAAATCTATGAACCACTATAATGAAAAAATGTAGATATTATCTCAATATATATAACTCAAAGGTGACTGACTGACTGACATAGTGATCTATCAACGCACAGCCCAAACCACTGCACGGGTCGGGCTGAAATTTGGCATGCAGGTAGATGTTATGACGTAGGCATCCGCTAAGAAAGGATTTTGATCAATTCTACCCCCAAGAGGATAAAATAGGGGATGAAAGTTTGTATGAAACTTTGACAATTTTAAATCGATCGGGCTGAGACTTTGCATGCATAAAGCTGCTATGACGTAGGCATCCCCTAAGAAAGGATTTTGATAAACTCCACCCTAAGGGAATAAAATAGGGGATGAATCTTTAATTCAGGTATTTAACACGATATAATGAATAAATATTCATTAGAAATGCTGTTCAAAGTAATTTTGCCACGCGGTCGAAGTCGCGGGCAAAAGCTAGTTTATATAGTATATAATTGCAATATCTTATTAGAATATCAAAGCTTACCTATTAGTACTAATAATAGTATGACCAATATTTATTTTAATAATTAATTGTTATTATATTAATAAATATTCGAAATCAGGAGTTTTTGGTTTGTCAAACCCAAAAATTTAAGCGTGTATTGTCGCTATTTAATAAGGGTACCCAAAATGTACTCGTAATACTTATTAAAAGGTAAAACCTTACTCTCTAAATTTTTACTTTTGAGGTTCATTTTTGCTAAGATTTAAATGTTTGCGTACGTTAATGAGGAATACAATTTCCTGCGAGATATGTCGCTTGGATGGGAAATTTCATTCCACTCTAGTTCACAAGGGGTGACGGCAGGCTTATTTATTTATCTGGAAGCCCTCTTTTATATATTCTACTTATAAATTATAGATTATTCTACTCGTAATATTTAACCTTCTTTTACGGTTGATTGTTGTTGATCTTGGTTCTTTAATAATTGTTTATCCCAAAAATGTAATTTGAGCCGTATCTTGACGATTTAATAAAATAAAATAATTAATGATTTGACCGGAAGGCGGTACTAGTGACGCCATCTTGCGGCAATCAACGATGACCACGTGAGCGATGGCGATTGAAAGCAGATCACCGACGAATCATGGAAGTCTTCGTTGCGTATGTATAGTGATAACTAGTGTAAAGGCCCGGGGCTGCAATAGGTCTGCATCGACGAGTTTTCCAACCGAGGCAGAAACTTGATAGTGCTTTTACTCCCCACCCCCTAGGGAAACATTTTTAAATTAATAATATTATGATTTTGGCGGATGGCTGCAGCCATTTGGAAGTCCCCAGGACCGAAGGCCCAGAGTGGACCACCCCTTTGCCCCCCCCCCCCTTTAGTCCGCAACTAGCAGGCAGTATGTATATCTATACTGGCCTTAGCCTTAATTTCGTCTAAAGAGTCCTCATACCATACAACTGAAATCAGATAAGCTTCGCGTCGATCCTTACTCGGGACTTAGGTAACTGAAGTGGAAAATTTTGAATAAATAAAAAAGTCTTCTATTATGAATTTGTTATAATGAAAAGACAAAATACTATCCCTATGTATTTCATTGCGCTTGGTAATGAGATAGATAAGGATAAAGGATAGTTTTAAGTTTTTATACAAGAAAAAATCGGAAAAAGTCACTAATTTTATGGGTAACTGTGAATAACGTAAATTTTCAAAATCCAAATCCAATCCAAATGAAAAAACGATTATTTGGTTATATTCTAAGACACTGGAAGAGAATACCGAATTCCTTTACGGTAGCAATCAATTCGCTAAGTGGTTTCGTATAATTAATCAGCTTTCGACAAGACGTTGACATATTCTTCTGCTGATGTATCGAGTAGTCTACTGTTCTTTAAGCACTGACATAATGAGATTCTTTTTGTATTTGACATTTTATGAATTGAAATTTTACCGAGTAATCACTTACCGAACCAAAGATTTATTATACTACCATTGCGACTTCGTCAGCGTAGTATGAGTTACTTTCAACCCCTTTAACCTATGGCATTTGAATGAATGAGTAAATTTTATTGCACGAAAAACAAATACATAAATAAATAGAAATATACATGCAAAAGGCGACCTTATTACTAAGGTAGCTTTTTTTACCAGGCAACCGTTTGAAAACTATACCAACTAAGGAAGGGGACTATGGATTATTGCATTATAAATAAATAACCAAAAAATAACCTTGTTGCGTTCAATTCTATCTCCGTACCAAATTCCATTAAAATCAGTTTAGTGGTTTCAGCGTGAAAGCGTAACAGGCAGACAGTTATTTTCGCATTTACAATATAAGTTTGGGATAAAAAATAGTAGGGATAGTAGCGTTTTCATTGATAATATAATTATAATTGTCAAACAAACGACTATGATAAACGTAAAAGATCAACCCAAATATTCCTTGTTTTATGTACGCTAAGGGAAAGTTTCCTGAACAGGTAAAATTCTATTGTTAAACCTTTATTCAAGAAAAGTAACAAAATGGATCTTAATTACTATAGACCTCTATCCTTAGTGCTAATCTTGTCCAAAGTCTTTGAAAAGACTACGCATTTCAGATTGATAGCTTTTCTAGACAAACACGAGTTTCAATGAGATCAATATGGATTTCGTAAGAGTTGCTTGACTTTGCATTATTGCATTTTTACGCTACATAACTGAAAGCCTGACCAAAAACTCCTGTTTTGTTATTGTGCATAGATATGCGCAAAGCGTTTGATTTGGTTTACCACATTTGATTAATTTTGCATTCACAATGCTTTACCGAAAAATATTCTTTATAAAACATACTTAAAAACCCACTTTGTACCTGACGCTCTCAGAGTGCCAGGGGCATTTTAATAAATATAAAAAATTTAGATCTGATTTAAAAATAAGCAATACCGGCATTCCTCAAGCAAGTATTCTTGGACCACTGCTGTTTCTAGTGTTTTCTTCGTGTTTATAAATGAAATTCTTTTAAACCTAAAATAACACAGCATTAGCAGATGTTTATGATGATTCTTGGTTGGATGCAAATAATTAAAAATAAATATAAATAAAACTCAATAAATGCAGTTCAGATCACATGATGCAATTGCATAATACCTATTCCTGTAAAAATTTACTACAAAAATATTGACGTGCCTACACGAAGTGCGTTTTCTTGGATTGTTTATTGATAAACATCTACACTGGAAGCAACATATGGATCATATATGTGGAAAACTAAACTGTTTTATGTTTACAAAAAATACATCTAACAGTCTCTTTTGAAGCAGCTTTAATTGCCTACCATAGATATGTGTCGTTTGTTATGGCCTGTTATTGGGGGAGTTTAGTTGACAGTCTTTTTAGAGTTCAAAAGAAGTGTATTCCTATCATATGCAATGCTTGATTTGATGAAAGCTGTAAACCACTTTATAATAGCTTAATATTTTGTCTCTACCCTGCATGTGCACAAAAGAGATGTCTGCTTATTTGTTCACTCCAACTCCAAATACTGGATTAAACGTGTAGAAGTTATGCCACGACAAACTAGACAAAAATGTCACAAGGACATTTATAAAAATAATGTATACAATAAGTGCATAATTTTATACAGTAATTTACCAGATATCATGAAATTTTTGAATATGAATGAATTTAAATCAAATCTGTCAAAGGAAAGGAAAGGCTTATGGAACACAGCTTCTATAGTGTAAAAGAATTTCTATCTTATAAAAAAAATGCGTGATTAAATAGAATTATATATATTATGATTACAATATTTGCACGCCTGTTCTAAGGTTATAATATTTATTTAATTTTGTGACCTTATTGATTTGTATTCTAAAAAATAAAGATCTCATCTTATCTTAATTAAGGAAGAAACTTGATAATTCTTACGTAAGATCACAAAAGAAAGCTTAAGTTTTTGTAATAATTTAATTTTATAATTTATAATGAAATAAATTGAAAACAAAAAATTGTATTTGTAAGTAATAAATAAAACTGTTAAAATAAGTTCATGTGACCGTGACCCGTCACAGATAAATAAGTAATCTATATTTGTCCGTCCGTTCTCTTGGGAAATCCTTGTAATAAGAATAAGAAAATGGGAAATTGCTTTTGCGTTCATAGTTTCACAAACGTAGATTTTTAGAAGTTGGTTTATAACTATCGATCTTAAAATTATAATGGAAGATTGTAAATGTCAGCTCTATTTGTGCTACCAGCTCTACTTGTACTACCAGCTCTACTCTATAATTCGTCTCGCTTATTCAATAATTGCCGTGATACCCACGGCACATTATTGTATAATATTATATAAAATTTCCTCAATCGACAACTACGCTCAATGCAGTAAGGTTTAAAGTCGAGTGAAGAGATTGGACATATTTTTATATCATGGCGTGCTGTTGACTGTACTATTAATTGCAGTCGGGGGAATCGAAATAGTGAATGCTTTATAATTAATAAAAATTACCAGACGAATTACTAAATAAGTTTTTCGTTTTTTAGAAACATAATAACGTCATGCTGTTAATAAATATGTGTATTATATCATAATATAAAAATTAAGGACAGGTTAATTTACTTAATAGTTTATAATTTTTTACTTTTGCATGTTTAAAGTGTTGTTTTGAAAAAAACAATGTAATTATTAAAAAAAATAAGTAATATTATCGTAATTTTCTTTGTGATCTTTTTCACTTGATACCTTTTCTACAAGAGTGCCATATTAGATTGAAACAGAATTTATTTTGTAATTCGATACTTACAATTATCATGATTGTATACAAAAATATCTAGCCATAGATCTTCCGCCATGTTAAATTTGTATTTGTTTAACTTTGTTAACCATATATTGTCATCTTAGCTAAATGTTATGCAAAGTTTCAGCTTAATTGGTTAAGGATAAGTGCTTTAGAATTTAGTAGCAGTTTCATATAAATTACAAGATAAATAAAAACTTGTAAAAATAGAGTTCTCGCATAGTAAATACACATTTAACTGTGTAATTTATTTTTGTTGTGGTTGTTATTTTATTGTTGAAAGCTAGTACTTTACTTCCTCCTTTATGCAGTGCCATCTTTAACTATCTTTGACCGACTTAAAAATGGAAAAGGAGGTTATATGTTCGAGTACGACATGATTTTTTTAATTAATTGTATTCTTTTAATATTATGTTATACTACCATCGGCTATTCGGTAAAAAAATGCAGCACTCTACGTACCTGTAACAACAAAACATAATAATTATTAGAATAACTAATACTAATTTTAATAATTAAAAACTTAATTGGAGTGGCAAAATGTTCATGCAATATGTATGATGACTGGGTAAAAAAAAGGAAATTCTAGTTAGCCCATCAGTCAGATTATCAAAAAATATTAGAAATGGCTTAGATAATAGGGATTATGTTGAGGACTGGAGACTTGCTACGTAACAAAATGTACAAAAGTTTGACGTGACGTTGACGTTTGATGACAGTAAAATGCTGCATACATTTCAACTCAATGTATTGATGTAATTTATTGATTATGCAAAAAAAAAATACAAATGTGATTAATATTATTCAGTAATCCTGACATAGAGACAAAAAAATTGCCGTTATCCCTATTATTAGTAACTACTAACATAAAGTGAATAGTTTTCTGTATGCGATAAGTAATTTTTTTATCCGTGGTGTTGAAATATACTAAATACATATTTTTTTACTTAATAAATATAAATGGACGATATATTGGCTTGAAATGTCACACCTTTGTAGATTTTTTTCTATAGATATGAGATAATCAACTTTAACGCTTATTATTTAATGTACTTCTTGTTAAGTTCAAGGAAAAAAATATCTATTAATTATCTGTATTAAAAAGAATGAATGAATGTTATAATGATAATTTTAAGAAATGTAACGTTTAGTATTTCGAAATAGCCATACACAACCTACATATCATATAGCCTATTAATTTTACCAACATCCGCCTAACTAGGCCGGGGCTTAAAAAGGGTAATTAAGATGGCGTGGCTGTTTGCTTAAATATAGTTACTGTACATTATAGCGTAATGTAATTTCTTATACATAAGAAATGTATACTGTAATAAAACAGTGAAGATAATGTATTTGTACATTAAATATATTTCCTTAAAATTGATTCAGGGCGATACAAAACATTAACAGAATACATCTCAATGAATTTTAAAAATATTGTCTGTAAGTTTGTATGTTCATGCTAATCCCTGAAAGTACTGAACGGATTTTAATAATGATTTATTTTTATTTTGAAGCTATTAATCCTGGGCATCGTGTAGGCTATAATTCATTTTGATGGCTGCTCTCCAACATATGGAACTCTAAGATATCGTCGTAAGAGTAAGAGATACAGAAATGGCGCCATAGCAAAAAAAAATCCATCTGATAAGCATATTTTTCTGCGTGATTAAAATTTAAAGGTTTGAAACATCTGACGCGGAATTCTAAAGTCTGCACTATAACATATACGGAAACGATGTCTGAACAGAAGTTGTTCAAAGTTATGAGCATTTTCTGTTCAAAATCGTAGATATGAAATATCTGTGGAACTTTAAGAGACCACTAACACTATAACATACACTGGACTGAATTCTTAGCAAAATTTTTTCAGCCCGATGGGTATTTTCTATAGCGATTAAAATTGGAAGATTTGGATTTCCAAAAGCTCAGCATTTAAAGGAATCATATATCATATATTTTAGAAGCCTTGATATTGAATAAAACCCATAAGAACATAGTGGGGTGACGATTCCTGGTCTGATGAATAAAATTATTGCTTCAAGGGTAGAATCCATTTAGTCAGTATTTGGAGACCTGAATTTTATTCCGAGCAAATGAAATATTTGGCTATGCGAACGCGGGGTATTAACCACCACAATGTCCAAGCAGCCGCAATTGATGAAAAAAATGTAGTAGAAACTGTTGCGTATGAAGTGGTTTACTATTATCATAATAATAACATTGTCCAGGATGTCGTTACAAATTACGTAACGACAATTATAACCTACTTGAAAAGATAATAAAGGTTTTATATCGTTGAAGCTCTATGACATGTCATGATATCATCTCATGATATGGTCAACTGTACATGTGTATAACAATTATTGTATTGTTTGTAATTATTTATGTGCACCTAAAGAAAATATAACAAAAATTGATAACTGACATTGACAGACGCGATTGGGAATTGAACATGGAACCTTCAGAGTCGGCTACATTTTGAAATCTGCGTGCGAACTGTTCGGCCTCAGATATCGTAACAAAAGAACATAAAACTTTCAATTAAAAACTTTGTAAATGTTTCCAATTAAATGGTCATTTTGGTAAGAAATACTTTTCATTTTTTGCACATTTCTTTAATTACTTTTATTACACATTTCTTTTTTATAAAATATATTTATTTTAAATTGAGATCCTGCGACGTTTCGTGAAGATTTCATGACGTAGATTTAGAATGTAAAATCGACTGTATAATCTAATATATCGAAAGGTACCTACTAAATAATTGATTGTCGTTAACTAAACTAAAGAAAGTTCTTTTTAAGTTGGTCGTATTATAGTTTGGCGCCTAGACAGCATTATATAAATAAATTGTATGTAGTAGCTATATACGATTAATTTGTATAATACAACATGTGGATTGTGGCTTTATAAATGGATAATTGTTTATACTTCTTTAACATATATTTCTTGTATACTAATAGTATTGTAAGTACAGAGTTGACGCTTTCGAGATGTGGTGCTGGCGAAGAACGTTTAACATCCCCTGGACAGCAGCGCCTCTCTAATCCACAGAATACTACAGTACTTTAGTCGAGTACCACGTCAAGATACAGACAACTTGTAAAAGCTCATAATAACCGGCAAAGTGAATGACAAGCAATAATCTGATCAGATAGGTGTCTGAATAATTACAGATACCGGTATCCCAAGTTCTCCATTAAGCAGCAAATGGAATAGACTACAGCAACACTTCTGTCAAAGCCATTATCCTCAGCACTGAGGGATCGTCTTAAGGAAGACTTTAACATATATTTTTTATAAGCCAGGACATGATGATCATACATATTAGGTACAGAACATAAAAAAAAGAATTTAAATACTCGTTTAAAAACAATATGATATTTTGTTACCATTTTTATATGTATTACTTAATACATATTGGGGTGTCCCTAAGGAGCGTCCCTTCTAAGTAACAACTCGTCTTCTATTATACTCGTAAACTGACAGGGATAACCCATAAATATAATGAACGTTAAAATTTATTGGTATAGATCCAGTAGCCTCGTAAAACAGCGTGTTAAGGATCGCGAACTTACAAATGAGTGGGATCCATTGTTGCTCAGATATTATTCGACAAGTATGTATTTGCGTCCGATTCGAAATTTCTCTATGTGTTTAACGTAGTAAAATTAATGTTTTCTAATTTCAGTTCTACAAATATAATATCTGGGTCACGAATACCCAAAGCAACAGCTTGATGATCCGTTATATTTGACTTTGAGTTGAAAACTGGGAATTAAAAATACATTCCATAATATTTAGTAAACCTTAGTGCATATGAAATATATTATGATTAATATATGTATATGATATAATAGGTTGGTATTATATAAGATACAATGTTTTAAAGTGAAGTATATTTATATCAGGTAGTTTAAACAAGTCTTATACTTACAGGATAGCGACCGCTTAATTTTCTCGTCAAACTCTAGTCATAGCTATAAAAAAGTTTTATTGATTTTATAAATGAAGGTGTTCTTGTTTTATTAATTACATTCTAATAGTTGTTTTAGGTTGTTGTAGTTATCTGAATTAGGTATACTAGGTTTGATTGAATTTGAAAAAATCGAAAATTATTTCAATATCAACCAGTTGCACAAACGTCCATTAAAATTTTCATTAGTTTAAAACGACATTACCCATACAAGTTTGACATTCATTAGAGTTTAAAGGCGTCATTAAACCTTAATGGACGTTTGTGCAACTGACCGTCTGTGATATAAATTAAAACGTTTGAATAATTAATAAAAAACACACATATAATTATCCAAAGGACTATTGGCAAGTTGTACAAACGTCCATTATTATCATCTTATGAGAAAAGGCCGGTCGGATGTAACTCCTCTTTTATTTATTCTTAAATGCATCGAAAAAAAAATCACGAATGGGGACTTGATGCTAATAATTTAATTGCATTGTTGTTTTCGCAATTCGTAAGGACTAGTATAGCAAAAAACAATCACAATTAAATAGTCATCCGACTCACCTAAAGATAATTCGTTAGTTTAATAGTGTAGTTTAGTTATGAACGTTTATAAGTTTACTCTTGTAAAGTATCAAAAATGGACATCCGACCACTTGGCTCTTATGTACAGACATAGACATGGAAGACTTTATAATATGATTTATAAGATTTATCGAAAAAGTTCGTAATAGGTAATATTCTTCATAAGGAATCGTAATTCCGCTCTGTATAATTTATTACCTAATATTGTTAGGGAAATTTTATTTTATTGGCAGCAGTTTCATAAAAGAACAATGAAATACTCTAATATTGGACGTATACAATACATTAAGTTCACACAGCCGCACGTCAGGCTATCACAATATGTCAAACCATAGATGATTTTGAACTCTAACATCGACGCATCAAGCTTTAAATGGAGTGTAGAAATTTGACTGTTTGGTTTTTGACTGTACAAAATAATTTTTCATGGTGATTTTTATTCAGTTGAAATCAGTTCGGATGGACAGCGTTCGGGAAGTTGGGAGAAATTTTCGCCTCCAAATTACCTCAGTTTTTTAAGACCAAAGTCTTCGACTGGTGTATGTTGCCAGTAATAACTTCACTATGGGTCTCATAAGAAGGCTCAAGGAGAACCAATGTCACTGACATTGCTCGAAGAATTGCTAGCTAGCAAGCATTGAAGTGGCAGCTGGCGAGACACACTAGAAGTACGATGACCGATGGAAGAAAGTTTCTGGAATGGCAACCGCGTACCGGACGACGCCCACTAGGTGGACCGACGATCTTATAAAGATTGCGATAAGCCACTGACTGCGGGTGCAGGACTGGGGGTCAATTCTACTAAATAAATTTTATTTAAATCGAATCGAAAATCGAATTCAATTTAAACAAAATTTATTTAGTAGAATTGGCCCCCTGATCTTCGTAGAGATCTATTAGAGATGCCTATGCTCAGCTATGGGCGTCATACTGCTGTTATTGATGATGATAAACCGATCGAATTAAGGTATAATTTGAGAAAGCCTGCTACTAATTAATATCCATATATGAAGTTTAATAACATTCGATTTAATTTGAAGGATACAATAAGAAATCATTAAATATTTTTTGGGTCGTACCACCTTCCTTATGGATAGAATCAACTCAAATAGAATAGGGAGAATATATATATTTTTATATTTAATGTGTTGTGTTAACTTCTGTGATAAATATACTAATAAAGACCGGTCAAGTGTAAGTCAGACTCGGGCACGAAGGTTTCCGTAACATTATAACCATCAAAATCACGTTGTTCTCTATGGAGTTGTTCGACATTTTCGAGTTTTTGGTCGATTCGTCGAAACGTAATATTAATAACAATTTATTTGCTTTTAAATGAAGTACACTGTTGGTTTAAATACAATTTGATTTCAATCCATTTAGCCATCAGCAATACAGCTTGCAAATATTGATAGTAAAATTACTAAGTCTTTTAATTGTGACTATCCAGTTGTTCATAATATTAATTATTGGTAGAATATTATAAAAATTGTTGAATAAGTTTTTTCTAGATTAATAACTAAATTTTTATTTCCGATCCAATCAACTATAGATATAATTGTTGTTTAAATATAATTTTTATTGTCATTTATTGTAAACACGCTATCAGTTGTGATATATCGTCAACTTCTGATATATCATCAGTAACTTGTAAAGCTAATTTAAGTGTGATACTTTTCATTTTAATGAAAATAGGTACTAATGCCGTTTACGATTGAATTTTTACCGACGACCGTGTAGTTGGTGGAGGGGGAGACGCTTATCTTTAACGAAAATTAGCTCTTTATAGCTCAGTAAGTCACAAACGGTTTTCTAAATCCAAAACCGGTCTTCCTAAATCCCTAATGTTTTTGAAAGACCTATTAATTCAACTATGCTTCACACTATGGGGAAGACGAAAAAAATTATCATCACCATTTTACATGTAGGGAAAGTACCCTTTAATTTTTTTTTCGAAATTATACTTTACCACTTTGTCAGCGTAATTAACGTGTATACTCATAGTAAATTACAACTATCTAGTACTAATGGTTTTTGAGCTACACCGCGGACGGACAGACGGTCATGGCGAAACTATAAGGTTTGTTTACTACGGAACCATAAAAAGAAGCACAAATTGATTAAATAAAGAAAGGAACATAACAACATTTTCAATAACTTCCAGACAAATTCGCATCAATTCAAACTTTCCCGTTTTCAAAGTTGGCAAATGATAATGATACCTGAAACAGGTCACGCATAAACCGTTAAAGCGAGAGTTGAGTTACAGCGAATTTTATTTTTTAAATAATAGGATAAGGAACTAAAACGATTAATTCATTCATGATAGAATGTTAAAAAATAATGAAGAATTTATAATTAATTGAATGCCGAGCAAAAGCCGGCAAGAAACTAGGCAAGGGCTGCTTTTTTCTCCGTTTTATTTCATATAGCGTATAATATGTAACTCTCGGAATTATATATGTTCGTTAAGTTTATTCTATTTATAATTTGATTTAGGTTTACAATCTAGGTTTTTCTTTTGTATTTACACTTGATGGCAACACTGAACAGTAGACCATCACGAGATGCTGAGGCGCACTCTTAAGGAAAACTAACAGTATTTGAAAAAATAACAGAAAAAGTAAGAGAGAATGAGTGTTCTTTCACAAAAGTGATAAAAAAATAGATTGCATTTGTATTAATACTTTGCATTGAATTTGTTCATCGCAGCGACCTTATTACGTAGGTGCCTGCCACTGTATGAAAAGGTAGGTCGGCTCCCAGTGCTTGCCCTATATTTCGTCTAGCTCACGCAACTGTGCCCTACCTATTTCTGTTCCTTTCACCCGTGACGTCACCACGCACCGTTACAGTCGTGTGTGTGCGTGATTTGTATACGTAGCGATTCTCCTATCCCTTGATTAATGCGATAGTTCAAGTTTTTGCTCTGGATGCGTGATTGCTGATTCAGCTGTTTTAATAGCAATTATGACGGTGATTTTAGTAATTTTAACTTTTTTCATGAAACTCAGGCTTATTGTTAGTCGTATAATAAGAATATTAGTCTTGGAGGATGTGTTTTTGGGTGGAAAATTTAAACGACAATCACTGTTCTGCATACTAATTAATATTATACGATATGTTTATTTAAATATGCATAAACGTTTCAGAATAAGTATTAGTTATATGTGCCTATAAGAGTTTTGTCTATTTCTATAATGGTATTTTGTAGGACGCACAAAATTTTTCAGCGCTTTCCGTCTGCGATGCTGTTCTTTGGAAAGTATGTTAAGCCATGTTAGGTTCCGGCTTCCAGTTGCATATGTCTGGGCCCGAGTTATCTATACTAATATAACAAAACAAAGGTTAAGTTTCTAACTTTCTTTGTTTATTAATTTGTATGGATGATCGGGGGTGTGACCACCCAAATCTTCAACCATGATTAGGATATAATACGATATCTTACATAGCTATTAAATATTGCGATTTCGTTTCATTTTACAATTTTGACGTGTACTTTGATAACATTGAATTAATAAGAACTTGACAGCAGTGTTTCCAACTTAGTAATTGATTCCAAATTTATCCACCAAAATATATGCGAAAATAGTAAAATTAAACGAAACATCGTCACAACATTCGTTAAGATATCGTATACCAAGGCTAGAGTTACGTTTAATTATAGACTAGATTACATACATATATTTTCTTATACTAGTCTAGTAATATTAGCAAAAGTAACAACTAAATATAAAGAAAAAATAACATTTCGAAGTAGCGTTCGTTTGTTATAACAATGATATAATAACAATTATATTTTCTCTATTTATTTTCTTCTGACGACTTTGTCGACGTGGATTTCAGCATGTACCTAATCCATGTGAATTAGATCTCTTTTAACGGGATAAAAAAGATCTATGGTACATGATAGTTTGTCTTTGTATTATACTCTCATTATAGATGTCATTGTAATAGGTAGACATGTTTTTATTTAATTAATTATTAATTACTAATTAATTTACTTGAAATTACTAGGATTACAATTTTTAATTTAATATTTTCAATGGGTACTTAATTTACCAAGTTTTAAGTAAAAAGTCAACTGTAAAGTAAAATAATGTGTAAAATAGGATGAAATAAAATTTAAACGATATAAACATTAGTAATTCTCTAACTGCTAATTTTTTTTTTTAATTTTGTACGCTGATTTCGTGTCTAAGTAAAACTTTTTGGTTCTATTTAGTTAATAATATAGCGTCGAACACATCGCTATTGCAGCATTCAAATTCGAATTTCAAAAGGTTTGTAATGAAGGTTTAATTCGATTGAGTTTCTAATGCTGTATACAATTACTATGTTTTGGAAATGAATTGTCTGATAACCCTGGAAAGTATATGTTTTCGTTAGAAAGCTGTAAGAATTTTTCATACCAACTTTCTCCAACAAATCACTTTTGTTTGACGTTCTTGTTCAGTGGTAAAACGTTATATTATTTGTCAAGTTGTCGACAATACAACCTCCTCAGAATAAGAGATGTTTTACGAACATTATGTTTTAGGGGGGTTAAATTTAATGATTTCTTATATTTATATAATGTACTTATTAGATAATATCATTATAATTAAGATCCTAAACGTCTTAAAAAATTATCAATACCTATAAACGCATTTTGTATCCGCTAAAAATTAATATTCCGCTAAGATGTCTGTATTCTATAGTTAGATAAAAGTTGGTCATTTCGAAAATATGGATCGAAAAATCACTTTTAAACATAAATATAAATGGTAGTTCGGTGAAGTATTGGATAAACGCCGCGGCTCGCGCGGGATGGGTGACCAAAAATCCCTATCTCGAACCACTCCGTGCTTCGGAAGGCACGTTAAGAAATTGGTCCCGACTGCATTTGCAGTCCGTATTGGGCCATTACGGAGGGTCATGGCCCATCCTCCTTAACCATTCACAAGGAAGGCTTGAGCCCTGCATTGGGGACGTAAAAGGGCTGATGATGAATGAATGATGAAAAACAAAAATTTAGCACGCAATAACTTCTAAAAAATTTATTTCATTTTAATGATAGGAACTTACGGAAAATGAGATTTTATCATATAGATTGGTTCTGGAGGCGCAGGTGTGCAAATGAAGATTATTCCCTTAATCTTAACAGGGTTCGCACATTCACAATACGAGTATATTCGATTTGTATTCAAGTTTATTTTTAAGCTAAAATGTAATACGATATATAAAATAAGTTTATTTTAGGAACATTAACAGCGAACTGTTTCTTCAAATAATATATAAATAAAACAAAATTACCAAATGGGTACCTTACATAAATATACTAATTTATTTCTTACCTTTTAGCATATTTAAAAACAAAAGCATGTTTTTATTTTTCTGCGAACCCTTTCATTTGGTATCCATAATATCGAGATAACTAATCCGCCATCTTGGATGGTCTGTCATATTGTATTAAAAATGAAATCATTTTATTTGTTTACATTAACAATTATTTATCACCTTATTCAGCAAAATACCACGGAGTTTCATACTGGGAATAAGTAATATAGAACAATTGATATGTATAAAAAAATATGCATTCAACAATTCATATCATACAATACATTAAATTCATTACTAAAACAATTTTTTAAATTAAAAATATCAATTGCGCTCACATGTATCAATATTGGGTGAGTAGATCGGGAGTATAAGCCGAGTAAAAAATCTGTGGCGCACGGGTCGATTCGCTTGGGAATAACTTTCGTATTTTTTCTAATCTCTCTTTCATTTGATATCTATATACAAAAATTAGGTAGACTGTCATTTTTTCTGTCCGTCATATTAAATTTCCCTCACCAGCCCTTTTATGTCCCCACTGCAGGGGTTCAGGCCTTCCTTATGGATGGTAAAGGAGGATGGGCCATGACTCTCCACGCTGGCCCAATGCGGATTGGAGGGTATTAACGACTGCAAATGCAGCCGGGACCAACGGCTTAACGTGCCTTCCGAAGCACGGAGTAGCTCGAGACAATAATTTTTTGGTCACCCATCCCGTGACCGACCCTTGCGAAAGTTGCTTAACGAATACGATCGCGGGCCGCGGTGCTTATCCACTACGCCACCGAGCTACTTAAATTTATAATAACTCATATTATGAAAGAATTTAAATTAAATGTTTTAGATATTGGATTAATTCAAACTATTTTAGCAGAGCCAAAGTCATTGCACAAAAACTATGTAAATTACTCATAAATTTAAGATGAACTGTAGTAAATGCTGTAAACAATTCCCTAGTGAAATATTGTTATAAAATGAATTTAGATTTAAGTATGGTATGATGGGGTTGGCATGTTCTAAATAATAAAAACACCTTAAAAATTAAAAGAATTAAAAAAATATATGTAGGTAACTGTTTTTGTTTCATCATTAAATAATAAACACGTCTGCTAAAAATTTCTAGCTTATACAAGAAGAAGCAGAATGTGAACATTTTAATTAGTTCGCTCTGAACAAACATAATGTCGGCAGTGTCGTGACAGTAGTGCAAATGGCTTTATTTTTAACGGAGAAAAACAATTGTCGCCCAGTCTCTCTATTAAGAAACAGAACGTCTTATTTGTCTTGCTTTGTGAAAAGAATGTCGTAGGTAGGGGTAATAATTATTTTACTTTCTTTTTTGTTACTCCACTTTGTCCCTGGCACTCTGAGATGGGACTCGAACCCTCGTCCTTTCGCAGTACAGGCGACTCACAAGCCGGGTAATCGCAAAGGTTGTGGGTTCGATTCCCATCTCAGAGTGCCAGGGACATAGTGAATATTTTTAAGTATAACTTTATGAATGAAAAATTGATCAAATTTAATAATTATTTTTGTTGTTATTTTTCTCTATCATACTTAAGTTGTCGAGGATCCAATATTATTTCATTAGTAAGTATTATTTTAATTACTTTTATGCAACTGTGATTGCATTAAATTTTCTTAAAGTCAAGTTCGAGCTATCAAGTTGTCCAAAGTTGATTTTGCTTAGAGTGTGGGTATAAGGATTCTACAATCAAAATCAAAATTATTTATTCAGTCTAGGCTGTTACAAGCACTTGTGAAAGTCGAGAGCTACGCCATCGGTTCGTAAATCTACGGCGGGAGATCTTGTACCGAGAAGAACCGGCAAGAAACTCGGCAAGGGCTGCTTTTTTCTCCCTGTTTTAGTTATATTGATATTATTTAGAGAAAATAGTAGTTTGTTTGTATCGAATAGGTTCCGAAACTAGTGGACCGATTTTAAAAATTCATTCACCAATGGGAAGCCACTTATACGCGAGTAATATATGCTTTAATTTACGCGGGCGAAGTCACAGGAAAACGGTTATAAATAAAGGTTTTAAATGATAAATTAAACTAAAGTACATATCAAGTTTACACGCTTAACAATATTATAAAAATTTGGAAATGTTCTAAAGTTGTGCTTTTATACATAGGTGATTTTGCAAGCGCAACGACGACATTAAATTTGAATTGAAATCGTCTTGTTTTCTAGTTTCATATCAAATCGAAGTATAGAGCTTTATTAATATAAAAAAAAATACACAAAGACTGTACTATAAAGTTCTTCAGTTGTTTAAGTCCACTAATAAATTTCATTGAGCCCAACAAATTGGGACAAATTGAAAATAAAACCCTAATTAAGACAAACGCGCTCGTGAAGCACTTATATAGACAGTCCTCTGGTGGCTACAACCAATGGAATGAGGGTTCATTACATTTGTATTGCAAGAGCTTTTACTCTCCCTCCTTGCCATCACTCTTAGCTTAACTTCTAAATTATTTTGTTGATGCCATTGGTGTTTTAATTAAC
Source organism: Diatraea saccharalis (assembly GCA_918026875.4). NCBI lineage: Eukaryota > Metazoa > Arthropoda > Insecta > Lepidoptera > Crambidae > Diatraea > Diatraea saccharalis. Next base: position 5,333,078 of record OU893340.1, on the reverse strand, counting down.
TGATTAATATAGGATGGTGAGATGCCTTTATTTCTATTTGAATACCAGGAAATAAATAGACTAAATATGCAGTGCTACTAAGAAACAAGGTTAAGCGACAGAGTGAAAACGCAATTGCAATTTTAATATAGGTCCAAATTTATATTATACAGAGAATAAGCAAACCTAATTCGAGGAGTAAATATAACACTCATAGAACCTCGTACTAGGTTAACCTTTGATAAGTCTCTGTTTAATAATATGAAATTTGACTAATACTAAGTGCAGACTCAGGGTAAATTTACTCCAACGCTAAACCTCATTTATAAGACTGTAAATGTGAAATGTAAAAATTGGAAGTATTGTAACAAAGCGGTTTTTTAAGCTATAAAATAAAGATTTCAACTTTTTTATTCATACCATAAACTCAAACTAAAATTTATTAGAATTTATTACATATAGTAGAGTCTAAAAAGTTTTTTTGATTCATCGGTTTGAATTAGTATTGTTTTTAAACCTAAGTGTGACAATTCACATCTGATTTGTCACTAAAAATATAAGGTTCTTTGACGAATGCGGGAAAATTCCGAAAATTACATTAAAGAAGCAATAGGTTTGTTCTAATTTAAAGTATTTTCAATCTATTTAAAGTTTTTTTATTTGTTAACTTTATCGACTGTTGATAAAAATATTGCCTGATTTGGAGGTCACGTCACTCAAACTTTTTGATGGCTCAAAATAAAGTTATGAATACTAAGACAGCGATTATAAATTATTTAAGCAACGAAATTGCTGAAATTATATTATTATTTCAATGGTTTTTAATTAAACTTAGGGATATGATAAACTTTTGCTGTGAATTCGTAAATTTGATAATTATAACGTAAATAAAAAAGTGAATGTTAACTTTTGACAATTAGTTGATCACAAATGTACCGATTACATTATTATTTACAACTGTATTGAAAACAATGAAAGCCGATTGCTAAGTGATACCACTCTTGTTACCTACCATAAAAAAAACCCAGCACGGATAAGCATACATTCAGGTAGAAGAAAGCTGTGGACAATATTATATGGCAATTTTTTTTTCTGTGGTTTGCACACCGGTTTCAAAGTCTCATCATGCCAAGAATCATGGGCCAAGAAAATGAACAACTCTTTATAAACACGTGTTATCGTGTTATGGTTCCTTCGTTTGGCGCTTTAGCTCGTAACGGTGCGTCGTACCACCGACCGTTTATTTCGTCCTAGGTATCCGCATGCAAACTTTTTGCCTTGATCTTCAACATTATTTATTTTTATTAGTCACCTATCGTAATTTGAAATTTTGACTAATCCAATAAGCTCTTTATGATTTTCATTTCGTAAAAAAAAATTCCCAACCATACATAACATAAGGTTTTTTTTTTTTAAATATTATTTAATCCGTTAAAATTAAAAATGTGTAGATGAACAAAGTTTCAATATGTTAAACAAATTATATATTTAAAAGGGAACCCAAAGAGGGTTTTCTTTTTTCTATTCTTTTATACCCGTATAATAAAATAAAGTTCTCAAGTTTAGTCAGCCTTTCATTAATTTGCCCAAGCACCGAACCCGTCACAAGTAATTTGCGATCTGAGCAAATTATTATATGTTATTCTATCTAATATTTATTGAAAGCTAAAATAAATGAAATTATAACTCAGTACATTATTAATTTTGTTTTAAACATGATTATAAAGGTGTTAAACGTGTATTGTTAAATAAAATGAATACCTACATTAAATTAGCAAAAACGAATGTACCTGTGATGATAAGTTTATGGCCCGATTCTTAATATTTGTTAGAAATTTTGTGATTTTATTGAATTTAATTGAATAAGCAACGTTTGATCGAGCTTTGCTGCATCTGCAGCAGCCGTTAGAGTTAGAATCCACCAATTTCATTGGACCTAATTGATGGGCTTACTGATTTTATCCGTTATAATGAATGGCTTGTGGACATCAATACGATATTTATAGATCTATGATAAACGAATTAACTTACCTACATGAATAAGTTATACATAAATACGAGTACTATTCAAAAGAGTTATTGTCCTGCTAATTTGATAAAAGTGAATTTAGATTATGACATTCATTTATGAGAAAAGTAATTTATTAATTTATGTGATATGTAATACTCACAAGTCTTAAAAAAACTTTAAGAAAAAAATATTGCTATATAATATTGTCCACAACTTTCTTCTACCTGAATGTATGGTTATCCGTGCTGGGTTTTCTTATGGTAGGTAACAAGAGTGGTATAACTTAGCAATCGGCTTTCATTGTTTTCAATCTAGATTTTATACAGGGCACCGGTTTCGATAGTGACATATTGATTAAATGAAACGACTTTAAACGGTTTATGCGCGTTTATATCTGCTTTCATAACGTTTCAGACACTTTACACGTTTCATGTTAACATGTGACTGTGTCGATTGTCTTTTTTTGAATTAAGAGCTACTTTAATACTATAAAGTCTTAGAGATTTTTGTTGTCCAGCGCTGCCATGACGGGCTATGTTTCGTAGTCCGTCACTGGTGGCGCCGGCTGGCGACGGAACCCGTTGGCGGCGGGAACTAGAGTGCTGCGAGGGAGGCCCTAGGGGACAGGAAGCCCAGGTCCCACCAGACCCGAGCAGCACTCCCAAAATAAAAGGCGGCAAGGGGGGAGGGATCGCGTTTTAACGCATCCCTCCCTTGCTCCTGCGGGACTAGCTTTAAGGAAAGGCTCACCGTCTGGGAAAAGGCTGTTATTCACCCAAGTCTTTTCCTTCCCGCAGAGGGCGACTCCTCCCTACCCTTCGCGAAAGGAGTCCCAGCGCGATCCACTTATCGCGTGAGGTGAACCGCAGCGGGTTTTATTAGGTAGGCTAACCACACTAACCAGCCCTTTTCAGGGCAGGGTGGTTGGAGGGCCCTGATTTTAGGCTAAAGGTTCATTTCCCCAGCGTTATCAAAAAAAAGAGATTTTTGTTGTGGAGAAATGATGCCGACATACAAATGATTTTTGTGTATCGGAAGGGATCTATTAGATCAATTTATAAACTCAGGATTAGGGACTTTTTTAGAAAAAAAAAACACAATGCACAAAATGTATGGAGAAAAATCCCAGGCCCGACGTAAACGAAACGTTTCTCATATATTGCATAATGGGTATCATCAAAATCGATGATATGATGTGTGATATTGCTAATTGACTTAGGTCAGATTCAATGTTCTAATAAAAGGAGAATTAACAGGTAGCGAACTTGCGAGTGTAAGTGTATATTATTACAAACACAACTTAGTCTTTTTTTTTGACAAGATTAATAAAACTATGGTTTATTTTAAAATTTTATTGATTAATATATTTAATCAATTTTGTAATATTATTATATCTTATCAATTTTCTGGAAAGCTCTGTGGTTAGAGCAGTACCCCGGATTGAGAAAGGTCATGTGTTGGTGGTTGGGTGGAATCCATTCCAAGAGTACCTGGGCTGGTCGATCTTTTTTTAGATTTTGCATTAAGAGTACTATATTAATATTCAATACCTATGTCGACGTATACAACGTGTCCCAAAATTCAACGATAAGCGGGCGCCAAGAGGTAGACCTGCTCATGTGTACTTATGGAAAAATAAGATAAAAATTATATCTTATTAATCTTTTTTATTATAAAATAAAATTCGAAAATTTTCGAAAGAGTTGTAGCGAATAGTAGTGCTACTTAGGTATCCGATACCAAAAAAAGATTGAACATAATTGAGAAGTTGTGGTCGTGGTAGTTGAAAATATCATAAAAGGTGTAAATTTTCGAAGATTTTCGAATTTAATTTTATAATAAAAAAGATAAGATATAATTTTCTCTTATTTTTCCATAAGTACACATGAGCAAGGGTACCTCTTGGCGCCCGCTTATCGTTGAATTTTGGGACACGTTGTATATACGTTTTAGAGTATCTACCCACCTTGTGCTGTGGTTCGAGCCCCATGTGTGATGTAATTCCACAAAATCTAGCAGTTTTAAAAAAACTTGTTATGAGAGAATATGTCTCCGAAGCCGTTTTATTGAACGATTACTTGTAACACAAGTGTCCATTTTCACTACCAACCAATCAATAAGCAAACTCGGAATCCAAAAGTAACAAAAAAATAAAAAATAGTAGCCATAATCAGTTGGAAACAGTGAAAGCAAAGAACACCCAAGATCGCAACGAACGTAATTAATCAGTTCAAAGGAAGTAGTCTCTTACCAGCTCACTTACTTTTCATATATCTTTAACTCACTAGATTTAATATTTATATTTGAGGTATATGATTATATATCAGATAAGAATGCTTAGACTTAACATATTCCAGCAATTAGATAGGTAATTAATTCTTCTAAACGCATTATCTCTCAAAATTATCGTGTTGTCTATTATGTTATCATTGTAAGATCATTGTTTTTCTATTATAATATACTAATATTTTAATGTAAAGTGACTTTATTTTTAATTTTTATTTAATGATCTTGGTAATGACACGTTTTTTGTTTCGTCTTTACTTACTTCTATCAGTGCTGGTAAGTTTCTTGCTCGGTCTCGGCAGGAAAAAAAAATTATCCCATTCCTTTTGAAAACTGAAAATTTTGTTTTTTTTCCAGAGCACTTAGATTATGACTATGTCAGACTTAAGTGAAACAGTGATTACTTTTATTTAATTTGCAGTATATGTAGGTATGTTAGCTGAATTTCACAACTGCAAAGAGGAAGATTAATTTTCAAAATCCTTTTTTTTATTAGACAACTTATGAGTACTAGCGGTCCCACATCAATTTTATCGAAATCTAATTAGTAGTAATGTTTTTATAACAAAATAAAATAAGCATTTAACCAAATACCACCATTATTTATCTTACTGGGTCGCTACTAGCTATATTCACACAACGTAGCCCGCGTTAATCGTGTATAATCCATTGATCCGGTATTCGTCGGTAACATTAGTATTTTTTCTTTTTTTCAATAGATTTTTCTGTACTTTATTAAATGAGAACCGCTCGAATTCAATAGTAGTTTCTTAAATCATTGAATCACTTATAAGATATGTATTATTTCTTTTTTTTTTCAATAGATTGTCTGTACTTTATTAAATGAGAACCACTCGAATTCAATAATAGTTTATTAAATCATTGAAACACTTATAAGATATGTATTATTTCTCACAATTTTAAAGTGTGCATTCGGTTCTTATTGGAAATAAAATTAATGTAAAGCTTTTAAAGAGAAAAGGAAATACGAAGGTAATATGAAAATAGTATACGCCATGCGCATTTAATCAGCCATGATGAATAAAACTTATTAATATGTTAAATATTTCAGTTGAATCAGGCCTACTAGTCTCTAAATTTATAATTTAATCAGTAAAGGTATTAAACTAGATATACTAATTTAAGACATACTTATATAAAAAAAGTCTTTGGACATAAATACGCTTTCAACTTTCTCCCCTTCCACTGTATTAGGGATGCTTTAATTTTCCATGAGATTCTTGACTATTTGTGCAGAGTGGTTTTGGACTATCTTCAAGATAGAGAAGTGGCCTATGTAGGTGGCTTTGGGCGTATCGAGTCCCGTCAAATGGTGTGCGGTGTTTGGCAGGGGTCGGTCTTTGGACCGCTCCTATGGTTCTTAGGTACGGTTGGGTACTTCGTGGAGCAGCTCTTCCCCGAATGAGTGTCGTCTGCTACCATATATGTATGCTTGAATATTTGCAGTTGAAAACTCATCTGGGTGGAGTACGCAGACCGAATCGGTTCCATCGCTCTCTCTATCTCTTTTCTCTTTCTCGACGACCTAGCAGGCAACTTTGAAACAATGCAATCGCCGCTGGAGATATGTTAAGAGAAGGCAGGATACCAAGAAGAATATCAAAATTATTCTTGGTATCCTGCCTTCTCTTAAGATTCCGGATGTCATCTGTTATCTTAACCAGTGCAGTGCTGGGGCTGTGGCCTTACGGAATACGGAAACCAGATTGGAAGTGATTAAAAAGGTGGTTTTGATTTAGGAAGGTCGTGAGCTAACGATGGACGAGTTTTTGCAGGATTTTGGAAAGAAAAGGAAGACTGTATATAGGGCAATACTCACAAAAGGAGGTTTGGTTTGTTTTTTTTTTGGCATGGAATGTATTGCATCCATAAGCAATATAGTGACAACATTTCAGTACTGGCTTAAATTAATTCTAGTTACATTTCAACGTTGGATCGCTGTACTGACGTAATATAAGTCGGGTATTATTGTACAAAAAAGATTAGCTTTCTGCAGTAAAATTTCCCATATAGGATTTAATTGTAATTCATTTTCCTCCTCTGTCCACATAATTTATGTTGTATAAAGGTATAAAAATTATGATTCACATATTAATATTTTTGAAGCTTTATGACGGATGACCACCATGAGTATGGATTAAATATCGTCAGTGAAGGCAATTTTTATATTACGTTATAACCTAAAACTTATTTAATTTCGAATGGCTTCAAAGCGAGAAGAATTCAAAGTTCACTTTTGAGTTTTTGCCTGTATGATTAATAATAGTGACGTAGGCTTTTCATTGTATATTATGTGCCTACCGTTTTCCAATTTCCGCTGTGTTACATTTTCCCTAAATTTCATCCTTTTGATTATATTTGATTAATTTTACATTCAAAATACTATTGATATTTATGTTAATGAAAAATGCAGTTCTAGCCGGAATATACGGAATAATATACTTATTAATATATTTATTATTATTAAAAAGTTTTATTAAAATAAAATAATGTTGTTTAATCTTTATAGCGGTACCGAAGAGAACATTTCAGAGGATTGCCGGTGGTACCGTTACATCTGTTGCACTCTACCCGATATTGTTACATTGTCATATCTATATCTATATATCTATAATATATAAAGCTTAATTACCACTCACTGACTCACTCACTCACTCCATGCTTTTTTCGGGTAGTTAAGAGTAGGAAAATGACATTTTCATGTATGGAGACTGATAATATTTTTTTAAAATGAGTTGAAATGGCATATCGGTTCAGCCAAAAAACAAAATGGCGGCGAGATAATTTTTTTAATTTCTGCAGTATTCACTCTACGGTTACCATATTCAAAATGGTCGTAGATTTAGCTAAAAAAATGACACTGAAAAAAGGTTTGATTAAAAAAACAAAATGGCGGCCGAGATATTTCACCTGGAAATTTGGCATTTTTCGACCTCTGTTCGGGCAATCGTCGTTTCTTTTGTGGTGGGTTTGGAGGGGGGATTTTTAGTCCTTCAGCTCGGAAGTATAGTCGATTTTCACGTACGGGGAGTTTTCATTTGCGCGTCAACATGGCGGCGGCGGTGGCGGCCATTTTGTTTCGGCAATGAAAAATCGCCATTTTCCAGTGAGATTTTCTCCAAGATGGCGGCGTCGGACGGATTCGCGTTCGTATGGGCCGGTCGTGGGGCTCGCTGCTAACTTTTTAAGTTGGTAATAATTTCTACCATTTCGTGGTAGTTTAGGAGATTTTGGGAGAAAAGTGAAATTTAGAAATACGCACTTTTCGCGGAAAACAGACTCGATGCGGTGTGGCGCCGGGGGAGCCCTATGACTTTTGGTAGTTTTCGTTTCCGCGAGCTGACAACCCTGGGCTCCACGGTAGAAAACGTGTTTTTCGACATGCCCTCATAACCCGAATTGTTTGGGAACCTGGGTGGCCAGCGGAGAAAATCTGTGAATGAGGTCCCTTGCCTGATATAGTCGTGACTATGGGAAAATTATGAAACTCGGGAAAATCAATATGGCGGCGCCGGCAGCGGCCATTTTGTGATTTTTTCACTTTTTCGAAAAATTCTAACGCACTTTTAGCCTACATGGCAACATCGGAGCTCTTCGTCTGGTATGGATTGATCGTGAGTCTCGGCCGCCTCTTTCGAATGAGGTGAAAATTTTCCCCGATTTTAGGGTAATTTCGGAGATTTACCCCAAAAAGATGAAAAGTAGAAGGAGCCGTTTTGGGATTTCGAAAATGCATTTCCTCGACGAGGGGCACTCCCCGAAATGACATTTGACCATTTTTATCGTCGACACCTGGCAACCCTGGTGTATGGGGCGATTTGAAAAATTTTGCCCATTTTTTACTTTGTCGACTCTAGCGCAATCGGTTTTGCCACTAGGAATAATGGCATAAACTGCATCGGATGCGCTATCGAGTTGGCCACACCGGTACGGAGCCGGATTTTCAAAATTCAAGATGGCGGCCAAACCAGCGGCCATTTTATCCGAAAAATTGGGTATCGTCGCCACGTCGAGCCGATTTTGACGCACTTGGCGACATTTGTCAGAGTACTTCCGGGGAAACATTTTTTAGGCAAGTAACTAAAGTGTTGCCTGGTGAAAAAAAATCTCGAAAATTTTTGATACTTTATGAGATTTTTGAGGAAACACTTTTTGTCGAATTTTGAATTTTTTTCAATGCAAATATTTTAATTTTAACTTTTCAAGATACCTGATGGAAAAAATAGAATGATCGACTGGCAACACTGAGAGCAAACAACCTTTGAAATTCAACCTCGATTTTTACCGACTTGGCAACCCCGCAGGTATTTGGAATGTATAGAGCGATTGTGTATCTCTATAGACTCTTTCAAATGGTGGGAAAAAATTACCCGATTTTAGGGAAGTTTCTGAGATTTACCCCAAAAACTGTAAATGTCAAAGAAATAATTTTAGAACTTGTAAATTGGTATCCTTCGATGGAGGGCACACCTCGAAATCATATTTGACTATTTTCGTTGCCTACACCTGGCAACCCTGGCACCTACGGTGGTTTGAAGATTTAATGCCCACTATTCACGTTTTAGACTCTAGCGCAGTCATTATCGCCGCTAGGAAAATAATAGAAACTGCATTGGATGTGCCAATAGGTGGGCTACATAGGTTCGAGGTTGAAATTTCAAAATTCAAGATGGCGGCTTAAACAGCGACCATTTTATCTAGAAAATTGATCATTTTTCACGACTTTCACTTTATAGAGCTGATTTTGGCGTTTTTGGTAATATTTTTAAGAATACTTCTAACAAAAAATATGTATTCAGCTGAAGTGTTGCCAGATGAAAAAAAACGGTAAAATTTTTGATACCGAGATTTTTGAGAAATTTTCATGTATGTCATTGATGAAAAATATTAAAATATTTTTTTACAATGATTTTACTGTTTAATAAAATTTTTACTGTTGCATTTATAACATAATTGATGGAATAATTTGAGTTCTAGCAACACTGATAGTAGTCACCATATCAATTTCAAAATGATTCTGACTGAGTTGGTGACTCGGAAGCTTTGCATATATAAACCGTTTCTGTATCTTACTCAATCTTTACGTGGTGAGAAAAAAAAAATCCAATATTTTCACCAGAAAAATAAAGTGAGCGAGAAATTGTCATTCGGTTAGATTAAAACTGCGACTAAAACAAAAAGCGAGCGAAGCGAGCCATAAAAAGTGACCAATTAGAGAGATTTGATTAATTGGTAAGGTAAGAATTGTGACTAAAATAAAATGCGAGCGAAGCGAGCCATAAAGAACACCACCAATAGAAATCTGATCAATCGGTTATGTTAGCACTGTGACTCAAACAAAAAGCGAGCGAAGCGAGCCATAAAGGTTAACTATTAAGAGAGATTTGGTTAATTGGCAAGGTTAAAACTGTGACTAAAATAAAATGCGAGCGAAGCGAGCCATAAAGAACACCATCAATAGAGGCCTGGTCAATCAGTTAGATTAGAACTGTCAATAAAACAAAAAGCGAGCGAAGCGAGCCATAAAAAATGGAGACCTGGTCAATTGCTTAAAGTGCTGTGACCAAAATAAAGAGCGAGCGAAGCGAGCCATAATACTAGACCATTAAGAGAGACCTGATCAATCGATTATGTTAGCAACGTGTCTAAAACAAAAAGCGAGCGAAGCGAGCCATCAAAAATGGAGACCTGGTCAATTGCTTAAAGTGCTGTGACCAAAATAAAGAGCGAGCGAAGCGAGCCATAATGCTAGACCATTAAGAGAGACCATCGATTATGTTAGCAACGTGTCTAAAACAAAAAGCGAGCGAAGCGAGCCATAAGGAGTAACTGTTAGAGAGATTTTAGTTGGTAGGGTTAGAACTATGACTAAAATAAAATGCGAGCGAAGCGAGCCATAAAGGACACCATCAATAGAGACCTGGTCAATCGGTTAGATTAGATCTGCGAAAAAAACAAAAAGAAAAAGCGAGCGAAGCGAGCCATAATAAATGGAGACCTGGTCAATCGGTTAAGGAACTGTGACCAAATGTGCTTATAAGTGTGCTAGAAAGTGTATCACGGTTATTTTTCACGGTTTTTACTTTATAGAGCAGATTTTGGCGTTATTGATAACATTTTTCAGATCACTTACAGAAAAAAAATGTATTCAGTTGAAGTATTGCCGAATGATAAAAACAGTTTTTTTTTTGATATTGTGATTTTTAGGAAATTTTCTATTGAATAAGAATAAAAGACTACAAGGCGATGTATACAACCTTTATTTTAAGTTTTCTTACGTTTTTGAACTGAATATTTCTTTTTATATTGCGTATAAACAGGCAATCTTTTTTTTATGTATGATGTTTTGCGTAATTAAAGATATTTTATTTGAAGATAGAACTTACTAACTTTTTCTAGGCAATTTTATACTGTAAACCCAACATAACAAGAGGCGGTCTTAAAACTCCAATATCTGTATTTACTAAATATTAACTTACTTTTGAATAAGAATAAGAGAATAAATGACTACAAGCCGATCTATTCCAAATTTTATTTTAGTTTCTCTTGCGTTTATTAACTGAATGTTTCTTTTTCTATTCAGTGTAAACCGGCAACCCTTTTTCTTTGACGTATGGTGCTTTGTGTACTTAAACATAATTTATTTGAAGATAGAACTCACTAACTTTTAGTAGGCAATTTCAAACTGTAAACATAACTAGAGGCGGACCTCAAATCCCACCGTTCCGATTCCACAAGCGACTCGTTTATGCTCAAGAATTTTACAATAAGTAAAGCAACAAAAACTTGTATAGGTTTATTATGACGTATGGGTTAGGTTAGGTTAGTGTATGAAAAACAACGCACGAGCCGAGCGAGCGTAGCGAGCGTGCCGCGGCAGCGGCCGGCGAAGTGCCAGAAACGAATCGCTTTTGTTGATGGTAACATTTGGTTTATAATGTTTAAAAGATGATCGTGACCATTTTAATTTCAATTTTGATTTTGATGGACTTGACAATTCGGGATCTTTATAGCGTGTATATATGGACCCATTTGTGTAGGTATCTTTACCCACACTTTCACATAGGTAAGTATGGAGAAAAGAAATAAAATATATTTCTCTATACTTTTAGATTATTGAGAAAACATGTCCTTTTGATATTCAAAATGAAAGTGTTCTACGTAGGTATGAGTTTGAAATTTGACATTTATTTATTTGGTGTATTATTTAAGGTAACACTGGGGGAAATATCTATTCGATCCATTTCATATTTTATTAAATATAAACTTACTATTGAATAAGAATAAGAGACTATAATTTATTTAGAGTTTTGCTTGCGTTTTTCGACTGAATATTTCTTTTTCTGTTAAGCGTAAACTGGCAACCCTTTTTCTTTGATGAATGGTGCTTAAACACCTTTCATTTGAAGACAGAACTTACTAACTTTTTGTAGGCGATTTCAAACTATAAAACAAACTTAACAAATAAAAACCGAAAAACAAATTCCACAACGAAGGCGGACTTAAAACCCCACCGCCCCGATTCCACCAGCTACTCGTGACTTGCCCGGGCTGCACGCAGCCCGGGGCAACCAAGCGAAAGCTTCTATTCTGAAACGAAGGCGGACTTAAAACCCCATCGTATCGTGAATTGATCTATTCTAATATCTGGGCACGACATCGGTTCCCTTTTCATATAATAAATAAATCTTACATAAATAATGTAATGTAATAATAATGCAAATACAATAAATACTATTTCTTCACATTTAATTGATTAATTAATGATAGTAACACTGATGGAAATATATGTTCGATTGTTTTTTAACACTATACAGTAATTTACTAATAAATAAGAATAAGAGAATAAAAGACAAAACTTATTTTAAGTATCTATACAAAATTTATTTTAAGTTTTGCTTGCGTTTTTCGACTGAATATTTCTTTTTCTATTAAGTGTCAACTGGCAACCCTTTTTCTTTGATGTATGGTGCTTTGTGTCCTTTAAAACCTTTTATTTGAAGATAGAACTTAATAACCTTTTCTAGGCAATTTCAAACTGAAAACCCGAAATGACACGAGGCGGACTTAAAACCCCACCGCTCCGACTCCACTAGCTACTCGTGCCCTCCCCGGGCTGCTCGCAGCCCGGGGCAACCAAGCGAAAGCTAGTCTATAATATATAAAGCTTAATTACCACTCACTGACTCACTCACTCACTCCATGCTTTTTTCAGGCAGAAGGAGGTGGTAAATGACGTTTTCATGTATGGAGACTGACAATATATTTTTTTAATGAGTTGAAATGGTATTCCTATGCAGCCAAAAAACAAAATGGCGGCGAGATAATTTTTTTAATTTCTAAAGTATACACTCTACGATTACGATATTCAAAATGGTCGTAGATTTGGCTAAAAAAATGACACTGAAAAAGGGTTTGATTAAAAAAACAAAATGGCGGCCGAGATATTTTACCTAGAAAATTGACATTTTTCGACCTCTGTTCGGGCGGATGTCGTTTCTTTTGTGGTGGGTTCGGAGGGGGGATTTTTATGCTGGCGACTCGGAAATATAGTCGATTTTCACGTATGGGGAGTTTTCATTTGCGCGGCAACATGGCGGTGGCGGGGGCGGCCATTTTGTTTTGGCAATGAAAAATCGCCATTTTCCGGTGTGATTTTCTTCAAGATGGCGGCGTCGGACGGGTTCGCGTCGTATGGGGTGGTCGTGGGGCTCGCTGCTAACTTTTTAAGTTGGTAATAATTTCTACCATTGTCGTGGTAGTTTAGGAGATTTTGGGAGAAAAGTGAAATTTGGAAATACGCACTTTTCGCGGAAAACAGACTCGATGCGGTGTGGCACCGGGGGAGCCCTATGACTTTTGGTAGTTTTCGTTTCTGCGAGCTGACAACCCTGTGCTCCACGGTAGAAAACGTGTTTTTCGACATGCCCTCATAACCCGAATTGTTTGGAAACCTGGGTGGCAAGCGGAGAAAATCTGTGAATGAGGTGTCGCGCCAGATATAGTCGTGACTATGGGAAAATTATGAAACTCGGAAAAGTTAATATGGCGGCGCCGGCAGCGGCCATTTTGTGATTTTTTCACTTTTTCGAAAAATTCAAACGCACTTTTAGCACACATGGCAACATCGGAACGCTTCGCCTGGTATGGACTGGTCGTGAGTCTCCGCTGGCTCTTTCGAATGACGTGAAATTTTTCCCCGATTTTAGGGTAATTTCGGAAATTTACCCCAAAAAGATGAAAAGTAGAAGGAGCCATTTCGGGATTTCAAAAATGCATTTCCTCGACGGAGAGCACTCCCCGAAATGACATTTGGCTATTTTCATCGTCGTCACCTGGCAACCCCGGTGGTTGCGGCGGTTTGAAAAATTTTGCCCATTTTTTACTTTATCGACTCTAGCGCGGTCAGTATTGCCACTAGGAAAATGGTAAAAACTGCATCGGATGCGCTATCGAGTTGGCCACACCGGTACGGAGCCGGATTTTCAAAATCCAAGATGGCGGCCAAAGCAGCGGCCGTTTTATCCGGAAAATTGGGTATCGTCACCACATCGAGCCGATTTTGATGGACTTGCCGACATTTGTCAGAGGACTTCCGGGGAAATAATTTTTAGGCAAGTAACTAAAGTGTTGCCAGGTGAAAAAAAATCTTGAAATTTTTTGATACTTTTTGAGATTTTTGAGGAAACAATTTTTGTCGAATTTTTGAACTTTTTTGATGCAAATAATTTAATTTTAATTTTTCAAGATACCCGATGGAAAAAATATAACGATCGACTGGCAACACTGAGAGCAAACAACGTTTGAAATTCAACCTCGATTTTGACCGACTTGGCAACCCTACAAGTATTTGGCATGTATGGAGCGATTGTGTGTCTCTATAGACTCTTTCATATGGTGGAAAAAAATTACCCGACTTTAGGGTAGTTTTTGAGATTTACCCCAAAAACTGTAACTGTCAAAGGAACACTTTTAGAACTTGAAAATTAGTATCCGTCGATGGAAGGCGCGTCCCGAAATCACATTTGACTATTTTCATTGCCTACACCTGGCAACACCGGCAGCTACGGCGGGTTGAATATTTAATGTCCACTATTCACGTTTTGGACTCTAGCGCAGTCATTATAGCCGCTAGGAAAATAACAAAAACTGCGTTGGATGCGCCAATAGGTGTGCTACACCGGTATGGGGTTCAATTTACAAAATTCAAGATGGCGGCTTTAACAGCGACCATTTTATCTAGAAAATTGATATTTTTTCACGACTTTCACTTAATAGAGCTGATTTTGGCGTTTTTGGTAACATTTTTAAGAGCACTTTTGACAAAAAATATGTATTCTGCTGAAGTGTTGCCAGATGAAAAAAAATCTGTAAATTTTTTGATACCGAGATTTTTAGGAAATTTTCATGTATGTCATCCTTAATGAAAGTTTTCATGCTAAAATTTCACTATTGCATTTATAAAATAATTGATGGAATAATTTGAGTGATCGACTAGCAGCGCTGATAGTAGTCACCATATAAATTTCAGAATGATTCTGATCGAGCTGGCGACTCGAGAGCTTTAAAGCATATATAAACCGTTTGTGTATCGTTACCCAATCTTTACGTGGTGAGAAAAAATTCCAATATTTTCGCCAGAAAAATAAAGCGAGCGAGACATTGTAATTCGGTTAGATTAGAACGGTGACTAAAACAAAAAGCGAGCGGAGCGAGCCATAAAGAGTGACCATTTAGAGAAATTTGATTAATTGGCAAGGTAAGAACTGTGACTAAAATAAAATGCGAGCGAAGCGAGCCATAAAGAACATAAAATCTAATCAATCAGTTACATTAGAACTGTGAATAAAACAAAAAGCGAGCAATAATTAACGGAGACCTGGTCAATTGCTTAAAGTACTGTGGCCAAAATAAAGAGCGAGCGAAGCGAGCCCATGCTAGACCATTAAGAGAGACGTGATCAATCGATTATGTTAGCAACGAGTCTAAAACAAAAAGCGAGCGAAGCGAGCCATAAGGAGCAACTGTTAAGAAAGATTTGATTAATTGGTAGGGTTAGAACTATGACTAAAATAAAATGCGAGCGAAGCGAGCCATAAACAACACCAACAATAGAGACCTGGTCAATCGGTAAGATTAGAACTGTCAATAAAACAAAAAGCGAGCGAAGCGAGCCATAATAAATAGAGACCTGGTCAATTGGTTAAGGAACTGTGACCAAAATGAACAGCGAGCGAAGCGAGCCATAATGCGAGACCATTAACAGAGACCTGATCAATCAGTTAGATTAGCACTGTGAATAAAACAAAAAGCGAGCGAAGCGAGCCATAAAGAGTGACCATTTAGAGAGATTTCATTAATTGGTAAGTTAAGAACTGTGACTTAAATAAAATGCGAGCGAAACGAGCCATAATGTATGGAGACCCTTTTTCTTTGACGTATGGTACTTTGTGTATATACTTTGTGTACTTAAACATAATTCATTTGAAGATAGAACTTACTAACTTTTTCTAGGCAATTTCAAACTGTAAACATAACAAGAGGCGGACCTAAACTTGTATAGGTTTATTATGTCATATGGGTTAGGTTAGGTTAGTGTATGAAAAACAACGCACGAGCCGAGCGAGCGTAGCGAGCGTGCCGCGGCAGCGGCCGGCGAAGTGCCAGAAACGAATCGCTTTTGTTGATGGTATGGTGGATGGTGAACATTTGATTTATAATGTTTAAAAGATGATCGTGTAATGCTGACTATGAACAATCCAGCCCACGCTATGGCCATCTTAATTTCAGATTTTATTTTGATTCACTTGACAATTCGGGAGCTTTATAGCGTGTATATGGATCATTTCATTTCCCAATTTTTCCAATTTTTGACACGATAATTACTTTTTAAAGTACACTTTTCTATACTTTTAGACTAATGAGAAATTATGTCCTTTTTTATTCAAACTTATTTAATATTGTAACTTAATTTCTGTGTAAAAGTTTCTATAATCGTAACCACCTTTTCTCAAAGTTTAGTATTATTTCCAAGTTTTTAAATATATGTATATGCAAAAACAATAAATAATGATCAATAATAGTAACACTTGCGGTAATATTTGTTCGACTGTTGTTGTTAATACTAAATATTAATTTAGTATTAAATAAGAATAAGAGGGTAAAATACTACAAGCCTATCTAGCGTTTTTCGACTGAATATTTCATTTTCTATTGAGTGTATATGGGCAACTGTTTTTCTATTGAGTGTATGGTGCTTTGTGTACTTAAACAACTTTCATTTGAAGATAGAACTTACTAATTTTTACTAGGCAATTTTAGACTGTAAACCCAACATAACAAGAGGCGGACTTAAAACCCCAATGTCTGTATTAACTAAATATTAACTTACTATTGAAAAAGAATAAGAGAATAAAAGACTACAAGCCGATCTATACAATATTTATTTTAAGGTTTTCTTGCGTTTTTCGACTGAATATTTCTTTTTCTATTAAGCGTAAACTGGCAACCTTTTTATTTGATGTATAGTGCTTAAGAACCTTTCATTTGAAGATAGAACTTACTAACTTTTTGTAAGCAATTTCAAACTGTAAACCCAACATGTTAAAAAAAAGAAAAATATTAAAATCCGCTTCCGAGGCGGACTTGAAACCCCACCGCCCCGATTCCACCAGCTACTCGTGACCTCCCCGGGCTGCTCGCAGCCCGGGGCAACCAAGCGAAAGCTAGTCTATAATATATAAAGCTCAATTACCACTCACTGACTGACTCACTCACTCCATGCTTTTTTCGGGTAGAAGGAGGTGGTAAATGACGTTTTCATGTATATAGACTGACTATATTTTTTTAATTCGAGTTGAAGTACCATATCGGTACAGCCCAAAAACAAAATGGCGGCGAGATAATTTTTTTAATTTTCCAAGTATACACTCTACGATTACGATATTCAAAATGGTCGTAGATATGGCTAAAAAAATGACACTAAAAAAAGGTTTAATTAAAAATACAAAATGGCGGCCGAGATATTTAACCTGGAAATTTGGCATTTTTCGACCTCTGTTCGGGCAATCGTAAATTGTTTTTCTGTGGGTTTGGAGGGGGGCTTTTTACGCCTGCGACTCGGAATTATAGTCGATTTTTACGTACGGGGAGTTTTCATTTGCACGTCAACATGGCGGCGGCGGGGGCGGCCATTTTGTTTCGGCAGTGAAAAATCGCCATTTTCCAGTGAGATTTTCTCCAAGATGGCGGCGTCGGACAGGTTTTCTTTGTATGAGGCGGTTGTGACACTCGATGGGGTCTTTCTATTTCACTACCGATTTCTACCATTTTCGTGGTAGTTTATGAGATTTTGGGAGAAAAGTGAAATTTTGAAATACGCACTTTTCGCGGAAAACAGACTCGATGCGGTATGGCGCCGGGGGAGCCCTTTGACTTTTGGTAGTTTTCATTTCCACGAGCTGACAACCCTGGGCTCCACGGTAGAAAACATTTTTTTCGACATGCCCTCATAACCCGAATTGTTTGGGAACCTGGGTGGCCAGCGGAGAAAATCTGTGAATAAGGTGTCACGCCAAATATAGTCGTGACTATGGGAAAATTATGAAACTCGGAAAAATCAATATGGCGGCGGCGGCAGCGACCATTTTGTGATTTTTTCACTTTTTCGAAAAATTCAAACGCACTTTTAGCTCACATGGCAACATCGGAGCTCTTTGCCTTGTATGGACCGGTTATTAGTCTCCGCCGGCTCTTTCTTATGAGGTGAAAATTTTCCCCGATTTTAGGGTAATTTCGGAGATTTACCCCAAAAAGGTGAAAAGTAGAAGGAGGCGTTTGAGAATTTTAAAAATGCTTTTCCTCGACGGAGGGCACTCTCAGAAATGACATTTGGCCATTTTGAACGTCGTCACCTGGCAACCCTGGTAGGAGCGGCGATTTGAAAAATTTCGCCCATTTTTTACTTTGTCGACTTTAGCGAAGTCAGTATTGCCACTAGGAAAATGGTAAAAAGTGCATCGGATGCGCTATCGAGTTGGCCACACCGGTACGGAGCCGGATTTTCAAAATTCAAGATGGCGGCCAAACCAGCGGCCATTTTATCCGAAAAATTGGGTATCGTCACCACGTCGAGCCGATTTTGACGCACTTGGCGACATTTGTCAGAGTACTTCCGGGGAAATAATTTTTAGGCAAGTAACTAAAGTGTTGCCAGGTGAAAAAAAATCTCGAAAATTTTTGATACTTTATGAGATTTTTGAGGAAACAATTTTTGTCGAATTTTTGAACTTTTTTGATGCAAATATTTTTATTTTAACTTTTCAAGATACCCGATGGAAAAAATAGAACGATCGACTGGCAACACTGAGAGCAAACAACCTTTGAAATTCAACCTCGATTTTGACCGACTTGGCAACCCCGCAGGTATTTGGCATATATGGAGCTATTGTGTATCTCTATAGACACTTTCATGTGGTGGAAAAAAATTACCCGATTTTAGGGTAGTTTTTGAGATTTACCCCAAAAACTGTAAATGTCAAAGGAACAATTTTAGAACTTGAAAATTGGTATCCGACGATGGAGGGCGCATCCCGAAAACACATTTGACTGTTTTCATCGCCTACATCTGGCAACCCCGGCAGCTACGGCGGTTTGAAAGTTCAATGCCCACTATTCACGTTTTGGACTCTAGCGCAGTCATTATAGCCGCTAGGAAAATAATAAAAACTGCGTTGGATGCGCCAGTAGATGGGCTACATAGATCTGAGGTTGAAATTTTAAAATTCAAGATGCCGACTTAAACAGCGACCGTTTTATCTAGAAAATTGATCATTTTTCACGATTTTCACTTTATAGAGCTGATTTTGGCGTTTTCGATAACATTTTTCGGAATACTTTTAACAAAAATATTTATTCAGCTGAAGTGTTGCCAGATGAAAAAAAAACGGTAAACATGTCATTGATGAAAAATATTAAAATATTTTTTTACAATGATTTTACTGTTTAATAAATTTTTTACTGTTGCATTTATAACATAATTGATGGAGTAATTTGAGTTCTAGCAACACTGATAGTAGTCACCATATTAATTTCAAAATGATTCTGACTGAGTTGGTGACTCGGAAGCTTTGCATATATAAACCGTTTCTGTATCTTTACTCAATCTTTACGTGGTGAGAAAAAGAAATCCAATATTTTCACCAGAAAAATAAAGTGAGCGAGAAATTGTCATTCGGTTAGATTAGAACTGCGACTAAAACAAAAAGCGAGCGAAGCGAGCCATAAAAAGTGACCAATTAGAGAGATTTGATTAATTGGTAAGGTAAGAATTGTGACTAAAATAAAATGCGAGCGAAGCGAGCTATAAAGAACACCACCAATAGAAATCTGATCAATCGGTTATGTTAGCACTGTGACTCAAACAAAAAGCGAGCGAAGCGAGCCATAAAGGTTAACTATTAAGAGAGATTTGGTTAATTGGCAAGGTTAAAACTGTGACTAAAATAAAATGCGAGCGAAGCGAGCCATAAAGAACACCATCATTAGAGGCCTGGTCAATCAGTTAGATTAGAACTATGAATAAAACAAAAAGCGAGCGAAGCGAGCCATAAAAAATGGAGACCTGGTCAATTGCTTAAAGTGCTGTGACCAAAATAAAGAGCGAGCGAAGCGAGCCATAATGCTAGACCATTAAGAGAGACCTGATCAATCGATTATGTTAGCAGCGTGTCTAAAACAAAAAGCGAGCGAAGCGAGCCATCAAAAATGGAGACCTGGTCAATTGCTTAAAGTGCTGTGACCAAAATAAAGAGCGAGCGAAGCGAGCCATAATGCTAGACCATTAAGAGAGACCATCGATTATGTTAGCAACGTGTCTAAAACAAAAAGCGAGCGAAGCGAGCCATAAGGAGTAACTGTTAAGAGAGATATGGTTAATTGGTAGGGTTAGAACTATGACTAAAATAAAATGCGAGCGAAGCGAGCCATAAAGGACACCATCAATAGAGACCTGGTCAATCGGTTAGATTAGATCTGCGAAAAAAACAAAAGGAAAAAGCGAGCGAAGCGAGCCATAATAAATGGAGACCTGGTCAATCGGTTAAGGAACTGTGACCAAATGTGTTTATAAGTGTGCTAGAAAATGTATCATTTTTCACGGTTTTTACTTTATAGAGCAGATTTTGGCGTTATTGATAACATTTTTCAGAATTCTTACAGAAAAAAAATGTATTCAGTTGAAGTATTGCCGGATGATAAAAACAGTTTTTTTTATATTGTGATTTTTAGGAAATTTTCTATTGAATAAGAATAAAAGACCACAAGGCGATGTATACAACCTTTATTTTAAGTTTTCTTACGTTTTTCAACTGAATATTTCTTTTTATGTTGCGTGTAAATTGGCAATCTTTTTTTTTTATGTATGATATTTTGCGTAATTAAAGATCTTTTATTTGAAGATAGAACTTACTAACTTTTTCTAGGCAATTTTATACTGTAAATCCAACATAACAAGAGGTGGTCTTAAAACTCAAATATCTGTATTAACTAAATATTAACTTACTTTTGAATAAGAATAAGACAATAAATGACTACAAGTCGATCTATTCCAAATTTTATTTTAGTTTTGCTTGCGTTTTTCAACTAAATGTTTCTTTTTCTATTTAATGTAAACCGGCAACCCTTTTTCGTTGACGTATGGTGCTTTGTGTACTTAAACATAATTCATTTGAAGATAGAACTCACTAACTTTTTCTAGGCAATTTCAAACTGTAAACATAACAAGAGGCGGACCTAAACTTCCACCGCTCCAATTCCACAAGCGACTCGTTTATGCTCAAGAACTTTACAATAAGTAAAGCCATATGGGTTAGGTTAGGTTAGTGTATGAAAAACAACGCACGAGCCGAGCGAGCGTAGCGAGCGTGCCGCGGCAGCGGCCGGCGAAGTGCCAGAAACGAATCGCTTTTGTTGATGGTAACATTTGGTTTATAATGTTTAAAAGATGATCGTGACCATTTTAATTTCAATTTTGATTTTGATGGACTTGACAATTCGGGATCTTTATAGTGAAAGACTATAATGTATTTGGAGTTTTGCTTGCGTTTTTTGACTAAATATTTCTTTTTCTGTTAAGCGTAAACTGGCAACCCTTTTTCTTTGATGTATGGTGCTTAAACACCTTTCATTTTAAGACAGAACTTACTAACTTTTTGTAGGCGATTTCAAACTATAAAACAAACATAACAAAAAAATCGAAAGACTCAAATTCTGCAACGGAGGCGGACTTAAAACCCCACCGCCCGATTCCACGAGCTACTCGTTACCTCCCCGGGCTGCGTGCAGTCCAGGGCAACCAAGCGAAAGCTTCTATTCTGAAACGAAGGCGAACTTAAAACCCAATCGCGTCGTGAATTGATCTATTCTAATATCTGGCCACGATATCGGTTCCCTTTTCATATAATAAATAAATCTTACATAAATAATGTAATGTAATAATGCAAATACAATAAATACTATTTCTTGACATTTAATTGATTAATTAATGATAGTAACACTGATGGAAATATATGTTCGATTGTTTTTTAATACTATACAGTAATTTACTAATAAATAAGAATAAGAGAATAAAAGACAAAACTTATTTTAAGTATCTATACAAAATTTATTTTAAGTTTTGCTTGCGTTTTTCGACTGAATATTTCTTTTTCTATTAAGTGTCAACAGGCAACACTTTTTCTTTGATGTATGGTGCTTTGTGTCCTTTAACACCTTTTATTTGAAGATAGAACTTACTGACTTTTTCTACGCAATTTCAAACTGTAAACCCGACATAACAATAAGCGGACTTGAAACCCCACCGCCCCGATTCCACCAGCTACTCGTGACCTCCCCGGGCTGCTCGCAGCCCGGGGCAACCAAGCGAAAGCTAGTCTATAATATATAAAGCTTATTTTATATTATAGGTATATATACACTGACGATGATAATGTCTTTACGCAAAGTTGTGGCGACATCATTCTTAACAATAGATCTTTCTTGACAGCGCTCCATTGCGTTTATAAGTATTTCATAATCTATATTTTGTTGTATCTCATTAGTCACAGGTAACTTTTATAAAGAAAATAGTGACAGTTAAAATTGTCCACAGTGGCCTTGAACCTCAGTGTTTGCGTGTCCGTGTTGGGTCTTCCTACGGTAACAAGGGTGGTGTCGTTTATAAAACTGCATTTATGATACCCAATCTAGATTTTATACCCGGCACCGGACTAGATGGTGACATCGCCATCGTTCGCCTCAGCAACTTCATTACTTATTACTGACGTTCCTACCCTACCCTATATACAATATTAATCTATGCTGACGTTATCCAGCAAGTGACAATTGCAGCACCCAACTATGATATACCGGACAATATAGAAGTTTGGGCTGCCGGATGGGACACTTCCTATATGAGTTATTTTACTTATTAAATTATGCTGTTACGATATTGCATTAGTGTGCAGCCGATAGGTTCTAGTTTAACGAATATTTTATTGATTTATATTGTGTAGGATAGAGTTCTTGTGATTCTTGTGTTGATTTTTTGAGCGTGGCTCATAAGCCGAGCGACCAATTCTTTGGTTAGTCAGTTAGTCACTAATAAAATGAGCTATTAGATACTTCATATGGGAAGTGCATAAACTAATGTAAATAAATTATTAGGGTTAAAGGATTTTGAAATACAGGGCAGAATACATAGCATAAACAAACTCGCTTTCTCTGTCCCTATGCTTAAATCTTTAAAACTATGCAACGAATATTGATCCGGTTTTTTTCATAGATAGGGTGATTCAAAAAGAAGGTTTTTATGTATAATACAAGACCACGCGGGCGAAGCCGCTGCCGGAAATTTAGTATAATATAAAAGAAATAAAACGTCTGCAATAATAAAATGAAAATAAAGCTTTTTACTTTTTGTTTTAATAAGCGCAAAAGGGAATTGTGACTTGGTAGCAAAAGTTAATTGAGTTATACTTATCAAGAAATGTTCGACAAAGGCGGAAAAGCTCTATATTAAGGATTCTAGTTCTTTTTAAACATTAATTTGTTTCGATTGCATTTTAAAAGAAGTTCATATTGCACGCTTTTATAACTCTAAACGTTAGTTAGCGTGAATGTTGCAAGTTTGTGACACACTTCCCGATTTACGATTGAATAGAAACTTCGCATATAACTCAAATGACATTGCAATGTTAATATGTAAAAGAGCTGACCTACATGCCAATTTTGCTAATGAATCTTAATTACTTGTATTTGCCATTTCACTGTCTACCTGAAGTCCAATAATATTGTATTTTAGTTGGATAGTATAATGGTAAAATTGAAATCATGGTGGTTCTATTGGAATGCGATCATTACGTGAACATTAGCAGATTTGGTAGCTCGGTGGCGTAGAGGATAAGCGCCGCGGCCCGCGATCGTAGTCGTTAAGCAACTTTCGCAACGGTCGGTCACGGGATGGTTGACAAAAAAAAAATATCTCGAGCTATTCCGTGCTACGGAAGGCACGTTAAGCCGTTGGTCCCGGCTGCATTTGCAGTCGTTAATACCCTCCAATCCGCATTGGGCCAGCGTGGAGGGTCATGGCCCATCCTCCTTAACCATCCATAAGGAAGGCCTGGACCCCTGCAGTGGGGACGTAAAAGGGCTGGTGATGTGATGTGGTGATTAAACGTGATTAAAAGTGATTAAACGAATTAAACGAGGGCACCTCTTCGATTTTTGGTTCGCTTTATTTGTCTATACAAGATGCAATGGAGCTGATCTGATGATGGAGCCGGATGGTAACCACAGGCTGTAATGGTTGGTTCAAGATAATATCCAGAGTCTGATTATGGAACCGGTAGGAGGCCATACTAACTTTGTAATTAAGTAACGTTCGAGATTTGGCTCGTCCAAGATAATGATATCTGGTCTAAGATAAGTATATAAAAAAGTGTTTGTTTCGTTTACAAAGAAAATTTTATGTAGCTTTTTCTTTCAACTATTCACACTAATTTATTGAAGAGAAAAATCTATATTGTTGAATTTCGACCAAGATACCGACTATCAAAGTATATCCAAATCCATTTTTGATTATACAGTTAAAGCGGACGTGATGCTCATATTGATTTTCTCGAGGTTACTTATCTTTCTTACTGTTTGTTGTACATGTTTCGTATGAGAGTGCGAACACTCTGATAAAGTTATTAAAGATAATATATCGCATTAAGTGGCTATATTTCACAATAAATTTGATAGTTGTTTATTTTGTGTATACCGACATTGTCGGCTTTGTAAAAACAAAGCGTGTTTATTTATAACACTGACTTCAGAAAATAAATATAGGACCACTTCAGGCCCATAAGTTTCGAATAAGGAGTTATGAAAGCAAAGAAGTTTGTAAATCAGTTCACTATTTGTGGAGACATTGGTGGTAAACGTACATATGTACATACCGGTTGAAGATAGAACATTCTTTCTATGATTTCTGTGAAAAATGGGTTTAAATAGAAACTTCGTAATAAGAAAATATAGCTGTATGTGATAAGAAGCAGCCTAGAACTCGTCACAGCATAGAGTTTCAATGATATAAAACTTTTATTTCGTGTACAAGTAGGGTTTATTTAACGGTGACAGCTCTGCGTCGTCGGCTGTTTTTCTAACATAATTAATGATTTTACATATACCTTCCTCTTGTATCTCTCTATACATTGATGAAAACTGTATTGTTAATTGATGAAAATAAAAATGTATTTTTCCTTGTATGTAGTTGGGAATTTTAATGTGGAACGAATTAAATTATTATTATTGTTAATTCACTTAAAATAATGGCTAAAAATATTCCACGAATGTGATATATATTAATTTTTTTATTGTGCCTTTGTCATCGAGTGGCTGCAATGTCGAAGTAAAGAGGTGGGTCGGTTGAGTGATGTCAGTGCCAGACAAATATGTCAGCCCTTGTCGTACGAAGTATTTAAATTCCATTTACTCGAATCAGCAAGGATGCACAAAAGTGCTCCCGCCAAGTTGAATAGCAGATGAATGGCAGCTCCAAAAGAAAGGTATTTAGTTCTATAGTTTTACTGAATATATAATTACACTTCAGATACTCCATAATACGGGGGCTTTAGCTACTCATCTTGGAATCTGAGCAATGTATGTGATGTTGTTAAATATATGATGTTGTAATTAATTCGGGTAATAGTAGTTATAGTAGAATAATAATTTATTAATTTCCGTAACCTCCATGCGGCCATTATTTTATGGTTAGACTAATGGTAACAGTTTTAAAGGTTATATGTGTTATTGTTCAGTAATATGTGAAGTTGCCACAGTCATATGTGCTATTATTGTTAAATTAAAACCATAAAACTCACCTCTCATTAGCTTTTCCGAGGTCCCACCGTCTATCTCTTGTCCTGATAGCAATCTCATTTTGGGATTTTGAAAAAAACTATTGTTTTCTAATTTACGAACGAATGTCACTTTAGAAAAAACAATTGAGTAAATAGTGTGAGTGTAAATCATATTTATACATGAAAAAGTAGGTTATCCTTTATCTGAATATGCAACCGATGACAGATATAAAAAACAAAGGAACCGTATTGGAGTATCTGTAAGATGTTTATTTACTATATATTTTTTTCGGATCGTTAACAAATACCTATTCGATGTAATAAAAATGTAATGTTAATTAGTATATGTAGTGATATTGATTCTTTCTCAAATATAATAGCTAAACTATTTTTTTATTAAAATTATCTACATACCTATATTATATCTATATTTTATATTGTGTGAAAGTGCCGCGGTCCGCCATTGTTGTTGTTAAGCAATATTCGCAAGGGTCGGCCAAGGGCTGGGCGACCAAAAAAATATTATCTCGAGCTACTCCGTGTTTCGGAAGGCACGTTAAGCTCTTGGTCTCGGCTGCATTTGCAGTTGTTAATACTCTCCAATCCTCAAGAGAGTCATGGCCCATCCTTTATACAGAGGGGACGTAAACGGGCTAACGTTGATGAATGTATTCATGGTCATATAATGTACTTTTTCATTTTTAATCACAGATTGGCTGGACTTCATTTATTTGTTCAAATCAATTTCATCATTGATAATTGTTTTTTGTTTACGCGTCGTTTTACATGATTCATTCTTTAGAGTGCACTTCACGCTGGAAAATAATTTCGTTTAGGTACTAAAAGATACGAAATCGCGAGGCATAACAATTAAGACAGAAACATAAATATCTTATGCTTAATTAAAGTTTTTAATTAATTACTCGGAATTATTAGTATATTTAATGACTGTAGACGCGCTAAGAAATTTATTTTTGAGAAAATGTTTTTTATTTTTATTTGATTACTAGATGGCGTTAAGTGTATTGTAAATCGTGTTATTGTTTGTGTTGGGTCGAATAATATTGTACAGATTATTTTTTTTCATCTTAATGTTTTGAAAATAATTGGTCTTACCTTCTGTAGCTAAAGATGCATACGATCTTGAAGGTTTCACTTCATTTAAACCCATTTTTAATCGAGAACTTGCATGAATCGAACTCTGTAAACTATTTGCCAGCATCACGATCATGAAACTCCACAAAACTTATAGTAAACTTCAATATTCGAATAAATAAAACGCATTTACAACAATTCCGGTTATTGATTTATCATCATTGCAATCTAAATATAATTAGATGTCCTTTTTATATGAATTAAATTATGATACTGCACAATATATAGATAATAATAGTAAAATAAACTGAATGTTATCTCGGTATCATCATAAAAGTCTATGCACTTAAGATTGTCTGTCTGCATTGTCGAAGTGATGCAAGGATATTTTTTATAATATTTTTTTACATTGTTTTTTATTTAAGAGATTTCAAAATCTTTCTCGTAGACCACTATAAAGATTTTACTCCTTCCATTGTTTTATTTTTACTTAATTGCAGCTCTTTCATCTTCGTAGGTTTTTCTTGTATATTTTTTTCCACCCGCTTTCCATCCAGTGACAATATTTCGCTTTCCAATATTTTTAGCTTTTAGAAATTGTATCTATTCCAAGATAATTTAGTTATGTGACGTTCCAGTAGCTAAGCGTTTAAAGCTTTTCAGGTAGTTTCTGCAAGCCTACTATAAAACCACGCGCGACTGGTGTTTTTTGTCATCATGTCATGTTTCTGGCACTACGCTCTATGGAAGTACACATTCTATGAAAGTCACTTAATTGTTACGAGTTCAAGTGTCTGCACCATCGCAAACATTCTCAAGCACTTTACTACTTCTATTTTACCATTATACTATTTACGTTATAATCAGTCCAATATCATTGGCAATATCTTCCTCATTAATAAATGGTGAGATATATTATTTTGCGATCTAGTAACTTTCCATTTCTATAGTAGTAGAAGACTTTACATAATTACGTTAACATTAGCAGAATCGTTCAAATAAAAATCACGATGATGATTTATATAGCAATTATTGTTATTTTTCAGAGGCTTGACAAAACTGCAATTTTCGTACACAATGTGTATCAATCAATACTTTCGAATAAGTAACTTAATGTATTATGATTCAGTTAAAACTGTATGAAAATTCATACGCTAGTTTTTTTATCTTGTTCAAATATACAATTTGTTATTCCCTTTTATAAAAATATATATCATCCGCGAAAAATGAGGTATTCCATGGGTGAAATAATTTTCATGATCGGATTAGTATATCCAAAGATCACAAACAAACAAACAAAATAAAAAACTTTATATCTGTATAATATATATAACTTCACTCATGTCATTATTATCTTATAAAAGATAATAATGATATGAGTGAAGTTTTTGACCCCGTTTGTAATTTCATAGCGTATCACTGTTATTTTGATTGTATATTATATCAAATTCGGACAATTTTAAAGTTGACTTACTTCATTTTTCTTTATAACATTATCCGGTTTCCTCTACACGCTTACAAGTTTGCATTGTATATTAGTTTGGTCATAAAGAATAATAATTTTCTTATTAATTGAATACAACAAAATTATATTGGACGGTATACGATAGCTATATGTTGTGATCCCACTTTTTATACGAGTAAGAATATGTGTTTGAAAACAAGTTAATCTACGAGTACAACTATTTTTCGAGCTTAACATACAGAACATATAAAAGCTTCAATTTCATTTTAAAATTTTCCTAAGATTAAAGGAGATTCTTACATCTTTTTGCCGATGGCGTACGCGAGCTTTTGTGAGACAGCTACTTTAGTAGATGATGCGGGATGTAAGATTCACCTCGTTTCGCATACTAAAGTTGAGCTGAGCCGGTGAGCCCTCTGAATAAGTAACACGTAAGGTAAGCCTTGTTATGTCTATTACGAGAAAAGAGTCAGATGTCCTCGAAAAACTAGTTGAAGTTAAGGTTCAAAACTGGCGTAGATCTAGGTCGTGCGACTTAGTTAACTGGTTAAAGTTAAAAGTTAACTGGTTAAACTTTGTGTAATAATAAATATGTAGAAATTTACTTGCCTTAAGATACTTATTTAAATTGTGCTTTAAAGATAATTATACAACAAAAACTAATTTCTAACTAAAAATAACTATATTCTAGACAGAAACGAATTAGAACTCATAAAATAAAACCCTGAGAATTTCCATTTTGCCCTCATCTAGAAGGCAAAATTGAAAGGCAATTTGGATAATAATCCAAACCCTTTGAAAACATAAATTATAATCATAGGACTTACATACTCTTTCTCTTCCCCATTATATTTTATTCCTGCTCAAATCTCCACCTTACCTAAAAAAACTATTTTTTTTCGCAGCTTCTTAACTTGGTTCCCAGTGCATATTGCGCTCTTTACATTCCGCTGATTTCCTATCCTATACCTTTTCGGTGCAGGTGGTTTAGTTTTGGAACTCACTACCGGATGCTATACGAAAGGCTTGCCTACTCTAAATTCTAAGATGATTTGTGTTAGAACTGAAGAACTATTTTCTGTCACTACATATTGCATAAAACTTGTATCATTTATAATTTATTTATTTTTCTCTCGTTATTATAATACATTATTTCTCCTTCTTTAGATGTATGATTGCTTTGGTCTTTCCTCCCTCTCTTTACTCCATATTTATTTATTTTTCCTAACTTCTATTGGTTGCCTGGAAGAAAATAATGCTTATCAATAAGGTCGCCATTTGTGTACTGTTTTCAATAGTTTTTCATTTGCAATTTGTCCTGTTTAATTAGTGAAATAAATATTACTGTCATTAAAATGATTACTTTTTTTTCTCTCTCAGCAAACGTTGATTGGTGAGGTTTGTTTCGTATTGTGTAACTGTTTAGTAACAGCGGAACAATTGTTGGTTACATTCATGAGTCCATTTCTTCCGCTGTCGTTGTCTACCAGTAAAGATGGTTGCAGGCCGCAATTCCTACAAAACACTTCTACCTGTAGAGTGTGTAGTGTCATGTGTGGGTGTATTAATTGTTTCGGGTGTTGATTCTTGGTTTGTTGTGACCCGCCTGTTCACTCGATGACCACTGACGAATCGCATGCTGCAACGCCCAGCGTCAGCTCCAGACGTGACCCGGCGATCCCCGGGTAGCGGCTCTATACGTGTACCATTATTACGATTCTCCATATTTGATGGGTTTTCATATTAGTCGCACCTATAGCTATATTTTCGCATGCCCGCAACCCACGTAAGTCAAATTATTATTTAATCAAATATTGGTATCAAATGAGATGGCGTAAATTATAGAATGTAATAAAAAAAATCGAAGATGGCCGTCACCCAAAAATAAAGAATAACAAATTTTCGTATAACACATTCAAAAGCAGTTTTTAGAATTTTGTCTTAACATCGAATTATGTTTATCTAATTACTATTAATAGTTTTCTATTACTTCATCCTACGTCAAAGTATTTCAGGTATTTATTCTTTGAAAATAAAGTCTAACCCTCTAAACGTTTAAATTCTTTTTTGTAATACTTGGATCTGTAGTAAGTACCTGAAACAATGAAAAAAAATCTAATTACAAAGAAAAATATTTTAATAATAACTTTTAAATAGTGAAGCTATGACAGCAGCAGTCTATTGATATTGTCGTGGAATTATGTCACCGGCAGTGTTATTCTATCTTAATAAAAACCGTCTTGAAATCGACATGGAGCGTGGAGCAAAGATTCAATTAAATAAAACCTACTTCAAAAGTTCATAAAAGTTTATTCCATTTAGGGCCAGTTTTTTGATCCGTAGTCAAATGTCATTTCACCATTTGTTAACTTGACTATAGTTAAAACATTAACAAGTTGTTAACTCGCTATTTTGTTTTTTGATGCCAAATTAAACCATAGCCAAAGGACATCGCCGAAAATGGCCCCAATACCAGTAAATATTAATACTTCAATAATAATTAATAATTAATTTATTAAATTGGTATCAAATATTTATTTGATACGGAC
This sequence comes from Diatraea saccharalis, assembly GCA_918026875.4. Taxonomy (NCBI): domain Eukaryota; kingdom Metazoa; phylum Arthropoda; class Insecta; order Lepidoptera; family Crambidae; genus Diatraea; species Diatraea saccharalis. The sequence goes on along the minus strand of OU893340.1, from coordinate 5,302,292 downwards.
AAGCTGCGATCCAAAATTAATATTTAAAAGTACTTTAACAGTAACATTTTTATTCGCAAATATACACATTCAATACACTTAAATTCTATTGAGTCAGATGGATGTTATCAAGAAGATCATTTATTTTTATTTGATAACCTTTAAATAATCGAACACAAAAACATTTAATTAAATTAAAAGAAAAAAAACTTCAGTATAAACGTCAAATCATTTACTAAAAGCGCCATCTCTTGGTGGTTTTCCAAATAAAACATAAGGAAACTGAATATTATACAAACTAAATTCATTAACTGAACAAGAAACAAGAACAATTATTTTATATAGTACAAATATACTTAGGATGATCAAGATAAAAATATAACTTATTTTCAATAACCCTATAACCCAAAATGACAATAAATATTTTCCTATGAAATTGCATTATAAAACGAAATCCCAAAAATAGCTAATGTCCAAATTCACTGTTAATTAATGAAATCATGAAGGTTATAAAAACAACGTAAAAAACAATAACAAGGGACCAAGTAAATACAACGCAGTTGTACATCTGTTCTTTTAACCATTGGTCATTTACTTAACCTAGCTTCCAGTGATGGTTAAATTTTTTGGCCAATGGTTGTAATTTTGACAATTGGCTAGGCTAACTATTAATCAAAAACATATTTTTATGATATTTAACCATTTGTCAAAGATTTTAACAAATGGTTGAGTTAACCACGGATCAAAAAACTGGCCCTTAAACTTTTTTTGTTAACGGCAACCTCTTTAGATGGGTGTTATTTATATTAGGGGTTAAAGTATGAAATTGTCGTTTTATTGTAATAGGTTCCTTGAATAGACAAAGAATCTTTATGGTTTGAGGTTTTCGGAAGAAACTTTTTTAACATGGTTTCTATGTTGTTCTTCTTTTAAAAAATGTGAAGCATTTGAATATGGGCTTTCAATTGTTTTTGTTATTCAAGTTAGACAAGAAAGATGGATACTGTGAAATTCGAGTAATTTTTGAATACGAGTTCCGATGCGGAAGTAACTCGGCAGAAACAGCCTGCAATATCAATGTTGCGTTTGGAAAAGGGTCTGCTAATGAACGCACCGTGTGATTTTGTGATGAAAACTTCGACTTGAAGAACAAGCCACGAGGAAGACCGCCCACATAGGTGAATAACGATGAATTAAGAGAGATGGTGGAAGCCGATCCTATTCAAACTACCCAGGAATTAGCGGCATGGTTAAAAATTACCTTACCTACAATATTGACTCATTTGCGTTAAATCGATAAAATAAATAATGCTAAAACTGGGTGCCTCATGATTTGACTGATCTACAGAAAGAAACGCGTGTTGAAACTTGTGTTGCCTTATTGAATCAGTACTGAAATGAAGGAATATTGGATCGAATTGTGACATGTGATGAAAAGTCAATTCTTTATGATAACCGTAAAAAAAAATGCGATGGCTGAACCCTGGTCAAACGCCACAACAGTGTCCTAAAGCAAAACTTACCAATAAAAAGGTAATGGTAACTGTCTGGTCAAGTAATAACGGCAGATGTCTATTGCGCCAAACTCCTAACAATGTTGGCAAAACTAGCAGTAAAACAGCCCCGACTAATGAATCGATCTACACCATTATTGCTCAATACCAACGCGAGACCTCATACAGCACGAAAAACCGTTTTGACCCTTCAGGAACTGCAGTTAGAAACCATTCTTCATCCTCCGTATTTGCCAGACCTTGCTTGATTTGATTTGTTCAATTATCTACGTGACAAGAAGTTTTCTTCTCAGGAGGCAGTACAAAATTCTTTCACAAAGTTTCTGCAGTCTAGATCTTCAGAGTTCTATCGCAAAGGCATAAATGACCTACCTATTAGATGGCATCAATGTATAGATAATATTGGTAACTATTTTGGTTGAATAAATTTGTAAAAAAATTCACAATTTTGATTTTCATTACATATCGGCATTTTCACACTTTAACCCCTATTATTTAGTTTAATTTTTAACATATTTTCTGTTATTACTATTACTGTCTTTATGTTGTTCTTTTTATAACATATAATTTTAATAATTATCAACGCTAAATTGTCGGAGCGCCGTATTCCACGTCGAGTTAGAGGCTGTTTGTAATAGCATAAGTAAGATTCGACTCGAAACTAACTAGGCGTGTAGGCATTCTGCTCGCTATTCCACTTCTTCCTAAGCAACATTTCAATAGACAATATTTCCTTCATCCACCTTTTCCAATACAGTTAGCAAGTCGCTGTGATATTCTCTAATACTAACTGTTTCCTAAGCAACAAATCTGAGTCATCAAAAACGTCGATTATGGGTAAGTTAGATGAAGAACCCATCAAGAAACTGTCAGGCTGAACAGATACGTGCATCAAAGGGCAACTGTTAACAATATTTTTACCTCAAGCACAAGCGTACTCAGTACCGCTTCCGTGGAACTCTTTACTTTTAACATGACTTGGAGGGATGTTTTGAAACTCCGAATTAGGCGAACAGTTTACCGGGAAGGCCGACCCCGTTTAAACATGTCCTTTTCAGGTCGGGTGCGGGGTCGGAGAGCCCTCGTTTAAGATAACGGAATAGATGTTGCTACGTCTTGAGTTACCACAGACCTTAAAAATGAGACTAGAGACTTATTAACACACACATTTTACGACACATATGTTTTGATTGTTTCTCTTAAACTATGTCAGCGAATTAGGGATTTGTTATTTGGTTATAAAAGCAAAACTGCTAATTCGATTTATATAAAGTTATAGGACCACCTCATAAGCTTTTGAATAAAAAAAAAAAATTCGACAATCGGTTTCAACACAATACGGGTGTAGACAGTATATGAAAATGAATAATTTTTTTTTCTGGTAGTGTTTAATATTCTATTATCGACAATCACACTTTTATGCTTATTATATTTACAATATTGCCTAAAGTTATTATGAAAAAACTAATATTTTATATTCGTCGTTATATTTTGCAACCGCAAACTGTCACGTGTACAAAACTGTTTTATACGATGAAATGAAAAAATATTTGTTTTCGCGTTTTTAGAAATGTAAAGTAGCTATACCACGTGGTCGAAGTCGCGGGGAAAAGCTAGTTCTGTTATAAAGAGTATTTAATTACTTAAGCTACAATCTTAATACATAGAAACATAAATAAACTTTATCATCTTAAAACGTATTCATAACTAACTCAAAATTAATCGCACTAAATAATCTAGCAAGATCGATACAATAACTTAATTCTGGTATTGTTATAAAAGAAGGTCGGAAGCCGACTTCTATAATGCATCATTTGCAAAATAAGGAATCAAAAAAATCTTAAAGCAGTTGATCATCGTGTATTATTTTTAGTTTATAAATAAAAAATAAACTATTCTTCCAAATTTCAAATTTGTTTATTAAATCTCAGTGAAAACCATTAAGCATTGTTCTGTATCCATTGAGTGTAACGAGTGACGCGAGCGTTGATACCAGGAAAGTGAGCCATTGCACATCCAAAGCCAAACGAGCACACGCCGACGACGACTCTATTATGGTAAAGTGGACCACCAGAGTCACCCTGGCACTGGTCACGACCTCCAACGTCGAGCCAGCCGGAGCACAACATGTTGTCGGTAATCGTGACGCCTACCGCCGCATAACGAGTTCTGCAAACTGCTTGGTTCACGGTCCATATTTGGACGTGTCTCAGTTGATCAGATAATGGACCGCCGATCTGAAATTTAAAGACCGGAAAATTTTTAAATGGAAGAATGGAAAAAGCATTTACAATAAGATACTCGTATTCTAAAAAATTAAACAAAGCGATAAATTATGTCATAAAAAAAGACATTACCTAGAAATAGAAGAACACCTGATATCCGGTTGCACAAACGTCTATTAAAACTGGCAATGATCTTAAGTGTCATTCGTCCAGTGTCACGTTCAAAAACTGTTTTTTAAATTTGTATTGGTAATTTCGCATTAAAATAATGACGCTTTTTAACGGACGTTAGTGAAACGGGCGGATTATCTATAAAAATTGACAAATTTATAACATTCGTCGTCATTAAACCTTAAAAAACTATCTGTACAATCGTTTGTTAACAATGAACATACTTTTTTATTACTATTACTATTAACTAACAGTTAGTTACTGAATTGAGAAAAGTACAACAAATCTCAACTCATTATACTCAATAACTTAAGTTTTTTTTTCGTACAACATGACAAAAAGTCCTAGTTTTATCAATCTGTTATTAATTGACGTTTGAGTGACGTTTAAGAAGGTTTAAGTACGGTTTGAGACGTTCTTAAATTTAAATTCTCATTTCAGAAACCGGGTTTTAGATATATAATTTGGTAATTATGATCTCATTACAAGTAAGCTTAGGAATACAATATCTATTAAAAATTTGTCAGAACTCATCTTACAGACCGAAGAATGATACTCACTTGTTGAATTCCCCAACCAGCAGCCCAGACTACTTGGTTGTCCGCAAGGAAATAGTTGGCACCAGCAATACTTCCAGGTTGAACGGCATTATTAAATGCAATATTGGCAGAAGTACGGATCATGGAGATGTCATTATCGAAAGTAATAGTGTTGTACTGTGGGTGATTGATGATAAGCGATGAAGCATGTACCACACCACCCCAGTTGGAGAAGGTGGATCCCACACGCGTTTGCCACCTGTGTGCCGGGTGACCACTGTTGATAAAAATTATGGTTACCTTCAATTTTGACAAATATCATCATCATCAGTCTTTTTACGTCCCCAATGCAGGGTTTCAGGCCTTTCTTATGGAAGGGTAGGGGGATGGGCCATGGCCCATCACGCTGGCCCTATGTGGGTTGGAGGATATTAACGAAGTACGGAGTAATTCAAAATAATAAATTTTTGGTCACCCATCCCGTGACCGACCCTCACAAAAGTTGTTTAAAAACAAAAATCGCGGGTCGCGGCACTTATCCACTAAGCCAACGAGCTACTCTCCTTTAATATTACACATACTAGTTAGATATTTTAAATGATTTAAACATACATGGTACAGTGAGCAGCAGTCAGAATGGATCTTAGGTTAAGGATGGTGCCGCCACAGTCCTGTACATGTCCGGATGTGCCCCAGGAAAATAATAGAGCGGCAATCTCTGGATACTGATTGATGGTCGTTACAGATCCACCAACAATTCTCTGTTGACTATTCGACGCGGCTGGAAAAAATATATTAACATTAACTTGACTATCTATCATTATATAACGGTAAAGCAGCAGTAGTGTATCATTCTTCCCTTTCTTCGGACTTACATTCAAGAGGCTGAAAGAAAATCACACGCTATTACGTTGTCTTTGTTACAATATCAAAGTAGGATATATTTAAAAGTTAAAGTATGTTCTTTGATTATACAGAGTTATTTGTAAAACATAAGAAACTTCGGAGAACTAGACAGCTAACCATAAACAACCACGTTTAAACTTCGAATATAACCATAACTCAAAATTTTTAAACAAAAATGAGGTTTCGTGTTTATGTTATACTGTCAGGTTATTTGTTTTTTATTTATTCAAGGACAGCTAACAAGACATTGCATTGATAATATTCATAAAAATCACATACAAATTAGTTTTGCCTCGGTTACATGCTACCACCGCATATACAGGAGGAAGTTCGTTACTGTTTGATAAGATTACAATAACAATTAATTATTCTTTCTAATATAAATAAATAAATTTTTCAATAAAAATCCTAATCATAACTTTTTTCGTAATCACTTTATTTAATTATGGCTTCTATTTAACGCCGATTAGTGTCCTAATTGCTCTTAAAAATTTAGAAGAAAACAATTTAAAACGCGAGTGTCTAACATGTTTACGTGGAACGAACGAAAAGACCTGAGCACTCTTAACGCATCGCTAGCAATTCTATTTAAAAAAAAAAATTGATCTATAATAACATCTTTGATACTAGATCTGCGTATTATCAACATTCAATCTAATAACATTACGTGCATCTAGTATACAATCCAACAACTAAAATAGTTTGCAAAAGCAAAATGTAATCAATTCTCAAAAGTATATGCTTTATTGTTTATGGTGTTGATTTTTCTGGTTCTGGTAGATTGCCTGTGTTTTACAAATTAACCTATATATCCGTTTATAATGTTGATAGGTTGTAATAAGATTGCTTCCCATTGAATTATCAAGTAATGAGAATCAAAGGGTATATTTGAATGAAGAAACCATGACAAAAAATCATGCAAATTTTGTTTTTAGATCATGAAAGCGAATGTTGATTTAATTATTAATATTGTCTTACCTGCAGCGAGAGCCAGGGTCGCTAATAAAGCAATTAATACACGCATGGTGGTAATTGTCCCAACACTAAACTACGATTATATTTCGTTTAGTGTTTTTATATGAAGGTTGTTTATCTTATCCATGACTATAAATGATTAATTCCAATCCAAACGCACATTGATAAGTTAATAAGATAACTATAAATTACATACCTAATTTACATATTATTGACATGTTGTCTGTCTGTCTGCATCTTATGGACCGTGAAAGTTGCACAGTTGATATTTTCACAGACAAGTATTTCTGTTGCTACTTCAACAACAAATACTAAAAACCAGAATAAAATAAATTTCGCATTCACAAAGCTATACTGGAAAATATTCTTAATGAAAAATTCCAGGGACCAAGTGGATTTTTTAAGCATTTTTTAAGCTCGATTCCGGTACGGAACACTTTTTTTTTTGACGCTGAGAGATGCGTTACGCCTACCCGCTTCACCCTGCGCAGGCTCCACGGGTGATGTGGGACTCCTCCTGTGGCCCCACCCCCGAAGGGGCTAGACAAGAAACAGGAGTTTACCCACTAAAACTCAGCGATGTCCCTCGGATGGAAGGCGATGCGCGGGATCAGCTCGAAGGCCCCCGTTTCGGACCGCCCTGAAAAGAGCAGGTCCCACAGCGGATTGGGAGTACGTCTCAGAGACATTCGAGACGCACCCCCACGACGAGGCAGGAGCGTGCAATGCCGACCGGTGCGCGAACCGGCCAGCTGCCCTTGACAAGAGACCAGAGATGCGCAATTGTGCAATCTCCGGTCCCCTACCCATCGTGTTGGGAGGATCCACACAGGCAGAGCCCTTATCGTGGATTCCCCCCACCGGTACGGAACCCTAGGAAATAAGAATCATCTGTTGTATAAAATTTCAGCTTAAATTAATCTCAAGTCTTTATAACTAATCTCAAGTCTTTATAACCGGTAAGTTCAGTTTAGAACCACAGATTAGAAAAAAAGAGCGCTGCAGTATCTTTCATTATGCGAGTTACAGTGGTTTTTAACAGTCGGCATGCTACTTCTACTCTTTTTTCTGTTTTGTGCTCAGAACGATCACCCATATCGTATGACACGTCATTACATTACTATGAGGTGTACGTAATTAAAAACGCCGTCTTTTCGTAATGCGGCTACTTCCATTGCGCAGGCAGCAACCCGCGAGTTTGGGTGTTATGGCACTTTAGTTGTCCCAAATACTCCACAATGTGGGTGATTAGCTACTTGTCTTGAAATCTGTGCTTCGTTTGTGTCTAATATTTAATTATTTTTCACTTATATACCTATTGTAGGTAAAGTAGCGAAATTCTACAAAGATAGAAAAAAAACTTTTATAGTAATTAATGTTTTAACTATATATCGCGCAATAACTACAATTAATATGACACTTGTAATTTAAAGTGTCATTATATTGATCACAATTACAATAAATATGATACTTTAAATTACTTAAATTGATCGCTATATTATATCGCATTTACTCGGGCGACGACCCGTGGGCATAATTAAAACCGATCGATATTTCAACTTTCTTTTTCTTTCTCATTTCGTAAAGAAATAGTTTTGTTTGCAGATGACACTTAACTCGTATTTAAAATTAAAAGAGAACTGCCACTTAATAACGATGCGAACAATTTTATTGGCAGAGTAGTACATTAGTTCAATCTAAAATTTGCATTGCATAATCTTATACAGGTAGATATAATGTGAATATAAAGGATAGGTACATGGGCCTTGTGGATACTAAAACATTTTTATTACGTTGGATTCTAAACTTCCGAGATTTATTGGTAGATTAATGAATAAACTTATCTCTTTATGAAAACACGTCGTTACAATATTATGATCGAAAATAATATTGGTTTGATTTCAGATTTTTTACCCAGCCAAATCTGTGGCCACGACATCAGATCCAAACGTCGGGAAATATAGATAGAAGAAAACCTTAACTATCTATATTTTGCGTTAATACCCGTTTCATACAATCTAATATAATGCAACGCGAAAGTTTAAAAGTTTATAAACCAATGCATACATTCTACAGATCTGATGACGATCTTGTTTTTCTATTTAAAGTTGCCTAACTTCCTCATAACTGATAGGAGACGCTACAAAAATGCCAACAAGTTCCTCCTAGTCAAATTGAATATAATCTATATTTCAATGAATCAAATAAATCAATGGCCGCTGCGCTGCAAGATAGCTGCTACACCTATCTTTGTAATCAATAGGTGTCATTCGTTATATTTGGACGTTCATATCTGATGTGATATTTTTGTTACTTTTCTTCGAAATCTTATCTTCTCATATTTAATTTTAATCATTTAATTGACTCCCAGATCAGTAAGCCGTGAAATTATTAAAAAAATGATAGAACTCAATTGATATGATGTTTTTTAGTAATAAACATATTTCCTTGAAAGAATAACCCTGATAACTGATTTTTCAGTATTATTTACTCATTTCATTATGTAAGTGCGTATCATTTTAAAATGAATAACATGTATGAGTCAATAAATTAGCCGCATAATTTAGCATGATAAATTTTAATAATTAAAACAATAGAAATAACAAGTACTTCTATTAATTTTTGGTAAACTTATTATTAATAATAACTAGCTTTCCGCCAGCGGCTTCGGCCGCGTGATCTAGTTTTACATCCAGAACTGAGAAAATTCCATAAAAACTGTTATTCCCTAATTTACCCCCTTAAGGGCCGAATTTCGTAAAATCTTCTTAGTGAGCACCTACGTTCTAAAAAGAACCCGCATGAGTTGACACTCCTAGCACTTATAGTTTCTGAGATTTCGTGATGAGTGAGTGACCTGTCGCTTTTATATATATATAGATAACAATTTATTTACGTTTCAATAGGGTACATAAAGAATATGGATAAAAAATACAATCATTGCCTATATGAAGGTCGACATCTATACCATCGGTTTGTATCCCGTAGATCGGTGGGCTGATTATTTAATTTAAAAAATATCGCAAATCTTTTCAAAGGTATATTCATTCTGATAGCGTTTTATGGCATTATATAACGAGAACCGGCCTGTCCAACATAACTATGTGGAGTGTTAGATTCAGCATTTTCGCAACCATAGCGGGCCAAAAAATACAAAATGACCTTCAGTTTTGGTTTATTTATTTAATTATATAAATAACATCACATAAATCTAAATATATTATTATTACTGTAACTATGTCTTTTAGGTTTTTGGGATTGAGTCGTTTGGTTGGAGATTACCCTGAGTGACCCCACACGTGATCCTGGGTGGTGCTAAACAAGCGACAACATACTGGTGGTAGGCTTAAGCCGTGGCTAGTAACCACCCACCGAACAAAGCCGTGGCGCCAAGCGGCCTAGCCGTGTTCCACCACGATATTCGGTGACGCCGTTAGTGGAGATAGGTCGAAGCGGTTGTTCCTTTGCTCGATGCCGATTTCTGGCTTGTGTCTTGCAGGCGGCATCGGGTAGCTGGTCTTGGTGGGTAGCGGGATCCGAGGCACGGTGCTTCGCTGGCCGACCGCAGTTAGTAGGGGGCCCAACTAGTGAGCTAGCCACTCATGAAAGGCTGCCCCGCCAACTAGCGAAAAATCCCGGAGTGCGCCATCATGCCGGTTGGCGACCGGATGTAAGGGCCTGATGGACAACCCCGGGGGGGCTCGGGCATCCCCGCAGTCTCCAGACCAGTTCCCCATCGGTGTTGCTGTTTGATGCGTGCCAAAAAGGCGTGAGTGTGGAGCAAGTGTTTCACTTCTAGCCTCACACCGAATCACTCCTGCACATGCAAGTAAGAAAGAGAAAAAAGGGTCAACAGCGGATGCACTCCCTTACACTCAAAGTGCACCTCACTAATATAAGAGGTCTGCACTCAAATATCGTGCCGGTCCATAACCATCTGGAGACCGTAAAGCCTGCACTCTTTTTTCTTATGGAGACGCAGATAGGAAATCCGTCAGACGCGTCGTACTTGTTGTACCCCGGATACTTCTTAGAGCAGAATTTCAAGCGGAAAGCTGGGGTATGCCTTTACATCCGCGGCGACATTTGCTATCAGCGTCTCCGTAATCTAGAGGATCCCAAATTCTCTGTCCTTTGGGGCCTTGTGGACACAGGTCAAGAGAAGATACTCTATGCCTGTGTCTACCGATCGCACACAGGAGACGTGGAGACAACCAGGTTTCACGAATATCTCGTCGAGGCGGCGGATGCTGCCCAAGTGACGAACCCGACGGCCCAACTTGTGTTTCTGGGGGATTTTAACGCCTGTCACGAGACGTGACTATTCCCATACCGGAAAACAGACCATGCCGGGAGAGAGACGCGTAAGCTCGCTTTAGCGTTAGATCTCACCCAGCTTGTCCAATGTGCTACTCGGGTACCAGACGTCGAAGGGCATACACCCAATTGCTTGGACCTTCTGCTGACAACCGATACTCAGTGTCGGTATCGGCTCCCTTGGGTAAGTCCGATCACTACGTGGTGAAATCTGTGTCGGCCTACAACCAGCCCAACATCGGCCCTGGCGGCACCCGGCGGTTGTGGCGATACAAGTCAGCAGATTGGGATGAGATGCGATCTTTCTTTGCATCTTATCCTTGGCAGTCCGTATGTTTTTCCTCAAACAATCCGTCAAACTGCGCGGACGCTGTGACTGAAGTACTTCGACAGGGTATGGAATATATTATTATTATTATTATTATTACATCCCGTTTTCCGACGTACCGATGTCCAACAAAGCTCAACCTTGGTTCGGGACTGAATGTAGATACGCTGAAGCGTTGAAACAAGAGGCGTACCTGGCCTGGGTTGATGCTCGACACCGCAAGGCAAATGACATACGTGAGAGGAAACGAAAATTCAATAGCGCTGCCAAGTCCTGCAAGAAGGTGTTACAGAGGGCTCGCTCCAACCGAATAGGGGCCAAACTGGCTTCGTATCCTTCGGGGAGTAAAGCGTTCTGGACCCTAGCTAAATCGGTTGAGGCAAACTTCTGCCGTCCCTCATTGCCGCCGCTGCAGAAACCTAATGGTACCCTGGCCCACACCGCTGAAGAGAAAGCAAACTTGTTTGCATCTCTGTTTGCGGAAAATTCGCGTCTTGATGCTGGTGGCGCTGAACCTCCATCACAACCACCAGCCGGCCCGACAAAAATGTCGGAAACTAGAATTCGCCAGACGGAGGTTAGGAGAACGCTGCGTAATCTTGACGTCAATAAAGCCAGTGGACCCGATGGTATCCCAGCCATAGTCTTAAGGACCTGTGCACCTGAGTTGTCTCCCATCCTGACACGCCTGTTTAGACTATCTCTAGCAACTGGTATTGTGCCGAAATCGTGGAAGCTTGCTAACGTGCAGCCCGTGCCCAAAAAGGGCAGTCGTGCTGACCCTGCCAACTACAGGCCCATATCTGTCACCTCCATACTCTGCAAGAGCATGGAGCGTGTCCTAAACGGCAGGCTTTTGGCGTACCTAGAATTCAATGATCTCCTTAGTGACCGTCAATACGGATTTCGTCAAAATCGGTCCACGGGAGATCTTGTAGTGTACGCCACATATATTTGTATTGAGGCTATCGAGAATTATGGGGAAGCACTAGCTGTGGCCATTAATGCCGGTGTTCCTCAGGGATCCGTGCTCTCTGCGACCTTATTTTTGCTGCATATAAACGATCTATTGAAACCCGGTATCTTTAGGTATGCAGACGACAGCACAGTCATGGAGAGGTACATGTCCAGTCCGAGAGTGAGCCCGGCTGAAATCCAGTCTTGCAGAGAAGAAATGGTTGAGCGTCTGAACCTTTCCAATGCCAATCTGGTAAGTTTCAACGCCACCAAGACACAGGCGTGTCTTTTCTCCTCCAAAAGGAGGCCGTTTGAGCTGGCCCCCGAATTCCGGGATGTAACCGTACCGGTCACGGACCACCTTGACCTTCTTGGTGTGACTTTATCTTCAACGCTCAATTTTGGCTCATACATTGAGTCTAAAGCTCAACTAGCAGCGAAGAAGCTCGGTATGCTCTCGAAGGTGCGAAGGTACTTCACGCCGGAACAGCTGCTTATACTATATCAAGCGCAAGTGCGGTCCTGCATGGAGTACTGCTCGCACCTTTGGGATGGTTCTGCCAAATACCAGCTTGAAGCGTTGGAGACCATCGAGAGGCGCGCCAAGAGGCTCATTGGAAGCGACGTTCTTTGGAAAAAGAGAGAACTAAGTCTTGAGCATCGCTGCAAAGTAGCTGGTCTATCGGTCTTCTATCGGTTACATTTCGGCAAGTGTGCATCGGAATTACACGACTTAATTCCATCATCCCCTTTTTATTATCGTACAACCAGGGAAGCGTCACCGCTTTACTGTGGAGATTCCACAAACTCGCACCAAACGATTCGCCTGTACATTCATCGTGTGAACTGCGAAGCTGTGGAATTCGCTACCGGACTCGCTGTTTCCGGGCAAATACAATCGGGGACTCTTCAAGTCAAGAGTGAATCGGTTCCTTCTAGGCAAGCACACTCCATCTTAGACCACTGCATTGCTTACCATCAGGTGATCTGTGGTCAAGTGCTTGCCTATCTAGAATAAAAAAAAGGTCTTAGCAGGCATATAAAGATATTCTTAAAATTTTTTTGTTTGCACAGTTTTTCTATGGCAGCTGGAGTTTTAGAAGAATATGTTAAATTTCCAGCTTAGTAAGGTTTGGGTATTGATTGTGTGTAATACTCGGTGGAACAGAACGGCCGACACTCCCGAGGTTCCTGGAGAGTACTATTTGTCATTAATATGACGTAAAAAAAAAATATAAGTCTAGGTCAAATAGTTTCGGAAATATTAAATTACAAAGTTTTTGAAAAAAAAAATGAGTGTTTTCAACCCTGAGTCAGCTGTTGGGACGTACTAAGGAAAAGTTTTTAATCGGTAATTGACTTCTTCATGTCTAAAAACGAAATAAACAAGTTTGTGATTTATAAGACTGCTTTCATGCAAATTCTACCAGACAATCAATAAACAAGCACAAAATGATTAAATCATTTACAAACTAACAGCCGGTTTCTGATTTGAAAAAAGTAGAAAATTTCTACTGCTTATTCTCAATAAACTAAGTTTTTTTAATTTCACAAGTTAAATAGTCCTAGTTTTATCAAACTGCTATCAACTGATCATCAAAAAACTAAAATCGGAAACGAAAACTAAGTGATGTTAGTTTGAGACGTTTAACTTTTAAATTCTCAATTAAGAAACCGAGTGTAAAATTTCCTAAATTATTGTAGAGAGATCAGTCTACATTAACCTACGTTATTTTAAATGAGTAATTCTTCAAAAAAATTGTTTGAATGGGATAATACTCCTTTAACAACGGGATCGTTAATTAAACTCTATAAACTCACAAATCTTCCAGAGATTCATCATTAACACAAATGAACTTTGTTTTAAAAACATTGAGGAATTTGTTGTTAAAATGGCATTTAAAAATGCGTGCTATCAAAAGCCGAATAAAAAAAATGTGAACTGAGTTCGTCCCTCGATATCAAAGCTCCACCGCCCGCCAGCCGCCAGGCGGCTTCATTATTCTGTCGGTATTTTCCGGACGATCAGTCGCCGCCGACCTTTTGCGCTGGAGTGTTGTTGCGCATCGCCGCCGACGCACCGCTGGGAAGCGTCTTTTTTGTCGATTTTTGTTTTGTTCTAGTGCAGTTTTAATTGAATTTTTGTTGATAAGATACTAGAGTGTTCCTCTTGAGTGTTAAGTTTAGTGAAGATTGAGTTTAGTTTTGTGTGAAATGTGATGTGTTTTGCGCGTGCATGCAGCGGCATTGAAAAGAGCGTGCTTAGCTCAGTCTTCAGAGAGGAAATGCACATTTTCAGCATCGACTATCATTAAGATATCGGTAAATAATTAAATGAAATGAATATATATCGCGGTTCGTTGTAATCTGCACACAATCTATATTGCGCATACGCGTTATAGGGCTGTCAACACTTAGAAATTTAAAATTTTTACTCCATTTTTACACCTCCTCTATTTTGAAATATTTGTCAAATAATATGAACGTTTGCATGTAACTTAACTTAAAACTTTCGGCTGTGTCGGTCATTTTGATCTTCCCAGTATACTTTTTGTAAAATTCAATTAAGTTTGCAAGACAATTATTATATGCTGTTTTTCGTTGAGAGATGCTTTGCAATTCTATAAACTGCAATTTTATAAGCTGTAAATTCAGCGCTTTATTTCGATATCAAATGGATGCTGGGAATTTGTGATTTGAAGTCTGTGAATCTCTCGTCAAACTCGTTCCTCAATCTTTGTAACAACAACACTTACTAGTTAAAATCCAAAGAGTCTTGTTTTCTTGAAGATAAGGTCTTCCAAAGAATGAGTGAGTTACTTTTTCTGGTCTATGCTGATGATAAATTAAATACGAATGCATTTACGTTGTCCTTCGAAGAAAGATTAAAATAATAGGAAATGAAAAGTCAGATTTAATTGAAAAAAGGTAATATCACTGGTTCTTTAGTAAAAAGTATTATAGTAGTTTTAATTGACTAGCATTCAAAATTTACATTATATAATTTAACAACCATATATCCTGAAGTTTACAAATTAGCAAAATGAATAGTTACGATAGAAAGGTATCAGTGAGTAGCGCATCAAACGAACAATAATTTTCTTGCTTTAAAAGAACTTTTAAGACAATCTTGTTAATTTTACGACGATGTTTTACTGAAAGTTACGTTGATTTCATTTATAAAAATTAAGGGATTATTCAGATTAAGGGATGTTTAGTCGGCCATCCCTTAATCTGAACAATCCGCTGACTGTTTATGAGAACAATATCTAAAATTATAGGTATTAATAGTTCAGTAGTTCTTACTATTTCGATAAAACGAAATTATTTTTCGGTAACTTATTTCGATGGTGACTAACAAATATCAAATGGCCAGGCCAGGCTATGTAGCCAAACTTCTTTGGAGGTACTGAAACTATGCTGAAAATATGCAGCATCTAAAGTTTTTTAGAGTACCCAGTACTTGCCAATATATGGATAGAATATTTTGAAATAAATGTGCTGAATTTTAAGCCATCTTTCATACGGCTTTAGAAGAGGTATGTGGATGATATATTCTGTATCATCAAAGGTGGTGAACGTGAGATAGATTTCCTACAACAGCATATTAATTTAATTCATCCGAAAATGAAAGTCACTTTTGAGTTGCGAGTGGAAAGGACGTTGTCTTTTTTGGATGTGAAGATTTCTGTGAAGCCGGATGGATCCATATCGCACTGTGTTTACCGCAAACCAACACACACGGATAGATACCTACACGCAACGTCACATCACCATCCCCGTCATTTGCAATCCGTGGCCACTTCATTGAAGAACAGAGTTTATGCTCTGTGTGACCCTGAACATGTAGAACAGGAGTTGGCTCATGTTCAGGAGGTACTGAAGAAAAATGGATATCAAGTGCACGAACGTCATAAGCAGCCGAGACTAAAGAGTAGACATCTTGAGGCTAAAAGACAACCAGCCTATCTGCCTTATGTCAAAGGAGCAACCGACAAAATTGGCCATGTACTACGTAATTACTCTGTGCCGACAGTACGAGGGTCAAACTGAAAGTTCTTAGAACTGGCCACTTATAAACAATATAATAAAAAAATAATTCTAAAATTTGAAAATATAACTCTTTGCCAATATTACTGAGTATATATTTCATTCATTTGTCATTTGTTTTACGATTTGGCGGCAAATTGAAAATTGTCTGTGTCACGTCATCATGAATTTAACACGAGAAAATTTTCGTGCAATGATTTTTTATGACTTTCGATGTCATTTAACTCAACAAGAAAGTTATGATAGACTACGATTGGCCTTTCACGATGAAGCCCCATCTCGTGCGACTGTTTACAACTGGTTTAATGAGTTTAAACGTGGTCGCACTAATCTCACTGATGATTTACGTGAGGGACGGCCTTCTACGGCGACGACTGAAGATAACATCTGTGTTGTGCGGCGTATGATAGAGACTGACAAAAGAGTGACCTATCAACAGATTCGGACAAGCTTAGGCATCGGTATGAGTCAAGTGCACAAAATCCTCCACGAACATTTAGCGGTCAGGAAGCTTTGCGCCCGGTGGATACCTCATAATTTGACTGAGGCTCAAAAACTCCATCGTGTGGATTGGTGTCGTAAAATGATTGAAAGATTTAACGGAGGTGACTCAAATGCTGTGTTCGACATACTAACAGGTGACGAAAGCTGGATTTACTGTTATGATCCTAAAACCAAAAGACAATCTGCTCAGTGGGTGTTTCCTTTCGAGGAGTTGCCAACTAAAGTGAAGAGAGATCGAAGTGCGGGAAAAAAAATGGTGGCCTCGTTCTTTGGAAGGATAGGTCATTTTGCAACAATTGTGTTAGAGGATCAAAAAACAGTTTCTGCAGAATGGTACACTACCAATTGTTTGCCACTTGTCTTGGAAAAAGTTCGAGAGAAACGACCTCGCAGTAGGATCCTCCTTCACCACGACAACGCCTTGTCGCACACCGCCAAGCGAACGATCGACTATTTGGCGACATCAAACGTTGAATTACTGGGTCACCCGCCGTATAGCCCCGACCTCGCGCCTTGTGATTTTTATTTATTTCCAAAAATTAAAGAAAAACTTAAAGGAAAGCGGTTTATGAATGCTGAAGAAGCGGTGGCTGCGTATCGCGATGCCATTGAAGAGACCCCTAAGGACGAGTGGGCAAAGTGCTTTTCCCAGTGGTTCCATCGCATGCAGCGGTGTATTGACGTGAATGGACAATATTTTGAAAAGATATAATAAAACTAATAACTGGCTAATGTAATCAGTTTTTGATTTTCTAAGAACTTTCAGTTTGACCCTCGTATATGCTCCTGGATTAAAGGTAAATAACATCGTGGGAGCGCCGAAGGATGTTTTACCATTACAAACACCTGGCGTGTATAAGATTGAGTGCAGTTGTGGTCGTTGTTACATTGGCCAGACGAAACGAACAATAACTGAAAGAATCCGTGAACACATCACAGCTGTAAAAAAAACCGCCTGGTAAATAAATCGGTGATCGCAGAACACTTACTGGAAAGTGGCACAAACAACTGGATTGCATTCCATCGGACACGGGTTCTCTCTGCGGATCGTCATTTCTATTCGCGGATTGTGCGTGAGGCGATTGAAATTAAAAAACATCCCAGCAATTTCAATCGCGAAAATGGTTTCAAATTATCAACAACGTGGAATCCAGTGATAAAAAACTTTTCGCGGTTGCCGGACCACCAGAATACGGCTGCGATACAGAATAGGGATTCCGTTAGTGTTGTGTGTGGCGGTACCGGGAGAAAAAACTGGACGGTAGAAGTGGATTTCACTTCAGAAGATGAGACGTAGCATCGCAGAAACAGTCAGCCCGTGACCACGGCCGGTGCACCCTGGTCGAAACGTCGGGAAATATAGGTAGGTGAAAAACCTAACTATCGGAAATTTGATCGCGTTAATACCCGTTTTACACAATCTAATATAATATTTATTATTCATAAATTAAACATAATGTTTAATTATCAATTGTAGTTACTTATATTTAAATTTTATCAATATATCACTTTTCAAGGTATTTGAAAAATAATGTTTGAAAAATACTTTAGAGATCGAAGAGTTTTAAAACAGGGGTAACTTAAAGCACTCTTGATTTCTGGATTAGTCTAATAAAATCTCTATCCAGATCACATATTGCAAAACCAAAAGATATAGTTAGTTCATTCTGTAAATATTAAATAAGAGGGAGCAATTCACTTTTTCTTGTCGGTGTTTGTTCTGCTGCGTGCGTGCTACTGGTGGTAGATTACGGTAGCTAGGGGAAAATAGATAAATAAGTGGCATGTATTTTTAAGATAATTTAATTTATTAAACGTAAACATTGCCCTAAAATACTTATAAAAAATATATATTGTAAATGTGTCAAATAGTATTGGTTGTTGAAGGTGCTATACTTTTAAATAAAAAGACAATCAACACCTTACTGTTATGTGAACACGGTATCTGTGAAGGGTCCGAAACGTCTAAAACTAAATACAAACTTGATGAAACCGTTCAAAAGTTGTTTCATTTTTGTAAATTTTATTTTTCAGTAGTTTATCTTGTCACCAAAATCGATGACATTGTTCCTCAAATAATTTCAGACTTCTCCATACTGACTGGTCTAAATGTAACATCCTATATAAGTCTAATTGTAGGTTCTAAATTTGACTGTTATACTCCAGAATAGAGTGATGTTACAAAAAAAAAAATGATAAAAGGTTTTTTAAGTTCTGCCTACTTCTCAACACAAAATTCAAATCATTAAAAATCCACTCAATACCATTCTGATGCTCATTAAACCGTATTTTTTATGTCCATGATGTTCAATACATCCTGTAGTGACAAAGAGTTTTCACTACTTCGGACTGGCATAGATAGCTTCATATCGTCAGCATTAAGAAATTAGGTAACGTTTAAAGAAACGGTCAACGTCATTGATCTTGTAGAGGATCGGACAAAGGCGGGATCGCTGAGGAACACCAGATGTAGAAACATATGGTGATTATAAAAAACCACCTATGATCATACATGATAGGCAAACCAATCCAGAAGCTTACCTGTAACACTATACTGTAGAGCTTTCGTATCAGAATTCCATGTATAACGATGTCAAAAGCCTCACTTACATTAGTACAAATCATGTCGACAGAGCAAAGGAAGCACAACGGTTACTTGTGTGAGAAAAGATAATAGGTATTATAATTTGATAAAACCGATATCTAACGCTTGATAATTATATCGGTGTTTTTCTTACCATATCTAATTTTAGTAGTATCTTATAGCATAACGTCACAGCAAAGACACCGATAAAATTCAGAAAGAGTTACAAATTTTACATGACACATTTGATAGGTATATAAATGATTATTATTATGTCCTCGAACTCGGCCGATTTTAACACTTCCTTCCTTATGTTGTATTGTTTGTCATTTATATTCTCATAATAAGTGAAATAAGATTTTTTACTATAATTATTTATTTATTCTTAGCTATTGAGATATGTTGTCACTTCTGTAATGATTGATTTTACTAAATTACACTATCTAGTTCGGATTCGGATAACTGTTACTGAATACTTAAGTTCATCTATTCTTGTTACTAATAAACCTGGGAATATTAGGGGAGACTGAAGACGATATTTCGGCCGTTGTAAATATTTCCTATTGAGGAGTAGATCGCACATTAATGTATCGACGACAATTTGAAGAAATTATCTAAGTGAGAACATATAACTGGATGAGTGCAAACTTTGCAGTACCTACAATCAAACATTATTATTGACGAAATTATGATTCCGAATAAAGGGAAAAAAGTAGGCAGTTAAAAACAATTCATGCAACTCAACTCAACTCAAAATAAACAAAACTGGGTTACAAATTTATTTGCCCGTGAAACAATATTACTACTTATTATGTTTGAAGAGAGGTAAATTCAGCTTATGTAATAAGTGAGGAAATACTGTTTCAATAAACAGAGATTGGTATAGAGGTATATAGCAAATCTGAAATATACCACAAATATTTACGGTATAACGATCGAAGTAACAGAATATTCAAGTATAAGACAAAATTAAAATAATATATGATGCAAACGACACATCTATACGTAATAAATACGAGGGCGGGATGATAAATAGCTAGCCTAGCATAGGAAAACTTGAATTAGTGTGTTAAAAGTACATTTATTTTTCGACATGGTCTCCTTGAAGCGCTATGTATTTCATCCATCTATGCTCTAAAGCCTTGAAGTGGTCTACTTCGAACCCTTCAAAATAACTGTCCACGGCAGACCTCACCTCGCTATTGTTTTCAAATCTTTGTCCACCTAAAAAATTTATGAGCTTAGGGAATAGATGAAAGTCAGATGGTGCCAGATCAGGAGAATATGCTGGGTGTGGTAGCAAATCATAATTTAATTCTTTGAATTTCGCCATCGCAGTAATGCACGTGTGAATGCGCGCATTATCCTGATGAATGATTATTTTTTTTTAGGCCGGGTCTTATTCACGAATACATACTTGTAATTTATCCAGTAGATCAGCATAATATTCACCATTTATGTTTTGTCCTTTTGGAAGTTAATCAATCATCAATATACCCTTCGAATCCCAATATACTGACGCCATGACTTTCCCCGCTGATTTTACGGCTTTTTCTTTCTTTGGAGCCGGGGATCCTTTTCCGTTCATGAATTTTTGATTCAGGTTTATATTCTGGTGAACCCAAGTCTCGTCTGAAGTAACAAACCATCGCAGAAAATCAGTTGTATTGCTCTTAAAGTGGTCCAAACATTCTTGTGAAATTTGCATACGAACGCGTTTTTGGTCAACTGTAAGCAATCGCGGCACCCACCTTGCGGATAATTTTTATGGAAAAACTATGTTTTCTCAAAACTTTTAAAAATCGAGCAATTAGACTGGGAAAAAATAAGAGTAAACAATATATTGAAAGACGGCTTATAAGCCGTCTTTCCTTTTCCTTTAAAACGATTTGTCTCTTTCCTCGGTGAGCGTTGCAGTCACCCAATTTTACAAAAACAGTTGCTTTGATTTCACGTAAGCTTTCCAAAAATATATTTATATCATCCGTAGGCGTTAGCGAGACTCGCAATCGGAAAATGCCGGTTGTTTGTTATAGTTTTTATAGTGAAGTGCGCCACTGCGCACGCGCAGGTTTCATATCGATTAATATCGATCGAGTTTTGTGACTTGAGAAATTCCCCAAGCAACTCAACCCAGGTTGACGGCTTGTATGGTTTCCATACTTGTTAATTTCCTATTCCTCACCATGAATAACAGCCAAACAATTAAACGTTTTGAGATTAGCAATTTGTTTATTCTATCTAAGTTAAAGTATTTTCATCTATCAAAAGATTTTTTAATTGCCGACTTTATTAATATGTAGTTAATAAAAAACCAATGCCTGATTTGGTGGTAGTTCGTTTTTTTCGGAATTTGCCTGCTTTCGTTATTACCACAAAACACTATACAAGTAATATTATTTTGTTGATTAAATTAATATCGTAGTATTTTCAAAATATTGTCGTTTGTAATTTTTAAGGTTTTAAATTTATATCAAAATCAAATTATTATTTTTGTTACTAAAAATATTGAAAGCGCTTTTAAATTGGCCAATTTTATTTTGACAGCCATTCAAGACGTCTCTTGGCTGATGGAATTGTTAATGTGTATTTCAATAATTGCATTCTTCCACTGCATTATTGGTCTATCGCTAAATATAATTAGTGCGTAATATCGTCCTTGCTTTAGTGATAAAAATTGCGCCAAAAAGTTGCTGTTCAAACGCCATTGACATGTTATATATATTGCAAAAGATACGGTTACAAATAAAAATAAACTATTTTAAAGAATTATGACTATAGATTTGACAGTTATTTTAGCAGCTTACTCGTTTATCCACCAGGGCGTGCAAAGTAGTAAAATAAAACAAAATATTGTCATAACATCTATGGTTAGATTAATAATGGCTAGAGAGTTAAGCGGTCGCACATCAGGCGATGATCGCTGCTAATCTTGACAGCCAATTGATTACTGTGTTATGATTATGAACACGTAATACGAAATTTCCTATTATGATGATAATTAATACTTTATATTTAATGTAGCTTGGAAAAACCGTGAATTGAAATTATCAACATGATAACAATAAATTTATGTTTTTTTGGATTTCATTAATCTGGTATTATTGTTAATCGAGTATTGATAGTAGTGTAATTTTACCTATATCATTCATTATTTAGAAACGAATTGCCATATAAACGTAAGGCTCTTAATTGAAATAAATAAAAAAAAAAATAAACAAACATGCATTTTAATTTTCAACATTCTGGTAAGTAATAGAAAATAGTCACTTTCTCCTAACAACTAGAATTCAAAAAGACTGTGCTTGTTATCATAGGCGTATCTTAGGGTACTATATTAGGCCCTTAAGGTACGATATTAAGCACCTTCTTGACTTGAGAAATAATTTGTGTATATGCAATTAAAAGTTATTTTTTATTTGTGAAACATTCAAATATCCGCATTTTTGTGTTCTATTGATTTATTAGTGATCACACCTATTACGTCAGGTAAGTAAGATGTATTAAATCAGACTCGATTAATGTGAACTAAGATTAACAACTGTGCCACTAACAATATATTGTTAGTGGCACAGTAGTTAGCGGTGGTCATTAGTTATTATTATTATTCAACCAAAAGGACGTTCTAACGTCGCAACTACAGAAAAATACATTTACATTAAACTGCTATCACTTTGGACTTTAATATCACTTTAGCATATTTGCACATATTCCGTAATTTCGCTGCAAGCCTAGAAGACTATAAATCAAAACAAAACAGCATGCATGTTAACATAACTAAATCATAGTTTTAGAAATAAATTTATGAACTGTAAATGCGTCAGTCAAAAATCTAGTACGTGATCTAGATCATGTCGGTGGAGATAAACGCTACTGTAACTAATATCCCCACTGAAGGGGACATATTTTTTCAAATATTTTTAAGTATGTGCTAAATAACCCCGAAATCGGATGTGATTTCTTTAGTATTTACTGTCCCCTTACAAGTTATTACCTTGGGGGTAATTTATTTTTATAATCACAAGTCTAATAAATAACTCTGAATTCTCAAACTGTTTCGTTGTTTTATAATATTTAACGTTTTCATTGAATATTAGTTTGGAGATGAAAATCTAGTTCTTAACCTAATGCGCGAAAATATTTTTATTCTATTGCAATAAAGAAAAAATAGACATTAAAGGATATATTATAGAATTTTTGTTATAAAGGTAATAACATTCATAAAATTCAATATAAATTATTATAATGAAATAAAACGGTCTTCTAAGACTACTCACAATTAATATTTTATCATTTTTCTAACTTATAGATTCGATATTTAATTTTGTCTGCTATAAATTAAATATAACCAATACCAATACAGTTATTTTAGTTTTAATTCGTGATTTTATTTCTATTTCGGGTTTGATTCCCGGGTTATACTAAAAATAATTCCAAATATTTTATAACCTTGCAAGTTAGACGATTTTAAATGGAACACGTAGTGCTTTAATTTTATTTGAACTACGGGTTCGATTCCCGTGTATTTTAATATAATAGTATTTGTATGTTTTTAACTTACAGATTATCATCTTAGAAGCTTTGATCTTAAATGTATTCTAAATGATTTTTAATATCATTTGAAAAACGCTTTTTAATATTTTTTTCTCGGGTAGATTTTATAGAAGCTATAGCAATTGCAGCTATCTTATTTGTTCCAGACTACAGATAGCTGGACTATTGAACTTCTGTTCAGGGGTTGTATTTATGTTCACAGGGTTCTTCCACTGGAGTCCGCCTGACCTACGCTACTCTGTGTACTACCTGTCGTGTCTTCGTGGTTCACCAGATCGGAGCTGACGTCGGGTCTACACCCTTGTCAGCCGCTGCCCGGCCCGTGACACTCTGACCCCTCGAACTCGACATTAAATCTCCTTTTCAACTTTAAAGATAAGTCCTCTAAATAGAAATCATCTCTTTTGCTACTTCTATCACTTATATAAAGGTAGATACATAAGCTAGAGCCAAAATAAACGAAAAACTTACGATATATCGAATGTCGATTTTAAGAATACTATTGGCTATCTACATACTGTATTTTAAAATAACGCCATAAAAATATTAATTAATTCGAAAGCAACTTCAAAGGTAACAAAAGTTATATTTCATTTAGCTTCTTTAGCGCGGCAGCGCTGTTTTCGAAACTTCATTCGACGCTATGTTTTAAAGAATAGCAAAGCTTTCTCTTAATTTAAAATGGAAGAGTTGCATGTAGTAATATTTAAGGAAATTAAAATGAACTCTGCAGGTCAGTGCTCTTATTATCTGAAATACTCATTTATAAGATCCATATTTGAGGACGTATTGTTAGCCTATTAGGGATATAGATCAACATACGTTAGTGCAATGCACTAATATTTAATAATTAGCAGAAAATTAAGCAGACGACTTAACGAACTATTAGCACCAAACACTTTTTTTCTGGTTCCACCTGGAGTCTTTGACAGAACAGAATCCCTTTTTTTAATTACTCCTACAAAAGTAACCATTCTAAGGCATGATTCTTTTAAAATTATTATTATTATTGTATTGTATATATATTGTATATGATTTCTGTTAATTTATCAGATAAAATTATAAGTTGTTTAGCCAAAGAGTTGCGCATACCTTGCATATAAGCTCAACCTATATGTAAACTATGTGACCCACGAAATTTGATAGTAACCCATAAATCCTCTGCCGACGAACACCATTCTCATTGACCATTACCTACCAGTTCACGCTTAATAGCTACTAGCACTCCGCCGTCCAGAGACTGACCTGTATGACTATAGTTTCTATCTCGTCGCCAAATCAAGTATCTGTCATCAAAAAGTTCATTGTCCAAGATGCCATCGGTTAGCCACGTCTCTGTTAGTATTATTACGTCGTATGAATTACATTTTACATTTTGGTAGAATACCTTTATAACAAGCATACCTAAACCATTAACACTACAGTATTCTTACCTAAATAGTATAAATGTAATATAAATAAATAATTTCGATGAAAGTAGTAAAAGTTTCAATTCTTTGTAGTATTTATTGAAACGTACGAAACCCGTCCTAAGTGCATAATTGATTATAGATTGAGCAACATTTTTGAAATGAAATGAAAATGTTTTTATATTTAATCCCATTATTCATGTCAAATGATTTTTTGTAGTATAATATTACCAGCTATAACTAAACGCCTATAGATATGACACATACTTTAATATTAGATCTGATATGAGGTGAATATCTATCGCACACACAAAAAAATAATTGAAATTTGAAATGAACTGCACAATAAGAAACTAATAAAAACCTATTCTGTATAATGATTGAGAGTACAGGCCGACGAGCGGTGGCTAGACTGAGACCGTGCGCATCGAGCACTCGCAGTATAAATGAAAGAAAAATAGCAGATGAATGCACCTATATTTCAGAGTATCTCAAACTAATGAACACCCAAACGTATTCATTATTGTAACTTTTAGCACCAAAATAGGTCAATAGGTTTAGTTTAATATATAGTAACATACCATGTCGTTCAAAAGTGAATAACATCTTTACAACCTCCTTAAATCGAGTTCTGATTTTATCAATTTTACAGGAGACGTCGTAGATTTCCTCATAATAATCTTGCAATTCTTTACCCATGAGAAAGCATACCCATGCTCTTTCGCTGCTGTCTTTGTTTTGTTTAGGAGTATGTTATTCTCTTATGTTAAATGGTTATTAATATATATGTTGGTTGATATCTGATATCTGAATTATAACCTACATCAGAGGCTGAAATATTTCTTTTTAATAATATATAATGAAAAATTTTGTCGCCTGTGCCAGAGACAGGCGACAAAATTTTTCTTTATATATCTATTGCCAAACGAAGCTGTAGTTGTAGGATCCGTACAATGTAGTTAATATCCGTTTTCACAACTTGACATTTAATCGCCGATCCTATTTTTAGGTTGTCGTCAAAAAAGTTTTCAGTCTCAATATTATATTTCCTTGATTTCAGCTTTGTTAAGCCGATCCAGTTGATCCTTCGTTTTTATGAGATCCTCTTAGTTAGAGCCTAGCTTCACTTAGGCAGCTTACACATTTAATCTTGATGGGTAGTAAACATTTTTTCCAGAAAAAATGTTTGGGAAACACTGTGTTCTGAACACGAATACGCCGACGTCCATAGGTAATATAACTCACAACGATCGACTGTGACTTTTCTGTTAGTTCAAGCGAGTACACGCTGTAACGTAAAATTTACGTCACATGGATTTTTTTACAATTCGGCTCATCACTTCATCCCAAGATCAGTTTAAAAATTTTTAATTAAAAAAATATTTAAACTTCACTGTCAGTTTTGACATTTGTCTTTCTTGTCTCTAACAACCTTTTTATAAAGCAAAAAATTGTGAAATCTTTTATTAATTTTTTATCTTTATTTATATACCCAATATTTTATCATGGTAAGCATTGTTCTTGATGGATTCACAATTATTTCATAGTATATTTAGAATTTCAAAAATTTTATCTTCGCAGGTGGAAACATAAACCTACTACCTAGGGGTCCACCTGGTCTCATGTCACATTAGTTTTTTGTTTTAAAATGGTTAGTTTTCGACAGAATCAACCGATATATTCCTTTGTTTTGTTTTCCGAATTTTAATTAACGGTGTAATTTCTTTTCAGCCGTTTGCGCTTTTTTTATATGTATTTTTTTTATTTAAATTTTTGATGAACTGAATCATAACCTTACCGCATGTGGCACGCCAGCTTAGCACAATGTTATTATGATGCAGTTATATAAGCACGATGCATTAAGGAGCAACGCAGTGAGTGATGTAAACTTTTTTATTAATAATTGAAAATTCCAATTACCTAGACTTTGGATATTATAGTAAATTTAACTTTTTTAGAATTATTAAAAGTTTCTAAAATAAATGGCATACCAAAAGTGTACTTGTTGGTAGTTATTTACAAGCCCCCTTGCGATTAAAATTCCAATCTCTCCAGCTTAGTTTTTCAGGTAGGTCTGGCGCCTGAAAAATTTGTTTCATATTTATTTAATTTCTTAGTGACCTACCTCTTGATAAATTTCTTTGCAAACTTACATTCATAAACCATTTATTTGTAAATATTACACCTAACCCATTTATTTTTAAATATTAGAATTAACCCATTTTACAATTTATTTTTTAAACATTACATTTGACACCATTTTACACTTTTATTTTTAAATATTAATGAAAGCGAGAATTTTATTGGCACCTAATAATACCAGACTCCTTCATCAAGGTTCGTTCATTTTTATCATTGTTTCCGGTGTGGTGTAATGAGAATTATACTTCGATGACCATTATGTGTAATACGATACTTTGCACTTATTACATCTTCGTACAGTATATTTACATATTATTTATTTTAAGCAACTAAACTCTTATTTTACGAATCCACTCCAACCAGTTTTCCACTCTAATTTTGAGTATTGATAATTTGGAATTCCACTTTTCCAATTTCTAATATTATTTCATTGTTATTTAGTTTGAAATTGAATAAACAAAAATATATTTTACTATATTTATTGCAAACATATAACGGGCCATTACTTTAGACGTTGATTTTTCCAAAACTAAAAAGTCATTTTTTTATTGATTTGGTTATCATCATCAGCTCTTTTTCGTCTCCACTGCCGGAGTCAGACCTTCCTTATGGATGGCTAAGGAGGATGGCCCATGACCCTCCATGAATGGGGATTGGAAGGTAGTACATTATAACTGATTTGGTCATATTATATTATAACTATCTAAAATAAATATTTAAACAATTTAATAAAAAAACAACAAACATTATAAAAAAAATAAGAGTAAATTATAGAATACTAGCTTTATGTCATTTATGTGGTTTTCCCGTTACTGCAACAATGTTCATTGGTGCTCCATTGCTATTTCTTTTTTCTATCGGATACAAGTAGGTTATACTAGAGTTTTTATATTGTTTAATTTTTATTTTATATTTTTTATAGTCTTTCCGGTTATGACTTTTATATACAGGTTATGAAATATAATTTGGACCACTGAAATCATTAGGGATGATATTTTATTGTTTAAGTATGATTTCTGACTTCAAATTCTTCCGTAAAAGTCTTTTCTTTTCTTATAGCAACTTCAACCTGTCTTTTGGTCATTATAGTAGTTTTCATGTGAGTTTTGATTGTCTGCAAAGCATTGATCGGTACGTTATTTAGTTATAAATTTAATATTCTAAGCATACCATAGAGACGGTCTCTCTTTAAAAGTTTCGCTTCTAATTGGCGCATGACGATCAAACGATATAACACTACTCTAGGAGCAGTTCTAGGTTTCCGGAATATAAAACTCACAGATAACATAGGATTGGCCATTAATAAGCCCCACTCCGATAATGCAATCATTGCGTACACTGGCTGTGTTCTGTATAATGTGTGGGCTTAATGACCACCTGTGTTAGTCCCATACACTCGGAAAAGTGTGAATAGCTTACACTGGCATCCGCCTGATGGTATCCATGAGAGTGTCCAAAGTAATTCCAGTGTTAAACTCCTTGAGACGGTAAGTCGTACAAATTATTATTTTATTTACATTTATATTAAGTTCAAACCAAACCATGTTGTGTTGGATGATCAAATGTCCGAACACTCAAGCCACTACGAATGTACGCACGTTCGAATTCACTCATGTGTCTGAATTCAGATCATTTATTGAATAAATTCTATTGATTCCATCACAACATCACTACATTTTATAAAACAAAGTCACCCGCCGCTTCTGTATGTCTGTCTGTTCGCGATAAACTCGAAAAGTACTGGACGGATTTTCATGCGATTTTCAACAATAGATAGAGCAATTCTTGATTTCTCAAGATTTTAATGTATATTATATCTCTCCCGAAGATGATTAGGGTTTACATGCAGCAGTATACGAGATGCTGCCGTCCTCACCATAGTTCAAAAGTTATTTTTAATAAATTTTAAGTAAAAAAGACTTTATTGACTCCCCACTTTCCACGCTCCCGCGCAGGCCCGGCCTTTCACCTGTCATTACTCGTTTTGGTGTCGTCCAAACTTATTTATTAACGTATTAACGTATTTTTCCTTCTCAATAACTTGTGAGTAAAAATGTTTAATAATATGAATAAAAGAAAGCGATCTAGTAACATTGATAACGACCAAATAGAAATTGTGTTTAGAAAAGTTAAAAAATTAGTGATGTGAATTCATTCGAGTGCTTCGGAGTTAGAACAATATGGAAGAATATAGTCACCATTTAGTAAGGAACGACGATGTACGAAGTAGAAAACAAAAGTAAGCTTAAAAAATTATATTATACTATAGATTTTTTTTACGAAAGAACAATAAATGTCCAGAAAATAAATATATCGAGCACATATATATCTCGACTTTTGTGTGTAGATATTTACAATTTAAATTAAAGTATAACCCGACTCAAATCGTTTGTAAATAAACAAGAGCATCAAGTATGTACCCACTTCACCAATATATCAAAAATGATTGTATATATTTAATAACGTAATTAAATATTTGAATTGGAAATTATTTTAAAACAAACAAACAAACACTGGCTCAGGTGAAACTAAATAAAAGCTTGTAGCTTAGTAGGATTGACAATAAAGCTCCATACCATACATACAAGGGTGCGTGTTGATCAATTTTCTAGAGATATCTGTCAAAAATATAACCTCAAAATTGAAAAGATTTTTGTTTTAGTTACGATTCTCTGATGTGTACTTTAATTATTTTGAATTTGAGTCGAATGTATACGTTAATTAGAACATAAAAATTTTTTTTGTAACTAACGGCCTTTGGGCGAACAATCTATGGGCGAAGAACAATGTCCTTTACATATAACTATATCCTAACGTAAATCGTGTGTGGATAAACAATAAGGTCATCGAGCATGTACTTACATTTTAGTATATCCCGAAGTTGATCTTGTGTGGATAGATAACGAGGTCGTCAAGTATGTACCTCTACTTTACCGATTTTGTCGTTCTAATCGATTATAAATTATCTCTCGATCCACAATTATAACTAAACTATACCTCGTCGTAAATCGTTTATGGATAGACAAAGAGATCATCGTGTATATATCTACTTCATCAATATTGTTTTAATGAAAATCTACAATTCATCTCAACATATATCGTGTAGTTAAACTAAAGATGGGCAGATAGAATATTTATTGCATCATGAGGTAACAAAGGTCTTTACCCTAAACTCTGTAATCTAAACAGGAGCCTCGTAGAGGTTTTTCATTTATACGCTATTTAAAATTTAAATTGGTACATACATTTACACAAATATTATGTGTTTATTATATAATATTTGGCTATATGGTAAACTTGCATAATTATGTGATATTGTTGTAATAAATTTATGCCTATGCTAGTCTATCCGAGTGAATAGTATTAGATAAAGAATAGTACTTAGTACGAATATCTAAATTAAATTTAAATTCACATTCAGATTATGTATGATCGCCTAAACGTCTGAATAAATAAACAATACAGGTACTATGAACCTTTTAAAAGTGCATTTATTTAGTAGTCAAGCATGTGAAAATATAAGAAACACGAGTATCGTGAAACGATATCTAACTACCCGCAGAAAATTTCACCTATGCGTAAGTACAAAAATCGCCGTAGGTATATTCAATTACTTGGGTCTTACATTCTAAACAGCAGGGGGCGTCGCATGCAGTGGTTGCCTAAAGATGGGAATTCACTATTTTATGAAACAAGAATAAAAAAACTAAAAGATGATAAATTAAATTAAATAAAAAAAATAAAAGGGACGAGGTGACTGGTGAGGTGAGAAGTGTTATAGTGAGAGTGAGAGTGTCAGTGTAGGTGATCTGGTGAAGGGGCGTGGGTCAGCGGTGAAGTCTGTTGCGTCAGCGTAGATCCGTCGTCAGCGTAGGTGTTAAGGTGATGGGCCGGAGGGCAGCGGTGAAGTTGTGTTCCGCCAACGTAGAAATTGTTGTCGTTAACGGTAGGCTTCTGGTGATGGGCCGTGGGTCAACGGCGAAGTTCAGGAGCACCTTCTTTAACGACGCGTCACTCAATGTGTCGAGCAGATGTTTTTTTGTAGCCCAGAATGAATCAACAGCTAAGGCCTCCAGATGAAGACTCGAAGACCGCTTCAGGAGAGATTATTTCCGTCTAATCTTGAAAGTGGTGAAGGAAGTAGAAGTGTGAGTGTTTTTTTAATTATAGCCAAAATGGTGTCATATGACTTTGAGACCGTAACTTTGAAGAGTTCTTTTAAGAATTTAGCTAGCTCTGTACGAGCTCAAAAAGCTAACTTGGGCAACTGTTGCCGTTGAAGTGATCAAGAACTATTTGGGCGAGGCTTTATATACCTGAAGACGAACTCAAATTTGGAAGTAAATGATTTCAAATTAGAACCCTAAAAATTCAAAAATTACAGAGTTTCAATGCCAAAAACTGACAAACAATTAGTTAATTTTCATGAAGAGTATCAAATATAACCATAGCAACGAAGAAAAATTTCAATGTCAATTCTGACAAAACAATTAAAATTAGCGCTAAATTGTTTAATATTATATAAATAAGTGCTTTAATATGATTAGAATTCGTAAAATGTATAACGAAATACTATGAAAGCTACAGGTAAGGGTTCAAATTAGTGTAAGTAGTAAAAAATATAGGATGAAAGTTCATAAAGGTTTGGATAAGATTATATTACAGAATTTTAATGGTTACAGGTATAAAATTGAAGGTCCACCGTTATAGAATGAAGAAAGTAAAGAATATAAATGGAAAACACTAAAAAGTTTATCGATATGAGCAAAATTAGTGATATGAATATAAGGAATGAAAACGATACAAAAGGTTAGTTACGACAACTATTCCTTGCAATCCCCAGTGATACCACTGCAGCCGCCGCGGTCACGCGGCGCAGCACCACGTGACTGGGTATCCATTAGCATTATATGTATTGTCATTAAATATATCTGTAAATATATTAAAACACTTCAGTTGATTATTTTTAAAACCATTAGGACAATTTTGTAATGAGAAAAATATTGTTTGCTGCAATGCTGATTAAGCTCATTTTATAGAAATTGTAACATCTAAATTTCATTCAAAATCATTCAACGATATCTATATTGTTTATATAACATACTATTCTAAAATAAAAGTGTGCATCAAACTCAAAAATGCAGCACTACATGGATCCAAGCAGTTAAGGAAATTCTGTTGTATCTGTTCAAATTAAACTAAAACGGTGCTACCTTTTTTTTTCTAAACAATTTTGTTAATGATAATGATTATGTCAGTATAGCATTGTGAATGCGGGATTGACGGAAATACAATAATGCCATGGTCTCAGATAATTAAAGAAATTTAATTATGTCATTGATTATTACTAAATTAGTTGTGTTTCTTTTTTTTTATTATTTACAAAATAAAATAAAATGTGTAAAGAGACAACAAGTAAATTTTCTCTACTGTGTGCAAATACTAATACTATACTACTATTATTAAGTCATACTACCTATTATTAAGTTAAATTAATTGTTCTCATAATAATGCGATATCTTCAAAGCACACAAATTACAAACTTTGAGTCTCATTATAACTCCTAAACCTTTTTCAATAAAAAAAATAAACAACTGTAAACAAGCACAGTGTGTTAATCTTATAAAGATATAACAAATTACCTACTTGTGATTATGAAATATCGCAAATCAGATAACAATTAATTTCTCGAGACATTTATCTGGTTAGATTTTAGATAAAAACAGTATAGATACAAACACGATTCAAGTGTAACTAGTGCTCATAGTACTAGACATGCGTCGTTATTTGCCGCTTTTGATGCGAGGCAAATATTATAAGTCGTTAGAAAAGCTGCAAATTGGACAAATACATCTAAAATATGATATTATATAAAAAGTAATTTTAAAAGGGCAAGGCTTCTGTTTCTGTTATTTGGAAGATCATAAAAATATAACCACAGTGGCTTTTCAATCCGACTAATATTATTTTCCTTTTCTATGATGTTTCATTTTTTTGCATTTGCATAATTTTCAGTAGAGTGTCGGCTCTACGATTGGAAATATTATTCTGTGCGCCAGATAAATTACGCCTACCTCTTTCACTTACGCGCTGGCTGGGTGTTTCATCTCTTTCGTTCGATTTATAGGTGCAACTTGTCTATGTGTGCAGCTTTACTTTACAGCAGTTTAGTGAGAACGTGGGTTATCTTTGTTTAATACTATATCAATGCTTCTAAAGTTTTATTATAAAAGAGAATCCTTTATTGAGACTATATTGTTACAATTCGCAAATGCTATAATTCAATATATTCATTATTAGGCTATGTCAACAAACTCGATTTTCCTGGCACAAGATAAAAATACATAGTTAAACAAATAATAAATACTAGTACAGTATTATATATACGGCTTCATAATAAGGTACCTTTGATAGAGTTATGTCGCTCTGGCGGTATCATAAATGATTTCAAAAATGATCTGATCAAGTTTAGATAACTTTAGATAACTTGATCAGATCATTTTTGAAATCATTTATGATACCGCCAGAGCGACATAACTCTATCAAAGGTACCTTATTATTAACAGTATTCTAAATAAGGCTAACATAGAAATAAAATACATAAATACAAAATCCATTAAATATTCTTTCTCTTGCAATTCAAGATATTACTAAAGTTTTATACGATAATAGATGATAGTCTATCTTTAAACATACAAGAATTATTTAAATTTTATCTTATTCCAAAATTATCGGCAATCACTCCAAATACATAACAATATAAAATGTCACTATCACGATATTAATATAAGAAGTACTTTAAAGTGCAATGAATTATTTTAGAATATTTTAAAATTTTATAGGAAACTCGTAAGTATACAAAAAAAAAAATTAATTGAAGATACGAAACACTCAGACTTCAAATTTTGCCGGAAAAACGTTGTTGCCGTAATATAATATTCTTTATAATCAATCACACACACACTAAGTTGGTATAATTTATTCATATATAAATATCATTAAACATCTGTAGTATCTCAATTCTTTGGAGGGTTTTTAAATTAAAATATTAACAACATTAAATATAAACAACAAAATTAGACCAGCATAACAATGTCCAGTAATTTTTAATTTAATGTTTTGTTTTATAACAACACAAACAATAATTTAATATTATGTTAAAATAAACTATATATGCCTAGAGTAAAATAAGCTACTATTTATATCTAAGTGGGACTTTATTTTAATAATTAATATTGACTTAGAAATTCAGATATAAAACTTTGCAGAGAATCAGATCGCTTCTTTATTTTGAAAAAAAAAAATTCGATGCTCTGAACATCTGCATGTAAACCCTAATCATCTTCGGGAGAGATATAAAGTATAATCAAACGAACTTACCTTGTGAAGTTTGATATCCAATTATACGAATATCTTTTTGAGAATTTTAGTATATAAGTTCTTTTTTTTAAACTGGTATAAGACGGTACGAAGTTCGCCGGATCAGCTTTTGTGTAGTATAAAAAAAAAATTGATTGATTATACGTGTCTTAGATGCGAGTATTCTATTTCTGTTATTACTAAACTCACTTCACTGATCCCACGAAACATTATTACCAATTCCAGATTGAACGGATGCCGCTTTTTGAAGTGAATTCGTATACCTGAGTGAATTCGTCATTTTTACAAAATCTCAGGGCAGGTGACGGCGCGTGTCCTCGCTTGGCGACCTCAAGTGGCGCGGCGGGTGATCTTAGCGAGAGTGAACTCTATTATAACGCGCAAACAGCGTTTCGTACTAGCGTGCTTGCGAACCAATGTTAGTTGTATTTAACGAAATAATATAAACAGAACTAGCAGATTATGATTCCATGATACTCTATCATTGTAATCATATACGATTGTAATTGTTCTAATATGTAATAATAATGATAACTGATGATTTATTGTTATAGATATTGTTTTCGACTTTTCTGAAATACAGTTATCTGAATTCAACTTCTAAACGTATGATTCTTATCTTGCCAACTGTTGGTCCATAACGTGCAAACGCTTGCATCACCATTGGATTGTTCAAAAATACACTTAACTTTCAATACTACAGTATTGAAAGTACAGTGGTACACCAAACATCAAATATTCAGAGTAACGCACCATCTATCTCTAATAATACGTGTATTTTCAGTTAATCCAATAATTAAAGCTTTTTCTTTCCAGGTAATTATAATTATGTATTTAATATTTTGAATGCAAAATTGATCAAATATAAATATGGACACACTTTCATGTTAATTGAAAGTATAAAAAATGTGATATTTTATTCATTTAACGCATTTTGTACACGAATATTTATTTATAATGTTCATGAGTTCCAAAGGTCTCGGGTGGCTCAATTATAATAAGTGGTTATTAAATCTATTTTGATAAGATTAGAAATTTTATATAAAAACAACATTGCCCGAAGACCAGTGTACTACTACTAGGTGGAGGTGGAGGAGTACCACTGTTAGGTGGAGTTCCTACAACAGCCATCATGCGTGTATTAATTGCTCTTTTGGGAGTCCTGGCTCTTGCAGCAGGTAAGATTTAATATCATCATTTGACTTCATATATAAATATTTTTTTAACCGTCGTAAAATGTGTTACTGATTGTTGCTGTGTGACGGAATGGCAGGGAATGTGTATGATTCTCTAT
This sequence comes from Diatraea saccharalis, assembly GCA_918026875.4. Lineage (NCBI taxonomy): Eukaryota > Metazoa > Arthropoda > Insecta > Lepidoptera > Crambidae > Diatraea > Diatraea saccharalis. The sequence goes on along the minus strand of OU893340.1, from coordinate 5,266,464 downwards.
TGCTAATGGACTTTATCTGTGTCTTTTTTACCATTATTTGCGATATCTTGATATGCAATGAGTGACAACCCTGACGAAAATAAGAAATTTGTGAGTATTTTCCAAGTTCCGTTAAATCAGCATCTGGATTTAACACATAAAAAAATATACATAGTCTTCTGAATGCAAATCTTTTGCTTATACACCATTACTCAAGAGATAAAATTAATCAAAATATAAAAACGTTCAAAGGGGGAGGCCTATGTTCAGCAGTGGACGTCTTCCGGCTGATGATGATGATGATGATGATGATGATGATAACAACGCAATTACATATTATGTTATCTTTTCGTAGTAGAAAGCCAAAACCAATGTCAGATTGTGTGTTATTATGACGGTCATTTTGTGTCACATTCAAATTGGAAAAAATTGCTCATTAATTATTTTTGTGATATAAGAGTAATTTGTCATTTTTTAAAGAAATTTATGGTCGAATGATTTCGAAGCTTCGGTGTATTGATTAAAATAATATAAATCATCTAAAAATGTAATAAAACACGATGAAGGTTTCTAATACTTATTATATAATACAAGTGTACATATTCTATATTCCTATTTTTACTTGTGTATTCACTTGTGAACCCGTGATTGGTTTTACAGTTTCTTATTTTATTTATTCCAGCCGCACCAAAGAATCCCCAGAGGATTGTTGGTGGTGATCTAACGACCATCGACCAATATCCGGATATGGTATCAGTAATGTGGTCCTGGACCGGAGAGAATCACGTGCATAACTGTGGTGGTGTTATCCTTAACAACAGAGCCGTTCTTACTGCTGCTCACTGCACCATGTATGTATAACAAACACGTTTGAATTAAACAAATTAATTAAGGCAATGTTAGTCATTTTTCAAAAGATCAGGAGATATTTATTTAGATTTCAGTTCAGTTAACAGACACAAACAATCGCCATGCGGATCTCATGCAAAAATCTGCGGCTGTATTCTCAAAACCAATTTTCAATATATCGAAAACTTCATAATGCTTTGTCCTATTCTACTGTATTAACAATTACCTAAATAAAACCAGGACAGACGACAATGTATTCCATGAAATATCAGAAGTCGATTTAAGAGGCAAGCCCTGCATGACGATATTTCCCTCTAGCAGAAGGGTTACTGTATCCAGTAGCGGCGTTAGGGTAGGGCGCGGTTGGGCGACCGCCCAGGGGCGCCGGACGAAAAAGGGCGCCGCGGGCTGCGGCACCCCTTCTTTTTCGTCCGGCGCTTCTTTCTGATTCTGCATAATGAGGAAGTATTTAAAAAAAACGAAAGCATTACAAAAGTACCTCCACCTAGATGGCGACTCTAGCAAAAGTTGATTTTTGCAGGAAACGAATGGAACAAAGACAGTCATTTCGGTTCATTTTAACTAACATATTAAAAACTGAAATTTAAAAGTTCGAAACTTAGATATCAATACAAATACGAAATAGTACAAATAGAATATGAGTTGTTGATTGAGTTTTGAAAACTAATTTACTTTTAAACATGAAAGAAAACTGGAAAGGTTGTCATGGAGAAATTAAGAACATACCGTAGCGACATCTAGTTTGATTTCGGGAACTAATGTTTTTTTTCTAATACTTCCTCATTTCCCACAAATGCCCTCTTATAGTTCCCTTGCTCATTGAACAAGGCCTACCGGGTCGGCGAAAAAAGATCAAAAACCTTGAGGATATTTTTTTATTTTCAAGTTGCCTCACTTTCAGCATGAATTGAAAGGAAACTTAACAAGAAAAATATTATATTATGGTAAAACAGAACAACATATCGATTACCAATATGAAGATATGTATTTTATTAGGTAATATGACGTACATTGGCGGGCATTATCGCTCGGTCATTTAAGAAAATTATCGTTTCAGCATGTTTAAACGTTAAGCTGAAGCTAAAATGCTGCAATACAAACGAATACATCGGCATTGGAGCCTCTGTCTGGCAAGTCAGATGGAATAGCTACTCAAGAGATTGTGGATGAAAAATCACGAAGTAAGGAAGCAAGTTGTGCTATGATTACAGATGCTGCTCAGGATAAATCTATTATAGATGTACAACAAATACATGTACTAGATGATGTTGATACTGTTGTCCCGAATATAGCGGATCCAGCTACTTGTCCACTTATTCGAAATAGCAAAATAATTGATCAATAAGTAGTGGCCCACTGCAAACTCACTGTCACAAAGTTACAACAATTACACAAAGTTATAGATAACAATTATGTGACACCCTGTTAGGGTAAAAATGAATCTGTACTTACCTAATGATGTGATCCTTCAAAAATGAATCTGCTAATTATACACTACTTATATGTCTACTTTTAAAATAAAACTAATGTCACTATATAGTTGGAACAAGAGCATCGTAACGTAACGTTAATAGTTTAATTACTGTGTTTGATTGTTTTAAAATAATCGAATAATTGTTTTAAGACCCTCCACTTATGTCAAACAAGAAGATAATTGTTGATTGTGTTCTTCTTCGTCAAAAATTAAAAGAGATAGATCTAGGGAATCCCCGATTATAGAAAAACACATTGTTTCTGTATGGTCGGAAAGTCGAGGATTTCCGAGAAATTAAACCGATTGAACACTACGTTCAATTTAGGGAAAATTACAAGTAAGTAGGCCGGGTCAGCGAAAAAAAAGACAAATAACTGATTTGTAGTATGTAGTAGTAACTGATAATAATTGAATTGCAGTTAGAGGGCGCCGAAGAAATTTCGCCCAGGGCGCTAGTAGTGCTAAAACCGGCACTGACTGTATCTACACTTTGGTGATAGTTATTCTAATTACATATATCTGTTATTTTAATACTGGTTTTTAGTTGTGTGTCAAATTACTAATAGTGAATAATAATGTAATGTAAATTATATATAGGTATTGTCAATTGTCAAGATGAAGGTTAACAACATTTTTTTTCAACAGTGGTGACCAACCATTCAGGTGGCGGTGTCGTGTAGGATCCACCTTCCCAAACATTGGTGGTGTGGTACATCTTACGTCGCACGTCATCAATCACCCACAATACAGCAGTGTCACCTACGAGCACGATATTTCGATCATTCGTACCTCTACCAATATTGGTTTTACTAACGTAATCCAACAAGCACGCATTCCCGGCACCAATTATAACCTAGGGGACAATGAAGTAGTTTGGGCTACTGGATATGGACGCCTTTACGTGAGTTTATATGTGTATAGAGTTTTTTAAAGTAAATAAATTTAAACAGAGGCAGAACTTTACTTGAAAATAATATACATGGTTGTGTTACTTAATCATATCAGTAACATAACAAAAAATATCTGATTCATTGATATGTATATCTACTTTTATTACTATGGTTCCTAATAAACAATCTATAATCAAATTGATATAAGATAATACTAATAGTCAAAATATAACACACACATTATTCCAATGTAAACTTGTAGTTACTTTAAAAAAGTAAAAGTATGCTAACCATGTATTATACAAATGTAGTTTTATAAAATATTGTTATAAATTCATTATTATCGTATCGTATATTAAATATTGAAATACTAAGTATGTATTATATGCTAATGAAGTATTATAAAATATTTTTATTAATTTATTAGTATTGTATCGTAGATTCGATATTGATAACTTTTTTCTATTTTATCATTTCAGTCTGGGGGACCACTACCAGAGCAACTGAGACACGTTCAAATATGGACCGTAAATCAGGCGGTTTGCGGAGCTCGTTATGCAGAGTTAAACGCCACGGTCACCGACAACATGTTTTGCGCTGGCTGGCTCGATGTCGGTGGTCGTGACACGTGCCAGGGTGACTCTGGTGGTCCAATTTACCACAATGGAGTCGTCGTCGGCGTCTGCTCGTGGGCTCAAGGATGTGCTGAAGCTCGCTACCCTGGTGTTAATACTCGTGTTTCACGTTACACTCAATGGATACTGGCTAATGCTTAATTAGCGTGACGTCAATGATACAACGTACATGAGGGCTTCTCAAAAATAATAAATAATGTTTTAATTAATTAAGACCTTATTTTCATTAAGAAACTTTATTGATTTTAATAGAAAAGGCTCGATAGCGCGGTTGTTAGTGTACTCGGTGATGGTAATAGCAAGTTAAGCAATATTCGCACAGGCCGTTTATGGGATGGATTCTCTCACTTTGTTATCTCGAGCTCTACCATGCTTCTCAAAACTCGTTAAGATGCCTGCACCAGGTGTTTCAGCAACCGACCTCCGCACTGGGTACTAAGTGATACACCTTTTGTACTTCCATTCCTCTATCCCCCACTCGTTCGTGTCGGCGTTTCGCTGCCACTCACTCATGGAATAAATAGAATGCCCAATTTAATAAACGGATCTTACATTCATTTTGATTACGTAGCTTTGTCTTTAAAACCATTAAATTCTATTTGATTATTCACACTTTATATAAATAGTCAAATTTGTACATAATGACTCACTTTATCTAGAATACCCGAAATAGTTACTTACTACTATGAAATTTATAAAATAATCTAAAACATTGCAATTGAATAAAATTTGTTCAAACGCTGAAACAATTATAATAAAGAAATACAAAAATACTCAAAAACTTATAATGAATGTAAATATAGATTAAATAAATGCATAAAGTCTCCTGGTACGGGCATTGTCATACTTAAAAGGGGACTCCAGTAATTAGTAATAAGTTTATTATCAGATAAGGTAAATAAAGATATTTTCATTTTTTTTTTCATTTCATTTTCATTATTTCTCGACATGGAAACTTGCTTACTAATTTAGTTCGGTGTTTAGCTTGTGGTCCTTTAAACTGTGGAAAAACGACATATTATCTAATTCGGTGACTGGTGACCTGTAATACGGGGTTGAATCTACACAGGCACCAATCGCCCACAAATGACTCTTAATACGATAATCTTATTGTATAACATACAACATATTCCATAACTCAAACTCCTTCTCTTTCAAAATGGAAAAGGAATTAATAGCTGAGGTTCATCAAATAATTCATCATTATATAAACATTTCAAAATGTAACAAATCTAAAGACCACGAAGTACCTAAAAATGACAATTTGAATAAACACTCTGAGGATAGATATTTTGATCGGAACGATTCCATATCCGTGTCCCATGATATTCTGATTCTGATGACAATATTGATGAAAACAGTCTCGATGGTAAAAATAAAAATAATACAAGTGATACATCGTTTGTAACAGTCGAGTCCCTCCATAGTCCTAACCGAGATGCTTGATATTGGTCATTTTCATCGGAAGTATTTGTGGATGTATTTCATCGCTTTTCTTCATTGCACAATGCGTTGAGGTCGAAGAGCATGACAGTCACGACACGAATTTTGCATTGTGGTCTTTCATTGATTGCCACAACGCGTTGTGAGCGTGTAACACGAATTTTGCTGTTTTATTGTGACCACAACGCGTCGGGAGCTATGTTTTCGTTCGTGATCTTTGAGCGTAACACATATAAGTTATAAAAAGTTTTGATAAAGGAAGCGAGATTACCTTTTTAATATTTAATACTATAAATTAATTTTATTTACAAATATACAAAGGTTGTAATTAAATAAATTTATATTATTAGCTGTAAAAAACATAAAATAACGTTGTGCGTTGTTATTATTTTTCACTTAATATTTCCATATACCTACCTATATTTCCTAAAATTAAGATTATTTGTTAAACTATGAATCTTAAAATTTCAAAATTTGTCGACTTACAAAGGATATCCGTCAAAAAAAAAGTACTAGAGTGCCAGGATTTTAAAATGGTACAACACTTGTTAGTTTCATACTCAAAAAAAGGAGTAAAAAAATTAATCCTCAAGTTACCCGATATTTGTTAACGCATTTTACTCAGTTAAAAATTTTTATTCGCACAAGCTCTTGGTAGGTTCTTAATTTTACAGCAAAATGACGAGAGCGGTGGGTAGTGGACACGTTTGCCATGAGTGAGCGAGACAGATAGTGACGCAAGTTTTACCAAAGTCAACAAATGTAAGTTAAATTAACAAAATTACGAAAAATTTTGACCTAATTTAGTTTAAGTTTATTGCAATAAAAGTCAGATAGAGAAATAACATAATTTTCAAACTGCATGGGATAGATTTTTTCTGATTATTCTCCGTTTTTGCTTGACGTTGAGTTCTGGCACAACCTCGATATAGATGTAATAAGTTTTTTTATTATATTGTAATAATGTACTTGTAATTATCGTAAATCCATATCATGTAATTTGGTGTTATCATTATCAGAGAGACGTGATAATTATCTTACTTATTTATATACTTATGATATCAAACGAATTAATTATAATATTTTCAAAACCCAAATTCGAACGATTGTGAACACAACGTTTGATATACGGATAATTTTAAGCCTGAATTAACATAATTAAACTTAAATTTAATTAAGCCTTAGTTGCGTTTCATCAGTAATTAATTTATTGTGGACAAGTATTGCTAGCTCTTAACCTAAGATTTTCAAGTTGATAATTTTCTCAAATCTTATTTTATTAAATTTCTTCTTACAGCTAATCGGGTGTCCCAGTTTAAAACCTAGTAACTGTTTTTGACTAAATTTTACATGAGAGCAAAAAAACTCTTCTTAGGACAGCTCATTTAAACTATTTAATACCTTTTGAGAAATTATTGTTTACAAGAAGGAGTGGTTTGAAACTGTTAATTTGATATATAAATTATTTGTCTAAGATTCATACCAAATTTTACTAGCTAAAATAATTTTAACAATAAAACGTCCAAGTAAAGATTGACTATCAAAACCATTTCAAACTTAGTAAGTTCTCGTACTGGTTTTTGATCTGGTTTAACATATTAGTTAAAAATCAGCTTGTCCAGACAAAAATCTAGTAAGTTTCAGTTGATTTGTCTACAACACAATCAGATTTTTTACCTGACTGCACGACGTAAAGGAGGGTAATGTGTTTATCAGTCTGTGTATGTATGTATGTTTGTTTCTATGTGGCGTTCTAGAGCCCAAATGCGTAGGCTGATTTGATGATTCTTACATCAATCGATTCATCTTAACCTTGCGAGTGTCACTAAAGACATGACAGTATTCAAAATTCACCACAGCGTCAACCAGACGCCATATTGTCAAAATGAAAAAAAAAGAAGTCGATGAACTATATCAAGTGGGGTGTCATTGATTAGGTATTTTAGAATCATCTTTAAGTTCCTTTTATCATTTTAAATAACAGTTTTTAATCAATTGTTTCCATTTGACTAAAAAAAAGACAAATCCAATGATTGCTTATTTATAGATAAATTATATCAAAAAGATTTTCTCGGCGCTGGCGTTAACGGTACTAATTTGGAGATGATATCACTCTTTTTTGCTTAGTTAACTCCCCAAGGTCCCGACGGGGGGACAAAAGAATTGACATGATTTTTTTTCACAAAAAAATTCGTATTCTTGAAAATTTTCGTCAAACCTGGAATAACAAAATGAACTAAGTATTTACATTGAATTAAAAAAAAACTGATTAGAATTTTTATCTCGTAGAAACGAATTAAAATGCTACATTATTATTTGCTAAAACGTCTTGTAACTGGTTTTATAAAACGGGTTTCTTGAACTCTACAAATTTGACCAGATGCACAAACTTTAACTGAAACTTGAGAGGTTCACCAACACGACCAGCCCTCTTTTTCTTAGGCCAGTTATGACGATGTTGAAATTCCAACATTTTAATATTTTTCTCAATCTCAACAAGCAATCCTTTAAATCTCCAAAATCATAAGAGTACGTTGACGTCTAATTTTTGCATGAACGGAATCAGCGGCCATAAGAGGGTGCCCTTTAGTAAAATAATTTATTGTTATTGACTCGATGTCATTTGTTTCGTTATTAAATTAACATTATATGCCCAAAGGTAATAATGCTATACATTCCTTTGGTCGTTTAAAAAAGCTTTGAGCGCGTCTACAATATTGCTGGCGTCTCGTCCAGCAATCGCTTCGTGCGACAACACGCATGCAGACATATCATTCGATTTCTATTAAATGGGGGCAAAACTAAGGTTGAAAGTTATTTAACGACTTAAAAAAAAGCATCGTTGCATTGAGCATATCTGGAAGTAGGAAAAATTTTTGTAAATCCATCTAAAAATATTTTGTCCTACTTTCATTTCTTTTGGCTCTATCTAGTCTGTATCGTTCTAACTTAACTTTTTCGTGATTTTCTTTTTGTTTACTCGAAATATCTTCTGGAACTTCGGTACCTTTATCTGTATGTCTCTTAATTTCTTCTTCATAAAATGAACAATCCGCACATCTATCGCCTTTTGGCATATTAAATAAAATATTAAGACTTTTAATTGTTTGACGATAAACTAACACTACAGCGAATATCTGGATTTATATTTTAAAATCGGTATGCATTTGGTTCTGTGTCAAATTGCGCAGTAAATATATTACATTTGGGGCATTTTGTCTTCGATAATGACTCACGGCTGGTTTATAATTTAATTTTTAATACTCCACCATACATATTACCTTTTTTATAGCATTACTTATTTCCATAATGACGCCGTCTGTTTTATAGCCTAGTATCGAAAAAAATTTTCGGCAAACAAGCAATTCATTATCATTATTAAAAAAAAATAAAAGAATCTTGATTCCTTTTTCATCATTTCTGTACTGCCAGTTTCACTCACTCTGCGTTTTTTATGCCAGTTATTTGAATACATTTGTTTAAAAGGTTGTATTGTATTGTTTTGAGTTGCGGATTATCTTGGGTTTATGCAGCCCAGTATCACTGCGACCATTGCTGATCCATTGTGATCTCCACATATTACAGTACACGGTCAAGATTACATTCTGCAAGAAAATATAGTATTTTCTTGGCCGTGAGTTTGTTTAATAAGTTACTTCGTGAACGAATATCAAGTTCCCAATAATTATGCCAAATTCGAATCTTATTTCCAAGTGAAAATGACGCAAATTTACGACTACATTTACCTTTTTTACTATTATAAACTTAGTAACTAAATTTTTTATGTTTTACGAAAACCACAAAATATTGTTTCTATACATTTATCCACTTGAATAACCCAGTAACTATATTTGACCATTTCTAAAATCATGACATCAGGCATCTTGTGGGGACTTATTGGATAACCACTTTTAACAAAAAAACTCAATTTCTACTTTTTATAGACTTACTAGGTTTTGAAATGGGGCAGCTGTTATGTAAACACATTAAAATGGACTAATTCATGATGCGGTCAGCCATTTCGTGAAATGTTGGTATTTCATGAAATGGAAAAATCTTCCTGCCGATATCATAATGTGGCCTGACCAGAGCAATGAATGATTTGCGTTTAACGATATGGGCTGCTGATAGTAAGACTTCTTTATGACGTGGCCAAGAGTAAGTGATATATCGTTTTTGTGATACATTATTTATTTAAATTCTTAGGTTATACAAGAAATTAAAGAAAGTAGGGTGACTAAGCAACGAAAAACAATTACTTGATTAAGTTCAGTGAGATAAATGTAGGAGTGCAGTGCGACGCGACGGTGCAGCAGCAAAAGCTATTTCTAAAGTTTTATGGACATGTCGCAGGTTATGAAAAAGATAGGATTGTGACCTAGCTCCAGAGTTTGATAAAATATATTGGAGAATATAAAAGTTTTTGAGATATGAACTGAACTTAAGTTCCTATGTGATTCACTACTTTAGATTACGTGATAGGTTAGAAATTTAAGACAATCACGAAGCGTCGCGTAGCGATTGATTAAATTATGAGGTGATTTTTTTAGACCATAAAATCGTAACTCTAACGAATAAACAAGGTATTTCAGCAAATAATTAGATTTCTCTTTTGGACACGCTACATTGATGATATGACCAAACGTGGATCGACATGATTTAATGTTGACCCTTAAATGATATAATCAAATGGCCTACCGGATAATAAAATCATCAATTCTACGATATGACCACGACATATATATGCAATGTAATAAGTCGTTTATTGAAAAAAATATATATGTTACACTTACACTAGATGGTGGTAAGGAGGATAGGCCATGACCTTTTACGCTGGCCCAATGCTGTTTGGAGGGTATTAACGACTACAAATGTTTCCGGGCTTTATATACCTTCAGAAGCTCGGAATAGCTTGCGATTCTAATTTTGGTCACCTATCCCATAACTGACCTTTGCGAAAGTTGCTTAACTGCAACGACCGCTGGCCGCGGCGCTTATCCACTGCGCGACTAAGTTACTCGGAAAATGAAATATTTTTAATTGGAATCTAAATGTGGATTTATTTATTTTAAAAATCACGTTAACGTTTTATAATATAACTCCAGAGCCAATTTATCATTTATCAAGAACATAGTGTAAAGTGCTGCCGACATAGATAATATTTTGCCGTTAACAGTACATCAGGCTATAAAAAACTGTCAAATTTCTCCATTTCATTTTGATTCTTACAGTATGATAGTGGAGTAGTGAGTTTTCATATAAAATTTAGTAAGAAATTTAAGCTTTGCTATATTAGATGGCGTTCATGCTAAAGTAATCTGCGCTATCGTTTCTATCAAAGAATTTTGCGTAGACTACGTTTTCGATTAAGTTTTGTGTAAACTTCAGAACCGTTTTTTCATCTGTATTCCAAATTGGATTGGATTGGATTAATATCTCTAAAGTTTTCAAAGATAAAGTGCTAAATCAATTTGGATATTTGTTTTTTTTTTTTTGTTGTAGTATCTTCGAACTTAAACATCAAGGTAATTTCGTCATCAGATCGAGAAACAACAGTGTTTTTGGAAAATATATGCTGCCCAAAGTAACTTTACCACGCGGACGAAGTCGTGGACAAAAACTAGTCTTTAATGTTATAAAACTGAAGAGGTTGTTTGTTTATTTTTTGGTTGGTGAAACACGATAGTCTTATGAATTGAAAAATTATGCTTGTGTTAAATTGTCCATTCATTGAGGAAAGATATCAACATCACGCTACTAATAGGAGTGGATGAAAATATACCAAACAATGAATGCCTGACATCGAAACATTAAACCGAATACTAGACAACCTATCTCCTAACTTCGCTACAGTCCAGATCTATACAAATCATAGCTACCAATATATTTACAGATTCAAAATCAAAAGTAGGTACCCCTAGTTCCGTTAGATGACTAGGGGTAGATGAATACCCCTAGTTATCTAACGGAACAATGCCCTAGATTCGACAGTAGCCGCTATAAATATTTACTAAACTTCAAATTTAACAACAACAACCCCAAGCTTTATCCAAATGACTTGGAAACTATAATAAATAAAGAAATAATAATTATTATACTCTGAATTGGTCAATTATATAATTAATAACCTAAAAAAATGTAAAAAAAAATTAAACAATATAAAAAACACTAGTGTTACCTGCTTGTATCCGATAGTAAATTAAAATAGCAATGGAGCAGCAATGAATATTGTTGCAGGAACGGGAAAACCATGCGGGCGAAGCCGCTGACGTAAAGTAAAAAAACATTATAAAAAAAAGCTGCTGTTTTTTTATAATGTCTGTTGTTTTTTTTTTATTAAATCGTTTGAATATTTTTATTACATAGTTATAATATAATATGACCGAATCAGTTATAATATACTACCCTCCAATCCGCATTCATGGTGGGTCATGGGCCATCCTCCTTAGCCATCCATAAGGAAGGTCTGACGCTGGCAGTGGAAACTTAAATGGGCTGATGATGATAACCAAATCAATTAAAAAAATGACTTTTTAGTTTTGGAAAAACCAATGTCTAAAGTAATGGCCGGTTATATGTTTTCGATAAATATAGTAAAAGATATTTTTTGTTTATTCAATTTCAAAATAAGTAACAATGAAATAATATTAGAAATTGGAAAAGTAGAATTCCAAATTATTAATACTTAAAATTAGAGTGGAAAATTGGTCCACTCTAATTTTGAGTATTAATACTAGTAAAATATAGTGTACGTAGATGTAATAAGTGCAAAGTATTGTATTGCACATAATGGTCATCGAAGTATAATTCTCATTACACCACACTGGAAACACTTAATGATAAAAATGAAAGATACTTGATGAAGGGGTCTGGTTTTATTAGGTGCCAATAAAATTCTCGCTTTTTTGAAAAATAAAAAATAAAGCGTTTACTCGCTTGAACCAAAAGAAAAGAAGATCAGAAAAAACCATTACAGAAACTTGAAACTAGTGATGTGAGATGATTAGATTGTTCGTTTCGAATATGCCTCTGCGCGTTGAAGACTTGTCCTTCAACCAATCTTCATCAGTCATCATCAGTGGTACTATCCTGCTGTGTCTTCTTCTGACAACACCACTCGCCGTTCTTATGACCGCAACACGACATAGATTGTCGCTGATACCGGGATGAACAGCCACAATACCACATGTTTCCACTTTAATAATGGAAAACCATCTTCCTTCAATAGACCAAGAGTATCGATCCTTAAAGAGTACCTGTCAGATTGCCATTTGACTCGTTAATGAAGTTCACTAACGTTTTTCTTGCTCCATCTTGCCCAAAAATGTTGACCTAACTGTTCAATGCGCTGATAATGTGTCAATCTTCTGGAAGGATAGCTACTGTAGCTCTGGTCTGGCAAGGCAATTAGTGGACGGCCGATGAGAAAATGGCCGGGCGTGAGTGATGTCAAGTCTGCGGGGTCCGACGACAACGGAGAGAGTGGCCGAGATTTAAGTATCGCCTCGATTTGTACTAAACGTGGTAGTGAGCTTCTCCCTCAGCCTCCCAGAGGCCGCCGAAATTAGGACTATAAGCAGATATGAACTGAAAACGAATACCTTCCTGTACCATATCCGAAGTCAGTGATTGAGTCTCTATTACTATTTAAAAAAATTAAAATATCGTTATAAGCGCTTACAAAATATATGAGCGGGCTTTCCTTTGCATGATATAAATCTACGCAACGCAAATAGATAGTTATTGCTCGTTAAATCACCCACCAACTCCATATGTACCGCCTTAGTCATCAAACATACAAAAATAACTCCTCGAATGTTAAATTAAATTTACAGGACTTGATACCAGTTTCCCAGAGGCCACCGAAATTACGACTCGCGACAGCCACTGGGCCGGCGTAATCTACTCCTACTCTATCAAACGGATAGCCACCAGGTTGAAGACGCTACTTAGGTAAATTACCCATTAACGGATTAAATTGTTTTCCATTCATACGTTGACAGCGCATTCACTGTCGAAAACAACTTTTCGTGAGATTTTAACCTCCTATCGGTCAATAAGTAGCATGGCTATGGCATGCATCAATTATTATATACGGCATGCATAATGGGATGTTTCTTTTCAGATGAAAAATTTAAATTTTCTAAACCTCTAAGGCGAATTAAATCATTGTTATCCAAATAAAGATTAAATTTTATAAGTGGACTTTTCTTCGGCAAGTCCTTGTCGGTAATTAACAAATTATATTCCGAAAATGACTGAATTTGTGTCTGAAGTAAAATGAAAATCATTTCTTTTTCAAGTTCGTCGAATTTCAAAAAAAATATTAGTTTACGTATCGTTTCCATTTTAAATTATATACAAATCTTAAAATATATGCTACAGCGCGTGGGAGCTTAGGCAATTTTGCCACCACAAAGAGCACGACTGAAGTGAACAAATATTAACGACACGTGATATTAAAATGGCGGAGTTTTCTTCAGTTGGAACTTGAAAATTATAGCTTCGCAATTACGAACAAACAAACGGCTGTAATTTAGACGGTAACATTTTAAGCTAACTCACGACTATCATGGAGTCAGTCCAAATGACAACCTGATCCACGTGTACTCATAGTGCAGTGTAGCTCGCTCATACAGATGAGCACCGATTATGGCTCTACACAACTCCAGTCGCGGTATTTTCTTTAACCTTTATTAGAGCCATTCGACTTTTGAAAAGTAATAAATTGATTGAAACTTCACCTAAACTGTTTAAGCTACGAACTAAAACACAAGAACCATACGCAAGCCGTGAAGCTGCATCACAGACAACACGTCTCGGTACATTTAGGCAGTTCAAACTTGGTAGATTTTCAACCAGCTGGACCCAGGTCTTTTTTATTTCCAGCGGCAATTCATCCTCCCAAGACAGTTTCTCTAGCCACAGTCTCTATTATAGAATTTTCATGCGAATAACATAAGGTGATAACAAACCTAACGGATCAAATATGTGAACCCCTTATGTACCCCTTAACTATGGTAGAACTGATCAGGGTTTCTAACACTTATTATACAAAAGTACAAATTCTATATTCCTACTCGTACTTTTACTTGTGTATAATGTAAAGAAAGCATAAAAATATATTTTGTGTTCACTTGTAAACCCATGTTTACTAGAACCGTTTTACAGTTTCTGATTTTATTAATTCCAGCCGCACCAAAGACTCCCCAGAGGATTGTTGGTGGTTCTCTAACGACCATCAATCAACATCCTGATATAGTCTCTTTATTGTGGTCTTGGAATGAAGCCAACAATCACTTTCAAGTCTGTGGTGGTAGTATCATAAACAGCAGATCCGTTCTCACTGCTGCTCACTGCACCGTGTATGTTTAACACAATTGAATTATCTAATTTTAAGGCAATGTTAGTCATTTTTCAAAAGATCAGGAGATATTTATTTAGATTTCAGTTCAGTTAACAGACACCAAAAATCGTCATGCAGATTTCATGCAGAAATCTGGGGCTGTATTCTTAAAACTAATTTTTAATATATCGCAAACTTCATGATGCTTTGTCCTACTCTACTGCATTAAAACTTACTTAAATAAAACTAGGACAGACGACAATGTAGTCCATGAAATAACAGTAGTCGGTTTAAGAGGCAAGTCCTTCATGACGATATTTCTCTCTAGCAGAAGAGTTACTGTATCTATACTTTTTTGATAGTTATTCTAATTACATATATCTGTTATTTTAATATTGGTTTTTAGTTTTGTGTCAAAACACTAATAGTGAATAATAATGTAATGTAAATAATACATAGGTATTGTCAATGGTCAAGATGAAGTTAACAACATTTTTTTCAACAGTGGTGCCCAATCATTCATATGGCGGTTTCGTTTAGGATCCACCTTCGCTAACAGTGGTGGTGTGGTACATCTTACGTCGCAAATCATCAATCACCCACAATATAACCGTGTCAACTACGATAATGATATTGCGATCATCCGTACCTCTTCCAACATTGTTTTTTCCAACGTAGTCCGACAAGCAAGCATTGCCGGTGCCAATTATAACCTTGCGGACAACCAAGTAGTTTGGGCTGCTGGATGGGGGGCCACTTCCGTAAGTTTATATGAGTATAGATTTTTTTAAAGTTAATAAATTTAGACAGAGGCAGAACTTTACTTGAAAATAAGATACATATTTGTGTTAATTAATCATATTAGTAACATTACAGAAGTATTTGCTTTATATTATATTTATACCCACTTGTATTACCATGGTACTTAATAAAAAGCATATAATAAGATTGATATAAGAGAATACTAACAGTCAAAATATATTTTCATACATTTTTCCAATGTAAACTTGTATTTACTTTGAAAACAATAAAAGCTAGTATGCTAAGCGTGTATTGTACGAGTACATTCCAATGAAATGAATTGAAATGAATTGCGAACTGACAGCGATTGAATTAAAAAGTCCTAATATTGTTATTGTTTCTCTATACAGACCAGATAAGGATATCTCTCTTTTCTTTGATATTATTGCTAAGCTGTTACATATAATCTGTAGAGAACGAAAACAAATAGTCGTAGCTGGAGATATCAATATAAACGTATTAAAGAAAAACAAAAAAATACTTAAGCTCACTGATATACTTGGGAACTATAATTGTTATTAGTTAATAAATTCATCAACACGAACTCAAGGTAAAAGCTCGTCATGCATTGACAACTTTATTACAAATAATGATCTCTGTAAAGGATATGTATTAAATTGTAAGCTATCGGACCATAATGTTATAAAACTTAGAATATAGAATATATGGATGACCCATTAATTAAACCAGTAACTTACGCTAGAAAAATAACTAAAAGTAATATAGATTATTTCCATTATTTATTTTATAGGGACTTCCTCATTTTAAGATCACAAATTCTTAACTGTGTAGACCCAAATCTAGGGATGGAAATTCTATTTGACGCAATAAGACATTATTATAATATGGCTTTTCCTAAAGTTAGAAGATTTTCAAAGAATACATTGAAGAAATGGACAACGAAAGGCATACAAATTTCAAAAAATAATTTGGAAAAGCTACAAATATTACAAGACCATGACCCAAATGTTGAAACATAAATAAAAATAAAAAAATATAAAAAGATATTAAAAAAGGTTATGATTGGGGCTAAAAAAATACAATATTCTTATAGAATTCAAACTTCCAAGAACAAAATTAAAGAAACCTGGAACATAGTAAGTGAACAAACACGAAGAAAAACCAGGTGTAGATCCACCGCGGCTCTTCTATATGTTGAGGACTGTCAGGGAAATAAAATTGAAGATTCCAAGGCTATTGCTAATTTATTTAATGATTTTTTTTCTGAAATTGCACATATTTTGACTAACCACCTAGATACCGACGTTCAAAAATGTTTACAATATTTTGAAAATTGTACTAAACCATCCACTTTTCCTCATCCACACAATTAAATTTGACCTTATTGATTATAAGGAACTATGGACTATCGTTAAAAAGATTAAACCTAAATTAACAATGGATATTTATGACATGAATACAAAAACTATAAAAAAACTAATACTTAAAAATCCTAAATTATGCATTTGCTGCTTATAGTGTTTAATAGATGCCTAAAAAGCGGTGTATTTCCGGACTGTTTTAAAATTGGCAAAGTTATCCCGTTACACAAAAAAGGAGAATATTGTGCATTAAGTAATTACCGACCGATTTGCATTCTGCCAACATAATCAAAAATATTAGAGAATTGTCAAGTATTTCGAGGAAAATCAACTTTTTGTTCCAACGCAATTTGGTTTCCGAAAAAATAGGTCTACTGAGATGGCAATTAGAAAGGTCATTTATTTTGTTCTGGACTCTTTGGACGAGTCACAGAAATGCGCGAGTATTTTTTGTGACTTATCCAAAGCGTTTGATTGTCTTCGCCATAATAACCTTATTTGTAAACTTACATATTATGGTTTCGAGGATGTAGAATTAAATATGATGAAATCTTATTTATCAAAAAGAAAGCAAGTTGTTGTAGTAAATAGTGTATCTTCAGATTTAAAAGACATTGATATAGGGGTGCTACAAGGCTCGATTTTAGGGCCAGTGCTATTTTTAATATATATAAATGACTTAGTAAACTCGGTCCCTGAGTGGGCATCCGCCAGCTTATTTGCTGATGATACTCATCTCAGAATAAAGGACAAGTCGCAAAATAAACTCGATCAAAAAAATGAGATAGCTGTGGATATTTTGAAGAAATGGTTTCAGGCTAATGGCATATTACTGAATGCTAATAAAAGTACAATAATGCATTATCAGGTTAGAAAACGGCTATCTGAGAACGTACTTGTTACAAATAATACTTTTCTAGGTTATACCTTAGACCATACTATGAGCCACTCTTATCATATAAACAAGCTATGCAAAAAACTAGCCAGTGAAAACTACGCACTACAAAAACTGAAGCCCGTAACCAATAAAAAAACATTAATGACAGTGTATTATGCTTATGTGCACTCCCTATTAAGTTATGCGGTGACAGTCTGGGGAAATGCTTCTGATATAAATCGTGTACTAAAATGCCAAAAAAGGTCATTACGAATTATAAATGGTTTGCGCAAGCGTACGTCCGCCAAACCTTATTTTAAACAAAACAAAATAATGACAATTATTTCTTTATACATTTATAAATGTTTAATAGAAATACACCATGATCGGGATTCACATTTGAGAAAGATGGACATCCATAGCTATAATTTACGTAATAAGGAACGATTGTGTTTGCCTAAAACAAGATTGGCAAAGGTACAAAAACAAGGCATGTATAATAAAATTATAATGTATAATAAACTTCCCCTCAGTATCAAAAACATGAATGATGACGAATTCGAAAGAACAATTAATTTTTTTTTATTCAGCATCCCTTATACTCTTTAAATGAATTTATGTCTATGCGTTTGGATGAATATTCATTCCTACATAAAGATGAGTGAGATACGAAATCGACTAGATCCCTGTGGTAGATGACAAGATATAATAATCATCAATATTTTATGACATAAAATTATATATAAGCTATGTTTGTATAATCTAATTTGTGATGTTGTAATTTAATTGCAATTTAATTGACTGTGATATAATTGATTATTAAGGATCGGAAAAATAACCATTTTGACATTGTTAAGATACTTAATTTATTTGACATTCCTACTTACAATGATTTGACCTGCATGATTTAAACCTTTATTTTTAATTTAATATGCTTATTGTAAAAGACTTGCCGAGTGTAACCTTCTGAGTTATATGGCCAATAAATTATTTGATTTGATTTGAATGTAGTATTATAAAATATTGTTATAAATTGCTTAGTTTCGTATCGTATATTCAATATTGAAATGATAAGCTTGTTTTATACATTCTAATGAAGTATTACAAAATATTGCTATTAATTAAATAGTAGCGTATATTAGATATTTTTCGTTTTAGTCTGGGGGTCCATCATCAGAGCAACTGAGACACGTTCAAATATGGACCATAAATCAGGCAGTTTGCAGAAATCGTTATGCAGAGATAGGCCTCACAGTCACCGACAACATGTTGTGCTCCGGCTGGCTCGATGTCGGTGGTCGTGACCAGTGCCAGGGTGACTCTGGTGGTCCACTTTACCACAATGGAGTCGTCGTCGGCGTCTGCTCGTGGGGTCGCGGATGTGCTCAAGCTCGCTTCCCTGGTGTTAATGCTCGTGTTTCACGCTACACTCAATGGATACAGAATAATGCTTAATGAGCATTTACTACGTACACTTCTATGAGTGCTTCTGAAAATAATAAATAATGTTTTAATTTGTCAAGACTTTTTTTCATTCAGAAACTTTATTATTGTAAAGATAAAAGACAGTGGTTATAGTAAAGGCATTTGGTAATAGTAATAGCAAGTTAAGCAAATTTCGAATGGGCCGTGGGTCATGGGATGGATTATCACATTTTGATATCTCGAGCTCGAGCATTTCTCAAAATACGTTAGGCTGCCTTCACCAGGTGTTCCAGCAACTAATCTCCGCAATGGGTACTGTGTAATATACCTTTAATACTTCCACATACTAAACTATTGCCCGAATAAAACAATAACCTATTTTTATCATCATGTCTTTATATAATACTAATGCTGAGGCTCATGATGAATTATGTAATAAAAAATATTAAAAGCTAGTATTGATAAATTCATTAGTGTTCTTACTCTCTTGATTAATTTTTTTTGAGCGATACATTCAGATATTAAAATTATCTATTGTAAGGGCACTGGATATGTAAAAAACAGAAAAGTCTAACATTAGGAACTATCATCCTATTACACTAGTCTCAAAATCTCCAGTATTAACATATTTAAAAGTATAAACGAACTCGTAGAAATGTTAATAGATTTGTCTGGGATGAAATTCCGAAGTCCGAAAAAATACAAATAGAGTTCTCTATGTATGTGTGTACGGCTGTATAATTAACTGCCGATTAATATTAACTCTTCATCTAACTTATTCATAAATGGGTTCCCCATAATACATACTGTCAGCGGTAACCTGACACCGCTGCTTTTGACACTTAACGTCATTCTTTTGTTAGTGCGACCGTTAATGTAAACAACTTAAAGTTATTTGACACTTTTACGAGGTGCCAAAAATTTCTTATCGTCGTGTATCACACAATACGTGCATTGTTCGTACAAAATATAAACATCGTGCGGCGCGACTTCAAATGAATGGTTTGTGGTGTATAATTAGAGCAACTAAAGTTATAAATCATTTATATTCGTAATATTCAATATATTTCCTTTATAATAGATGTAAAAAATATATATGTGTCCATTATAAAAAATAAATAATTACTCGAGTGAAAAGTAGCACCTTTTTTCCCGCCATTTTATTTTCTTTCTCTTTGATGATTAAAAGCTCGCAGTACTCTATTAAAATTTCTAATAGATGCAGATTTTTTAACATTATTGTTGTATAAGATCGAAGAGATATCGTATAATGATGGAATAAAAAACGTCACCAATTCTACTTAGCATTTTGCGGCTGCCTTTATAAGTGTAGTTTGTCGTTTAGCCGCATTAACAGCAAGAACATATGTTAAACAAGATAAGATTGTATCAAACTCTTTATTTTATGCATCGATTATATCGATTAACTTGTCGACTTTATTCGAAACCATAATAGTAGTTTAACAAAGAAGTCATGAGTAATCGTATTAAATGTAGGTATTGGGAAAATCAGTGAGGACCAGGTATTATTCTTTCATTCTGGATTCCTATGTGGATATTGCCAGTCCTTTTGTGGACTTTGTTGCAGCATTCATGTCAAAAAATGTTAGATTAGAACAGCAAAATATAGATATAAATAAACACCGCACAACACAACTGCCTAAAATACCCATTCAGAATGGAAAAAACAAAAACATAACGCAAAAAATAAGTACTAAAAAGAAAAATACAAGCAATAATACTGATTGAAGTTGGTTGATGAAAGAGGATCATTTTCTTTTTATTATAATTGTTGCATTTTAAATTATTTTCATTTTGATTAAATAGGCATTAAGTTTGACAGCACGTTATAAAAAAAAATTACATGTAATTAATATAAATAAATAAATACACAATGTCTACTTGAGAAGAATAAACATGAAAATTCATTAATTCTTCACTAGTAGTGAAGTACCAATATGTGCCAAAACCAGTAACAAGTGTATAAGACATTTATTAGTTTCGCTAGGTTTTGGGTAGCTCAATTGGTTAGCAGTCGCCCGGATTGGAAAAGAATATATGTATATTCAAATCCCATGTCGGATATCTGTGGGTAGCGTTCCTACTATTGCGCCGAGAGTCTTGGGTTCGATCCCCACCCAGGACAAACATTTTTGTGATTAACAATTTATGTCTGTTCTGTATCTGGGTGTTTTCTATTTATGTTATGTATATATTTGTATTCCCCCCGTTGTTTCTGATATCCGTAACAAAAGTGCCTAACCAGTTACCTCGGAATCAGGTCAATGTGTGTGATGTTGTTCGATATTTATTAATTGGATTGTCTAATAATGCACTTTAAGTTCAGGTCATTTGATTTAATCTGATGCACTGATCGTATGCACTATACAAGCAATAACGATATTATATAGTATAAGGCGATAACAAAACATGGAAAGCGACAGGCGAATTTTTCAAGAATATTTCTATCAGTTAAACTTGAATATTATTCATTCAAAATTGATTACATATAATATATGTATGGATACATCGCTCACTGAATAGTACAGTGGCACAACTCAAAAACCATAATTTCGAGAAACGCTCTCCGAAGTTATGAAAATTTAATATATTTATAATTATGAAAATCATTTTTTTTTAGCATAACAGTCAAATCGTTTGTATTATATTATTACTGTTAAGTTTTTTATTTTTTCTTTAAATTATCTATGGGTTGCCACCACAATGTTGTGGTGTTTTCTCCAAATTATGGTTTTTGAGTTGTGCCACTGTACTATTCAGTGAGCGACATTTTCATCTATTATCAAAATATAAGTCTTTAGTGGCTTAATTAGATTAACGTTTACTTAATCAAATTTTTTGATAAGATTACCTATTTCATATAAAAATAACACTAGGCGATGACCACAGACTAATGTTAGGTGAAGTTTAAACAGAATCAATGATGAGTGTATTAGTTGCTCTGTTAGTGGTACTGGCTCTTGTAGCAGGTAAGATTTAAAATGAACATTTTGGGGATCTTCCACATTATCGGATCTGCTCAGTGGTTACGTGCAGGCAGGTTAAAGGGCGTGTGTCTACCCACTGTAAATCTGGGGCACACCTTCAGTTGGGATTGGCCCTGGGGATCCAGGCGAAGCTGGGTCAGCCACTCCCGTTCCTTTTTTATTTTTAATACCTAATGACTATTTTTTTGAATAATGCCTTCAAGCAGAGACTACATAATTTTGTAGTATTTCTCCTTTTGGTTGATATCATTATTACTCTGTAATAGATTGATAAATTAAATTTTAATTATATAAATGATATTAATGTTTAAATATTAAAGGTACAGAAAATAATTATGAAAAAATATTGAAATATAAAGTAAAGGGTAAGGGGTGTTATCCAAGGATCAAATTTAGGTCTTATTTTATTTATTATCAACAACATTTACATCGATCATTACAGCTTATATCCAATGCGATCTAGTAAACCTTAACAATTTTTCTTATCTTAACTGAAGACCTTACTTTTTATATATAAAATAAGCTTTACATAATATATATTGTTCTTAATTAATTTTATATGTACAAAAAATATTGCAGTTTTTGTAAACACACTCAGAGTACAATCAAATATGTCAGTTTCATTAGCTATCATATTAATGATAGATATTTAATTTATAGTGTTATTCCATTCATGTATTCCATCTGGATAAAACCACTGGATCGAGTTACATACACCTCATGTCCTTTCCACTGAACGACATTACTATCCAAGGATCGTTCGTGAAGCGGTTGAAATAAAAAAATACAACAATTTCAACCGGGAAAGTGGATATAAACTCTCACCAACGTGAAATCCGGTTATAAAAAGTGTCGCGATCGCAAACAACTATGAACAATATTCTCGGATAAGTGCAGCGTGTCGCCACCTTTACGTACAATAAAATCAAGTGGAGGGTACATCTGAAAATCTGTTAAAAACATTATTACCGGATTACCCTCACGCCTCAACTATAATCAGAAGGCGATACCCGCCAGTTCTCCAGTCTCCTCGTGACCACGGCTGCTGCAACGTAGCCGAAACGTCGAGGTAAACAAATAGTTTTAAAATAATGCACGAACAAGACCCGGTTACATATAATTATAATGTATACAAATCGTGTGAGTTTAAAAACATTATATCTAAATACAATGATAGATATCCCAATAAATAATGATGAACGAAAGACTTGAAATGCTTTAGAGGCTATTTCTTAGTTTTTCAAAGCAAATAAATTAAAACTTAAGTTTAAATAACGTATAACAAAAAAGACCATATCTTATAAAGTTTCAAAGAATCATCTTTGAAAATTAACTAAAAATAATAAGCTCCGCTTTACTTGAGTTTTATTTAAGATAAAATTAAAAGACAAATGTCAAGGACATTCATGCAAAGAACACTTTCAAAATCTAACATTTCTAACAGTACCATTTTATTTTCAACAGTACCAATATGTACATTCTAGTTTTTTTTATTAATTTTGCTTAGAACGTAATTAAAAATGAAAACCCCCATTGGGGGATAATCGGAGATCTTGCAAAGAGAGTTCCGGAGTCAACCCTAGTTCGGGACCCTATTAAGGTCCTTCCTCTGAGTGCGTCACCGACTGCCCCAAAGCCTACGCGTCCTACAGATTCCTCTAATGGGAGGAACAGTGAGAGCGAGAACGTGGCTTGGCGTAAAGTATCGTAGTCGGTGGACACCAGCGGAGGGCGACCACACAATGCTAGGCAGCGGCCGTGATTGTTCTCCGCCCTGTCCGTTTGTCGTCCATCAAGACGAAGATGTAGATTGTCAAATAGAGCGGAATATTTTTTATTAAATTCCTCAATGATTGAGTAATAATTATATATGTACATTTATATTAAAATAGCTTGAAGCCATGAAATAAAAACAAAATAATATATGGGAAAAGATGAATGGAAAAAAGGTGTAAATAAATTATTTGAATGTACATATTAAAAAATAATAAAAGAGATAAATTATATATTGTGATTGTAACAAACACTTCGATGGAACTAAAACTTTTGTATAATGTGAAAAGGTATAATAATTGACTCGATATTCTTTTTTTAAAACTATGTGTGGAATAACGTTTTTGTTCCTTTATTCCAGCCGCACCAAAGAATCCCCAGAGGATTGTTGGTGGTTCTCTAACGACTATCGATCAACATCCGGATATGGTCTCTCTATTGTGGTCTCCATTCGGATTCAGGCACAGTCAGAACTGTGGTGGCAGCATCCTTACCAACAGAGCCGTACTCACTGCTGCTCACTGCACATTGTATGTTTAACACATCTTAAAATTATAATTATTTGATCAATTTTGCATTGACGGTGCTATACTGAAAATGCTCAAAAATTTTACATCTCAATAATCTAAATTTAATGTTAATCAATTTTCAAGGAGTCCGGAGATTTTAGTCTGCTTAACAGAATTAAATAATAATCGTTTTGCAAAGAATCATGTCCATTTTCCATACATTAATTGACCTGCATATGTTTTTAAACCCATCTTTAGTGATAATTTAAATTAGTTTTTGCTTAAAGTAGAATAATATCTTAGCATCTTTTCATCTGGAGCCAGTGAGATTCGTAATTTGTAAATAATGTTTTGAGGTTATAATAGCTGTCAAAACTCGAGATAATTGTGAAGCTACTTGAAAAATTAATACATTGAAATCAAAGCTTTTTACAGTTTGACTCGTAAACATGGAAATAAATCAAAATATAAATTCTTAATGTGCACCTTTTTACCATATGCTGAAAGATTTTTTTTTGAAAGAAAGAGAACGAAACGTAACCGTCATTGGGTCCGAATCGCATTCGAGCAGTTAACATAGTACTATTTAAAAATAATTATAATCCTCATAATTTTTATCCTAACTTTATTTTAAGATTTGATTTTTTCTGATATGAAACAAGGTACAATTTCAGATTTATCACATCACTAAACGCGTTAGTAAATTTTTAGCTCAAATTGTATATGATTCTTTGTAGCATAACTCTGGGGCCGTAGGCTTATAACCAAATCTCAATATGTCGCGAACTTCATGATTCTTTCTTTGTCTTACTGTACTGACGTGATTAATCCAGCACGTGTAGCGAGACAACTGCAGAAACGTTTTGTCTATACCAAATGTCACTTTTCTATGATCGACAGTGAGATATCGCATGGGCGCATCCAAGAAAAGTGACATTTGGGTGAAGACAAAATGTTCTCGAGAGTCCATAACATAACTAATTGCGATTTTAAGAGTGCAATCCAAAATGACGATATTTTCGTCCCGCGGAAGGGTAAACTGTATATCTGTATTTTATTATGGTTAATATAATTATTTCATTTTTGGAAAATTATTGACAGTAATAATAGTAAAAACAACTTTCGATACTTTGCGGCTTAGAGGCCGTAACCACCATTTTCTACTAAATGAGTCTTAAATACAATCTTATTCAGATTTGTCTACGCCATTGGTGTTATTAAAATTCTCATATTCTGAAAATAATGTGAATACGACATTAAATTTAAATGTTGCTAATGCAGATTTATTGTTATTTTGGACGTAAAAGTAATTATTATTAGATATCAATGATTTTCAAATAAAATTGATATTAACTCATATTTACTGAGTCTCCAGAACTACACTGGACCGCAAAGAAAACGGGTCGGTTAGAAAATCGTCAATATCTTGAAAACTACTTAACTTATTTTTATGAAATAAAAACTAAATTAAAGATTATTTAATTGTAATTTATTGAATATAAAAAAATACAAATTAAAAGTTGTCTATTTTCAATAAATGTCAAACGAATGAAAAAGGTAGTTTTTCTGACATTTTCGTAAATATGAATTGTATAAAGATGTGACGTTTTTACGCATGTTAGTATTTCGTGTTGCCTCCACGAGCTTGCAAAACTGCGGCTATGCGATTCGGCATACTTTCCACAAGGTTTTTAAGGCGATGCTGCGGAACGTTCTGCCATTCCTCGATCAAAGCTCCTTTCAATTCACGCAGCGTGATTGGCGGCGGATTCCGTTGACGTACACGTCGTCCCAGTTCGTCCCATGCATGATGGGGTTTAAGTCGGGGCTTCGTGCTGGCCACTCCATGCATGTGATACCTACTTCGTGAAAATAGTCGAACACTATCTGAGCTGTATGCATAAATCTGTCTTGCATAAAATCAGCATTTTCGCCCATATCTACTAAAAATGGACCAACATAGTCATTAAGAATTTCATTCACATATCGTTCTGCTGTTAAACTGCCATTTTCTATCACTACTAGCTCAGTACGGCTTTCGGAAGAAATCCCAGCCCACACGTGTATAGAGCCACCGCCATATGGTACTTTTTCTTCTATACAAGTTTGGTTATAGCGCTCTCCCGGTCTTCGGTACACTCTTTTCCTCCCATCGTGCTTGTATAAACAGAATCTAGACTCGTCTGAAAACATAACTCTTGACCAGTCATCCAGAGTCCAAGTTTCGTGTTCTCTGCTATAACTCAGCCTTGAGTTTAAGTGGTGTCTTTCTAATTTTGGGCCATTTGCAGGTCTTAATGGTCTCAAATTTGCTTCAGCCAGATGTCGCCTTACTGTATCTGTACTCAGATAGTTTCCTCCAGCTCGTAAATGGTGATTTTTTACCTCAACGGCCGTAAGAAATCGATTTCTCAAAATTGTTGACACCATATAGCGATCCTCCCGCGCAGTCGTGCACCTCGTTCGGCCTGTTCCTGGTCTTCTTAGGTTGGATCCAGTTTCATGGAAACGCTGGAGTACCCGCTGAACTGTGGAAAGACTCACACCAACAGTTCTCGCTGTATTGCGCTGACTGCGCTCATCTTCAAGCATTGTCAGGATCCTGGTGCATTCTTCAGGGGTTAACGACATGATGACTTCAGAATACAATTTTTGTATGACAAACACACGATATTTATTGTAGTTTTTATGTCAAAACTAAAACAAATGTGAAACAAATGCTTTGATTTTTTTAGAACTAAATTGAAAAACAACCATTATCTTCATTGCCAGTTTTCTTACACAATTATCTAAAGTAAATAAAAATGTTTTATATGCTATGTTAAATAACATTAAATATTCTTTAATTGAGTTTTTATTTCATAAAGCTAGGTGAGGTAGTTTTCAAGTTATTGAAGATTTTCTAACCGACCCGTTTTCTTTGCGGTCCAGTGTAGTTGTCATGACGCAGTAGTCATTTTCTAGGGCGTAAAAAAAATACATGTTTCACTTTGTGAGGCGTATTTACCAGGAAACTTTAAAAATAAGAATATGACTTAAAATTTTGTTTTAATATTATGCACCATAAAAATTGAATTTGGTGTAAGATTCATATTTATAGAATCAATGACAATAAAGTTGTGATAATTATAAATTTTTTTTTTTTTTTTGGCCCGCCGTATCAGTCGTGTTTCAGTGCCGCAAAGTATGGATATAATGCCATAGGCACTATCAAGGTGAAGCTAACCATACTTCATTTCTACAGTGGTCACCATGCATTTATGTGGCAGTCTCGAGTAGGATCCACCTTCGCTAACAGTGGTGGTGCAGTACATACTACATCACGCATCATCAATCATCCACAATATATCTCTGCCACCTTAGATAATGACATCGCTATCATCCATACTACCACCGTGTTTGTTTCTTCTAATGTAGTCCAACAAGCAAGTATTGCCGGTAGCGGTTATAACCTTGGAGACAATCAAGAAGTTTGGGCTGCTGGTTGGGGACGTCTTTATGTGAGTTTATACACTATTTTTTTAAACTTTACTCAATAAAATTAATTTCCAGATAATTTATATAGGGGCAGACAGAATTTGACTTGAAAACAAGATTAGTGTAAATTCATTAGTGTAGTTTAAGTTATACTTTTTGTACCATCTTAAAACCATACAAATAAGAGTATAATCATAGGTAAAGTATGTATCATACAATAATGCTTTGGTTTTTTTTTCAAAATATAATATTATTTTTCTATCTTTCATTTCAGTATGCAGGTCCTTCATCGGAGCAACTGAGACATGTCCAAGTATGGACCATTAACCAGGCGGTTTGCAGAGCTCGTTATGCAGAGAGACAAATCACGATTACCGACAACATGTTGTGCTCCGGCTGGCTCGAAGTCGGTGGTCGCGACCAGTGCAATGGTGACTCTGGTGGTCCACTTTACCACAACAGGGTCGTTGTCGGCGTTAGCTCGTTTGGCTACGGATGTGCTCAGGCTCGCTGGCCTGGTGTCAATGCTCGTGTTTCACGCTACACTCAATGGATACTGGCTAATTCTCAGTGAGAGTACACACAAACATCGCCCATGTTTGCTACTGAAAACTAATAAACAATTTTGAAATTAATGAATAGTTTATTTATTATTGAAGAGTTAAGAAAAATGACTCACTGTCGCAACGGTTAGCACGTTAAGTCTGCGAGGTGGAAGTCAAATAAATTTCGCAAGGTCTGGCAATGGGATGGGTGAACAAAAATTTATTATCTGAGCTCCACCGTGCTTTGAGAAAGGCATGTTAAGCCACTGGTATCGATTGCATCTACAGTCCCTAACACATACCAGTATGTGGTTAGTCTAGGCCTTTTCTCCCTGACATAGCACGACATACTTTGTAAGAACGCAGTACGTGGGACGACCAAAGACGGTGATGTCGGTGATAGGACGGGATCTCTCCCTCTCATTAAATGTTTTAAAGACAAACAAAAAAATATTTAAAGTCACTGATATAGTTGGAGACTATAATTGTCATATGTCAATAAATTCACCAACATGTACTCAAGGTAAAAGCTTGTTATGTATTGACAACTTTATAACAAACACTGATCTCTGTAAAGGCGACTTGTTAGATTAGATTGTAAGCTATCGGAGCATAATGTTATAAAACTAGTCTTAGAATATAAGTATGACGTATTAAGTAAACCAGTAACCTACGCGAGAAAAATAATTAAAAGTAATATAGATTATTTCCATTATTTGTTTAATAAGGGTTTCTTCATTTTAAGATCACAAATTATTGACTGTGTAAACCCAAATCCAGAGATAGAAATTTTATTTGACGCAATAAGTCTGAATACGCTCGTACAAAAGTAATTTTAAGCTCAAGATAACGATAGCATATCCCTGGAAATCCTGCAACTATCTTTACCCCAGCCATTAAATGCCATCACTACTATAATCAACAAGTCGATAAAAGAATGCACATTTCCTGAAAGCTGGAAAATCGCTGTCGTGATGCCTATTCCAATAGTTAACCAGCCAGAATCAGTGCAGGATCTTCGGCCAATGAGTATGCTCATGTAAGTCTAAGGTTCTTGAAAGGATAGTCTGTGACCAGTTAACCAAGTATCTAGAAGATAACAACATACTTCCGCAGATGCAGTCTGGTTTCTGAAGAGGTCATGGCACTGCAACGGCCCTATCGGATGTTGTGGACAACTTGCTTTCTAGCCAGGACTTTGGAATGATCAATGCTATGCTGTTGCTGGACTTCTCGCGTGCATTCGATTCAATATATACAACACTTTTGCTGTCAAAGTTATCATATTAAGGGGTCCATGAAAAAGCAGTGAAATGGTTTCATAGTTACCTCTCGTATAGGTAGCAGTATGTCGAGTTAACAACTGCAGATGGAAAAATCCAATCAACTCCTCTAATGGTTTCTCGTGGGGTTACTCAGGGGTCTATCTTGGGCCCTATTCTCTATGTTTTGTATAGTGTGGACATCACAAAGACTATCACTCACTCTCAAAACCATCTTAACGCTGATGATCTGTAATTATATTTGCCATTCTCTCCTTCGGATCATATTGCCGCTATGTTAAAAATAAATGAGGATCTGGCTCATATAGCTGCCTGGTGCGAGTCACACTGCTTCACCTTAAACCCATAAAATCAAAACTAATTATATTTAGTACAAAGAAAAGTATAAAAAAGTTTAACAACAGCTGTGGTTCATTCGATATTAACTTAAGGGGAGAGAAGATAGAGAGAGTTAGAAATCTAGGTCTGACGCTAGACGGTTACCTTAATTTTGAAGCTCATATAACAGAATGTGCTAGAAGCTCCATAATTCAATTATTGTGACACATTAATTTATTTATCGTGGTGCAACTCTAGATTATCCCATAAGCAAATGTTTAACAGTAATATTGCCCTTGGTGACAACACATAGGTACATACAACAGCCATTTTCTTTTGGTAAATCATCACAAAATTCTACCAGATGCTTCTCAATGGGATTGGAAGGTACTACTAGGCGTGGTAGCGTTATTTTTGGTAAATCTGACAAATTTGCCGCGATAGAATGCCATTATTTGGGTCATAGATTTAGCTCATAGGTTTATTTATCATAGATTTAAAAGCCTATCGACGTAAAATAAAGATTATTTTAGTGATTTTAAATCAATATATTTATGTTAACGAGCTGGTACGTTTTTTACGCTTGCTGTACGTTTGTATTGGATTTAAACAGTGATTTTATTAACGACGGACAGGAATGTCATAAGAATTACTTATATTCGTTAAATTGGCAGCGAATGATTTTATCGATGAATTAGACAGTGTTACATTTTGCGAGGCGGTATTGTGTTAACCCGAAGTTTGTACCAAATACTTACCTGCATTTCAATCGTGTCTTTTTTACAGATTTTTATTTAATATTTTTGTGTTAGTTTGTGATGATGCAGCCTCTATAAATTGATCTTTAATTTGTGTCGATAAGAACTTTGGTCAGAGGTAATGTTCAGGATCTGATAATAGAATTAAAAGGTGGCGGTAGGAACTTAGTAATTAAATAACTCGTTTGGTTTAGCTATACGTCTCTGGCCCAAGATAATAACAAAAGCTTGTTTATAAATTTATTTTAAGTTTATTGTTCGAGGAGCTGGATGGCGTAGTAGCAGCGTATTCAGTATGCGATGTGAGAGTTAAGCAGTTTTTTCGCAACGATCGTTCATTGAATGGGTGACTAAAAATTTATGCTGGACCCACGTCGTCGGTGGCGGATTCTATTCTATACATAGGGAAGGACTGTGCTCTTACAGGGTAGAATATTAGTTGACCGATGATGATGATGAGTCATCATGATCAGCCCTTTTACGTCCTCACTGCAGGGGCTCAGGCCTTCCTTATGGATGGCTAAGGAGAATGGGCCATGACCATCCACGCAGGGCCAATGCGGATAGGAGGGTATTAACGACTGCAAATGCAGCCGGGACCAACGGCTTAACGTACCTTCCAAAGCATGGAGTAGCTCGAGATAATATATTTGTTTGGTCACCCATCCTGTGACAGACCATAGCGAAAGTTGCTTAACAACAACGATCGCAAGCCGTGGCGCTTATCCATTACGCCACCGAGCTACGCCTATAGATGATGAGTGACTTTTTTAATATACGAGTAATATAATCTTTCTATATATGACGAAACTTTTTATCCGTTTAATAGTATCTTTTTACAACTTTACATTTTAAGTTTTGTCAACCATGACCATTCAGTTGGACTAAGCTAGAGTAGTTGTACAATAAGCTAATAAATCACGACGATATAAATAATGACGAAATTTCCTCATACTAACTAAAGTAAATGTTATCGGTAAGTACCCACTCGAGATTACGTTGGGAATTAGTAGTTTCTATTGTTACTATAAATATTGGTGATTCTTTAGAGAAATCATTGGAATATGTTGAATTGAACATAATGTTCTTATTAGATATTATGTAAATCAGTTATGCCGGCGTATTCAGTAAGATTGAGCATATTATTTATAACATAATACTCGTACAATTATTGAATAAATGTATTTTACATATAAAATATGATAATATCTAATATGCTTCTTAAAATTAATTGATAACAACCATAGTTAGGTGATGTCTTACATTTTATGCAAGTATACACATTCTTTGTAATTTAACAGTATTCCTGAAAAACAAACAAAGATAGTAGGAGGGTCGGTTACTATTATCAGTCGATATCCCCAAGTAGCATCTTTACTCTATTCCTACATTGGTACGAATTACAGAGGATCTATTCTTAATAACATATCGGTTCTCACGGCCGCTCATTGTGTAAGGTAAAAATATATAGATTAAAATAATTTTAAATAATAGACCTATTAAAATTATTTGTGTATATTTATCTATGTAGCTTATCATAAGTATATGAGTGGTATTAAATCTTTATTTGTGCATTAAATCTTTATTAATTTTTTTTATTGAGGTTGAGTAGTTTGTAGGTTTTATTGATCGAGTTTATGTTCAGTTGGAATTTTCTCTTTGTTTCTGGTCAGATTCAGCTACTCTTATTTAGATTATTACACAATGTCACATAATTATAATAATTTCACATCAGGGTACAAACTTTGCTCAGAACCTAATTGGAACTAAGATGAACAGTAAGATAAAGAAAGTACACAAACACCTTAACCTAAGTCAATACTGAAGAGTTGATTTCCTAAATTGATCCGGCCATAAATCAAACTCTACAAATAAAAGTGATGACATCTTTGTATTTATGCTTGTGAGTCAATTTAACTTCAGATCTCAGTAATGTTTAAATACTTGAAATATATATTGACTGTTTCAGAGATATGCTAACAGTGGTGGAGTAGTTTATAACGTTGGGGATATTATAGTTAATGATTACTACAATACTAGTTCTATTGACAACAATGTGGCTATTGTACATTCTGCTGCGACGATCTCTTACAGTTCTTTGGTCCAGGCCCCTTAATGGGGGTTGGTCTGCAGGGGAGAGTCCCACATAACCCGTGGAGCTCGCGCAGGGTGAAGCGGGTATACGCAACGCATTTCTCAGCGTCAAAAAAAAGGCAAGTATACCTGGAACAATAAAAAATAATATTATAAGTTGCTTAAATTATCTTTAGTCCATATTTACTTTTATAAGTAAATTTTCCAAACAACCTTTGATCGATTGCTGGAAATAATATCCTGTTAGATTTAAGTAAGTTAATAAAAAATATCTTTATTGATTACGCAAAATGACTTTTTTAGTCGGGTGATCCAGCATCGGAAAATCTACTTCATAAATCTACGTCTGTGAACCAGAACGTTTGCAAGAGACGAGATTCAGAGATTCATCGCTCCATTATGTAATGGTCTGGCTGGCTTGACGTCGGCAGTCACGGTCAGTGCCAGGGTGATTCTGGCGGTCCCCTCTTACATAATGGCGATGTAGTGGGAATCTGTTCCTGGGGCCAAAGCTGTGCCCTTGCCAGATACCCCGGTGTGAATACTAGAGTTTCGCGATTCATCATTTGGATACAAAGCAATGCTTAATTTATGCTTGTTAATTTGTATTTTAATACAAGCGTTTCAATTTAGTTATATCATTTATGACTTATTATATTTAAAATTAGGTATATTATTTTGCTTCTTTACGTTTTTGCTTTTTATATTCTATATAAATGAAGCTAGGGTAAGGATGCCGAATATGAGATACCATTTTTATTTTTGGCTATAAAACATAAATTATAGCACTAATCATTATGAAAATCGCAATATTTGATAGGGTATTTAATGAAGTTTATTTATGAGAGACCGTTTTGTTCTGAGTATAATACATTTTTTATTATATCAAAAAATATTAAGAAGTTCAGAAATTGCGTCTCAGGCAAATGGTCTCCTATTATGAGATACTGAGGGTTGCTAATATGGGACAGTATCTCATATTAGGTTTTTTAGGGTTTGAGTATAGATTTAGAGAAAAAGGAAAGAAATTAATTTGAATTAAACTTTTTATTGGCTATATTCTCTAATTAACAACATCATACTCCTAAATAAATAGGTCTGAGTACGACTAAATATATGTATGTAACGTACGTACATAGCTATAATTTATATTACAACTTATCATAATCACAGTGATTTTCAAATGGCACTTATTAAACAGTATCAAAAACAAAAGTATTATGCTAAATCTTAGATATGATTTATGTCAGACTCATAATAATCACAGAGATTTTCAAATCATACTTATTAAACAATATCCTAATACGAGATATCTCATTTTAGGAGCACTCGCATGTCTTATATTAGGAAAACTTCTACATTCAACAAAATGGCTGCATATTATTTCTCAGTAAAGAAAATGCAATAAAACTGCATATGTATCATAAAATTCATGATATAATTGATAGAATGACGGTAAATTAAAATCATTCAGTGTAATTAATACAGTTGTAGTATACCTTGTAAATATTTGATGAGAAAAATTTGGTTTGGGGGTTTCGTGAAAACCCACGTGTACACAACCTAACTTCGCCTTGGACTGGGAAGCTTTGATCTTTTGCCACGTGGCTTCTAGTGACAGTACCGCCAATTTGCCACGTGGCTTCTAGTGACAGTACCGTCAAATGGCTGCGGCGATTAGTTTCGCCAAAACCTAACTATCACATATTTGGCGACTATCTCATATTCGGCATCCTTACCCTATATAAAATCTTTGATTTCACAATTTGGAGATTTTATCTTTATTCGAATATAAAAATAAAATAAAACATGAATTGTAGGTAATCAATTTACGCAAACGATAATTACTATTTCATATATTTCGTGTTATAGTTTTATTTGTTTTTTTTTCTTTTTAATAATAGGCAGAAGTTAAAACAAATTGTTAGTTCCATATTTTTTTTTATAAAAAGTATAAATGTGGTTTAATCAATGTACAGGGCCGTGCAGGTAAATCCATAAAAAAATACAGAAAGAAAAAAATAATTATACTATCCCCAAAATTTTTTTTTCCATGCACACAACTTGGCAAAATGAAAGTACTCATCACAAACGTTAATATTACTCTATACAATTCCCGTTCGCCTCAATGACCTGCTCCAGCCGAGACCTGAATCGCCTATACGCCCGAGCCAGCTCCTCTCTGTCCATATTGGTAATTACCGTCGTAATTTTTTTACGTAGCGCGTCCTTTGTGTTATGAGGTTCATTGTTCACCTCTGCCTCTACTACGCCCCACACGTAGTAATCCAGCGGCTTGCAATATGGCCTGGAGGGAGGCCACAGGTCCAGTGACCAATGATAAGGAACATTGGTATGAAGTCATGCTTGCATGCCTTTCGTCTTGTGGGCTGGCGCAGAATCCTGTTGGAAGACGTATTCACGTCCATCGGCCACACGGTCCATCCACGGTTTAACGACCGTCTCTAACACGTGGATACTGGTTCCAGGACTCTGGTCAATCTAATACTTTAACTGATCGATAAATTCACCAGTCCGCTTTCGGTCAGATCGCTTGCTGTGGCTTGCCCGATCATAAGTAACGTTGTCCTTGTTGTCCGCCTCTCGATAGGTTTTGGCTATCTCGTAAACTTGCTTTTTGAGTAGCTAAACCAATCCACAATCTCCTTGACGGTCATCCCGGCGCGCAGTGATTCCAGGATCGCAGTTTTACTGTCCTGTTCTTTGCTCATCTTTCCACTTTCACTTTATACATTGTTTCACTGTCAAAGAACGCTTCTTAAGCTTTACTAATTAAACCTTATTAAACCTAGAATACAAAAATCTAATAACACATCACTTCACTATCCCTATCTAAACTTTTTCCGGATTTACCTGCACGGCACGTATATTTGATGTGATAGGTGCTAACTGAACGATATTGCGAAATTTTTTATTCGGGATGTCAAATACTGCTTAGAGACTATTTTTACTCTTATATATTTTTACCAGCGAATGTCAGTATTTTATCGAAAGTTTTTTAAGAAAAAGAAATATTTACTTTTAATAAAAATAAAACGATTTATTTTCACAAAAAAATATTGAAAACAATAATAAACAAATCAACAAACAATTTTACCTACAATCCAATAGAAAGATTTGTTTACAAAGAAGCGCAATTTAAATAAAAATACGCAATTGAATCAAACAATAATAAACAAATTGACGAGTGATAGGTACTATTATTTAAAAAGTGTTATTTCAAAGTATGAATCATAAAAATAAATATTGAAATGTGATATTATGATTTAGTACGCGATTATGTCTGCGAAAGCCGACATAATACGTATATCAACAATGATATTAAATATCGATATAACAAAAATAGTATTCACGAGTAGATATAGATAAAAACAAAACTATTAAGGTTGTTATCTTTTATTCATGAAATAGAATTTGTATTTACAAGTTTATTCATTCAAAAGTTTTATAAAGGAAGAGAAAATTATGACGTGGTCATTGTGAGATATACTTTATGCGCATAAAGTACACGACCGCCGCAGCGCGCCGTAGCCGAATGGTTCACACGCCGGTTTTGTGTTGTCACCACCACCATCTATGAGGTCCAGGGCTTGATCCCCGTATCAAGCTAGCAAGCTATTTAAAGCTCCGCTTATAGAGTTTAAAAGAATTGACAGTCAATACAAATTTCAAGACAAACTTAAGTCATTTTTGTTGGAGAAGTGCTACTTTTCAATCGATGAGTATTTAAATGATAATGATAAATAACTTGACATTATTGTTCACTTATAATTATTTTGACATAAGTTAAGCAACCTTGAGATTGATAATTTTGTAATTTTACGTGTGGATTTTTTTTTGCATGTCTGATTTAATTTATTGTTGTTTGTTTTGTTCTGATTGAGTATCAATCGTATATTGTAATTTTCGAATCAAAGAATATCGTTTTATAGAATAAAAAAAAATTAATGAAATGTCAATGTGGACGATTAACTTTTATTTCTATAATACAAGTGCTTTAGCTACTTAATTCTCTCGGTGCACGAGTCTTTTTTGAAAGTCATGCTTAGTGCACCCATTTTCTTCTTTTTAAATATTGCGTAGATAATTGGTACCTAACATACATCATTTTATTTTTAATGTAGCTTTACTATCTTTTCAGTGATATCTAATCTGTTTTTTTTTGTCTTTAGTACGTTACTTCAATTGTTATTTAAATTTCAGTGATAAAAATTGCCACGCGTTTAAATCAATATTTACAACTTGGACACTATTGTGACGTCTTTTTGTGTTCTTGTTAACAAGTTGTATGCAAACAAGAGCTAAATATATCTGTTACGCTCAAAGATCGAAATCCCTCATTGAGAGAAAAAATAGTTTACAACGCGTTATGGCAATTGCAGAATAACCACATAGTGAAATCGGTGTCGTGGCTGACATGCTGTTTGATTCAAGACGCGTTGTGCCTATGAATAAAAGCCACGAGGCATTCTAAAAATGTCAATGTGAAATTGATCTTTTCCATATTGTCTTGGGTCTGGTAGATGATACAGTCGCTGTTGCAGATTTTTATAATAAAAGTGCTAAAAGAGCTACTTAATTTGGAACCTGAGTAATGTATGTGATGATGTTGCCTAATATTGATTTTATTCGTTCTTTAAAACAGTGTAATATCTCTGAAATTTGACGTTGTAGATATAATAATACTGTTAAAATTATGTTGGCATGGGTCTTCTTTATTGCAGTACCGTTAATAGCTAGATACAGTATCCTATATCGATATATTTTTATAACATAAATATAATCAGGTGATTATATGGGTATATCTGCACACCTAGCTACCGTCTTCAATATTTCACGTTGAGTCGAATTGTCTTTTATCACACCTTTAACTATTAAGAGCTGATAAGTTTCTTGAAGCGATTCTTCGACCGAAAAGCGACCCAAAAGAGTGGTAAATAAAAAACGATGACTAATTAAAAATACTATTAATAAGATTAGTTGAAACAAAAGAACAGTCATGGCATTTCTTTCAAGTGATGATAGGCTACTGTTACTTCCATCATTCTCATGAAATGCCATGTTTTAGGGTTCCATATCCAAAGGGTAAAACAGGAACCCTATTACTAAGGCTAAAACCTACTAAGACTCCACCGTCTATCTGTCTGTTTGAACTTTTCACAGATAATGTATTTCTGTTGCCGCTTCATCAACAAATACTTAAATCCAAAATAAATATTTAACGGGGCTCCTATACAACAAACGTGATATTTTGGATGTTTTCGCTCAATATCGGTGATGACATCATTACTTTATTTAAAAAATCGAGTAATCTTAATGAGACTTACGACAAATTATTGAAAACGAATACTTCATGGTTTTTCTTCATTGCACAATGCGTTGAGGTCGCAGAGCATGACAGTCACGACACGAATTTCGCTTTGTGGTCTTTCATTGATTGCCACAACGCGTTGTGAGCGTGTAACACGAATTTTGCTGTTTTATTGTGACCACAACGCGTCGGGAAATTTACAAAATAATGAAAAAAATTGACCTAGTTTAGTTAAGGTTTATTGGAATAAAAGTCAGATAGGGAAATAACATAATTTTCAAACTGCATTGGATAGATTTTCATTTGCTGTATATAGATGTAATAAGTTTTTTATTATATTGTAATAATGTACTTGAAATTATTGAAAATCTATATCATGTACTTTGGTGTTATCATTATCAGAAAGACGTGATAATTATCTTACTTATATACTTATGATATCAAACGAATTAATTATAATATTTTCAAAACCCTACAAATTCGAACGATTGTGAACGTTTGATATACGGATAATTTAATAAAGCCTGAATTGACATAATTATAAGCTACTTTTCATCCTCCTAAACAATCCCAAGGAATAAATGCATTATCAAGTTATCATGTAAACCACGAAAACGAAGCCGCTGACAGAAATCAGTAATAATATAACAAAAAGGTAGGTATTAACCCGTAGAGACCCGTCCAAAGACATCATCAAACATGGAATTAAGGAATTATTATCATCTACCGCCTTGTTACACAGAATAATACAGTAGCGCAACTAAGAACCAACGGTCGAATTCATATGAACTCGTACGCTAAGTTGTGCTCTGGGGGCCAATTCTACTAAATAAATTTTGTTTAAATCGAATCGAAAACGGATCGAAACCGAACGAAACTACAGTTTTTAATGGTTTTTCTATTCTATTAAGTGACATACGATACAATTCCAGCTAAAATAGAACTGGAATTGTATCGTAGGTCACTTTTCGATTCGATTTAAACAAAATTAATTTAGTAGAATTGGCCCCTGTTCTGTGGTTGTGCTTGCCACAGCAACACTACTAGACGCACGCAGAGTGCGCGATTCCAATGAAAATGACAATAAAATATTGTGTCGTATGAGGATGTTTAAATAAAACGCTTTCAGACCTGGATCTTTCATTTTTTAAATTACCTACTGATATCGAAAAGATAAGAATTTGATCCAAGTTTAGATTAAAGAAATTGCAATTATTTGTGTTTTTCGTTTCATTAGTAATTAATTTATTGTGGATAAGCATTGCTAGGTCTTAACCTAAGATTTTAAGTTGACTTTTCACAAATCCTATTTTATTACGTTTGTTCATACATATTGTGTTAGCACCTTAGAAATGACCAATTCATGATGCGGCCAGCCATTTTATGAAATGTTGGTATTTCATAAAATGGAAAAATCTTGCTGCCGATATCACGCACCCCCGGTGCGACACTGTCACTTTTGCAAAAAATACAAAAATTAGTTAAATATGTAATAATTGTCCTAAAGCGCCCTTTACTTGGTGCGATAATATTGTGATCGTACAAAGAAGCTAATACAAAGAGTTCAGAATGCATGTGCTAGGTTTTGTTTCTCAATACCACGCAGGTCGCATGTTACACCGTTTCTGAATAAACACAACATAATGAATATGGAGTCAAGACGTAAACTGCATTTTGCGAGCTTGCTTTTCGGTATTATTAAGACTCAGAACCCTTCATATTTGTATGATAGGCTTCAATTTTCTAACCGCACAATTAGAACCGCTTTGCGTTTGATTTGTCCGAAATATAACACGGCTGCTTTCCGTGGCAGTTTTAGCTATTCTGCAACAAAATGTTGGAACAATATCCCTCCCCCTATTAGAAATGCTAAAAGTATTTTAACGTTTAAGACCAAATTTAAGGATTACCTAATGAATATTCAAAGATCAAAATAGCTGTGTATATTAATATTGATGCTGTGTTTACGAATTATTTTTGTTAATTTTATAATCATAAATATTTAATTATTACTATTATATCATTGTAATTATTGATTTGTCATTCATTACACATTTTTTTTAAATCTTAATTATATTAATGTAAATCTTGTAAGTTTATAAACTGGACAATTACTTTATATATGTGTCTTGTAAATTGCATGTAATTGTATGTGATGCTAAACGTGCTCCTACTTATCATATTTTATTTTATTTTTTTAGTTTGTTTATTTATTTAATTAAGGTATCCGCTGAAAATCAGCGCCGTAGCTTAAACGCTGCGGCATATTGCTGAGCGGAGACCTTTTTAGTACCTAATTTTGAATTTTTTTATTATCAATGTTATATACTTGTAATTTGGTGCTAAATAAATAATTTTCTATTTTATTCTATTCTATAATGTTACTTTTGTAGATGAATCATACGGAACTATGTTTCGTATGATTATTTCGTTGCTTAGTCACCCTATTTAGAAAGTAGGGTGACTAAGCAACGAAAAACAATTACTTGATCAAGTTTTGTTTAGCTCCAGAGGATAATGAAATATATTGGAGGGGTTTAACGATATGGGTTGCTGATAGTATGACTTCTTTATGATGTAGTCAAGGGTAAGTGATCACATCGTAAAACAGTTACGTAAGTCTCATTAAAGGGTACTGATGTCGCATTGTTTTTATGATAAATTATATATTTTAATTTTTAGGTTATACAACAAATTAAAGAAAGTAGGGTGACTAAGCAACGAAAAACAATTACTTGATCAAGTTTTGTTTAGCTCCAGAGGATAATGAAATATATTGGAGGATATAAAAGTTTTTAAGATATGAATTCAACATAAGTTCCTATATGATTCACTACTTTAGGTCACGTAATAGGTTAAAAATTTAAGACAACCACGAAGCGTAGCAAAGAGATAGATCGTATTAATTTACAAGGTTGTTTTTTTCCCGAACAAAATCATAACTCTAACGAATAAACAAGTTATTTCAGCAAATAATTAGATTTCTAGAATTTTACGAATTCTATCTTGAAGAGAGTTAAAAGGGGTGAAACGTTTCTGTGAAACTTTTTTGTTTTTGGATTGATGAAAATGGGTATTTGAGTAGTTTGAGGCACTGAAAACATAATGTTATATTTAATACCGAAAACCACCACTTATAGGTTTTTAATATTTACCAACGAACTAAGTATAACTTGAATTCGTTGTAGAATTGCGTTAAAACATAAGAAGGCAATTTCTATATTTAGTACATTAATATACCTACTGATAAGAGTTTGTATATCATTTCAACTAAATTAATTAGCACTTAAATATCATATTTGATCAATTTTGCTTTCAGAATGCTATACCTATTGATATTATAAGGAGATATGCTTAAAAATATTGTTGGTTCGAACCTGTGGTTCGGTCTCATTTCAGGCACATTTAGAAAAACGGAACATTTTGCATCCTGAAGTTCTCTTCGGGGACACCGAGATAGACAACCGAAATGGGTCTGAAAATGGGTCCTATAGTATACGGTCCCATTACCTCTGGTCACGTTAGGTATACAGAAACCCGAAAAAGCATGCATATGTAAACAATTCAAAGAGGAAACGCTCGCGGCCTTCTGGGCACCTAACCTATTGGCAATGATTTGGAGGATATTTATAGTTTTAAGATGTAAAGTAGTTTAAATTTTTATGTATTGAAATTTTTACAATGACCGAGAATAACAGAATCGACGAAATCAATACATTAAAACCACAACTCATATTATTATTAAAGAATATAGATATTTTAATTTTTTAAAACATCAAATTACACCAACGACATCTATTGCCGCAGTTAAAAATAAATATATCATGACGTTTCACTTTAACCCTATTCTTGACATGGGATATTATTTGACACGTTAACTTTTACTTTATTAATTATCACATATGGTAGTAAACATTCTTCAAATTATACAAATAAATATTTTCCGGATAAGAAATACTAAATCGTTAGTAGTTCACATTTTCACGGATGAATTAGTCGCGTATAAATAATGAAAAATTAAACTATTACAATATTTTGATCAAATAAATTGCAATAACGGTTTGTATCTAAAACACAATTATATTTTCTCTGAGTGAGCTTTATTTTTGAGTTGTAAAATGCACGGTATTGTTATGAAATCAATCGTTATTTTTAAAATGTATATAAAATGGTACACTACCAGATAGCTAATATTAAAAATATTCTGTTTAAAAAACGAGATATTGCCGCGTTTATTTAGCGTAGGTGTTATAATAATTATTTTTATTGATATTTGTGTGTTAGAATTATTTATGCACAGAAAAAACAATTAACGCAGTAGCAATAAAACACATCTTGACAACTCACTTTTACCTAAACCTGGGAGCATAGTAGTATCAAAATATGTAAGGATAATAGTTGACTAAATAATATTGGAACAAATTCATATTATTTTATAACATTTATTAAGAAATAGAGATATTTTTTGTACTCAATTTTAAAATAATTAACTGAATAAGGTAAATTACCCTGAATCTGAGGCTCCAGCGCTTCTTTCAGTTTATATAGTATCAGTCTCATTACTAGCACCCAACAACGTAATCTTGGATGTGCCTTTAGCAGGGATAGAAAGTACATCACTGACATACGAAGATAAAAGTGATGAGGATGAGTACAGGAAACACCATAAATATACCGTTGGAAAAATTAATTTGTAAAAACCTCGAGCCAGATGGTATAGATTATTATCCACAGTACGGTGCTGATTCTAACGAATCGATTTCTATCACTTTTATGTATTGACATACAAAAGCAATAGTTGGATATGTTAAAGAGAGTAAACAAAGTAAAATATATTCACTCGAGATGCGATCGTTTTGCATAATCTGAGGAGTCACGTTATTGAAGAAAGGAAGTTACACAGAAAAATAATACTGTATACAAGCTCATTTGATTGGGACATGTAAAAATGAATGACGTTAGAAATAATAGTCGATAGTGGTAGCGAGATTTGTTTTCACTTGTGCACGTGTATTTATTTGCATTTTTTTTATGGGATAGGGGGCAGACGAGCAGACGGATCACCTGATGGTAAGTGATTACCGTCGCCCATGGACACCTGTAACACCAGAGGGCCTACAAGCGCGCTGCCGGCCTTTAAGGGACGAATATGATCATAGGGAGGGAAGGGTTGAGGGGTCGAGGGAAGGGAATAGGGAGGGGTCGGGTCTCCGGTACCCTCACTCACACGACGAAACACAACGCAAGCGTTGCTTCACGTCGGTTTTCTGTGAGGCAATTTGGGCGGTGTATTTTCCTTCATCGCCTTTTTCGAATGAAAATAAATCTTTCACATACGCCTGTTTATGTTAGTTATTTAATAGTTACTGTTAATAATTACAATCGAAAATCATCTGTAGTTTATCAGTATTCTATAGTTTGATCTATTATATTTTTATTAGATCTTCGAATGATCCCATAATAAGACTAAATACAATTCTTATTTGTTTATGTGTAATTTTTAACAAAATGTGTTTAAAATATAAAATCTCTGAGCCAGCAAATGTCTCAAATATAATACATACATTTAATATTGGTGATTTCTATAAATCAAGTAATGTATAGTATAGGGTACTGTTACGGGGGGATAGTCAGGAATGGATTTTAAAAAAAAATATTTTATTTAACACTTCGTTTATTTTTTATGAACAATACGATTTAATACACTTTTTTTAGAAAAATACTTATATTGTCCGACGGTAGCTCAATCCAAAACTGATTTAATTCAATATTATTATTGTGTTCAAGGCTTGGTTGTGTTCAATGCAATAGGAAACGTCTATGTTGCGTTTTTTATTTCAATAGGGAATAATAAAAATTATATCAAAACAGTACGATCAATAAACACTAAAGTAATAAAATACACATATTTTTAAAAATAACCAAATCCTCCTTTAAATATGAATCGGAACACACTTCAATGCCAAAAATATATTAATTTCTAAAAATATGTCTTTCCTATTATAGGGTTAAGTAGCAGGTGCGAATTTATGACTATCATAGGATTAATTTTCGAGTGTTTTAGATTAGTAGAGATTAAATATGTTATCACCTTATCATATAGTCTACATATATTTTGTAGGAAAACCACGATTGAGAATAAGAATAATAATAATATGTATATAATATAATAATAATTTATTTTCTTCCACAAATGTTCTTAAAAATTACATCAACAAGTGCCAGAGTAAACAGTCATGTGGAATACTGGAGCCAGAAACTAAGCCTAAAATAAGGCTTGATATTTTCAAGTCACCACGATTCTCCTCCGATGTTACTGAGGTAGCTAAGGTTTTATGGAATTTAGGCACGAGACAATGGCATCACCCTGAAACCAGCGTGCCACCAAATCGGCTGCAAACTCGTCAAACTTTACGTTATACTTTATTTCAAAAGATTTTCAGTTTCCTCGTATGTTAATGCATTTAACCAGGAGGAGACAGTCTTTTTGCAATTTATGATATTTTTGTTACTAATCTGTAATATTTTATTATATAGACTTCCGCCTTGGTAGCAAAAGAATCTTTTAATAAATTTGGTGTTAAATAAGTTAGTTTTACATACAGCGTATTGTGTACAAAGTCTAACAGTTGAGATGTCGTTGTTTTTAATATCTATCAATTTATGCTGTTTAAGTATTATTGTTAGAATATATAGTTGCCTTACGGTGAGCATGCTAGCCTCCTTATATAGTGTCAACGTCGGATATAAAATAGGCCTGAAAAAACTAACTTTAAGAACGTAACGTTGAGC
The DNA here is from genome assembly GCA_918026875.4 of Diatraea saccharalis. Taxonomy (NCBI): domain Eukaryota; kingdom Metazoa; phylum Arthropoda; class Insecta; order Lepidoptera; family Crambidae; genus Diatraea; species Diatraea saccharalis. The sequence continues at coordinate 5,221,513 of OU893340.1, read as the reverse complement.
TCTTTCCAATTCTATTAGGTTAGTTTTAGCGGCGCCTCCCCAGGTTGAGATGCAGTATGTAAGTAACGATTGGCATAGTTATTGAATAATATATGATAATAATGCATATTAGTTTATTTAACTTACACCAATTGCACAAACGTCCATTAAAATTATCATTACTTTAAAGCAACATTACCCGTACTAATTTTATTGTTAGAAGCGTCATTAAACAAAGGACGTTTGTGCAACCGATTATTAGCATTTTATTTTCGAAAATTATGCAATTTTCAGAATCCACACTGGGCTCACGTCATGGCGAAGACTGGGCCATGACGTGAGCCCAGTGTGGATCGGTGAGTGTTAACGACTGCATATGCAGTCAGGGACAACGACTTAAAGTATCTTCCAAAGCACGGAGGAGCTAGCGTTAACGCATTTTTGGTCACCCATCCCATGACCGTTCCTTGCGAAAGTTGCTTAACTTCCGCATCACAAGCTATATAAAATTGTAATATTTTTGTTTTGATTGATTGACTTTTGACATCCAATTGTTTAATTTTTATTTAAAAATTAATGAAAAAACATTTTTGCATGCCATACTTTGGTGAAATATGTGTGACTCTTATTGTAACAAACCGGCTATAATGCTTTCATGTTTCTTGTAAACAAATTTATTCTATTCTAACTGATCTAACCCGCTTACCCCTGCGCCCTAGAGCTACATACAACATATTATAATAACATATAATATAATTGTATAAATATTGATATAAATAATATGTCAAGCAAACCGCACTATGCGTGCATGGTTAAATACCATCTTAAGAAAAAGCTTATGCTCCCACAGTGATCAGTTTATATAAAAAAATAACATCGTACTCTAACTATGCACGGTGTGTTATAAACCCCAATTTTGTCTTATGAAGTTTTTATTACACGTTTCGATAATTTATATCATTTTCAAAGACTAAAACTTCGGACATCGATGCGACTGGTAGTTTACCAAAAAAATGACAGTTTCCTTATTCCGAGTAAACCACAAAGAAAATCAAACTCAAAAAAAGCAAGATATTTATTTGAAATTTGAATACATACCTACATTACATTTATATTGACACAGAATATGATATTTTTGTAGTCTTATGCTGCGAATAGATAACATAATATTTACTTTTTTATCATTTTCCTTTTTTATTTTTTCTCGATAGTAATAGCGTATTCTGTTTGAACTGATAAACTAAAACATTATCATAAAAGTATTTAATATAAATAATAAAAAATCCATGATTCACAGAAGAAAAAATATACTATAAAAATCAGGTAGGTGATAACTTAATTCCTCAAAATCCGGATATAATATAAACTGCTGATGACTCCCAAATTCCACGAAATTAATATCTGAATATTATACTGCCAAAAGAGCTACACACTGCAAATCTACTAGTATATAAATCTTTTACTAATACGCCATTGCTATCGGAAAATTACGTAAAAAAATGAAAATGAGGTGAGGTATCTGAGGTGGAATCCGAACCCATGACCATTCGCTACCCGGGCGACTGCTCTAACCACTGACTCTTTCAAGCACTTGTTACTTTTGTGCTACTACAGACCGTATTTTTATCAATATTCAGACGATCTATCCAAACAGCCGAAAGAAATATTTTTTACAAGTATATTAGGTAAATTTTCGATAAAGATGAAAGTGTATTCTAATTATTATAAATAATTAATTTCGAAAAGTATTCTTAATGAGAAATACTTAAAAAATCCCTTTGTCCCTGGTACTCTGAGATGGGATTTATGACAATGATAAATAGTGAGTATTTTTTATCTCGCCACGCCCTGTCATAATGTGGGATCTGCATTTTAACGAATTTTGTTTTTTTGTATAAAACCTCATAAAATGGTGTAAGGAATAATATCACAAAAAAATAATTGTTGATTTTATTATAATTACGAAGATAATACGTTATTAATGTCGGTAGTGTCGCTTGCGTACGTACAAAAATGAAAGTACTCACTTACAGTGTCGATCTGCCAGTTACATAGTTAATGACGGGAAAAATGCACGTAGGTTCTTTGGAGCTCCAAATTGTTGTGAAACATTACATACACTCTGATTTAAAAAGATATATTGTCGGTCGACCGCAAAGAAGCAGATCCTCAAGGATTTAAAGCCTTATTTTATCAAAAAACGCAGTTGTTGTAAATGGTGCATGTAATGATACAGGTAAAATTACAAAGTTATTAACTTTATATAAAGACTTGTCACTCATATTAATAATAATTTTGTATAGCAAATTATTTCCATTTTTTTGGTATAAGAAACAGCGTATCTAGGAAAATTAAATATACTTAGTTTTCCGATCAAAAACTTCATACCTACCATATCCGACTTATTGTACAGAATTTAATCCAGTCAAATATGTTAAATGTGCCAAATCCGACACGTAGTATAGAATTTTATACAACAAAAAAAGTTGGATCTACCACATCCTGCGTAAGATAGTAAAATATGTCCCTGTAAAATAGCTTCACGTGACATTGTAACGTATATAAGGTAAAATAAATGAGGAATTATAAAACAATCGACTATAAAATAACTTAGCGACTGATGATGGCATACTGTTTTAATAGCATGAGTGTTATGAATTTGAGTAAGCGAAAAATTAACTTAACTAACGACAAATATTGATTAATGATCAGATTCAGAACAAGCTTACAAAAAGTGAGTTATGTTTAATGCATTTTAGATATTACAATTCTTTCCGTGCGAGTACATTACTAAGTGAGCGACAAGATATACAAAGAGAGCAACTTAAATATTAAGATAGATTAGATTTTTTCCAATTGAAGTTTTTCCAACGAGCTACTAAAAAGTTCACTTTAAGCAAAGTTAAGCTGCGATATTTACTGATATTCTATGTGAGGTCTTATGTTTTTTTTATTTTGATATGATTTCTTAATGAAAAAAAGAAAACAAGGCCGGTCTACTAAGTCCAAGCCAGCACTTATTTATCAGTGACGATGAGTATAATATTAGGGCTCCTCATAAGTATCTATCAATATTTGTTACAATTAATAAGAAGATTACCACTTTTTTAGTTGACTGAAGGGTCTTTTTTGTTTCGTTAATTTAATTTACCTACCTTTAAATTTTAATAATTTTCTTGGCTATGTTCATCGTAGTACTTTTCAAAATGGTTTTTGTATTTGAAACACTTCATATAAGATAAAATGCCGCGCAGTATGAAAAAAGCATTTGCCATATATTGAAAACAATCAGGACGTAACGTTGACGCTCAAACAAATATTAGGTCGCTCAAATATTAAGAAGCATCTCATTGTGTATTTTAAGTAACTCAAATTAATGTTTGTAAGTTGCTGTTCTGTTGATTTCTCATCTTCCGCAGTCAGTCGCTCACTTAGTAATACTATGACGTAAATTAATTATATTTGACACTAAAAATTTTAATTTACAGTCAGTCGTTTTAATACTACCCAAAATAAATTAATCTATTATATTTGTTTAATGTTTAGTAGAATAAAATCACCCATGCCTAATTTCGTAATCCTAACCCTTAAAATATCGTTTTTATTCAACTTTTCATCTCATCCGCTCTACTGTAAAGTTGCATATTTGTAGATACTACATTAAATAATGATAGGGCGTGGCGATCTGTTCACAGTAGTAGTCTATAAATAATGCCAGTTTCTGTTTATATAGGTGTTATTTAGGTAAATATTTAATTTAAAATAAATAGCTAACTTTTTATTATTTTTTTGAGATTTCTGTGACGCAGTAAAAGAAAAATGACTTATTTATTTTTTAAATCAACTAACGGTATCATCGGTATCGGAGTTTTAGTCTATTGCTCAAAATGATATAAATTATAGAAAAGTGTTATAAAAACATGATGAGACAAAATCGGGGTTTTTAACAGCGACGTCGAGCGCAGCGCTGTGGGAGCACAGGGCTTCAATAAAATCCAAACTTTATATTCATATAAAATGCAAAGAAACTTCCCTCAACCTTTATTCTCAAACGGAAATACGTATAGTCAGCAGGTATTTCCGTTTGAGAATAAAGTTTCCTTTATAAATATATCGAACCGATTAAACCCTGGCCTTGAAAAGTGATTCAAGTTGTCCGATGTCCGTTTAATTTTTAACGAGAGGCCGGGGTTGCCCGCCTCGCATGACCGAGGCCTCACAAATCGAATGTCAGGGTCAGTAGCACTTTATTTAGAACTAGGGCGGTTATTATTGATGCTACTCGCGGTACATCTATACTAATATTCTTATTCAACGTTTGTAAGGATATATATTATCATAATATGCATATTATATATTATGTTAGTAAAAGGAAACTGAGTTATTGGTAGCTTATTTCTAAGCTTTGTTAAATGTAAGATCACTTTTTATGCCGTCCTGATGTTTTTCTGGTTTCCCAAAGGTTGACTGGTAGACTGGTTAAAAGTTAAATTAATGAAGCGAAATCTGCAGGGGCACCAGTTACTATGGGCGTACCTCAAGGATCGATATTAGGACCATTGCTTTTTCTAATTTATATTAATGATCTTCCTCACTTTACGAAGAATTTGTGCGAGACAGTATTATGTGCAGATGACACCTCTTTACTGTTTAAAGTTGAGAGGGGTAATGATTGTTTTAACGATGTAAATAATGCTCTCGACAATGTTCTACAGTGGTTTGATAATAATAATTTAAAGCTCAATTCAAATAAAATGAAATGCATAAAGTTTCCATTACCTAATGTGAAGCATGTCAGTACACTTATAAATGTAAATAGTGAAAAAGTTGAGTTAGTAGAATCGACAAAGTTCCTTGGTATTACACTAGATTCCCGACTGCAATGGGATCCTCATATTGATAGCTTGTCAAGTAGACTGAGTTCTGCAGCTTTTGCTGTTAAGAAAATTAGACTCTTGACAAATGTTGAAACGGCAAGATTGGTATATTTTAGTTATTTTCATAGTGTAATGACGTATGGTATATTGTTGTGGGGTTCTGCGGCTAGCATTCAGGATATTTTTATTTTACAAAAGAGAGCTGTCCGTGCTATATATATAATTTACGGTCTAGGGAATCTCTCAGAGAAATATTTAAAGAAATAAATATTCTGACTGTTGCCTCTCAATACATCTATGAGAATATTATGTACACAAGAAAACATTACGATTCCTTCACAAAAAAAGTAGTGTTCATAATCTTAACACAAGAAATAAAAATAAACTTGCCGTTCCAAGCTTCAGACTTCAAAAAACCAGAGGATCATTTCTGGGTAAATGTATTGCTATGTTCAATAAAGTTCCACAAAATGTAATTGACCTACCCATAAATAAATTTCAAATTCATGTAAAGAATATACTTATGAGTAAAGGCTATTATAAAGTTGATGATTATTTTAAGGATCGCAATGCATGGAATTAATAGCCTTCGCTTTGTTCTATAAAGACTAATTATATGTTCAACCTATGTCCTACAGACTTTGAAAGTTGTATTTACTATTGTGATAATACATATTATTTTGGTAATGACATGATTTATGTAAATGTCATTCACTTATGATAAAAAGCTGGTAAGTTTCTTTCGCTTGTTCTTCTTGTCAGCTAAAAGACGTCCTGAACAAGTGGTAGGGGAAAAAAGTTTTTTGGACGATTCAAAAGTGCTTGTAATAGCCTACTTGAATAAAGATATTTTCATTTCATTTCATTTCATTTCAGAGAATGCTGTTAGAATTAAGTCCACCTGTTGTGCCATTTATTCGCTGGATAATAAAATTTGATAAATAAATACCATAAAACTTATGGTCTAAATTATGATCTAAATGCTTCTTAAAACTATATTTAGACATCACTGACTACCAGGAAATATAAAAAAAGTATCAGTGCGTGCGAAAATAACTGTGAAATTGCCACTGTCATTGTAAGTTGTTCCCAATGTGTCTTACGCTGGTTGTTGATATAACTGTACATTATTATTCTGCACCATAATTGATTCAAACCTGCTCTACGAGGTAAGTTTATGTTGTTTTATAATTATAAGTTATAACAATATCACATTTTATAATAAAAATTTATCGGCACTGTTGGTGTATACGCTTGTGTACAATGGACCCAAGTACATATACTAAAAATATTATTTTTCAAAACCTTGTTTATCCTTGAAAATGAAATGTATTTACTAATTATCTCAACATAGTGACCTCAAAGATCCACTTGATCTTAGTTCCACCTGATCCTGCTGTTTTAGTGATGGAGAAGAACACCCAGAAGATAATTTGTCTTCTTCAAGGAGTACCAGGTGATAAAATAGGTAATATCACGGCGTTTAGATGATGAGTCAGAATGGAACAGCAGTGATGAGGAACTACGTTCTTGTCACTATAATCCAATCCAAAAGCGCACCCAAAACGACTATGATCAGGACACAAATTTTAAGGAAAGTCGAACCACAGGCACAGTGAAAGATAACCGTACCAAAAATGCCCACTTCTTTCCATGAAAATAAAAAATAATAAAATAGCTGAATAAGATTAGCGATTCAATTCATGATTCAAAATCATCAAATACTATTTGTATGTTGGAAGGGCACCATCACCACTTTGTCACCATTAGAACTCATTTCTACAGTATGATACTACTTCGAAAAGTGAAACATTGGTGTTCTTCATCAAATCAAAAAAAATATGTGGATACTAATAACGTGAATGTGTATTATACAATAGCAAATTAGTTGATTTAGGTTTGAATGAATCAGTCCTTAAGCCTGTACCATGTGGGTATCAAAGATAATGGCGTTAGTTATTTTTACCTTTCAAATGGATATGGCGGTTTCTAATACCTGGCGTTTGCATATTCTAGCTTGTAAGAAAAATAATAAAATGTGGATAGTCAACTTGCTTTCATAGGATCAATTGCGATATAATTTTTGACCAACTAAAAAAAAAACTTGCAAAAGTCCTCATCGTCGTTTTTGTGGTCAAGTGACGAGCATAACACAGAGCGAATTATAAATTCACTACGGTGTGTTATTTGACATAACAGGGGTCTTTGGTGTTGTTATTTGTGCCAAAACTCTAGAGCGTGCGTGATCGTGTTTTGAGATATTTCACTCATGATCCGCCCATTGTACATACCTGTGTACAGGCCATATTTCTAACATTTTTCAAACAATTTTTTTTGCTTTCGTTATTTCCTTAACACTGTAAAATTACAGTTATAATAAAAAAATCCAAAAGTATGAGGTAGTTTTACTATGGGTGTTAATGGGTTAAGAGGAAAGACTTGATTGTACCTCATGTATGGATTAAGGGGAAAGACTTGATTGTTTGTTTGTTTGCATCGAACAGGCTTTTAAATTACTGGACCAATTTTAAAAATCGTTTGCCTTACAGATAGCTGCAACATACGGTTGCTGACATACGCTATAATATACGCATGCGAAGTCGCGGGACAACAGCTAGTGTGTGACTATCATTTGTAAAGGCACCATACCTACTTCGAAAGGTAATAAAGGTTTTATTGGACGACGTCTGTGGCCGACAGATCCAACTGTTTCGAGGTGTCGCCATCGGTCAAGGCAATGTAGAAAACTTTTGTGTATTGTCTCGAGTCTGGGTGTTGTGGTATCTTCGTTGTTTCAATTTCCATTATACAAGTGCTGTAGCTACTTAATTTGAGAATTGATTTATTGTGTGACGTTGTTTAATATTTATTTATTTATTTATTTACTTATTTGATAGAATCTCTAATCCTGCGACAGCGCTGTATTCGACGCTGTATTTTTAGAGAATGCCAAATCATCTTTACCAATTATATTTAATTTCATTTACAGTAAAAAATAATAAAAATGAGAAGAAAAGTGAAAATTAAGTAACAATAAAAAATATCATGTACATATAAAACTAGTTAAGACGGACAAATGATAGTTCAGAGAAGTAATCACTTGAGAAATTGGCATAACTTAAGCAAGTTTTTTTTAACGAATCGACGAGAATTTCAATGAAGTAAGAACTTCTTCTCCGTAGCTCAGTGGTTCGCACGCCGGTTTCAAGGTGTCGCCATCTCTGAGGTCCCGGGTTCGATTCCCGGTCGGGTCAATGTAGAAAATGAACTTTTCTATATTGACTCGGGTCTGGGTGTTGTGGTACCTTCGTTGTCTCTGATTCTCCATAATACGGGGGCTTTAGCTACTCATCTTGGAATCTGAGCAATGTATGTGATGTTGTTAAATATTGGGTTGGCACAAAAGTAATGAGACACACTAGAAAAATCTATAACATTTCCTTTTTAAAATCAATTTTTTCGATAATATTCTAGAATGTTGTAGAACATTCTAGGTACTTCTGGTGTAGGGTATATAAAGCCGCGCTTGCGATTTGTTTAGTCAGTTTGAAGAAAAATGGACGTGCGACAAGTTCGAACACTATACTTATACGAGTACTTGTTAGGCCACAGTGCGCGGGTTGCGGCTGACAATATCAACAATGCATTAGGCGCTGGAAGTACAAGCCATGCGACGGTATCCCGATGGTTTGACCGTTTTAAATCAGGAGACAGGAGCCTTGAAAGTCAGCCACGCTCAGGGCGACCACCCGCAGTGAATGATGACGATTTGCGCCGCGAACTGCAGTTGAATCCGGATGCTACCACTCGTGAATTAGCGGAAGCACTTAAATGCAGTCATCACGCCATGGAACACCATCTGCATGAGCTTGGTTATCGAAAAGTTTTGGCTCGGTGGGTACCGCACATCCTTACAGACGCCAGTCGTGCAGTCCGTGTCGCTATCTGTCAGTCACTTTTGCTGCGACCCTGACGTAAAGAGTTTTTGTCAGATCTGGTTACTGGAGATGAATCATGGATTTATTACGAGAACGATACACGTCGTGCTTTTTGGCTGCCTCGAGAAGAAACGCCACCAACTTAACCGAAGCCGAGTCAAAAGAACCGCCGAAAAATTCTGCTTTGCTGTTTCTGGGATGCGCAAGGCATACTGTTTTATGAGCTATTACACAATGAAACTATAAACGCTGACAAATATTCAACCCAGCTTACCAAATTATCTGCCGCTATCAAGAAAAAACGACGAAGACGAGTCAATGTAGTTTTACTGCACGATAACGCTCGACCTCACGTCGCATCTGTTCGCCGGCAGTTGGAGAACTTGGGCTGGGAGACGAAACCCCACCCATCTTATTCCCCAGACCTCGCCCCATCAAACTATCATTTGTTTAGAGCCTTGAAACAGCATTTGCGGGGTAAACAATTTAATGATTTCTCTGACGTAGAGGCGGAGTTGAACAACTTTTTCGAGGCACAGCCATCAGAGTTCTGGGCAAAAGGCTTCCAAACTTTGCCGGATCGTTGGCAAGAAGTCTTAGATACTAATGGTAATTACATCATTGACTAAACTTTTTTTATTGTAATGATAATAAAAAAGTAAAAACTTAAACCAAATGTCTCATTACTTTTGTGCCAACCCGATATTTATTTATTTATTTATTCTTAATACAAAATGCTTAAAATTCCCCTTGGTCCCTGGCACCCTGAGATGGGATTCGAACCCACGACCTTTCGCAATCCGGGCGACTGTTCTAACCACTGAGCTACCCAAGACCTAATAGGACTGACGATTTTTTCAAGCACTTGTTACTTTTCGCTACTACAGAGCGTATTCTCATCAATGTTCAGGCATCCACTAAATAGCTATCAATAATAGTATTCTTACTAATTTTTTACCAATTTTTTTTCCCAAATAGTTATTTATAATACCTATAGATACTGGTGTTAGATTTAATATGGCGCAATTAAAATTTTCTTATATTAAGATACGCTGGAAAGGTTTTAAATAATGTGGCAGTCTCTCTGGCTCAAAGAGGACTTTATCTGATAGTAGTTTTACAATATATCATGTGATCGGGATTTAATATTGCAATCTTTACCTATTTATATTAAAAATAATGCCATATAACTCTTTTGAAAACAAAATATTAACATATTTGAGGATTAAATAAAACAAAACCAACTTTCCGTATACTGTTCATAATGATGTGAAAGCAAAACATCACAGTAATATTATTCACCAACAGAAACATTTCGACGAATTTAAATAATCTCTTTATAACGGCGAAACAAAGACGAAATCAATGCAAAGGTCTGATTTCAATTGTTTCGCATTTTCTAAGGACAAAAGTTATTTACCTCTTTTATACAAAAATCGAAAAGAAGATTTTGCTCGTCAGAATGAGAGGTTTACTTAAGCCCAATCGAAGGACAATTCTTATCATACAATTTAACCTTATTAAGGTAGATAACCACCCGCCTGGCAAACGTGGCGGTTATGGCAAATCTTCTTCATAAATTCCACACACAAAAATACGGTAACGACTTCGGTACCGAAGGCGAAGAATCCCCAAGTAAGATCCGGTTACCATTTATGACGACTCAACCTGACAACCCACTGAACACACTGAGGACTGATGGGAAGCTAAGGGAGTTGGAGGAAGCTACAAGCAAGTTACGCTGGGTCCGAAGACTGATGTCCAAAGAGAGGGGGAGGACTAGATAATTCCCGATTCCGGAAACTTGCTGTACTACCAGGAGGGCGACCAACAGTCATTAAGTGGTGTTGGGTTTATCGTCCACAAGTTACCAAGAGGACGACGTGGTTACCATCGGAAGTGTATCTTCACCTACATAATAATACCTTTTTATAAGTCTTAGGATAACGTAAGTTAATTTTTACTGCTAGGATTTTATAAACCACCCACTGAAAAATTGCTATTTAATCATACAATAAATTTGGATTATTGTCTAGTCTAAATAATCTAATATATTTATCGAAGTCATATGTTGAATGTAACCAGTAAATGCACCTACTTTAAATAAATAAATATTTTTTCAATGAAAGATGTTTATATTAGTTTTGTTTTTTGTTGTCTATTTAGAGAACATTATAAAAAAAACTCGTATAATCTATGTTTTGTTACGACTTTGGATTGGGACTAAAAATTAACGTCAATTATAGTTCACAATCCGAATTTATTGAACAAAAATAAAATTACAAAAATAATCCAACTACAAAATTTACACTTCAACTTTACAATTTCACGTCACTAATAATCATAACGCAGCTATTTTTACCAAATAAACAAGAGTTTTTAAATGAAGTATGAATTGTCAATAGTTAAAATATGATTATTAAGTGTTAGCGATTCTCGTCTATTGGTTAAAAATATCAGACATAAAAACCTTCCTTTTGAATCACCCTATCTATTCAAAAAACCGCATCAAAATCCGTTGCGTAGTTTTAAAGATCTAAACATACATAGGGATAGACAGACGGAAAACCTTAAACCATGAACATTCTACGTCAATTCAAGGAATCTATGTCAATTCAATTACAATAAAACGGCAATTTCATCCTTTAACCCCTTAAATATACATGTATATAATAATTATTGTGTATAATTTTATATCAGGCGTTCATTTTTGTTAAGGAAATGTAATAACATATTCTTCACAAACGGCGAATATAAAAATCTTGATTACATTGGTCATATAGGCTAACCAAGGGTTAGTTTTCCCAACTTACTTTAACAATATCAAACATGCTAAAGTTCCAGTTAAGCAATTAATAATGAGTTATAATTTTTTAATGATTGGAGGACATCATAACTTTAACTGTAAATTATAATAACCTAAGTTTTATGGCTAAAGTTATTATTTTACTATGCCAAGAAAGAGCATGCTGCAACGCATTTCACTGTCAATGCTTAACCATAAATTAAATTGTAAAATAAATACATCGCCGTAGAACATATGTATAACCTCTTCCTTTTCGACTTCGAATTCGGTTACGAGTACAAATCAATATGATATTCAATGAAAAAACAAAAGAAGAATGTAGACCCGAAGAAAAGCGAAACCAGCTTCAACTACCGTTACCGCGGTTACAGGAGATAATGATAGCAATTTCGTTGGTATAAAATAAACTAGTAGTAATGATCTTCTGATGGATAATTCACAAGTAATTTAAACAACTAAGGAGCTTTTGTTATTGCATTTATTGTGTTATTTTAATACTTAAGCATCTGTAAAAAAAAACTGAAAAAATAATTGCCAGCCTAACTTGGTCATAGGTAACTAGTTGGAAGAGCATTCGCCCGGATAGCGAAGGGTCGTCGATTCGCGTCCCAACAGAGGCCACATTCTGTTAATGTGCATTTCAATTTAAACTTTTTACAAAATCAAAATCAAAATTTATTTATTCAGTTAAGGCTTTTACAGAGCACTTGTGAAAGTCGAAAACTACGCCATCGGTAGGTACACACAGTTCTTGTTACTTCTATGTAATAAAAAAACAAAACCTATTGACGAAGACATTACACTTATTATATCGATAGGAGGGTTAATTAACAATACAAATTTTCTAACTTATAACATTCATTAGGGTTTAAAGTCGTCATTAAACCTTAATGGACATTTGCATATGTGGGCGACAAAGTCCCGTGATAAGACCCGTTCTCCAGGTATTTTTCTTCATGGGGTAGGCCTGTAGCCATATCTTTAGTAGGCTGATAAAGACACTCAAGGTAATTGCACAATGTATTGATATATACTCGTACTTAGTAATTTTTTCAGCGCCTGTAGCTTGATACGAGTTATTGCATCGATCGTCATTATTGTAGGAGTTTTTTTTTTATAGAAATAAAATTTGTTTTGCAAGATTTTCAGAGGAGCCAAAATAAAATTTACAGAGAAATTTCCTTGAATTATTTACTATTCAAGTTTGATATGTACGAAAACGATGTTTCACCGTCAATATTAAAGAATTTATTCTTGTATCAGATAATACATAAACAATCAAGAAAAAAAATAACTTTAATCAAAGTAGGTACTTTTTAATTTTCACACTGGAAATAAAAATTTATGCATATTAAGATACAGCATTATGAGTAATTTCCTCCCAAACTGACCTTTCAATATTGTAAATAACTAAGATAACAAACATAATAGGTATTATAGTATACTGGAGAATAATTGTATTTCTTAGATTCTAAACACTCATAAGACCTTTATAGGACCTTTATAGGAAGAAAATACGGAGGTTCATTGATATTTGTTTGTGATAATTTTAAATGTAAATCGGGACAGACAAAAAACAAGTACTTTTTTATAATTAAAGATTTAAAATATATACCTTAACACAAAATTATAATAAATAACGAGATTTAAAATGAAATAATATTAATTTACGTACATTTGACTTTGAAAGAAAAAGCAGAAGTATATACCTATACAACAGCTTCTGTTCTAATATAATCACACTAACCCGGAAAAAACTGAAAATACATTTTAGATATTTTAAGAATTGACAAAGATGTTATTGTGAAAAAAAAAGTGAACTAATTCTACATAAGTTCACAAATAAAAAATATTATATATGGTATCTTTCACAGGAAGGACAGAAGTATCAAATATATACGGCCACAATCAAAGGAAGGACAGAAGTATAATAATCCAGCCTATATACGAATATAATCATATTGACCGTAAAAAAACAAAAATACACATTTTACTAATTTAAGGGCGCTTGTTTTACTAATTTTTTCCGGTCCGGAATGACATGAAAAATCCGGATGAGTAGCTTGTTCACTTGTCCGTTTTTTTTTCCTGATCGGAGCGGCGCAGTATAGGGCAGCTCTCTTTGAAGCTGCACGTCACTTACGCTAGGTACGATGAGATTTTTGGAACATATTACAGCTTATTCTTTTTTTAGCTCGTTTTTGGCAGTCGCGTTTTGTAAATTAGTGATTTATAAAAAAAAAAAAAAATATTTCTTTTAAAAACTATTTTGATAACCTTGTTGCTATAATCAATCTAAAGTGCTAAAACAATTTTATTATTATTATTTTTCTTTAATTGTCATATATCAGCCATAATAAATATAAAACAAATGTATAGCCAGTGTCACTCGAGATTATGTAATGTTGAACACCCTATCACCCTATACCTACATTAATATCCAAAGTTATAGGGGAATAAAGAAACTTACATACAAACATTAACCCTAAATACAATACACTATTTTTTCAATCATGTAATAAAATAACAAATAAAAATCTAACCGTAATTATATAGCTTAGATTCAACATTAATTAGTAATTTTAACCAAAACTTAATAAATAACTGGTATCTTAATCTTACTCATGACCTACTAATAGGTACTAGTTTGGTAGCTTTTTTGCTTTCAGACATAGATATAAGTTATAAGTTAGTTAGGGGCTTTCAAAAATGGATTTGATAGTATGAAATTTTTTTTTATATAAAAATGCTTGCTTTTTCGGGACATCCCGATTTGTACTTAATCGGTACGCGTCCCCGGACCCCTGAAAATCGGGACACCTGGCAACACTAATACCGACCTCCTAAACGTAATGTGTTTTTGAGTCTGTAATGGAGGATGTACTTAAAAAGTTAAAGTAAAAAATAATTTAAAGAAAAACAAAAAACCCAACAAGCCCAGTAGGTTAGAATTTTGTTAATTAATACAGACAGCAGTCGGGTTATTTGATTTTCTTTAAATTATTTATTTTTATTTTATACTTTTTAGTTACGATTCGTTGACTTCCTTATAAGATGGTAAATATCGCAATCTAGTCATTTTATTGGGGGAGTTAATATCGTGGGGATTATTAAGTAACTTGCGGTGGTCTAAACTACTGATCATTAGTCCCTCTAGAGACCTAACTCGGCTCAAAGCTTCATATGCTTTATTATTTTACCAAAAATATTTGTTCTTCATGATTGTTTTTTTTGTTTCTATATTGCTTATACTTTAAATAAAAACTTAAATCAATAAGTAAGAAAATTAGCGAGAATGTTTTGTTAAACAACTTTAAATCGTTATATATCCTAAACTATTATTTAAAATAAAAAATTATAAAAGGAACCTAAAGATGATTTTAAAATACCTATTCAACGACACCACACTTGATATAGTTCATCGGTTTTTTTTTTCATTTTGACAATATGGCGTCTGGTTGTCGCTGTGGTTAATTTTTACTGTCACGTCTTTAGTGACACTCGCAAGGTTAAGACAAATCATTTGGTCTCTAGAACGCCACATAGAAACAAACATACATACATAGACTGATAAACACATTACCCTCCTTTGCGTCGCGCAGTTGGGTAAAAAGTAAATCTTTGTTTATATGCGGTGATTTTAATATAGATCTCTTCAAAAGCAGCACAACTTCTGTTCGTTTTCATAATCCAACAGATAAATTAATTTTTAATAATATTTCATCTGACGATTGTGGATTAAAAGTATCTTATGAAATCAAAGTCTCAAATGAGCCTAAAATAATTGAAGTAGGGAATTTATTTCTTCCCTTATAAAACAAGGACAAATTACACAGAAACTAAACATTTGTGACTGGGCTACGACTGGTATTTACCAGGGGCATCTTAAGCGTATTCGGCGCCCGGGTTCGAACGCCAACCATGAGCCATGTTGTATATACTGCAATAATAAAAAATAGAAGAGCTAACAGATCACATTAATAAGCATTTTTTGTCATGTCTCTGACATTTGTTATGTTCGCCAGTCGCACATTTTGTATTGTTTTGTCTATCTAACATTATTTACTTATTCTAAAATAAAAACTTTTATCATAATTAATATTATACTCATTTATTAATTTTAACACCAGTCATTAAGTACATGCACATTACCCACATTTTTATTTTAAATTTTCTAGATTTTATGTTTGCAAACTCTTCAATGATTTCAGCTGTTTTAATGTCTACATCTCTTTCTATACTTATAACTGCCAAGTTTGTTAGTCTTTCTTAAGTCATTGTTGATCGGAGATAAGTTTTTATTAATTTTAGTTATGCAAAAGATCTTTTGCCTTCAGCTACTGTCACCGGAAGAGTCAGATATACGCGTAAAGATGTTGCAAGATTTGGAAAAATGGAAATTAAATTATTTGAACAAATATACTTTAAAACATCCAGAGGAGTTGTGTCTTCATTTATATATCTAAATGACGAAAAGGCATGATGTTAGATGATCCAATTCATTATAAAAAGTTTTTGTATTGTGTGCCGCGTCTTACAGACATCGATGTATTGTTAGAACTATCGTCTTAATCTCGCTATCCTAATTTGAGAACCCAGAGTAAGTGATGCTCTCTTAAAATGTATGGTGGTGTCGTGTGCGTCTGATCGTCTCTTAAACATGGTTGAGCGAAGCGATGGCTGGCTCATGCGTTATGTTCGTGAACGGGTGCTGCCAGTGGGAAGAGCCTGCTTAATTTTATTCATTTTCTGTTATTATGCATGTCACGGCATATTGATCAATCAATCATATTGGCATATTGAAAAATATATTATTTTGTAACCTTTTATGTAATGGAAAGTGACTTCATATTTTAATGAAGTCACTTTTTAATAATAATTTGACATCTCTGTATGAGAACAGGGAGAAAAAAAATCATCTTTATTTTTTTGAAATCATTTATTGTATGCCACATTAAAATTATAAGACGGTCATTATTTTGCTGTTCGTGTATATGTGACGCCCTGTAAGGGCATAGCAATGTTACAATACAAATTAAAAGGTTACAAAAATACAAAATATTAGAAATTACATGTCAATTAACTTGTAACAATAATTAAATTAAATATAAATTAGGTATTTCAAATATTATGATGTAAATGTATAATCATTTTTTATTCATTAATAATAATAATAATATTTATGTCTGTGTTACGTTAAAAAAAAATCATTTAAATTAAAATATGCTACTACTTATTACAAACTTATTATAAATAATATTAACTGATTATTTAATTGCATTCTTGTTTCCAAATTTTTAATACAGTTAGATACTTATGTGAATGATTATTCTGATACACTTCTTTTGTAGCATAAATATTTGATCTTCATGATATAAATTTCCACAAAGAACAATTCCGTACAAAAGAATTGAATATGTTACTGCATAGTAGGCTGTAAGGGCAGTTTTACATCAGCGTGCCCTTGCTGAGTTTCTTGCCGGTGCGTCTCAGTACAAAGTCTCTCGCCATAGATTTACGAGCCGTTGGCACAGCTATCGACTTTCACAAGTACTTGTAACAGCCTAGACTGAATAAATGATATTGAATTTTTTTATTTTTATTTAAGAGTCATAATGCAGCTATTTTTACCAAATAAACAAGAGTTTTTAAATGAAGTATGAATTATCAATAGTTAAAATATGATTATTTAGTGTTAGCGATTCTCGTCTATTGGTTAAAATATCAGACATAAAAACCTTCCTTTTGAATCACCCTATCTATTCAAAAAACCGCATCAAAATCCGTTGCGTAGTTTTAAAGATCTAAACATACATAGGGATAGACAGACGGAAGGCTCCTTTGTTTTATAATATTTATTGATTATTATTCTTATTAACATTTAATCCTTCTATCAAATATATTTTATAACTCCATGTAAAAGTGATGACGTCGGGTAATTCACCGTGGATATGTCACAGCAAACTAATTAAAATAGCCGTTCTATTTACTTGGCTGGGAAAAGTGGTTTAAAACGTTCATAATTGATAATTTAAACCACTACCAGATTTTGCTCAAAAGCGTTTTTAAATAAAGGAAAAAAGTTGTTTTATTCATAAATTTGAAATAAT
Organism: Diatraea saccharalis; assembly: GCA_918026875.4. Lineage (NCBI taxonomy): Eukaryota > Metazoa > Arthropoda > Insecta > Lepidoptera > Crambidae > Diatraea > Diatraea saccharalis. Next base: position 5,203,803 of record OU893340.1, on the reverse strand, counting down.
AGCGAAACTAATCAGTTACGTGATATTTTGACGATGAAATCACATAAATAGACATGACATTAGTAATGGTTGCGATGTTTAATGAATGAAAATGAAAATATCTTTTTACAAGTAGGCTATTACAAGCAGATTTTGAATCGTCCAAAAAAATTTTTTTCCCCTACCACTTGTTCCGGACGTCTTTTCGCTGACAAGAAGAACAAGCGAAAGAAACTTACCACCTTTTTATTATAAGTAATGACATTTACATAAATCATGTCATTACCAAAATAATATGTATTATCACAATAATAAATACAACTTTCAAAGTCTGTAGGACATAGGTTGAACATATAATTAGTCTTTATAGAACAAAGCGAAGGCTATTAATTCCATGCATTGCGATCCTTAAAATAATCATCAACTTTATAAGCCTTTACTCATAAGTATGTTCTTTACATGAATTTTAAATTTATTTATGGGTAGGTCAACTACATTTTGTGGAACTTTATTGAACATAGCAATGCATTTACCCAGAAATGATCCTCTGGTTTTCTGAAGTCTGAAGCTTGGAACAGCAAGTTTGTTTTTATTTCTTGTGTTAAGATTATGAACACTACTTATTTTTGTGAAGGTATCGTAATGTTTTCAGTCAAAATATTTATTTCTTTAAATATTTCTCTGAGAGATTCTCTAGACCATAAATTATATATAACGCGGACAGCTCTCTTTTGTAAAATAAAAATATCTTGAATGCTAGCCGTAGAACCCCACAACAATAAACCGTACGTCATTACACTATGAAAATAACTAAAATATACCAATCTTGCCGTTTCAACATTTGTCAAGAGTCTAATTTTCTTAACAGCGAATGCTGCAGAACTCAATCTACTTGACAAATTATCAATATGAGGATCCCATTGCAATCGGGAATCTAGTGTAATACCAAGGAACTTTGTCGATTCCACCAACTCAACTTTTTCACTATTTACGTTTATAAGTGTATTAACATGCCTCACATTAGGTAATGCAAACTTTATGCATTTTGTTTTATTTGAATTAAGCTTTAAATTATTACTATCAAACCACTGTAGAACATTGTCGAGCATCATTTACATCGTCAAAACAATCATTACCCCTCTTAACTTTAAACACTAAAGAGGTGTCATCAGCAAATAACACTGTCTCGTACAAATTCTTTGTAAAGTGGGAAGATCATTAATGTAAATTAGAAAAAGCAATGGTCCTTATATCGATACCTAAGGGACGCCCATAATGACTGCCCCTGCAGATTTCGCTTCATTAATTACTACTTTTTGAATTCTAGCAGAAAGATATAATTTTATTAGATTAAGCGAATTTTTCCTCACATCATAATGCTCTAGGATTATGCTTGGTAATGGCTCAATGTTATAAATCATTGAGCCATTACCAAGCATAATCCAAGCACATATTGAAATTACTTGGACTTTACTTTTTGTTTGAATACAACGTTACATAAAGGGCAAGTCGCTTCCCGCTGTCTGTACGCTGAGCTCTTTTTTGCAACGCTCGATCTTAAATATACATCGTTTCTTTTCTTCACTGTAGTAATTATTAAATAAACCACACTTTTCAACAACAAGAGAAAAATTATTTTACACACTTTGTGTAACATTAATTAATTTGTTTATAATTAGGTAATATTTAGCCGTAAAGTCTATGTAGGAACAATTTATTCTATATTTGTGGCTATAGCCCACCAGTGACCCAAATTCAATAAGTTCGAGAAGACCGCCAAAACGGCGAAATCTTTTAAATCCAATTTTTTGTTACGCAAAGGAATTTGTGTTCATTCTGCATTGAATATATTATTAATACTACATTACTAACATTTTTTATTACAATAAAAACTATACACACAACTCAAGCAGTAGATGATAAAATCTCTTCTGTAATTCTACACGTCCAATAAAAAACATCGCTAATCGTGTTATCGCATATACGCTCCTCTCAAAATTAATTCTCTACGCTAAAGTCCAAGTCAAAACAAAATAAATAAAGGTGTTCTAAAATATATTAAACGTTCTGAGTGTATGAGTGTGTTAAGAAGGAATTGACCGTCCTATTGAATATTTGAAATGTCGTAATAATTTAATTCGAATGGCGCTATAGGGCTAGCCATTTATTTAAACGGCTGTTTAAATTTTTAAGCTGTGACATATACTGATTATATCAAATTTTATTATTAGGGCCTGCTAATTAATAACAAATAAAGATATGATCAATTACTTTTTACCAGAATATGAAAGGGTAGCCATACCTATTTCAGGGCATTTAAGTAATTATTAAAATTACAGGAGGAAAAAGTTATAATTATGTACAAAAAATAAAAATCCGCATAAATTATCATTAGTTGCCATTCTTACTGATATAAGAGTTTCTATTACCATGTCTAGAGAAATAATAATAAAATCGCTAAAATCAAAGTTTATCTAATCTAATATAAAAACTATTTTTTGTAAATCTTTGTCCTGACAGCTGACTGATTAACTTACTAATTTAGAGCACAGCTTATAGATAACGCAATTGCTAAAATGAATATTGGAATTAATGAATAAAGGAATAATGGGATTTAAGTAGTTTTATCCTGAAAACCAGCAGAGAAATCTTAGATATATTGTTATTGACAATGGAGAAGGTAAAACATTTCTACAGTACACTAAAATGGAAAAACGAGAACGCATTCACATGTTGCACCAAATGTAAACATTAATCAATTACTTGTAAGCCTTGGGAAAAACGCCTTTTTAAAACACAAAAAGTTTTGATAATGGTTTGAAAATATGATGATAATACTTGTCGTGGTCACGGCTCTTGCTCAATGTGGTCTTTTTTGGAGTAGATTACGAGGTGGAATTCTTGTCTTTACCGTGGCCCCAGCATAAGGTATCTAGAGCTTTTGAAATCTATTTCAACGCGACTGCGATTTATGAAATGATGTAATTTTAAAAAACGCAGTCACATTTAGATCGAATGATGATTTGAATGATCAAAGAAACATATTAAAAACTAAGTTAAACCCGTCAGAAGATTGCAATTAGCATTCAATTCTTTCGTTTGAAATTTCTCAATAGCTTTATAGAATTGATCGGTTTGCTTAGCAATCCAAATTTACGATAATTCAAATAATCCTCCATCAAAATCAAAATCAAAATTTATTTATTCAGTTTAGGCTTTTACAGAGCACTTGTGAAAGTCGAAAACTACGCCATCGGTTCGCAAAACTACGGCGGGAGACCTTGTACTGAGAAGAACCGGCAAGAAACTCAGCAAGGGCTGTTTTTTTTCTCCCTGTTTTATTTCACACACAGAAGTCTTATTGAAAAGTGACTTCATTAGAATATGAAGTCACTTTCCATTTCATATCTTTCAAAAAAGGTCGCGATCGCTATCGCACGTCAAGTAGTTGTAGCGTGAAGTTTGTGGATATCCTTTCGATGTAAAATTGAAGAGGCTTGCAATAGATTTTAAAATTAGACAGTTACACACCTGGCACGGGTGGAAATCACCTGATATGATTGTAGTTTAGATGTTGAGAGCGTTTAAAACATAAATAAGTAAATAAATGGTTTTATAAAAAAATATATGTCTAAATAATAAAAAGAACAAGTCTACATCATATCTCATATATACGAGGACGGTATTCTTTTATTTACCCGATAGCATTTTTTTAATTATGTGTTGAGAACAAAATTCACCATTTAGTTGATTCATCTCGTTATTATTCTCTTTGAATCGCCCAGCAATCACCCTTTGCAAAAATAATCTACGATCATTATTTAATTGGCTCTAAACTATCTTATTAATTAAGTTAAACTGATTTTAAATGATTTTGTCACGTGTATTTTTCAAGTTTTTTTTTTATATTTTTTGTTTACTTGCAACGAATGCAGTTATTTTGAGCTAAGCGCCTAAATACTGAAACAATAAATTTCTTTATTCGTCTGTTTGATCGATTAAACTATTCGGATACTGTTTCTAAGTTTAGAAGACATTTAAAAACAAATGGAAATGCTTTTAGGATCTTTATCTTATAATAAGTTCATTGTTATATAAATTTATATGCATTCCAATATAAGACTAAAATTGCCATCGTTTATTTAAGAATAATAACGTTTAAACATGTCGTTCACACATTACAGATCATCTCCTGTAGACGCATAAAAGAGCTAAAATTTTAACAAATGCGTCAGTAAATTAAACCTGTCTCCTTATTCAATTGCACAAGTTTGTCGACAAGATAAGTGATTCTTTCCTGGTAAAAGTGCATGTATTTAAGTACTGATTGAAAATATTTATAAATGCAAGGGCTTCGTAGGTGTATGGTACTGCTATTCAAATATCATTTACTCTAACTCTTAATCTCAAATTTAACGAGCTTTGTTTAATTTATGATGGATATATCGCTTATGTAGACATCTTGTCTGTAGACTCCTCGTCTAAAGCAGATATCTTAGTCTATAGAGGTGATATTAAATACATTGTTTTGTATCTATAGGAAAGAATATGTCCACAGAATTAAAAAACATGCTATTTAATGGCTGGCTTAACATTATATTGTTTAGAAAGTGATTGTGCTGAATGTAAAGAAAAAACTATTCAGCAGAATGATTTTAGCGATAATGACACTATAACATACAGGAGATGGATAGCAAAAATTGTTACTGTTGTTGTCAAAGGGCAAGAAAAAAAATAAATGCAAAAATACTGTCAAAGAAAAAGTGGTGACAACTATAAAGAAGCTTTTGGGAATATTACAATCTAATTTACCAACTTTTATAAAACATATTGCATACGTGATGCATCAATCTAATGCCATTCATACTATCAAACAATGATTAAGGCCTGGAGATGGACTTCTTCATATTGATTGTTTCGAAAATTATAATTGTCAATATGGTCCGGAAATACCGTCGGCACATTTCGGAGGTTCAAAAATACAGTTTTCCTTGCATACTTCGGTCTATTATTATAATCAATCAGAACGTTCAAATAATTATACAAAAAATACTTCATAATTCATAATTCATTTATTGCATGTCACATAGTAAAACAGGTGTTATTATTAGGTACAGTTTATGTGACACCCTGTAAGGGTGTAGCAAATTTAAATTAAAATTAAAATTTCATTGTAAATAGTAAATGGTTTAAATAAAATCTTCTATATCTTCACTTTCCTCAATATCTTACATTCATAAAATTTCATTTAAATTCACATTCGTCCCTAATTTTCATTTTAAAAATAATCATAAGTATATAAAACTTCCTTCTTTACAGTCTCGGAAAATATTAATCATGATCCTCTTTTAATATGTGTGCATTTACATGCTTTAATATTCGAGAATTATCACCAAATCTGAAAACTCTGACTCCACATTTTGAGTGACGGGTCGTCTTCTCAATATCGCAATAAATCAATGTTCCACTTGATAGCAACATACAGGTATTTAAGCAAGAAGTTTGGTGTGAATTCCATCATTTGGCATTACAGTGAGAGAGGGCATGGCAAAGGTGCACCGGATGGAGTAGGCGTTTGCATTAAACGGATCTGTGACAGTTGTGTGGCAACAGGTCAAGATGTTGCTAGTTTGAATGACTTGATGTTATGTCTAGATAAACGTTGTAAAGGTATTGAAGTCTTTACGATAAACGAACCCCTAAACCCGGAAATAAAAAAAAATTAGACAATGCTGCTACAAAACCTTTCAAAAGTACTTTGGGGATTCATCAGTTATCATGGAGTATCGATAAACCATACACTATCCATGTAAGGCGCCTAAGTTGCTTAGAGTGCAAGGCCCATGAAGTTTGTTGTCATTATGAAATTGGTTTTTATTGCATATTCACCGGCTTTGACAGACCGAATGACGCCTGATAACCTAATAATGCAGCCTATTCTTAGGCCTAAAAAAAGGAAGTTTTGGATCTCTTCAGATACTGATACTGATGACGACATACCTATAGCCAAGAAAACATATATAGATATGCTTTTGTCTGAAGATGAAAATATTTTCTAACTTTTTCTTATACTATGACCATAGGAAGGGATATCTTTTCTGTGGACGCCTTTCGATTATTTTTTTGTTTCCTTTGGCTTATTAAGGAGTAAAATGAGACCGATTAAAAAGAGTTTTTAATGTGTTTTAATATTTTTATTATATTGTTAAGTTTAACTAAAACATTTCTTTTTATTTCCTGTAGACATCTCAATCTTATAAATTGATTATTAAATATTATAAATTGATCTCAATTAACGGTTTTGTTAGATTAAAGATAACTTACTTTAGTTGATTTTAAATAAATTTTATGACGCAAGAACTTTTATTTTAATTTTCTCAAAAATTCCATTCGTGTGTTTGACCAATATACTCCAGTGGTGCGGCAATAGGTGTATTTACCCTATTTTTACAACTATAATGATATTATCGTATAAAATTATTTTGATTAGATTATTTTAAATTGCTTATATACCTTAATTCGGCAAGGAGATTATACGTACATTACGTTTGATAGTCAACAATCATGGGTGTGTTACTTGCTCTAGTAGTGGTTCTTTTAGTTGCATCAGGTGAGATTTTTGACTTCAAAATCCATAGGAAGGAGGTTATATGTTTTACGGTGATATATTTCTTTTTGATGTATGTTCACAAATATTTTCGTCAATTGTTGTCTGATTTTCAAAATTCTTTTTTAATTTAATACCTTAATGGACCAAGTTTTCCTATTATAACAAAACAAAATAGGCTTTTCAACAGATATCACCTAAGATGGTGTGTTATGATATGGTCCATTTCAAAATCTGAAAGGAATATATTCTATGTTCAACAAATATGTATACTTTACCCTTTGATGTATATTTTTATATGAAAGTCATAGATAGTAGGCATCAATGAGTAAAGTGAGTATATATACCTCTATAGTGCTAGGTATGTTCAACGATTTCCTCTTGAACTGTGAACAAATTTCTATTAAACTAGCTGTTTCCCCGCGATAGGCCAACCCATGTTGGCCGCGTATTATGTAGCTTTCCATTGATGAAAGACTTTAATAAATCACTATATTAAATATTTTTATTTAAATACACATTTAATATTTTAAGTTTTACCTAATAAATAAAAAATATCAATGTCACTGAAAAGCATGAAATAAAAACTTTAAAAATATATAAAACCGAATTCAATCTTTAATAAAGTGATGATAATTAATAATCTACAGAAAACCTCCGCCAGACTTCAATAGCATTTTCTCGAATAAGTCTCTTTTGAGATAAGTATTATTTATCACTTTTTTAAAGTTTGCAGGCTTAAGTTTTTATTGTCTAATGTTTATATTATAAATATATAATGTTTATTTGGCTAATGTTTATATTATATATGAACAATACATTATGGTATATTTCAATATATTAATTGTATATAAAATGATGTATTGTATACATACTTACCTGCATCTATACAAAACTTTATTCAATTATTGTGTCTTATTTGAAATTCATGTATTTAAAATTCGGCACGCTTTATAAAGCGCCGAATAAGAATAGATATGTAAGCCAATGCTTTATTTAATAGGTAATAATTTATATTGTTAATATTAAATAAAACGTCTGTTTGGAGTGAACGTATGTACGAACAATAAATATAACTGCATAATTGCTAAAATGTGATGCACCGGCCATTTGAGATTAGTTTCTTAGGCCGTATGCCGATTTTATTTGTAATAGGATGATTATAAAATATTGCCATTGTTCATAAATGCATCGAACATGAATATAGCCCTATAGATTACTTGTTTTGTTGATTCAATGCCATTTTTACGTTTGTATTTTTTTTTATATTCCAGTCGAACCAAGGAATCTAGAAAGGATCGTTGGTGGCGGTGCAGCGGCCTTGAATCAATACCCAGCGATAGCAGCTTTAGTGGCCGAAGATAGCCCAACAGTTTTCAGCCTTATTTGTGGTGGCACCATCGTTAGCACGAGATCTATTCTCACAGCTGCGACGTGCACCTTGTAGGTATTTTTTAATCAAACTATGATATTTTTAATGGAAAATGCTTAAAAAATTAAGAATATTTTTCAGTATAGCATTGCGAATGCGAAATTGTTCAAATATCATAATCTAACTATGATTTTTATCGCGGAATGGTTGATCGCGCACTGTGAGCGCGCTCGGTCTGTGATATAGTTATTAAGCAATTTTGGAAAGGGCCAGTCATAGGATGGGTGACCAAACATTTAATATCTCGAAATCCCCCGTGCTTTGGAAGGCACGTTAAGCCGTTGGTCTCAGCTGGATCTGTAGTCGTTCACACCCACCAATCAGCGCTGGGCCCGTCTGGTGGGTTATGCCCAATTATCTTTAGTTGGATTTGATTCTATTCCATTCATGTAGAAGGCTAGAGCCCTAGCAGTGGGGACATTAAGAAATTGGTGACGATTACGATGCTATTCTGTTAAAAACAATCTCTTACTCGACGACGACCGTAGCGCTTTCACAGGCTAGAGATTCAATGAAATAAAAACTTAGGTTCTTTTAAGTAGGTTTTATATTTGATTGAATCTCTACACTCTGGCAGCGCATTCAGATCTGTCACTCGTTTCGAATTTTCCGGGACAGTCCCGATTTTAGTGATGTTGCCGTCCCGATTGCTTATAAATTCTCACGTTGTCAAGTTCCCAGTTAAAACTTCGTGGCAAAATACTTCTGCTCAAACTTTAGTTATATACGCATAACACGCAATATTGAACGAAGTTATGTATATGTGAGTAGTTTAAACACGAAGTATTTTACCAAGAAATATCAACTAGCGCCTTATTACACCGTGGGCGTAATGGCCACGTGGATCTTATTTCTTCCAATGTGGTAGGTATGGACCTCCAGCAATAGGGACAATCATATTAAGGTATATCGGAAATGTATAAAACATAGACAAATTTTGAGCATTGTATATATAGCTCGGTGGCGTAGTGGATAAGCGCCGTGGCCCGCGATCGTTGTCGTTAAGCAACTTTCGCAAGGTCGGTCACGGGATGGGTGACCAAAAAAAATTATCTTGAGCTACTCCGTGCTTCGGAAGGCACGTTAAGCCGTTAGTCCCGGCTGCATTTGCACTCGTTAATACCCTCCAATCCGCATTGGGCCAGCGTGGAGGGTTATGGCCCATCCTCCTTAGCCATCCATAAGGAAGGCCTGAGCCCCTGCAGTGGGGACGTAAAAGGGCTGATGATGATGTATATATAAAAATTTTGTCTATATTTTATTTTGGCTCACTGTAAACGCGATATTATAAATGAAATAAAATAAACAAACATTAGACAACATCACATACATTGCTCAGATTAAAAAATAGTAGCTTAAGCCCTCGCTTATACTTAGATATTTTTTTTTCTTAAGTATCAATCTAGGTATACTAATATTATACATAGAAATATATTTTATTGTTTGTTAGCATCGAATAGGCTCCTAAACAACTGGACCGATTTCAAAAAATCTTAAATCATAAGCGGGTCACATAGACTATAATTTACGCAGGCGAAATCGCGGGATATAACTAGTATTAAATATTTTTTTTTCACTACTTGTAAGCGTATTTTCATCAATCCACCAAAAACAGCCGAAAGGAATATTTACACAAATATTTTAAACTTTCGATTAAGGTGAAAATTATGTTCTAATTATTATATTTTGGTTAATTTCGCATTTTCAATGTTATACTTAAAAATATTTATCAGTATAGTGTTTAACATTTTCAAAACTAGTAATATAAAGTAGTATATTTATTTCTATTTTTGTATTTACGTGTTCACCTGTTAATTTTGCATATTAGTAAATATTATATTTCTACAACATATGTATGTAAGCGCTGTTTCTTTGCAACACTGCCACATAAAAAAAGTTGTAAGGTCCCCAACCGTGTTTGTGGGATGTAAGCATTGAATTTTCTCATTAAAATAAATAAATAGTTTTGTATTTAATAAATCAGGTAAAATCAACCTACGTCACCTGCTCAATCCAACACTGTTTACTATATTTTTTTTATCAACAGTGGGCACACGGAACACAGATTTCGAATACGTGTAGGATCCCTCAATTTTGGATCCGATGGTATCCTCTTACACGCCAACTCTATTATCAACCATCAACAATACAACGCCGTAACAAGAATCAACGATATATCCATAATTCGCACCACAGAAGTCATTATTTATGGGAGTAACATCCACCAAGCAGCCCTTCCGCCGACTGCCAATTATAACATAGGAGTCAACCAACCTGTTTGGGCAGCCGGTTGGGGAAATACTGTGAGCATTATTATTTTATCTATAATCCTTTTCTTTACTTTATAAATTCATAATTACCGTTCGGTACTTTACTTTTATAAAATAGATTTATCAGAAAATTCATTACTCGGAAAAGAAAAGTACATACTTGTTGTGCAGACATTTTTAAAATATATATATATTTTTTAAAATTTCATATTTAAACGTAACTTTGATTAAAAAGTAGCTAACTGTTTTGTTTTCCTTTGTATTTTTAGAATCTACCTTCTCTAACACCTACTCCTCTGCAATTCGTTGAATTAAGGCCAGTGACCCAGGCAACCTGCACAACTCGTTATAGAGAGCTTGGACGCACCATTAACGCCAATATGTTGTGCGCCGGCTTGCTCGACTTTGACGGTCGTGGTCCATGCCAGGGTGACGAGGGTGGTCCGCTCTTCGACAATGGTATCGTCGTCGGCATATACTCGTTCCGAAACGGATGTACTCAGTCCCGCTACCCCAATGTGTTTACTCGTACGTCGCGGTACCTTACTTGGATACGTAACAATCTATAAAATCATGCATCTATGTTTTATGAAAATATAAGTCACTAATTAATACATAACTGATACTTTAATAAGACAAATAATAAATTATTAAAGCAATACATGTTTTTGTTTTAATTCTAATTCGGGTTAAGAATCGTCCTTAGACCAAATTTCATTTAAATCCATTCAGCAGTTTTTGCGTGAAAGAGTAACAAACATACATACATCCTCACGCATTTATAATATAAGTAGGATTGAGATAATATTGTGGACTGAGATAAGGCCCACCAACTTTTCATGTAAATCTGAGGTATGCCTTAACTTTAACTTATCATAATTAAAAAGGAACCACGAGGTATTGTTAAGCGATAGGGCTTTGACTCATAAAATGATTCATAGAAATATACATATATTGTTTGTATATCACCTATAGACAATGCGCAGTATAATTAAACTGTTTTCGGTTACTATTTCTTAATGTTTTTTATTTGCTTCCTTTTAAAGTCAGTTAAATTTTAATAGTTACCCTGAAAACTACTTAATCGATATAAATAAAACTTTTTCTATGCCCTAAGTTGGAAGATAATTTATTAAAAGCGATTTGATGTCCAAGTTGCGCGAAATTCTTGGAGAAATGTAAAGTATTATACACTTATGAAATTTGATACATGTTAAAAAAAGGTAATGTAGATTGACACGGATACGCTCCCGTCAAGTTGAGATAAAAAGCTAAGGCGATACCATCCCTTTTTCGAAGTTATTAGGGACATTTTTTATAAGTTCGTTATGGATGAAATTAGAAGCTTAATTGGACGTAGTTACTCAAAAAGGATCCAACCCACAAATTGGTTGAAAATGAGTTAAATATACCAAAATGTCCATCGGGATCTATACTTTCATATAGGAAAAAAGCTCTGAGCTGTATTGAATATTTGACGTTTGTTTCAATGGTAGTTACCATCCCACATCTTTGGTAGGTTCATACTTTAGTTCCATGAAAACGACTCAAGCTTCTTGGATCCATATAGTAAAATAGCAAATTAAAGGCACTAATCTTGGTTAAAAATCACAATAAAGGTTGAAAACGCTTGAATCAATTAACTTAAAGGTAATTTTATTAAAAGGTGTAGGATTTTAGACAGTGAGAATACATTTGACATTATAAATTAAAACAATAAATATAAAGAACCTTCAATAAATAGTTTTTTCGATTAAATTTTAGCGTATTAGTTAATTAATCTATCATTTCTTCATTTGGATCGTTTTTGAGATTTGTTTGTAATAATAAGGTAATTAAAACCTAAATATATCAAAGAGCATCCAAACATACTTTAACCTTAATATTTTATGAATATTGTTAGTTCTGTTAAAATGACATTTAATAAGATAATGTTAGTGGTTTTCTTTGCTATTAGATAAAAATATAATACACAAAAATGTTACATCAACAAGCAAATAAAGCTTAAACTTCAATCGTCTATATCTGAAAACTGACATTGTGTGGGATGGATCCTTTTTAACTACGTCCAATTTTTCAGTAACAAAAATATCTGTTATAAAATTAGTTACTTTAGTTATAGAATTTCGCCAATAGTTTATTGAATTTGTTACAGACTGAGTCACTGATTCACCGATCATCAAAATTCTTATTACAAATTTCAACGTAGTTTTATTTTAGCTTAATCCTAAACAAGGAAAATCTCTGACATTCTGAATTTTAAGTTTCATTTTCTAGTCTTTTAATTCTCTTCTCTATGGTATCCTGCCTTTCCACACAGAAGAAATAGTTACAGAAGACGCACTGTGTTGAATAATTTAATCGAATAGCGACTCTAGCTCCAACGCCATAAAGTCTAATTCCAGATTGCACCTACCGCTGTATTCACCCAGATGTTGCCTCTCTTTGACAACTTTAGGGTTGTCTTCTTTTTAGTTAAATAACATGAATATTTTACTACCTACCGGTATGTACCTGTTTCATTCTATATCTGGAATTTGTGAATAAAATCGTTTTAACATTGAAATATTAAGTATCTACGCCTTCATGTACGGTCGGCCAAGAAAGTGGTCTACCAGTTTTGACAACATTTCCCGTGTCTTTAAAGCATCGCTAAAGGCGAATCTTAGAATTGCATACAAACAATAAAAGAGATGCACAATGCTGACGTGTTGTCGTAGAGCACAAATGTTATTTTAACCTTTGCAGCCTATGCATTAGATAATAATTTGCAACAACAAATAGTCTTCACAATATTTCATAAATTTAAAATTTAAGTAGGTCACTTCAAAGTGGAAACTATTTTGTTACGAAAACTCTTTTACTGAAAAAGAATATATCACTTGACAATTCATGTCAAATATTTTCTCGGCATTTTCCGTAGGTATTTCCCTAATTAATTTACACTACAATGCCCCGAAATTTATCCATTAACGAAAGAGCACAAATAATCGCATTACACAATGATGGTTTGAATATTAGTGAGATTTCTAGAGAATTAAATGTGTCGGTAAGTATTATTATGTCTGACGTGAGTTTAATGTAAAATCTCAGACCAAGTCCGAGTGTAAATTTTTTTTTTAATTTTTTCTGTTCATATTTTATTTTTGATTATAGAGACAAGCTGTCCGTCTTTGGATAAGGCGAGAAAGCGAGGAGGGGAATTTGAACACTCGGAGTCGTAGCGGTCGTAGACCTGAAATATCAGATACTCAGCGAGTCTTCATGAGACGGAGTTATGAGGAATCTGGCTTTAACGCGTTATTTTGCCGACATATTTGACGTGACTCCCCAAACCATTAGAAACCATTTACATTACATGGGCTTACATCACAGGCGTTATGCAAAGAAAATTTATATGACTGACGCTCATAGAATGGCCAGATTAAATTTCGCCATAGAATATTTGGATTTTGATTGGAGTAACACTGTTTTCTGTGACGAGAAAACTTTTAAATCCAGCCAACACAACACACCTTTGGCGATTCAATAAAACGCGATACACGCAAAATCCAATGTCGCGGCAAATAGAGAATCGGGTCGTATCTCGGTAAATTTGTATGGATGGATGACTGCCGATGGTGTTGGAGACTTGACCTTTTTGCCACCACGAGCAACGGCATCAGATTATGTTGATGTTCTCCAAAATGCTATGTTGCCATCCGTCCGGAACGTTTATCCAGAAAATGAAATGCGTCAATTTAATTATTAACAGGATAACTGTCCCTTACATAAAGCAAGGGTAACACGTGCTTGGTTTTTTTGGCTTCTATTAGTCTTATGAAGGCCGTCCATATATTTTTTTTCCAAAATATCTTACAAATGTAACCTTGTTACATTTTTATTATAGGTATAGATAATTACTGTCAAAGGTTACGTCAAAATGATGAAGATAGCAATAATGACGTGTACTTGACGTGTCAAAAAATTAATGCTACGGAAAATCAACCTTGTTGTTAGTTGACGTAACACGCGAAATTCAACCTTAGGGTGGTAGACCACTTTCTTGGCCGACTGTACCTATTGTGAGAATCTTTGATATTTTTAGGTCGGTATATATTAAAGAGTTCGATGGCGCAGTGTGTTAGCGTGGTGGCGAACGATTGTAAAATTATTGTCTTGATTTCCCGAGTAGTAAGTGTAAGTTTTACGCTAACGCATTCACTAGTGAGCGCGTTAAGAATTTGTATGGAGATTTGTAGTACCTGGTAGTTACCGCTAGGGGCACTGTACCGGATTTCATACAAAAATCTTAACATTGCATGCATTGGGCTTGCGTGGAAGGTTAAGGCCCATCTTCCTTAACTAACTATAAGGAGGGGTTTATGAATGTCAGGTCGTAAAAAAATCATCTGTTGTGAACATATTATTTTATATCGTATAAATTTAAATATAAATATTATAATTATGAAGATATGTGACTAAAATGTGTGTGTGATTAAATTTTTTATTAAGAAACCCAAAAATGGGTATGTATTTGTTTTATTTGGCAATTTTAATTACATATTTAGGTAAACATACGAACTGTTTTTATATAATTTTTTTATTTGTTACAGTTTCTTTTCTTTACCCATTAAAACCATAAAATAAATCAATACTCAAACTTGTCAGCCTTTTCAATAATTCGTCCAAGCATTGAACCCGTCACAAGTGTAGTGGGAGTTCCTTAAGCCTACTAGCGAAATGTCCGATTGCTCGGCCCGCGCCAGCCACTATGTTTGGCCGGTCCGGACCGGCCCGATCAACTAGCGTTGTGTTACTCACTCTTTTTTAATGAGGATGAGTGAGGACCTCGTTTTCCCTCGTGAGGGGCTCGCGAGTCACCACTCATTTGAGGTGAGGATAGGTAATGTTACAGTAGCAGCGAATGAGTATGTAGCGAGGCGCGCGCAACGTTGCCGTTTGGTACAAAATGAGGGAGGGAGTCGGTAATGCTAAACAAAACATATTTTGTCTTTAGATTCTAAGAAATAAACTTTACTAGACTATAATTTATCAGAATGACCACAACATGCAACTTATTTTTAATAGTTTCAAATGTTCCATTTTTAAAATCGATCAATCGTTTATATTTCGAGTCATATAAATACGACATTTCTAAATAAAACAGATACATTTTTATTAACTTTGATATTTACTTAGTCTAATTCATATCAATTATCTATAAAATATTAAATACGTATTTGCGAAGAAACACATAAACAAACCTGAATCGTTCCAAAAAACTCATAAAACTTAACCCATTCGCTCAATCTTGAATATATTTAGTAAATATCGAGTCGCCTTTTCATTCGAAACAACTCGTTATTTAGCTACTCACTCAAGAAGTCCACAACCTTATTTAGCTCCTCACTCCAAAAGTGAGGAACTGAATGAGGTGTTTCAAAATTGATAAACGAGTACTCCCTCATTTTGTCGAAATGAGGAACTCAAACGAGGCACCTCGCGAGTGAGGGACTCATCACTACGATCAACTTCTCTACAGAGCGAAGTTTGCCTGCTTTTCGTCAAGAATTGTTTGGCCGAGTATTACTTGCCAATTAGTGTTTCACTTATGTTTTACTGTGACAAATTTTTGTATGACAATGTTTCATTTGCTAGAATTATTGTTAAACTGATTATTATAATGACAAAAAAAGTTCGGAACATTTATTAAAAAATGTCATTTCTCATCTGAAAATTTTCAATGCTAATATACAGGAAATATTTGTTATCAGTACACAATTTTTTATACGGTTTAATCTTTGATTATATGTATTAATGAATTCAATCCAGTTGTATTGTTTTTCTTATCTACGTTAATGACTTAGCTTAAATAACAGCAAAAATATATTACCTTGCGGGTATTTTTTGCAGATTTATCAATCCTGATAAAATATGAAATCATCGATAACGCAAATAGCTTTCTTTAAAAATATAACAATATGGAAAAAATCATAACTTCGAAATAAGTTATATGATGCAGTAAAACTGAATCAGATTTGAAAGAGGTTTCTTAACGTTTTTCAGGAAAGTTACTTGTACAACCTGAACAAAATGTATTCTACAGCAAGGGTTCATTGAAAGACTGAAGTTTATATGATAAATGTATATATCAATTATGTGAAAATGAAAATAAAAAAAAAAACAATAAAATGAATAAAACCTACTTCAATATCGTAATGAAAATTCGCAATAAATCTCTTATATAGCCGTAAAGTAAACAGTAGAGTCGAAATTTTGAAATTGAAAAATAAAAATCCACTTTGTACCTGGCACCCTGAGATGGCACTCGAACCCGTGACCATTCCCAATCTGGGTGAGTGCTCTAACCACTTAGCTACCTATGACCTAACAGGACTGATGATTTTTTCAAGCACTTGTTACTTTCACGCTACTATAGAGCGCACTCACTTCAATGCTCAAGGACAAAGTGGATTTTTCAAGAATTTTTCATTAAGAATATTTATCTATTATTGTTTAAATGAGTACCAAAATATCAATAGACGCATCAATCAAGCGACTGTTGGTCATAATGCTTGCTATTAAAAAAGATTTTATACTCACCGATTCTTCATAGGCAAACGTGGTTTACGTTTGCCTATGAAGAATCAGTGAGTAAAAAATCTAAAAAATGTGATGAAGTTGAACCCATGACCACTACGGTTATTTAGTAAAGACATGAAAATGACTGAGGATTAAGATAATTCACCTTCTATAAGGGTGATAAAGATCGTGTAGTAATCAAATATTGAAATTATACTTGAACACTTTTATTTTATTGTATTTTCATATTGCAAAAAACTGTGTCGACGAGGCGTACAAATATTGTATTAGGATTATACTCATTTACTCTAAATTGCAGCAGTTTTTGCAATTTTTGTATGTAAGTTTGTCATTTTTTCCAGTAAGAAATAAGAAACTGTCACTAAAGCTCTTATGACGTCGAGGTTCTTTGGGAAATGATTTTGAAACAAAAAAATATCTCATAAGGAAAAAGCAGTTAAGGAATATCAAAAGAATCATAAAACCCCCATTTGTTACATTGTTGTACTAAGATTTAAGATCATAGCACATCTAAACGGCTCAGTGGCACCACGCTATTGGCTTGAAATTTTATTACCGCTAGATGTCAGGACCTCAATTTTGCTCGTTTTTACGTAATATCATATATCAGTCGTCATTGATGGGTGAGAAAGAAATTGCACTTATTAGTGGACTTTTATATTGGACATTAATTACTTTAATATACAAGTGGTATAGATACGATAACTACTTAAACATTCTCAGAATCGACCTGCTGCAAGCTAATCATGAGTCGTCCGCGAGGTTAGCGCACTACTCATACACCGCGAGTTGCAAACTATCGATGACAATGCGCTTGGTGGGTGGCTTACTGTCGCTTCATTGGCGGGCTCGAAGCAAGCTTGAAGCGCAGGCCATTACATAGCAACTTAAAGTTGACAAGCCCACCACCGACATATTTATATTGACGTTATGAAATTGTATATAAAATATGATATCATGCCCAAAATTAAATTAATGTTAAGTTAGAGCCATGCCGTGTAGGTGTAATTCGATCTTTATAATGTTTTATAAGCATTCAATGTAAAACTTTAAAATATATAATATTGTACTTGTATGCCATTTAGGATTAACACCGAAATACGATATAATGTAATTTCTGAGAATAGTTTCCTATTATTTGGACCATACTTTTTATTAACACTTTTAGTTATTTGAATGAGGAAGAAAGCGAACGGTCCTTAAAAATTTCGAATTATAAATGTATAAAACTGCGGTCGACGAGGGGTTGAAAGTAACATAAGTGTACCCTAGTAAGTAATATAAGATAAGAAAATTCTTTAAAATATTTATATATTTAATCTTGAAATTTATCAGGTTTAGTTTTATAGGTAAAATCTAAATTTGAAACAAAAAAATAGTGCTTGCACTCTTTTAATCGCACATTCGATATATCACGGACATTCGTCCTCTGTTAATACAGTAGAGTAGAACGGAGATTTATGAATCACAGTTTTTAAAGGGCCACTGAAACTTTAATCCGATATTATTAATATTATATTTAACAGTTTATTACAAATACTTTGAATATCAGTCTTCTAATCATTATATTGACTATGAATCGATATATATCGATTACATGATTTTAAAGGATTTCGACAGTATTTTTTTTAAATATGTAGAACTTTATAGCCTCGTCTCGCTAGCCGCAGGTTGTGGACCCCTGCACTGTCTGTTCATAGTGGCAACGTTTTTGTAAGAACCATTTTTCTTCTACCCCTGATGTAAGTAGGTAAGAAAGAGAAAAAATGTTTAACCGTAGGTACTGTACGCAGCATAAAAATACGTATGCTGATTATTTTTGCTTGTATCAGTGTTGGATTTCTATACCAAGAGAATTCATGATGTTTAATAGTACCACGCGAGTCATAAATTAGCAATGTTTAAACTTATTTTTATTTAACTTGTCAAATATTATACCTACGCGGCAAAGTTATCTATATGATAAACAAAGTTATCGATCTATAGATTTTATCACTATTAAAATGCCATTAAACAATTGACATTGAGACTTTGATGTCTCAATAATACTACTAATATTAAAAAACCCAGTCAAGTGCGAATCGGAATCGCGAACGAAGGGTACCGTACTATTTATCTATAAAAACCCAAAAACACGATTATGGAAGTAACCCATAAATATTTATTTTAGTATTTTTTGTTTTATACAGTTGATACCGCATACTGCATTATATGACAGACGTATAGACAGAAAGACGGACAGACAGATGGATGGATCTTAGAGTCTCAGCAAAATATAATAGGAGGATTTGGGTACGGAACTTTAAAATGTCGAAAATTTGTAAGTTACTAAATTAATGAAAAGACTTTAATGAAATAATAATAATAGCTTATTTTGCTTGAATGTGGTACAGTAAAGTTATTATATAAGTAACAGGATTTCTAAGCGACACATTCACCCAATTATGGGCATGCAAAGAGATTAATATTTATTTTAAACTATCAAAATCAATTATGTTCATATGATAACAAGTAATACATAACAATAACAATTATAATCAAACTAGCTTTTGCCCGCGACTTCGTCCGCGTGGTATAGTTACTTTGGGCAGCATATATTTTCCAAAAAACGCTGTTGCTTTTCGAGCTGATGATGAAATTACTTTGATGTTTAAGTTGGAAGGCACTACAACAAAAAACCAACTAATCTATACATATATAAAAGGAGATGTCCTGACTTACTGACTGACAGACAACGCACAGTCTAAACCACTGGTCGTAGAAACTAGAAATTTGGAGGGAATATCCCCTTAATACGGAGAGGTGTGCTAAAAATGGATTTTTGGAAATTCCATCCCGAAGGGGGTCAAAAAGGGTGAAGAAGTTTGTATGAAACTTCTTTGTTTATGGACCTATGTCGATGAAAATTTGTATTTGGATAGTTTATAACTCCAACAAGGTAATAGGTTATATTTTATACCGAAAACTAGTACTCAAAGGAATAAAAATGGGAGTGAAAGTCTCTATGGGGAACCAAAATGTTGCCATAGCAACCATTGTTTACCACTGATTTGTCATTGAAATAAATTAACCTAATATTATTTACAAAATATTTTATTGTATAGCGATGAAAATTGGTATTTGAGTATACATTAAATTTTTTGGATAATGGATAAAAATATTCGAATTCAAGTAATTTTGTTTACGAAAGAAAAATTATTTTAACTACACTAGATGGCGTTAAATGAATAATAAATCTACCTAATATTAAATACTAAATGATTTTTTGCATAGAAAATTAAACTAGAATAACTTTTCAGTCAGCTGATAACGAGCATATTCTAAATCGCGCTATTATTTTGAGCAAAGAACTTTACGCATGCTTAAAATCATAAACATTCAAATGTTCCAAGTTTAGATTAAAGAAATTGCAATTATTAGTGTTTTTCATTTCATCAATAATTAATTTATTGAGGATAAGTATTGCAAGGCCTTAATCTAAGATTTTCAAGTTGATAATTTTCACAAATCCTATTTTATTAAATTTGTTCGTTCATATTATGTTAGTAGAATTGATAAATTCAATCCATCAATTCAAAATGCGGCTAGCTAGATTTCGATGGCGTAGTTTTCGACTTTCACAAGTGCTCTGTAAAAGCCTAAACTGAATAAATAAATTTTGATTTGATTTTGATTTGATTTGATTTGATTCTAAAGAAAATTGTTCCGATATGGGGATTCACGCATGCAGGGAGTTTAAATAGCTATGATAGCCAGGCCTCGTTCCTCGGGGCAGGGGCTAGGTCTTATTATAAAATTTATCGTAATCCTCCCGAAATTCTTATACGTCTATTTGACCTGTGATAACGATGGCGACCTTGACGTTTTTTTAAAAATATTTCATGAACGATATTGCTCATTTAATGTTAATTGGAATAAGGATGATGCCAGGGTAAAAAAAGTAATTCTATTTAGTCTGCTAATCAGATAAATAATTGGTTGGGGAAAACCTTCTTCGCATTTTATATGAAAATTCAAATAATGTTTTAATAAGGTTTATTTACAATTGACTAAAGTATGTAGGTCCCATTTAGTTCGATAGCTTTTTGCCATCTTGTAGGTAGGGACATGATCCCATTGCTATAGAAGTTTTGGGCATTTTGATCAAAAACTGCGACGTGTGGTTAAGGCAGTCCTCACGTGATTTTAAACTGACACTGCCTAAAGAATACTGAAGAGACCGAAACAGGTGGAAGTCTGAAGGTGCAAAGTCAGGACTATACGTCGGATGTATTAACACCTCCCAAACAAACTATCTTAATTTTTGCTGAGTGGCAAAAGATGTGTGAGGTCTAGCGTTATCATGACGAAAAACAACCCCCTTCTATTTATTAATTCTGATAGCTTTTTCTTAATTTCTTGCTTCAATCTCGTCACTCGTACGCAATAGAATTTAGAAACGATGGTCCTGTCTAGCGATACCAGCTCATAATGAATAGTGCCCTTCCAATCCCACCATACTCACAGCATCACCTTGTTATGAGTTAACCCGGGTTTCACCACAGTCTACGAAGCCTGACCGACATTTGATCTTGACTTTTTTCGCACATTCTCGTCGTACATGATCCACTTCTCATGACCAGTTATCAGTTTCTTCTTCTTTAAAAATGGTTCGGTTTCATGACGTCTTAATTAATAATCACAAATGAGTACATGGTTCATTAGGTTACTATCACTGATCTCATGAGGTATACAAATATCCAGCTTATTTGTGTACCCAGTTTTTTTTGAATGCGCCATAACTATTTTGTTGTCAATACCCAGTGCTTCAGGTACGTCGTAGCCAAGGATATGCCGACCTTGTTCCACTTTTTAAATCGCATTCATTTATCCGTAACAGGCCCAGGTCCGGAACGACGTACATCAAAATATCCGGACTGAAATCGCTTTAACCAAATTTATGCTACTCTTACAGAAATTGCACTAAGTCCATAAATGTCACAATTTTTTTTCGAGCCTTGCCGGTGCATTGTTACCATTTTGTTATAAAATTTTAAATGTATCGAATTTCTTCATTAAATTTACTTATTTTTGACAATACGAAAAACGAATGAAAATCTCATATTTTCCTAATTGGTATGTTCTTCAATATTTACTTTTTTAATGATACTGAAACCAGCCAGACACAAATGGTATAGTCAGAAAGATTTTATTACAAGTTTCTGCATACTATATGCGAAAAGGTATTCCCAACGTTTACCACATTTTATATGAAATAAAGTTATTATTTTATGTTTATAAGGATGGATTGAGAAACTTTCCTATTTCCTTTTCGATTTGAAGATGGTTAAAAAATAAAGGTATGACGTTGGGTAATTCACCGTGGCGCAGAAAATATGTATAATACTATAAAATTTTATTATTAGGAATCGTTTAATTACCTATAGCATATATTCAAGGAATGTTATATTGAATTATTTTAATCTAAACATTACGTAGCAAGGTAAATACGCTATTTAAGAATCTGTAAATGGCAATTAACAAATAATACATATTCCAGTTGTTTTTTTTTTTAATAATACGTTATATATTTAGGTGATATTTGATGAAAAGTATATTTTGTTTTGATATTAGGTTAGGTCTTTTCGCATATAGTACCTAAGCATGTAACAAAATCTTTCAAACTCCATATTAAAATCTTTCCATTTTTCCATTTATCTTTATCTGGCTGGTTTCGGTATCATTGGAAAGTTTAAATTTTAAAGAAGATAACTCTGAATTCAAATAAGGAAAAAAAAATTATTGTCAAAATGAGTGAATCTAATGAAGAAATTCGATGTATTTTAAGATCTTATTATAAAAAAAGGTAAAAATGCAACGCAAGCCGCGAAAAAAATTTTCTTAGTTTATGGACCTAGTTATTTTTCTGTGAGAGTAACACAAATTTGGTTTAAGCGTTTTCAGTCCGGCAATTTTGATGTCAAAGTTGCACGTCGCTTCGTTCGCCCTGTAACGGATAAAAGGGATGCCATTTTTGAAAACGTGGAGCAAGACCGGCATATTCGTAGTTTCGACGTAGCTGATTTTCTATTACTTAGTTTGATATTTGGGTACATCACGAGCTCACTGAAAGAAACGTAATGAGCCGTGTACTCATCTGTGATTCTTTATTACGACGTAACAAAACCGAACCAATTTTGAAGAAGCTGATAAATGGTGATGAAAACCAGATCACGTGCGACAAGAACGTGCGAAAAAGGTCGTGATTAAAGGTTGGTAAGGCGTCAAAAACTGTGGGGAAACCCGGGTTAACTCGCAACAAGATGATAATGTGTATATGTTGGGATTGGAAGGGCATTATTCATTATGAGCTGTTATCGCCAAGCAGGACCATCGATTCAGGCTCTGCTGCAAACAAGTGATGAGATTAAAACAAGAAGTTGAGAGAAAGCGGCCAGAATCAATGGATGTGGTTTTTCATCACGATAATGCATCTTTTGTCACTCAGCAAAAATTAAGAGAGTTTAGCTGGGAGGTGTTAATGCCTACGCCCTGATATAGTCCTGACTTTGTTCTTTCAGATTTCCATCTGTTTCGGTCTCTTTAGAATTCTTTAGGCAGTGTCAGGTTAACAACACGCAAGGACTGTGAAAACCACTTGTCGCGGTTTTTTGAACAAGAGGCTCAAAATATCTATAGAAAAATACATACCTTAATTAAATGTAAACAAACCTCATTAAAATGTTTTGAATTTTCATATAAAATACTTTTTCCCAACCTATAATAAAAATAAAAGCACTGATTAGGTTTCGATAAAATTTGAATGGGACTACCTCAGCCCATTAAGCTATTGAATAAAAAAATAACCATGAAAATTGCACAATAATTCCTGAAATAACCGATGAACAAACAAAATAAAATCGCCGAAAACCTTATAAAGTCCATTTTTTCGATTTTGCAGTCGGTTAAAAATATTAAGATAACTTTTAAACCATAAACATATTTTATTAAGCATTATTACTAATTCATTGACGAGCTTGATAGTGCATTGTTAGCATGTCCGGTCTGCGATATGGTTGCTAAGCAACTTTTACAAGGACTGGTCATAGGATGGCAAGCCGTTGGTTCCATCTGCATCTGCTGTCGTTAACACTCACCAATCCATAAAGGGCCCGCGTGGTTGGTTATGGCTCCACCACTCTATTTATGTTTTCCATCCGAGAATGCCTGTGCTCCAGCAGTGTCATTAATATGTCGGTCTATATCTATATTGGTGATGATGAAATCTTATAAAGGAAAATGCCTATTTAATGGAGACATAATGACCCACTTGTAAAGATTTTGTGCCTTGAAAACTCTATTTGCATATAATAGTTAAAATATTTTGTAATTTAAACTTTAAATAATTTTAATATTGTACGTAGTATACATTTTTCTCTTTAAATACTCCTAATATACTTATATATAACATATGGTTCTGAATTAAATTTATAAGTATAAAAGAACTACAACTTTTTCTGATGTAGATCGTGATAATAATAGTAACTAATAAATATAAAACAATTAAATTAGTTACAAAAACATTGAAAATTTGTACTACTACCTTTGAAAAGGTTGCAGATTATGAGGGACTTTAATAGGTGCACTTACCTTACCAAAATTTTGTACAATTCATAAACGACTATCGTAAGTTTTTGATTAGATTATATAGATTGCACATATATACTTTGCGTTCAGTAACGTGTTTAGTACAATTACGAACAGCCATGCGTGTGCTAATTTCTCTAGTAGTGGTTTTTTCTGTCGCTACAGGTGAGAATCATCTCAGTCAATATTCTTTTTTGTAAAGACCTCCTGACAATAACAAACACAACAATAAAAATTGTGTAATCGGTCCAGCTATTCACGTGTAAAGGCTATAAATATATTAGCTAACCCGGCAAACGTTGTTTCGATATATAAATTTCGGTTGGACCACCCTTATAACTTAAGGGCATAAAAAATTTATAACAAACTATTCTTAGAATATACGTATAAAATTTCATCAAAATTGGTCAAGCCGATAATTAAATTAGATTATATATTAGATTATAATGAAATGTTTTGTATTCATACTTTTGATATGTTTTGTTATTATTAGGATTGGGTTTGAATAAAAGATTATTTAGTAATATATGTTATATGCTTTTGTATGTCCTCGTTATAATTACGTATAATGTGCCTAAGCTTTATTATGTATAATACTTTTTAACATATTTTGTCAATGTTCTAGAGAATTGTATTCAGCACCATATATTTTAATTTATTTTAAATTTAATAGATTGTTTGGTCAGTATCCGGACATGTTATTTAAAAACTTTTATATATGCGCTCGTTAGCCATTTTCTTGGCACGCTCGCTTCGATCGCTAGACACGCTTATGGTTTTGATAACAGTTCTAACTCAATCTCACTAATTGATCTGTTCTTTAATATCTAGAAACATTACGAGAAATTATATTGCGCGGTAAAATTACCTAAAAGATAAATATTAATATAAACAAGTCCTGGCTAGTTCAATCAATAACAACGGAGATATCATAATATATTTCAGTATTGGTAGATTGACATTAATTCAATACTATGTCTCAATCAATCAATATACTATGTCTCAATTAATCAATGTGGAACAGCGCCCGTGTGTTTTTTTTATAATAATATTTTCATTCATTTAGTCTCAAATACTTTGACGGACGGTGATGCACGCGTAGCATGACAAACTCGAGAAACGCTTTGTCTACACTCATTTGTCAGTTTCTCGGGTAGAGAGTGAGATATAGTATGGGCGCACCCGAGAAAAGTGACATTTGAGTGTAGACAAAACGTTCTCGAGTTCGTCATGCTACGCGTGCAGGAAGTGTAAAATAATATTAACATTAGTTGGGCTCACATTTACATTTACCTATGACCCTTGCCTATTTTATTTTTTCCTAGTCACTACTACCATGTGATTTTTTTATATTCCAGCGGCACCAACAGATCTTCAGAGGATTGCTGGTGGTAGCACTGCAACCATCAATCAATATCCAGAAATAGTCGCTCTACTGTTCTCCAACACTAATAGCGGACACAGACAACTATGCGCTGGAACGATCATTAGCAGTAGATCCGTTCTCACTGTTGCTCACTGCACCTCGTATGTTAAATTTTGAATAATCTAACTTTATTGTAGATGAAGAATATGTTGACAAACTCATAAAAAAATATAAATAAAAGCTAAGTAATTTTATAGTTAGAAGTTTATAATATTTGTAAAAATATTTCTTTCGGATGTTTTGATGGATTGCCTGAACATTGATGAAAATACGCTCTGTAGTAGCGAAAGTAACTGTTAGGTCTTGGGTAGCTCAGTGGTTAGAGCAGTCGCCCAGATTGCGAAAGGTCGTTAGTTCGAATCCCGTCTGACAGTACCAGGGAAAAAATGTGGACTTTTTAAGCATTTTTAATTAACAACGATATATTTTTCAATAGCCTATTTTTGGAAAAAAAATCACGTTTTCTACAAAACGTGAGTGAAAACGGAACCTATTGATGTAATGGATCCGAAAAATGAGAAATCTATTTAAACTCAGAAATATAAGCGATAAAACTGTTTTATAAAGTTATTTTATTTAATGAATAATTATTGCGTGTAAATATAAGAAACAAGAATGTAATTATAGTTTTTGTATCAACAGTGGTTACGCACCAGGCAATTGGCGAATCCGTGCAGGATCTGTCAACGCCAACAGTGGTGGTATCGTCTTTGATTCCCTCTACATCATCAATCATTCACAATACAACCCCGCTACCATGGAAAATGATATCTCCATCATCCGTACCTCAATTACTTTTACTAACGTAATCCAACCTGCAACTCGTCCCTCGTCTGGATATGTGCTTGGAGATGATCAAGCGGTGTGGGCTGTTGGTTGGGGAGCTACTTCTGTAAGTGTTTATCCTTTTTTTGAGTTATTACAGTATCTTGACTTGAGTTTATGATCAAATTAATCTTTAGCTGTAATTCTTAAGAGTAGCTCGGTGGCGTAGCGGATAAGCGCCACGGCCCATACACGTTCCAAAAAAAAACTTGAAAAATCTTAAAAACATGATCCTTGTTGTTAAGCATCTTTCGCAAGAGTCAGTCACGGGACCAAAAGTTAATAGCTCGAGCTTTTCTGTGCATCGAAAGGCAGGCTTTAAACCGTTGATACCGGCTGCATTTGCATTTGTTAAAACTACTAATTTAAAAAGTCCTATATTAATATAACAGCATACAATCCTTGGAGTGGCAAATTGTTCTATTAATTTTTAAAATTTTTATGATATTTTGATGCGGGTATTCTATATTAATCGTTAAATTGAGGAAATCCAATCAATAGTAATTAATACGAATGTAAACAATCCTGCGACTCAAGTTTATGTTGTTTTGTGTAAGCAGGTTATGTTTTGTGCATTATTCGTAAACAATACTGCAACTCAAGTTAATGTTTGCCATATTTCAGGCTGGAGGTGCACTGTCTGCACGACTGAGACACGTGCAGGTATGGACTGTGAACAATGCTGAATGCAAAAGACGTTATACCAACTTACGTGATGTCACCGATAGTATGTTGTGCACCGGTTGGGACATGGGAGGTCGCGGTCAGTGCACTGGTGACGATGGTGGCCCGCTATATCACGGGACAACCGTTGTCGGCATCTCATCGTGGCGTTTTGGATGTGGACAGGGCTTTTACCCTAGTGTCAATACTCAAATTGTACCATTCCTTACTTGGATAACAAACAATGCATAATATTAAATAATATTATTTTTATAGATAGAAGCATAAATTACTGAAATATTTAGGAATTAAACACCTAATTGTATATTATAATATTAAACTCGAAACAAAATCATTAATATTAAGCAGCAAACGTTACAAAAACATAAACGCATATATTAATATAAATACAATAAATGTTCACATATCCCTTTGTTATTAAAAAGAAATATTGTTTTAGTAAATTATGGTTAGGATTTTTGTGAGACAATTGATAAGTAGACAAGCTCTTGAGGAAAAAGCACAGAAAAGAGCATTTTTTTGTATTAAAATACAAATAATTTAGGTTCGAGTGTTGTTCGATTGGAAAACGGAAGTAAGTTCCAAAAAAATACTTGAAAAATCTTAAATTTAAATCGTTTATTGTATAATATAAAGACTGCAAAAGTAAACATAAAATGTATACCAATGCATATAAATAATAAAACTATAAAATTGACTATTATTCATTTATTGTTTGAAACTTACATTTTTATTACTTACTACGAAATTTTGTAAATAAATAAATGTTACTGATATCGTTACTCTGTCCGTCTTTTTTTAATGCCTTTACTGGTGACAACTATTGAACCATGTAGAAGAACAAATGCTGCTTCACCTTTTATTATAGAAGTAATTATGAAGGGGTTAAAATTTACAATGGTGAATATATTTTAAAACGCGCAGAAGCGTCAGCTCCAACTAACGTTTAGAGAATTACATTTTACGGAACTTTTTTTATGAATTGTAGTCATTATAAAATTAAATGTGTATAGTAAATCAATCGCGTGCTGTTAGAAGATGATGTGAGAAGCCATAAAAACCGTCGAGTATGTATGAAAAGAATAATTAAAGTGTATGTATGTAAGGATCGAGCCTTGTAGCGTACGCTTGGTGTCAACCCCGCTGGGAGAACCAAACTATACATTGCTGAATTATATTTTACTAAACTATTGATCAATAAAAACACTGACAAAAACTGTAAAATTAATATACACTTGATTTTTGTAGCGTAACAAAACTTCTGAAATTATAATACAACTTTTTAATGTGTTTTTTTATTATATATATATATATATATATATAGACCAGACTACAATTCCTTTCATACCTACGTCATATCATCAATTTAGTAAAATGAAAACATGTATTTATTATAATTTTTTTCCAAATAATCAGGCTACGAACAAAATATTAAGACAATGCCGATATTAATTTTTAATAATCATGTGCTTTGTACAAACTGTTTCAATCAACGGCCCATATTTTGTTTATTACATTGTCTAATACGCAAATATACAATTCAATATATATTTCAATTTGGAGGTATTCAGGCATAGAGATTTAATAAATTAAACTACAAATCTGATACATATCTGGTAAACGAAATCTTGAGTAGAAATAATTCATCAACACTTTCGATGGGTAAATATCTACATAAAATTATAATTACTTATGATATCATAAAAAAAATACCCGAATATCTAAAGGACGAAATACCATATATTTGATTTATAAAAATGTGAAATACCATATACTCGATTTATAAATGCATATACAATATTTTAGTTTAGTTTTCAAAGCCATACAAACCATTTTCGGTGCGTATGTATGAAGAGCACCTACTCTTATAGTCTGGTCACGTGGCTACTTGAGCTTCTCGAATAGGTATCCAGGCTCCTTATATTTAATTAGGTCAAACAACAAACTAGTGAGACGCAAATACCTACGAAAGGACATTTTCAGGATATAATGTTTATTGAGGTACGGCGTAACGTGACTACGCGGAGGCACATCAAAACAGAAACGGCAGCAAGCATTTTGGACGCGTTGTAATTGTTTTTGAGGTCTAGATAGCAATCGCGGTCCGTACACGAGGTCACCATAATTTATGCGCCTACTACACGTGCATGCTTGACCACAGTTTTACTTGCGCATGCCGGCTTGTACACTGAACACTGTGCGTGTAGTTGGTAAAATGGTAGCATGCGCAAACCCCAAAGCCGGCTTGCGCAAGTAAAACTGTGGTCAAGCATGCACGTGTGGTAGGCGCCTTAGTCTCGATAACACCAGTAATTCAAATTGTGATACGAACTTGTATTAATAATAAATGACGATTTTTTTAACTATACAAGTTCGTATCACTCTTTCTTGATAAAACATATCACTTTAACTTTTGTGTTTTAGGTGGGGTATAATATTCCTGTAAAATAGAGCCAGAAATTTGCTCGCCACCAGGCACAAACTAATATATCATCGCTGTTATCTCCAATAACATAGGTTTTATTGACATTATTTTCAACGTAAGACATTTCAGACTGATCTAGTATAGTTTTAATGAAATGCCAACGATTACGACGATAAATAGCTCGTCTGTTCTTAATTAAATATAACCGCGGTGTAGGCGCCTTTACAACAACGGTGCCTCGAATTCTATCGTCATTGTTTTCTATCATATGACGCCATCCCCGACATTCAATTCAGTCAATGGTTTACAATGCTTATCGTAATAAAATTTACTTTTAATCTAATAATAATCTGTGTGTTTTTCATCTTTACAATTATATATCTTTATCAGGATGAACTTAATTACTTTGCGAATCATCTTAAGTTGTGCAGGAGGTGTAATTCTATAACTTAACAAATGTAAATACACATCCGATTTACTTTCAATAGATTTTTTCAAAATCATTCTGACAGTTTGTACCACCTTTTCACTGAGCATAATAAGGATAATAAGTAATGTAATGAAATCCCCATCCTGTGGCAAATATATTATAACTACGGCATGAATACTACGGCGCGTTATCGCTTACTACTACTTCTGGTCTACAGCAATTCAAAATTGCTGGTCTACAGCAATTTTGATTTCATGAACTTTATAATTAATTTTGCCGTAGAATCTTTTAAATTTTGATTTTTCTATAAATCCTAAAAAACAATCCACAAAAAATAAAAAAGTTTTCTTTCCATATTTGTATAAATCAGTATCAATTTTATTTAGTAAATCATATATTGAGATTGGTAACATTGGTTTTTTGTAGGTACATCTTTTTATATAAACCTCAATGTTCCCGGCCGGCCAGAATAAGGGCGCTTGTGCACTACACTGAATTTTCAGGTCCGGCGGTCTGATTTTTTCCGGTCCGATATGTCAGGCCATATATAGGTAATGCTAGCCTGTGCACTGTCAGGAATTTTACTTTTCTCTATTCCGGACCGGTTTTTTCAGGTCCGTGATGGCGGCAATGAAAAACGTGTTTACGCTTATGCACTGCTGTATCCGCGATCTTAAGGGCTAGATCAACCAATACAAATATTTTAACTTTTACCAATGTGATTGTGGAAGGTATGGACGCTCAACTGCAGACTGATGCCATCTTTACTGATTTCTCTAGGGCGTTTGATAAAATCAGCCACAAAATACTGTTATTTAAGTTGTCAAAGTATGGATTCTGTGGATCTCTTTTGCTTTGGCTGCAGTCATATCTGTTTAAACGTTCTCAGTATGTTGTTGGAAAAGGCTATAAATCTCATTCATATTTTACTACGTCAGGTATAGCTCAGGGTTCACACATTGGGCCGTTGCTCTTCAATATTTTCATAAATGACATTGTCGATGTAGTCAAGCACAGTGAAATATTTTTGTATGCGGATGACCTTAAACTGAGTAGGGCGATACGTTGTGTGGAGGATGCCAAGCTATTGCAATTGGACTTGGATGGGTTAATGGACTGGTGCAAATACAATAATATGTCTTTTAACATTAAGAAATGTTACCATATTAAACTGACCACAAAATCCAATATACTGGAAACAAGCTACAAAATAGATAATATAACTCTTGAGGAGGTAGATACTATTCGTGATTTAGGCGTTATAATAGATTCCAAACTAACGTTTATACCTCACATCAATGATATTGTTGCTAGGGCCTTCCTGTACAAGATTGTTAGAAGTATAGTGGATTGCCCTCAGCTTGTTGGGATCAACATTAGGGTCCCTCGCAGACCGCCGCGCTGTCCGGTACCAGTCTTTGGCAAGCCATTCGCCCGCACTAACGTATTGGCACATGCTGCGGTGTGTCGCTTGCCTGATGCTTACAATAAATTGCCGGGAGTTGTTGACATTTTTCATGATTCGTTTCATATGTTTCGAACGACGGTCTCGGAGTTGTTGAGAGACGCGTAGCCTGTTGTGTTTTTGGGGATATTTTTGCTACTGTTGGGTTTTGTGTTGTGAATTGTCGATTAATTAAATTTACTTCTGTACTGTATTTTTGAAAGCATGATGTGGCCGCCTTACCACCACCTCCTACCACCGAGCTACTCTGAACCGACCCTCAGACTCGCGTAATATTATATAAGTGTTGTGACCAATGAATAAACCATTGTTTCCAACGAAGATTGAAAATACCAACTTTGAAGTACGTATCTACAGCAATTTGTATTAAAAAAAAAACAAAAAGAGTATTAACATAAATAATAATAATAAGAGAAAAAAAATAACTCAAGTTGTCTTTACATTCTTAAGTTCAGTTGACGTGAATCTAACTTTTTTAACGTCGTGGTAAAACTTCTGACATTGTCTCTGTTATCTGGCAAGCAACAGGGGTGAGTAGGATTCTCCTCCGTGAATTCTACAGTGAGCTGCCGGGTGGGTCCCTAGAGGCCTACCCACTAAAACCCGCACTCTACACCCTCTCATAGGAGACGAAACCCGGCAAGCTATGGCCAAGTCACCAGGATACTCAAGTATTGGACCATTGGTCCCCTTGCAGATGAAATTGGAGAGGGTTGGGTAAATCGAGTGCCTCTCCCAGACAGACGAAACCGTGCAATGCGGGGGCGGCTGGCAACCACCTCCACTGGCCCCGACGACGACGTGAACCTAATCTGATAAAAATATGCGTTCACTGTAAACTACTCGAGGCTTAATTGCATCATCGGAAGGCTCTTTCCTCTTGTTCTCCTACTCGCGTGATCGTATACCACACATTCCATTATAAGCTGAAAGCTATTTAATATGATTTGCCATGTATAAATGAGGTCAACCTACTTCGGAACAGTAAAAATTTTGGATTCTTATTTTTTTATTTATCTTCATACAAATTACCATTTATAGACAATATTAATTCGTAGTTCGGTGGCGCTACGGATATGCGCCGCTACTCACGATCGCTATTGCTAAGCCAATTTTCGCAAGAGTTGTGTACGGGATGGGTAACCAAAAATTATTAAACAAAGGCCTGAGGCCCTGCAGTTTGGCGGTGAAAGAGTTAATAATGATGATCAATATATCAAAGACGAAAATTTAATAAAACAGTAAATATTTCATAGCAATTGTTACGGACGGCGGACATGAAGACCCTTCCCCGCAACCTCACCCCCGCAACGAGTGGAGGGGGCACACCACGGGCAGCAGCGACGGGAGCACCCCCCCGCGACCTCCCCGCCGCATAATGGAAGGGGCACCGACATAACATGAATCTATTAGGTCAATTAACGCGTTAGGATAGTAGCTAAGTGCGAACGAACAAATCCCACTTAAGCAAACCCGATTTGTATGAAAGCATGCCTACGAACGTTTTCGTACTTTGTACTACAAATAAGAAGAAAGAATAAACGCCTTCAAATCTCCAAACTGTTGTTTCCATCCCCAACAGTTTTCGCTGGTCCTTCAAGAGCCGGATAAGGAGCTCGCTGATTCTTCAGAAGCCGGATAGGAAGATCGCCGAGCTACAGTTTGCTCGTCCGAAGCCGGAAAGAAGAAAGCGTGTTCTACGAGCGTCGAAGCACTGCAAGATCGGTACAGTGTACGTCGGTACAGAGTACGTCGGTACAGAGTACGTCAGGTAGAGAGTACGTCAGGTACAGAGTACGTCAGGTACAGAGTACGTCGGGTACAGAGCACGTCAGGTACAGAGTACGTCGGGACAGAGCTACGTCTCAAGATACAGCAAGATGCCGCGAACAAGAAGCACCACTAAGGACGACCGCGCCACCGACGCGTTACTGGAGCAAGCACGCCGTGGATTATATGAGCTGCCACCCGCTTCACCCTCTGTGGTCGATGGAACAACGACCGCTGAACGCGAGAGGGGTCCTATTCCCGTCGGAACCAGGGAAGAAAAGGACTTTGAACAAGGGGCCACGGCACCAATCACAAAGAAGCAGCGTACTCCTACGCGTCCGGCATCGGTTCGATCTTCGGCTAGCACTGCGGCACGAATTTTGAAAGCCGAATACGAAGCCGAAAAACGGCTGACGGAAATGAAGATCCGTATGGAGACGGAACTTATGAAGAAGAAGCTGGCATGGGAAAAAGCGGTTATACAAGAGTCGGACAACGAGAGTATCGCCGACGATACGAACGTCGAGGAACGCATCGACACATGGCTAAACCAAAGCTCTTCCATCGCGCAACACACGGAGCAAGATTCAGCGCCACAACTGGAACGAGAAGCAACGAGAACAACGCCACACCGCGTGTCGCGACGCGCTCCCTACATCAATGCAGGGGGGGAGCCCGAAGCGCACGCTGCAGAACCACAGCCACAACGACGACGATCGCCGTCAAGACAGCAACGGGGCATGGAAAAGCTGGCAGACGTGCTAGAGAAAATGATGCACGTCAGATCGCCGCCGAGACAAGCAACCGAACTACCCCTATTCAGCGGATCACCGATGGAGTGGCTACCGTTCAAGGCCGCTTTGAACGAATCCACGCAGCTGTACAAATTTACGCCGATGGAAAACCTGGCGCGACTTCGAAACTGCCTGAGGGGGGAAGCTAGAGAAACAGTATCGGCGCTGCTAGCAACCACTACGGACCCGGCTGAGATCGTACAAGTTTTAGAGCAGTGTTATGGACGACCAGAAAGCATCATCTGCCACGTGCTCGAGCAGATAAGAAGATTACCGAAGCTCGGAACCACCGCCGCCGAATGGAACGCGTTAGCGGTTAAAGTTCAAAACATCGTCTGCGTTATGAAGCAAATTGACAAGAAAGGATACCTCTCAAACCCAATGCTGGTGCAAGAAATAGTAGCGAAGCTCAACCCATGCGTCACTTCAAAATGGTGGGACTACGCAGAGGACCACGGATCGGATCAAGAACCAGAGATCGTAACGTTATCGAAGTTTCTCACGCGCGAAGCAAATAGAGCATTCCGACATGCACACATGTCAACGCCCAGCACGATTACGAAAAAAGAAGATAAGAAACCTTTCAACACGGGAGCAACGCGACGAGCGGCAACGCACAACATCACACAAGCAACCGAGCGTCGCTACTGCTGCTGTTGCCGGGGCGATCATGAGCTACCCAAGTGCCCGCAGTTCATCAAGATGAACACGGACGACCGATGGGCGCTTGTCAAAAAGGAGAAAATATGCTTCAAGTGCATAGCCGCGCGCCACCGACGAACATCGTGCAGAGCAAAGCTGTGCGGCCAGAACGAGTGTCGCCGACCCCATCATAGACTGCTGCACGCGGAGGCCGCACCTGCACCCGCATCGACGTCCGCCGACACCACCGAGGAGTGTCACGAAAAGAAGACTGACGTCGAGACCGTCGCCACCACAGTCGGCTCCGAGAAAAAGAAAGAAGTCCTACTGAAGGTGTGCCCGGTCGTCATCAAGGGACCGGCCGGCGAAGTACGAACCTACGCGTTACTGGACGAAGGCTCGACGGTTTCGCTAATAGACAGAAGATTAGCGGAGGAACTTCGCGCCGACGGCCCCACGCAGACCATCCACCTGCACAGCATACAGAACGTCATAAGGGATGAAGAAAGCAAACGAGTGAAACTTCAAATACGGGGCACTAACACGAACTTCTTCGACTTAGAAGCCAGAACGATCGACCGAATCGGTATAAGAGGACAATCGATTCCAGAGGCCGTCCTGAAGCACCCGCATCTACGTAAGCTGAGCGCCGAAGAGGTGTGCTACGATCGAGCACGACCACGAATCCTCATCGGCGCGGACCACTGGCACCTCGTGATTTCCCGGGAGCTACGCGCCGGACGAAGATCGCAGCCCGTCGCGTCAAGAACAAGCCTAGGTTGGGTGATACTGGGAAACCTGCCTCGAGCCACGACCAAGGAAAATCACAAGATAGTGTCACATCTGAGAATCACAGAAGATGCGCCGCTTCGCCCGTGCACTAACGACGTCGACGAAGAACGCCTCGACGAAATTATAAGAAGTCACTATGACATCGACGCGCTTGGAGTATCGACGAAAAATCGAACAAAGCCCGACGACGAACGCGCCGCGGCTATAGTAACGAAGACAATGCGCCGCACGAATAAAAGATACGAGGTGGGGTTACCATGGCGTACGGACGACGTGACGATGCCGCCCAGCTATGACAACGCTCTGAAACGACTGAAAGGCATAGAGAGAAAAATGGATCGCGACCCGTCCTTCGCCGCGGCTTACAGAGCGCAAGTCGAAAACCTCTTCGAAAAAGGATACGCGGAGCAATGCGACGGCACCGAACAAGCGAGCCCGAAGAGCTGGTACCTACCGCATTTTGCGGTGAAGAATCCCAACAAGCCTGGCAAGCTACGCCTCGTCTTCGACGCAGCCGCCGTTACGAACGATGCCAGCCTTAATCAAGAACTACTAGAGGGTCCAGACCTATTAACGTCGCTGCAAGGAATACTCTTCCGATTCCGAGAAAAACCGATCGCCGTAACCGCCGACATTCAAGAGATGTTCTTGCAGATTAAAATCAGAAAAGAGGATCAGCCCGCTCAAATGTTTCTGTGGCGAGGAACGGAACGAACAAAACCGCCCCAGAAATACAAGATGACGTCATTGATTTTCGGCGCGGCAAGCTCGCCTTTCATCGCACATAGCGTAAGAAACGCTAACGCCGAAGCCTACGCCGACTCGCATCCGGAAGCACTACAACCAATAACACGTAGTCACTACATGGACGATTACGTGGACAGCTACGACACCGAAGAAGAGGCCACCAGAATTGTAAACGGCGTGGCGCACGTCCATCGGCAAGCGGGATTCGTGCTGCGAAGTTGGAACTCAAACAGCGCAGCCGTCTTAGCAACCATACCCACCGAACTACACGCCCAGTCACCGACCCGACTCGGCGCGAACGTCAATCACTTCGAGAAGACACTGGGACTCCTATGGAACGCCGCCGAAGACAACTTGACATTTAACACCACCATGGCACGGGTACCCGTGGAGGTGAAGGAAGAAAGAAGATCGCCGACGAAAAGAGAGGCTCTGTCGGCTGTCATGTCCGTGTACGATCCACTCGGACTAGTGAGCCCATATACAATCGCCGCGAAAATATTCCTCCAAGATCTATGGCGAAGGAAAATTGGGTGGGATGAGCCGCTACCACAAGAAGACGCCGATAAATTCCACACATGGCTACGGGGCTTACATCGCATGGGAGAGATAGCAATCACACGCTGCTATACAACGGCAACGAAATGTCGACGACGGGAGCTACACGTGTTCTGCGACGCCAGCGAGAGCGCCTACGCCACGGTCGCTTACTGGAGGATCGAGGACGAACACGGAGAGGCTCACGTAGCATTAGTGAGCGGAAGAGCAAAGGTAGCGCCTCTCAAAGCGCAGAGTATTCCGCGATTAGAACTACAAGCAGCGGTTATCGGGACAAGATTGGCGGACACGATAAAAACCGAACACCGATGGGCAATCGACGAAACGGTGTTTTGGACGGATTCAACAACTGTACTCGCGTGGATCAACAACGACGCACGCCGCTACACCGCCTTCGTGTCACACCGACTGGGTGAAATCGCCGAACGAACGGAGCCGAATCAATGGCGATGGATATCCACCGAATTAAACGTGGCCGACGACGCAACTCGAACAAAATACGCCGACGTCGTCCCCGCGAGATGGCTATCCGGACCGGAGTTCCTGCTGCGCGACAGGGAGGAATGGCCTACACGAAGCAACGAAGAGGGACCCATCTCCGAAGAAATAGTGGCCCACACGACCGTCTCTTCTACGAACGAAAATGAAGCGATGCCGAATATAGAACGAATCGGCAAATACGAATGCCTCATCCGCGCCACGGCCTTAGTACTATTGGCTATCGAAAAATGGCATCGAAAGGGCAGCCAGTTGGAACTACGCCACATGACACGAGCTGAAGATATGTGGCTACGACGGGCGCAACGAGAGTCCTTCGGCGACGAAATACGACTGCTTCAACAAGGAAAGAAGATACCACAGTCAAGCCGCCTATACAAGTTAGACCCCGAGCTGATGAACGGAGTACTGCGCGCACGAGGAAGAATAAACGCCGCGACAGTACCAGAAGAAATGAAGAAGCCGATCATATTGGACGGAAAGCACCCGTTCACACGGAAGATCATCGTGAGAGAACACGAAGCGGCGGGTCACGCAAACAGAGAGCGTGTCATCAACGAATTACGACAACGCTACTGGATATTGCGCCTACGTCCGTCGGTTCGCACCGCCACCCGCGCATGCGTGATGTGCAGAGTTAGAAGATCGAAGCCAACAACGCCATCTACAGGGGACTTACCGCGCGAACGACTCAGCCCGCACCTCAGGCCCTTCACGTGCTGTGGCCTCGATTACTACGGGCCAATGACCGTCACCGTAGGACGACGCCACGAGAAGCGCTGGGGCGCATTGTTTACTTGCCTAACCACCCGAGCGATACATCTAGAAGTTGTGGCAAGCCTCAGCACAGACTCGGCGATAATGGCGATAAGAAGAATGGCAGCGCGGCGTGGATGGCCGAAAACTATAATGAGCGATAACGCAACGAACTTCAAAGGCGCCGACAAGGAACTACAAGCGGCCATACGAGAATGGGCCCCCAGACTACAAGATTACCTGCTGCAACGGCGCGTCGAATGGAAGTTCATCCCCCCTGGCGCACCCAACCAGGGGGGAGCATGGGAGCGACTAGTGCGGTCCGTCAAGACAGCTCTAGCCACAACGCTGCACGAGAGGGCACCGAAAGAAGAGGTGCTCCATACGCTGATGACCGAAGCCGAACACGCGGTGAACTCACGACCGTTGACCCACGTATCGGTCAGCCCGGCCGACGCCGAAGCCCTCACACCGAATCACTTCCTCCTAGGAACATCATCAGGTCTACCACTCACCGGCCCCTGTCGACCCTGCGACAGGCGCCAATGGCGGGCCACCCAAGCGCTCGCCGACAGTTTCTGGCAGCGCTGGATGAAGGAATATCTTCCGACGCTGGTACCGAGGGGCGAAACAAGAAAAGAAGCCGCACTTCGAGTAGGCGATCTCGTCATCATCGCCGACCCGAACTCACCGCGCAACATCTGGCCCCGGGGAGTAATCGAACGCATCTTCCCCGGGCCCGACGGCGAGATCCGAAGCGCCGACGTACGCACCAGAGGTGGGCTGTTTCGGCGACCAACGAGGAAGCTCATCGTGCTGACCACCGAGACACTGGACACATTATCCGCACCTCCCCCGGACCAGCGGGGAGGGACGCGCTGCGATCCTGAGCCTGGCGAGCCGTCCGATCCGGCGAAAGGGGCTCCGAGCATCTCTTCGAGCGTCTCTTCGCCGGGGGGAGAACTGTTACGGACGGCGGACATGAAGACCCTTCCCCGCAACCTCACCCCCGCAACGAGTGGAGGGGGCACACCACGGGCAGCAGCGACGGGAGCACCCCCCCGCGACCTCCCCGCCGCATAATGGAAGGGGCACCGACATAACATGAATCTATTAGGTCAATTAACGCGTTAGGATAGTAGCTAAGTGCGAACGAACAAATCCCACTTAAGCAAACCCGATTTGTATGAAAGCATGCCTACGAACGTTTTCGTACTTTGTACTACAAATAAGAAGAAAGAATAAACGCCTTCAAATCTCCAAACTGTTGTTTCCATCCCCAACAGCAATTTTGGCGAACACGTCACTTCAAATTGACATAACTTTTTTATTTGCGAACCGATTGAAATAAATCTTACACTAAATGTTAACGGAAGAATGCCGCAATATAATAGTTAAAACTGCATTTAAATCGGTTCAGCCATTTCTAAGATTATCGTGCACAAACGCACAAACGCACAGACAAACAGACAAACCGACAAACAGACAAAAGTGTTCTATTACGCTTATAAATGTCCCTCATATCAGTTTTTTTCATATATCTTCAATGTACAGACATCGATCAGTTACGTTTTTATTATAGTATAGAAGATTATAAAATGTTATATTTTATATGATGATTTAATATAGTTGGTAAATATCACTGCATATGCTTTGGCAAACTCGGTATAGTTCTAATTTGATCAGCGTATGGTTCTAGTATCGATACTTGGCTAGATTTTAGATTCGTATTAAAAGTATCGATAACTCTTAATCCATCTAAATGGAAATTAATATAGTAAATAGACTTAACTTTAAGAAAGGACACATGCTACATTTTGTCGCGAAAAATATTGGATGAAAGATTGCCTGGAAATTTGTCATTATTAAAAATTTTTTAGACAATTGATAAGTATATATATATATTTGATAACAGAAGTAATAATAAAGAATAAACAGAAAATTATCAGAAGTAATTAAGTGGCACTCAATGTCTTTTTCGCATTTAAGTTTATATTGTAATAAAATTTGAAATGACTGTTTGTGTCATAAATAAATAAATTAAAAAAAAAAAGAATTCTAAAGGAAAAATATTTATGCTCAAAGAAACTACACCACGCGTATAAATTATGCCTTCATATAATAATACAGTCAACTGATCTTGAAAATTTCTTTTAGCATATTAATCTCCGCTTACACGGCACTAATTTCGATTTGTTTGTACAAAACTGTTTAAAGATGTTTTTACAAAACTTCGAAAAAAAAATTGCACTTTTATAAATTTAAACATCAAGTACTAGACCATAATCAGTAATTTTATTCTAATGTCACAGATATTTTTAGCTATTGTATGTGAATAATGCTGTTCCTAAATTAGTAAGGGTATAAGTTTTTACATCTGATAGTAGTCATCCGATAGTAGTAAAAATGTAAGTATAACTCATCTTTCATAGAATAAAAATATTTTAAATATTCTGGTAGTCTGTATTTATGTACCTATAGGCCATCCTTTATTAACGTAACTGATTAATTCTTTAACACGTGGTCCTTCGTAGTGTCCTTTCTAATAAATGTATTTTTTTTCTGAGATACAGGCATATTGCTAATTACCATTATGATCTGATTCAAAACCAATTTATCTATCTAACTATTTATTACAAAATTTATATGTACTTACCGGACACTCTTTCACGTGCATCTCTGATGCATTACTTTAGGTAACATATATTTACCTGGCTTTTAAATCACTAGCAAGTCATAACTGTAACCTTAACGTCGTTCGTTGCAAGCGCGCTGGGATCAAATTGATATATTTAACAAAAAAAAAACAGTGACAGACAGACAAAATAGGTACCATAACGAAGAAACTTCCAGCTTGAGAAGAAATAGTCCTTAACTTGTTTTAAGAAAGAGTCCCGACACTGCGCGCGTCTAAAATATTTAAATAGGTAAAGAAGTAGACATTATGAATAAATATTGAAATATCTATATAGAAAGATAAAATAAGGCCAATTCAGCTTCGGCTTAGAGTATTCTCATAAAGACACAGAAAATATATGTCTATTAATCGTGTCTGCGAATGAATTAAATGGATAAACGGGTAATATATTATATATAAGTACGTACTAATATTATTAAGAGGAATACAATATATAATACAACTCGACATATAATTAACATTAAAGTTATTAATAAGCATTCTAATAGTAATGTCAAAACAATATATTGACCAGTTTTCTGTACTAATATTATAAAGAGGAAAAAATCGATTATTATTTTTTTTCATCGAAAAGGCTCTGAAACTACTGAAGCGATTTTAAAAATCTTTCACCAATAAGGAGTTGATATAGACTATAATTTACGAGTGAAAAGTTCCGGGAAAACAGATATTTAATAATAATTTAATAGAATGGCTACTTATAAAACCCCGAGAACTACTAAGTAGCGGTCATTAGCTAGTAGGCAGTATAACAATATTATATTACGATGCATAATAAATAACCATATATATGCTGTAGCAGTAACCCAACATAGTGTACTAGTTTTCGATTGATACAAATTGCTTTTTCACGTTCGACATTGAGACATTGTACAATAGGTTTGTATCTACGTTTCTAATTGCCCGTTCTGACATTATTTCCCCCATTTGTTGGTGGATTTCACAAAATACCACCTAATTATATCCAATCGTGACGGCTCAGTGTAGGAATCCCCCTTATCATTATATCTATCTATCGTCATATCATTGTGGCATTGAAAACCTGTAAATTTTATGGAGTTTTAGATAGTGTGTTATGATTAAAAGGCGGCTTAATACTAATCAGGCGCATCGAGTCGAGGGTTCTGCACAAATATTAATCTTAGAATTATAAATGTATACTTACAATATACCAACTTGTTCTTAATTCTTCACGCCCGCTACTCATTAAATCAAACTACTTCTAACTAAAAGGCAATTCTGCTGTTTGCATAACTATGAAAAGTCAATAGTGCTTCAATTTAAATGCCTTTATGACACAAATCTTGTTATGAGTTCGCAAAATAATAAATATATCTGTAACAATTCATTTGTGAAGAAGACTACGAACTTATACGACTAATACGAAAGTTCAATTTTCATTAGAACCACTCTGTACCACTACCACTACCTCTAGAACCACTCTGTTTTCCTTGTTGAACTCTTCGAATGCTCCGTCTTATCTCACGTCGCAATTTCGGTACATATGTAGCACTCATACCAAAAACCATCGCATCACTCCGATACCATCCATTCTTCGTTTTTCGTTAAACCGATTCTGTTGTGGAATCAACTTCCGTTAGACATCAGAATGTCCACCAGCAAAGTTACATTTAAAAACAAGCTGCGTAGCTTTCTAGTGGAACAGGCTAATTCTTTACACCGTTAGTCGTCTACATTATATTATATTATATATTATATTGGTATATGTAGTTATGAAAGAATATATGTATTGTTTATGTAAGTTTATGTATTTTGTTATAGGTTTTATTTCCTTTGTTTATATCTCCTTTACAATGTGCACACTACCACCTTTTATCTTCACGTCACTCATCACTAAGGCATTAAGTCCGCCAATGTATTATGTACATGAAGTGTTAAATAAATAAATAACGCAAAAAGTAACGCTTGTAAAGAAAAGAAACAGTTCCTAAAAGCTATTTATTTATTCTTTATTGCATATAGAAACATAAAAGGGATCTCAATGCAAAAGGCATACTCTCTAGAAAAAACTAGAAAAAACTAGAAAAAATGTTGAAGCCTGAATGTTAAGTCGTAAGATTTGCAGTAGCCAAAATGTAAATAATTGAAAAAAATAAAATAAAGTACAACTGCCAAAATCTAAATAAAAATTAAAGAAACAAGTTGTGTTATGGCTTGGCTAAATTCCATTGCAGTCGGGGGACCGTTCTGTGGAACATTTATAACCTAAGAGGTTTTTTCTATATTAGGTAATATTAAAAGTTTTGTTTGTTTGCACCGAATGGGTTCCGAAACTATGGGACCGATTTCGAAAATTCTTTTGCCATTAGAATCCTACACTATTCCTGATGAACATAGGCGGTAGGATATTTAACAAAAATTTTAGATCCATTTTTTTTAATAATCCACTCTGTATTTATGATGGAGGTTTGCTGTTAGTTATACGAACTTGACGGTTATTATGAACTACTTTTAAACTGTAAATAAATTCAGTATTATAATATCTGCGATGTGGAATTCCACTGCCTCCATTCACACAAAATATACATAGCGCCAAACAACAGAAAGTTTCTAACACTGTTCCTAATATAAATACCTAGTAGGTAACTATGACTGTTAATAAGAAATAAATAAATTCAGCTAGATAGTATTGTCTCACCAACAAATACATTGGGTCCACGCAGGTTACGTCCCGAGCTCTTTATTATGTTCTATCCATAGGTATTTATTATTTTATTTAAATATCGGACAACATCACACACATTGATCCGATTAAGAGGAAAGTAAACTTAGGCACTTTTGTTACAGATATCAGAAACAACGGGGGGAATACAAGTATATGCATAATATAAATAGAAAACACCCAGACACAGAACAGACATAATTGTTAATCACAAAAATGTTTGTCCTGGGTGGGGATCGAACCCACGACTCTCGGCGCAATAGTAGGAATGCTACCACCGCGCCATTGAGCCCGCTTCATAATTTTTCACTTTGGATCTATCGAATGAGACAGACATATTTAATATCAAATGGATTACGTCGAGTAATGAGTAAAGTCCCCAAGAGCACATTCATAACTTATAGGTATTTTCTTTTGGTAATTCACCGTGAAGTAGATAATATTAAATATAATTTATAATACGCAATTTGAGGAATATTATTTTTAAAACTGATATGATCTTAATTTAAATCATATACTTACTAAAATTTCAATCGGTAAGGTAAATGCACTTCGTCATCATCAGTTTGGTAGTGTTTCATCATACAATAATCTCTCATCATTAGGACTTGATTTTGCTAAGTTATTTTATACAAGCACCACGATATCATCTGCACGAAGCAGGCAGCTAACATCTAAATTCGAAATCCTACTATTTTGATTCATTCCTTTTGATTTTAACCTCTGGAAGTTACTGTTGAG
Source organism: Diatraea saccharalis (assembly GCA_918026875.4). NCBI lineage: Eukaryota > Metazoa > Arthropoda > Insecta > Lepidoptera > Crambidae > Diatraea > Diatraea saccharalis. The sequence continues at coordinate 5,159,370 of OU893340.1, read as the reverse complement.
TTAACAATATACATTCGTGCCACGCAGTTCTGCTTGACACCAATATTAATGCGAATAAGGAACCATGTAACAGCACGCATGCTAGACAGTCCTCATAAATGGACTGCGTAGCACGCAACAAGGTCTTAGCAGTGAGCCATGTTTTCTCTAGATCCATAAAAGCACCATAGAGTTATTCAATATACCGCTCTATCTTGTGTATAGTTGTAAGAATATTATGGAATATAGGAACTGACAAACAACTTCGAAACCTCTCTACAAAAAAGTTTGATATTTAATTCAAAGTTCCTTGTCTGTTTTCGTCCTATCAATAAAATTAATTTTATTTCAAAATCTTTAAAAATTGAATCTTTTAAATTTTAAAATAAAATTAGATGAATTAGTCCAACTTTATACGTATTGTCAATTTTTCTGTTTAACGAATGAGTTTTAAGAATTCCGGGCTCTTATTAATAAGTTAGCAATAAGGATAAATAAATAATGCGTAATTTCATCTAAATGGTTCATAATGGTAATTATAATTATTAACAAAACATTTCTCCCTTACGAGCTAAGTCTTGTATATTTCTTCTTCATAAAAATATACTCTCATATTTAATTCAGTGAAGATCGACTGTTTTCTAAGCAAGCCATTTTCGACTTATTTTGTATTCTTATTTTTATAGTATATGTGTACTAGAATGTGATGGAAAATCGGGAGAATTTAATTTGCAGAAAGGTAATATTGGGTAAAAAGGAACAATATTACCTTCTGCAAATATCAAACATAATAAATATACAAATGTACACTTTATATCGACGCTTAAGGACCAAGACCACCTATCTACACTTCTGGCGATTTTTCATGGTTAATTTACATATCTTTTTCTTTAATCGATTATCTCAAATTCGCAATTAAAATACCAATAAGATGTCGTAATAATTGTAATACCACCTATGTTCTGTGTAGAACATGTAATTACTTCTGTTTGTTAACTAAATTCTTATTTTGGCAGAAGATTCTTACTTTAGGTGCCTACTTTATATAGACGGAGAACTCGTTACTAAAATTTGCAAGAGCTTTCTAAACCTTGGTATTAGTATGTTGAAGTTGATACTAAGGGTAAACATCACGCGGAGGTCAGGCGCTGGAACACCTGATGGCGTTGAGCGGCGCAAAACTAACTTCCAGCAATCAATATGTTTGTTCTATTAAAGGCTCAGTATTTTTATCTACTAATTATTTATAATTTAGCAATTAAAAGATGTGCTACCAAAGAATTGTTACCCATTTTAAGATTCGTTAGCACTCATTACATTTTGCCTAAACCTTTTTTGTTTTAAAATATAATAAAACTATAGGTTTTTTGTTTTATTTAAGTTTTTAATCTACCTTATTTCAATAATTATTTTTACAATTCCAATACAATCTATATTACAATTAGCTGCATAAATATACGCAAATATTTTAACAAATGCTAGATATCTACAGTAATTTTGAAACTAATAAAAAATTCTCGAAATACACGTAAACACCTTATTTCCCATGCCTATGTATTAAATGATCAGATATAAAAATAAAGACACTCGTTGTAGAAAAAAATGATACGTTTTCTCGTCCCGTGCATAATCGACTTTTTGTAGATAGATCTTATTTCTTAAGCATCGATATGATCAACATCTACTGTATTGATTGGACAGCATCTGACCGAACAGAAATACTCAATAATATAATTCCTGACTCGGAGTCCAACACGAATAAACAAGAGAAGCTTTACTTTATGTATTTATTTATTGCTAATCTGCTAATATTTTTTTTCTATTCACCGTTCCTATTTTTCCCCGGCGTAGAAAATGTCTTCATATCTTCTCCTTCACAAATAATTCGTTTTATGTTAGTAGTCGACACACCAACGAATAATTAAAAATAAGTAGCAAGACTAGTCATTGCTAGTTACCGGGCAAGTCATACAAATTTTGCTATAACATTAATAACTATATTTCTTGCCATTAATATTTTCTCAATTTGAGTAACTGTAGATAGTTGTTTTAGTACCTAAAAATCTTTAGTGATTGTTTAGTAAAATTATTTTAGTAAACCTCGTTATTGAGTTGTAATAAGTGCATTTACCTTACTAAAATTTCCTGCAGCTTTATTAAAGATTATCACGTATGTTTTTGATTAGATTACAGTTTGCATATATACCCTTAGTTCAGTGATGGAGTTAATTCAATCACGAACAAATATGCATGTATTAATTGCTCTAGTTGTGATCCTGGCTGTTGCTGCAGGTAAGACCAATCTTAAATAATGTATTTGTAAATTTTATACGAGTAGTTTAGTGGGGTAGCGCATAAGCGCAGCGGCGCTCAGTCGTATCCGAAACTATAGGCGTGTAGATTTTTTGTCATTTTTTGTCAAAAAGTCCTGTCCTCATTGCTAGTACACAAACCATCTCTAGGAGTGGAACTCCCTGCCAGCCAGCGTCTATATTCCCGTAATCCAGGCCTATTCAAGGCAAGAGTGAATTGGTTCCTTCTAGGAAATCTCGTCCCATTACACTAGTCCTTGTGATAGATCAATGTTAAGAGTGAGCCTATTATATAAATAAAAAGGGGTCTGATCAAACAGAGAACACGGTCAATAACCAACCAGGTGGACATATTTCTTATTGGTGGGTGTAAACGACTGCAAATGTAGCCAATACCAATGATTTCCACATCGCTAACGGAACGCTTAAACCACTGCACCATCTAATCTTCCTCTCAGCCATCTTTCAAAAGATACGATTAATTGCTTAGTTTGATTGTATACTTTAACTGTATTGCTATATTATCAAGTTTCTGATTTATTATATTCTAGGTGAATCGAAAAATCTTCAGAGGATCGTAGGTGGCACCGTTGCGTCAATCGGGGATTATCCAGAGATAGTCGCTCTATTGTTCTCCTATGGAAATACTGGACACACACAAACATGTGGTGGTGTCATCCTTAATAACAGATCCATTCTCACTGCTGCTCACTGCACCATGTAATTTAATATTAATATATTTATAATTGTTTTATATTTTAAATCTTATTTTATGTTTCTGATTTATTTAGGACTTCTTACTTCATAAATGATATATACTCCACGACCACAGAATCCAGCTTCGAATTCCATTACAGGCACCTGAGAGAACCTTTTATAATATTTGAAATATATTTTCAATTGTTTAGGAAGAATTATACAATGTTTAGGACATTGACAAAAATGTACTCACAAAAGAATTTGCATGAGTTTGACAGTCTTGTCTAAGTATCAGGTAGATAACCAGGATATCTTGATTTTTTTTAAGTTTTAAAGATGTAAATTTTTCTATTAGTCTATTTTACTTGTATGAATTTACAATTTTACAATTCCTTACTATTAAACAACTCGAAAAGCAATAAATATTCCAGCACCTTAGTCAACCTTGTATTTAATATATGTTACTATATTTTTTATCAACAGTGACCACGCACCAGCAAGGTGGCAAACTCGTGCTGGATCTGCCGATGCTACTACTGGTGGTACTGTCTACCTTTCTTCCTATATCATCAACCATGGACTCTACGACCGCGTAACATTTGACAACGATATATCTATCATTCGCACTGTTACTGGCATAATTTTTGGTGCTGATATCCAACCTGGAAGTTTTGCTGGTACTGGTTATATTCTCGAAGACAACCAAGTGGTATGGGCTGCTGGTTGGGGAGCTACTACTGTAAGCATGCCTTAAGTTTACTAGTTGTAAATTATATAAGTAATATATATTACATTAACTTTATTTGCTCAGTTATAGTCATAAGAAATTTAATAAATACAGTATTTTAATTTTAGCTGTTCATATATTAATCTAAAGTTAGTAAAATCCGCAAGGAACTTTCTATTTTTAGTAATATTGTCAATGGATATTAATAACTAAAATAAATACACACTTCTTTATTCTAAAGCAATTATTTTGTCTTTGTGTTTCAGCAATACGGGCCATTATCTGATGAGTTGCGACACGTCCAAGTATGGACCGTGAACCAAGCTATCTGCGCGGCTCGTTATGCAGAGATAGGTCGTACCGTCACCACCAACATGTTGTGCTCCGGGTGGCTCGACTTTGGTGGTCGCGACCAGTGTCAAGGCGACAATGGTGGACCACTATATCACAACAGAGTTGTCGTCGGCGTTTCATCGTGGCGTTGGGGATGTGCTCAGCCTCGTTTCCCTAGTGTCAACACTCGCGTTTCAAATTACATTTCTTGGTTACAAGACAATGCTTAATATGTATGCTACGTGAATTAATACAATATGCAAACATGTTATTGACATTTGTTAATAAATAAAATAGGCACATTATGCTTTTTTTTTATTAAAGTAATAAAATATTTCATTATCGATGACAATCCCTTTCAATTTGATATTTGAAAGTTATTCACGAACTGCACGTTACAAATATTTGATATGTGATACCTAACTATTACGGTCGTGACGTTTTTTGAAAGATTGTGAGTGAACGAACGATATATATATAAAGAAATTGCAAATTTATCGTTAATTGTCTAAGGTAAGCATTAGACGTATTTAATGTGTCTTGATCATTCAGGCATTCAAATTATCATTTGTTCTAAAAGCGACTGCGGCTTCAGAATTTCACAATCGCTATACCTTAGATACGATAGATTTCAATATTAGACAAGTAGGCCACAGGGCCTTAGATTTTGACAACGATCAGTAGTTCAATTCACGTAATTATGAACAATCCAAATAAAGCTGAAGTTTATAAACTGTTCGATCGAAGACCTAACAATTGAACTCAACTCGATATTATCAAAACTCAACGACTCATCAATCGAAAACCTATTAGAGTTGCCAGTAAGATTAATTTGTATGCTACCGTGCTGCTTAAACGTATTTTTAAAATAAATTGGGAGATTTATTACATGATAATCAAATTCTACTTAAGAATAATAACTTTACCTAACTTAAAATATGGAAAATGAAATAACTAATACTCGTATATAATAAAACTCATTATTTGGCAGAGTTAATATGAAATTGTTTGTGAGCGACATTTATATGTCGAATGCAAGAAACATTTTCATCTGTTTGTTTTTGAATCTATTTACACGATGCCCCCAATATCTCGTTAGTTAGGCGTTAGGCCTTTACACGTAAAGAGACAACAAAATTATATACCTTTTATATACCTAAATAAATTATACATTTAGTATTAACTATTCGTAGTTAATAATCAATATGGCCTTTATCTACTTAGTTTAGAATTTGTGCAACGCACGCGATATTTAATATCTATCTCCATTGAAGTAAAAACAAGTTTTATATATCGACGGCCGCATCGAACAAACGTACAAGTGAAAAAAGTCAACTTTACAGGAAAAAATAAAAACGATATTATTATATTGCATCAATTTCGCATTCACAATGCCATACTGAAAAATATTCTCATGAAAAATATTCTGAATGAACCAAGTGGTTTTTATAAACATTTTTAAATAAGAATAAAAACGATATATCAAAAAAACCGATAAAAAAAATACAATTTTTGACAATGTGATAGAACTCAAACCGTGCAGCCTATCATGGGACAGTTACCTAGTTCAAGGACGTATCTTGAATTTCCATTTCAGCATTGTTACGTTGATTATGCTGGGCCAATTCTTATAGCTGATCGAAAGGGACGGGGTTGTAAACTTACAAAATCTTATTTGTGCATCTTTGTTTGATCGGCAGTGAAAGCTGTACATTTAGAGTTCGTTACGGACCTCACCATAGAATCTTACCTGGCCGCCTTAAACCGCTTCGTGGCACGTCGAGGCAAACCTCGAAGCATCACGTCCGATAATGGCACAAACTTTGTTGGCGCGTCTAATGACTTAAAGAGGTTCCTTCACTCTTCTAGTGTTGCATCTGAGATAGCGCATGAGGGCATCGAATTTAATTTTGTAGCTGTCTATTCTCCCCATTTTAATTCACTGGCTGAAGCTGCTGTGAAATCTTGTAAGCACCACTTAAAAGACTTTCATACCTTACTCATCTAACTTATGAGGAAACGTCTACTTGCTTGTTTTAAATAGAGGCTGTCTTAAACTCACGTCCTCTTATTCCTCTCTCTTCAGACCCTCATGATTTTTCGGCTCTCACTCCCTCACACTTTCTAATTCAACGACCACTTTTATCTGTACCACACCCACAGGTGACCACCACCAACATATCCCGCTTGGATCGATGGAAGAGAACGCAGTACATCGCGTAGCACTTCTGAAGACGTTTTGCTAATGAATACATTTCTCTGCTGCAGAACAAGACGAAATGGTTCTCATCCACAGGCGAGGTGAAAACTGGGTCACTCGTTCTCATTCAAGACCGGACTACACCACCTCTTATGTGGAGACTAGGGCGAGTAATGCAGACCTATCCTGGGGTGGACGGCATCACGCGAGTAGCAGAACTGAAGACGAAGAGTGGGACCATACGACGGGCCTTCAATTGCATTTGACCTCTACCACTCATTTGAAGTTCGCTCCGCATTTCAACCCGGGGAGCATGTAGGTGCGCGGGATGCGCGCTCGGCTTCCCAGTCCACCGGACACGACGGCGACGCCGGCGCTGGCCGACACCTTACGAACGACATTCGACGTCACCGCAGCCCCACTTGGCTCCTTGACTTCTTGGCTGTGAGACGACCACATGAACGAACAGCGTCGCGATTTACTTGAATTACAACAGCACCTATAGTATACAGTCCGTCTTTTATTAAGTCTCATGACCCTTCACAGAAGATTAACAAAAGTAATTAAGTGGCACTCAATGTCTTTTTCGCATTTAAGTTTATATTGTAATAAAATCTGAAATGACTGTTTGTGTCATAAATAAATAAAAAAAGAAGTATTCTAAAGGAAAAATAGTTCTACTCAAAGAAACTACACCACGCGTATAAAATTATGCCTATATATAATACAGTCAACTGATCTCGTAAAGTTCATTTAGCATATTAATTCTCTGCTTACACGGGACTATTATATTATATTTTGATTTGTTTTGTAATGGCGCCACCTATTGGCTTATCTCTGTAATCGCTTAAACTTGTTTTTACAAAACTTCTAAAAAAAATAGCACGTTTATAAATTTAAACATCAAGTATTAAACCATTATCAGTCATTTTATTCTAATGTCAGAGATATTTTTAGCTATTGTGTGAATAACTCTGTTCCTAAATTAGTAAGGGTATAAGTTTTTACATCTGATAGTAGTCATCCGATAGTAGTAAAAAATGCTTTCGTCTTGCCTCAATTTATTATGGTTTATGTAAAATGATCAGGTCATTATTAAGGTACCTTTCTACGTTTTCAAACGCAATTACCGACGTTCCAAAAATCTCATCGTACTTAGTGTAAGTGGCGTGTAGCTTCAAAGAGAACTGCCCTACACTGCGCCGCTTCGATCAGGAAAAAACGCACAAGCGCACAAGCTTACGGGTATCCGGGTTTTTCATGTCATTCCGGACCGGAAAAAATCGGATCGCTGGACCTGAAAATTCAGTGTAGTGCACAAGCGCCCTAACACTTCTCGCGCGCGCCTCTTACAACGGTCTATGCCCAAGTGCTTGTCGTGTATAATTTTTAGTAGTTCTGCTATTAAAGCTGAGGAAAAAGTATTTGTTTGTAGTTATATTACGCCATTAACGCAATATAACTTATCTTTCATAGAATAAAAATATTTTAAATATTCTGGTAGACTGTATTTATGTACCTATAGGCCATCCTTTATTAACGTAACTGATTAATTCTTTAACACGTGGTCCTTCGTAGTGTCCTTTCTAATAAATGTATTTTTTTTCTGAGATACAGGCATATTGCTAATTACCATTATGATCTGATTCAAAACCAATTTATCTATCTAACTATTTATAATAAAATTTATATGTACTTACCGGACACTCTTTCACGTTCATCTCTGATGCATTACTTTAGGTAACATATATTTACCTGGCTTTTAAATCACTAGCAAGTCATAACTGTAACCTTAACGTCGTTCGTTGCAAGCGCGCTGGGATCAAATTGATATATTTAACAAAAAAAAAAACAGTGACAGACAGACAAAATAGGTACCATAACGAAGAAACTTCCAGCTTGAGAAGAAATAGTCCTTAACTTGTTTTAAGAAAGAGTCCCGAGACTGCGCGCGTCTAAATTAATTAAATGGGTAAAGAAATAGAAATTATGAATAAATATTGTAATATCTATATAGAAAGATAAAATAAGGCCGATTTAGCTTCGGCTTAGAGTATTCTCATAAAGACACAGAAAATATATGTCTATTAATCGTGTCTGCGAATGAATTAAATGGATAAACGGGTAATATATTATATATAAGTACGTACTAATATTATTAAGAGGAATACAATACATAATAGGAACTCGACATATAATTAACATTAAAGTTATTAATAAGCATTCTAATAGTAATGTCAAAACAATATATTGACCAGTTTTCTGTACTAATATTATAAAGAGGAAAAAATCGATTATTATTTTTTTTCATCGAAAAGGCTCTGAAACTACTGAAGCGATTTTAAAAATCTTTCACCAATAAGGAGTTGATATAGACTATAATTTACGAGTGAAAAGTTCCGGGAAAACAGATATTTAATAATAATTTAATAGAATGGCTACTTATAAAACCCCGAGAACTACTAAGTAGCGGTCATTAGCTAGTAGGCAGTATAACAATATTATATTACGATGCATAATAAATAACCATCTATATGCTGTAGCAGTAACCCAACATAGTGTACTAGTTTTCGATTGATACAGGATGCTTTTTCACGTTCGACATTGAGACATTGTACAATAGGTTTGTATCTACGTTTCTAATTGCCCGTTCTGACATTGTTTCCCCCATTTGTTGGTGGATTTCACAAAATACCACCTAATTATATCCAATCGTGACGGCTCAGTGTAGGAATCCCCCTTATCATTATATCTATCTATCGTCATATCATTGTGGCATTGAAAACCTGTAAATTTTATGGAGTTTTAGATAGTGTGTTATGATTAAAAGGCGGCTTGATGCTAATCAGGCATGCGCATCGAGTCGAGGGTTCTGCACAAATATTAATCTTAGAATTATAAATGTATACTTACAATATACCAACTTGTTCTTAATTTTTCACGCAGGCTACTCATTAAATCAAACTACTTCTAACTAAAAGGCAATTCTGCTGTTTGCATAACTATGAAAAGTCAATAACGCATCAATTTAAAAGCCTTTATGACACAGATCTTGTTATGAGTTCACAAATAATAAATATATCTGTAACAATTGATTTGTGAAGAAGACAATACGAACTTATACGACTAATACGAAAGTTCAACTTTCATTAGAACCACCAAAGACATAAAAAAGTAACTCTGGTAAAGAAAAAGAAACAGTTCCTAAAAGCTATTTATTTATTTATTGTTTATTTAAATAAAGAAACACAAAAGGGATCTCAATGCAAAAGGCATACTCTCTAGAAAAAATGTTGGAGCCTGAAGTCGTAAGATTTGCAGTAGCCAAAATGTAAATAATTAAAAAAAAAATTAAAGTACAACTGCCAAAATCGAACTAAAAATTAAAGAAACAAGTTGTGTTATGGCTTGGCTAAATTCCATTGCAGTCGGTAGACCGTTCTGTGAAACATTTATAATCTAAGAGGTTTTTTTCTATATTAAGTAATATTAAAAGTTTTGTTTGTTTGCACCGAATGGGTTCCGAAAGTATCGACCCGATTTGAAAAATTCTTTTGCCATTAGAATCCTACACTATTCCTGATGAACATAGGCGGTAGGATATTTAACAAAAATTTTAAAGATCCATTTTTTTTTAATAATCCACTCTGAATTTATGATGGAGGTTTGCTGTTAGTTATATTAACTTGACGGTTATTATGAACTACTTTTAAACTGTAAATAAATTCAGTATTATAATATCTGCGATGTGGAATTCCACTGCCTCCATTCACACAAAATATACATAGCGCCAAACAACAGAAAGTTTCTAACACTGTTCCTAATATAAATACCTAGTAGGTAACTATGACTGTTAATAAGAAATAAATAAATTCAGCTAGTAAAGTCTCATATACAAATAGTATAGTCTCACCAACAAATACATTGGGTCCATGCAGGTTACGGCCCGAGCTCTTTATTATATTCTATCCATAGGTATTTATTATTTTATTTAAATATCGGACAACATCACACTCATTGATCCGATTCCGAGTAAGTAAACTTAGGCACTTTTGTTACGGATATCAGAAACAACGGGGGGAATACAAATATATGCATAATATAAATAGAAAACACCCAGACACAGAACAGACATAATTGTTAATCACAAAAATGTTTGTCCTGGGTGGGGATCGAACCCACGACTCTCGGCGCAATAGTAGGAATGCTACCACCGCGCCATTGAGCCCGCTTCATAATTTTTCACTTTGGATCTATCGAATGAGACAGACATATTTAATATCAAATGGATTACGTCGAGTAATGAGTAAAGTCCCCAAGAGCACATTCATAACTTATAGGTATTTTCTTTTGGTAATTCACCGTGAAGTAGATAATATTAAATATAATTTATAATACGCAATTTGAGGAATATTATTTTTAAAACTGATATGATCTTAATTTAAATCATATACTTACTAAAATTTCAATCGGTAAGGTAAATGCACTTCGTCATCATCAGTTTGGTAGTGTTTCATCATACAATAATCTCTCATCATTAGGACTTGATTTTGTAAGTTATTTTATACAAGCACCACGATATCATCTGCACGAAGCAGGCAGCTAACATCTAAATTCGAAATCCTACTATTTTGATTCATTCCTTTTGATTTTAACCTCTGGAAGTTACTGTTGAGTTAACAATATACATTCGTGCCACGCAGTTCTGCTTGACACCAATATTAATGCGAATAAGGAACCATGTAACAGCACGCATGCTAGACAGTCCTCATAAATGGACTGCGTAGCACGCAACAAGGTCTTAGCAGTGAACCATGTTTTCTCTAGATCCATAAAAGCACCATAGAGTTATTCAATATACCGCTCTATCTTGTGTATAGTTGTAAGAATATTATGGAATATAGGAACTGACAAACAACTTCGAGACCTCTCTACAAAAAAGTTTGATATTTAATTCAAAGTTCCTTGTCTGTTTTCGTCTTATCAATAAAATTAATTTTATTTCAAAATCTTTAAAAATTTGAATCTTTCAAATTTTAAAATAAAATTAGATGAATTAGTCCAACTTTATACGTATTGTCAATTTTTCTGTTTAACGAATGAGTTTTAAGAATTCCGGGCTCTTATTAATAAGTTAGCAATAAGGATAAATAAATAATGCGTAATTTCATCTAAATGGTTCATAATGGTAATTATAATTATTAACAAAACATTTCTCCCTTACGAGCTAAGTCTTGTATATTTCTTCTTCATAAAAATATACTCTCATATTTAATTCAGTGAAGATCGACTGTTTTCTAAGCAAGCCATTTTCGACTTATTTTGTATTCTTATTTTTATAGTATATGCGTACTAGAATCTGATGGAAAATCGGGAGAATTTAATTTGCAGAAAGGTAATATTGGGTAAAAAGGAACAATATTACCTTCTGCAAATATCAAACATAATAAATATACAAATGTACACTTTATATCGACGCTTAAGAACCAAGACCATCTATCTGGCGATTTTTCATGGTTAATTTACATATCTTTTTCTTTAATCGATTATCTCAAATTCGCAATTAAAATACCAATAAGATGTCGTAATAATTGTAATACCACCTTTGTTCTGTGTAGAACATGTAATTACTTCTGTTTGTTAACTAAATTCTTATTTTGGCAGAAGATTCTTACTTTAGGTGCCTACTTTATATAGACGGAGAACTCGTGACTAAAATTTGCAAGAGCTTTCTAAACCTTGGTATTAGTATGTTGAAGTTGATACTAAGGGTAAACATCACGCGGAGGTCAGGCGCTGGAACACCTGATGGCGTTGAGCGGCGCAAAACTAACTTCCAGCAATTAATATGTTTGTTCTATTAAAGTCTCAGTATTTTTATCTACTAATTATTTATAATTTAGCAATTAAAAGATGTGCTACCAAAGAATTGTTACCCATTTTAAGATTCGTTAGCACTCATTACATTTTGCCTAAACCTTTTTTGTTTTAAAATATAATAAAACTATAGGTTTTTTGTTTTATTTAAGTTTTTAATCTACCTTATTTCAATAATTATTTTTACAATTCCAATACAATCTATATTACAATTAGCTGCATAAATATACGCAAATATTTTAACAAATGCTAGATATCTACAGTAATTTTGAAACTAATAAAAAATTCTCGAAATACACGTAAACACCTTATTTCCCATGCCTATGTATTAAATGATCAGATATAAAAATAAAGACACTCGTTGTAGAAAAAAATGATACGTTTTCTCGTCCCGTGCATAATCGACTTTTTGTAGATAGATCTTATTTCTTAAGCATCGATATGATCAACATCTACTGTATTGATTGGACAGCATCTGACCGAACAGAAATACTCAATAATATAATTCCTGACTCGGAGTCCAACACGAATAAACAAGAGAAGCTTTACTTTATGTATTTATTTATTGCTAATCTGCTAATATTTTTTTTCTATTCACCGTTCCTATTTTTCCCCGGCGTAGAAAATGTCTTCATATCTTCTCCTTCACAAATAATTCGTTTTATGTTAGTAGTCGACACACCAACGAATAATTAAAAATAAGTAGCAAGACTAGTCATTGCTAGTTACCGGGCAAGTCATACAAATTTTGCTATAACATTAATAACTATATTTCTTGCCATTAATATTTTCTCAATTTGAGTAACTGTAGATAGTTGTTTTAGTACCTAAAAATCTTTAGTGATTGTTTAGTAAAATTATTTTAGTAAACCTCGTTATTGAGTTGTAATAAGTGCATTTACCTTACTAAAATTTCCTGCAGCTTTATTAAAGATTATCACGTATGTTTTTGATTAGATTACAGTTTGCATATATACCCTTAGTTCAGTGATGGAGTTAATTCAATCACGAACAAATATGCATGTATTAATTGCTCTAGTTGTGATCCTGGCTGTTGCTGCAGGTAAGACCAATCTTAAATAATGTATTTGTAAATTTTATACGAGTAGTTTAGTGGGGTAGCGCATAAGCGCAGCGGCGCTCAGTCGTATCCGAAACTATAGGCGTGTAGATTTTTTGTCATTTTTTGTCAAAAAGTCCTGTCCTCATTGCTAGTACACAAACCATCTCTAGGAGTGGAACTCCCTGCCAGCCAGCGTCTATATTCCCGTAATCCAGGCCTATTCAAGGCAAGAGTGAATTGGTTCCTTCTAGGAAATCTCGTCCCATTACACTAGTCCTTGTGATAGATCAATGTTAAGAGTGAGCCTATTATATAAATAAAAAGGGGTCTGATCAAACAGAGAACACGGTCAATAACCAACCAGGTGGACATATTTCTTATTGGTGGGTGTAAACGACTGCAAATGTAGCCAATACCAATGATTTCCACATCGCTAACGGAACGCTTAAACCACTGCACCATCTAATCTTCCTCTCAGCCATCTTTCAAAAGATACGATTAATTGCTTAGTTTGATTGTATACTTTAACTGTATTGCTATATTATCAAGTTTCTGATTTATTATATTCTAGGTGAATCGAAAAATCTTCAGAGGATCGTAGGTGGCACCGTTGCGTCAATCGGGGATTATCCAGAGATAGTCGCTCTATTGTTCTCCTATGGAAATACTGGACACACACAAACATGTGGTGGTGTCATCCTTAATAACAGATCCATTCTCACTGCTGCTCACTGCACCATGTAATTTAATATTAATATATTTATAATTGTTTTATATTTTAAATCTTATTTTATGTTTCTGATTTATTTAGGACTTCTTACTTCATAAATGATATATACTCCACGACCACAGAATCCAGCTTCGAATTCCATTACAGGCACCTGAGAGATCCTTTTATAATATTTGAAATATATTTTCAATTGTTTAGGAAGAATTATACAATGTTTAGGACATTGACAAAAATGTACTCACAAAAGAATTTGCATGAGTTTGACAGTCTCGTCTAAGTATCAGGTAGATAACCAGGATATCTTGATTTTTTTAAGTTTTAAAGATGTAAATTTTTCTATTAGTCTATTTACTTGTATGAATTTACAATTTTACAATTCCTTACTATTAAACAACTCGAAAAGCAATAAATATTCCAGCACCTTGGTCAACCTTGTATTTAATATATGTTACTATATTTTTTATCAACAGTGACCACGCACCAGCAAGGTGGCAAACTCGTGCTGGATCTGCCGATGCTACTACTGGTGGTACTGTCTACCTTTCTTCCTATATCATCAACCATGGACTCTATGACCGCGTTACATTTGACAACGATATATCTATCATTCGCACTGCTACCGGCATAAATTTTGGTGCTCATATCCAACCTGGAAGTTTTGCTGGTACTGGTTATATTCTCGAAGACAACCAAGTGGTATGGGCTGCTGGTTGGGGAGCTACTACTGTAAGCATGCCTTAAGTTTACTAGTTGTAAATTATATAAGTAATATATATTACATTAACTTTATTTGCTCAGTTATAGTCATAAGAAATTTAAGCTATTCATATATTAATCTAAAGTTAGTAAAATCCGCAAGGAACTTTCTATTTTTAGTAATATTGTCAATGGATATTAATAACTAAAATAAATACACACTTCATTACTCTAAAGCAATTATTTTGTCTTTGTGTTTCAGCAATACGGGCCGTTATCTGCTGATTTGCAACACGTCCAAGTATGGACCGTGAACCAAGCTATCTGCGCGGCTCGTTATGCAGAGATAGGTCGTACCGTCACCACCAACATGTTGTGCTCCGGGTGGCTCGACTTTGGTGGTCGCGACCAGTGTCAAGGCGACAATGGTGGACCACTATATCACAACAGAGTTGTCGTCGGCGTTTCATCGTGGCGTTGGGGATGTGCTCAGCCTCGTTTCCCTAGTGTCAACACTCGCGTTTCAAATTACATTTCTTGGTTACAAGACAATGCTTAATATGTATGCTACGTGAATTAATACAATATGCAAACATGTTATTGACATTTGTTAATAAATAAAATAGGCACATTATGCTTTTTTTTTATTAAAGTAATAAAATATTTCATTATCGATCACAATCCCTTTCAATATGATATTTGAAAGTTATTCACGAACTTCACGTTACAAATATTTGATATGTGATAACTATTACGGTCGTGACGTTTTTTGAAAGATTGTGAGTGAACGAACGATATATATAAAGAAATCGCAAATTTATCGTTAATTGTCTAAGGTAAGCATTAGACGTATTTAATGTGTCTTGATCATTCAGGCATTCAAATTATCATTTGTTCTAAAAGCGACTGCGGCTTCAGAATTTCACAATCGCTATACCTTAGATACGATAGATTTCAATATTAGACAAGTAGGCCACAGGGCCTTAGATTTTGACAACGATCAGTAGTTCAATTCACGTAATTATGAACAATCCAAATAAAGCTGAAGTTTATAAACTGTTCGATCGAAGACCTAACAATTGAACTCAACTCGATATTATCAAAACTCAACGACTCATCAATCGAAAACCTATTAGAGTTGCCAGTAAGATTAATCTGTATGCTACCGTGCTGCTTAAACATGTTTTTAAAATAAATAGGGAGATTTATAACATGATAATCAAATTCTACTTAAGAATAAAACTTTATCTAACTAAAAATTTGAAAAATGAAATAATAAATATAAAATAAAACTTAATATTTGGCAGAGTTAATATGAAATTGTTTGTGAGCGACATTTATATGTCGAATGTAAGAAATATTTTCATCTGTTTGTTTTTGAATCTATTTACACGATGCCCCCAATATCTCGTTAGTTAGGCGTTAGGCCTTTACACGTAAAGAGACAACAAAATTATATACCCTTTATATACCTAAATAAATTATATATGAAGTATTAACTATTCGTAGTTAGTAATCAATATGGCCTTTATCTACTTAGTTTAGAATTTGTGCAACGCACGTGATGTTTAATATCTATCTCCATTGAAGTAAAAACAAGTTTTATATATCGACGGCCGCATCGAACAAACGTACAAGTGAAAAAAGTCAACTTTACAGGAAAAAATAAAAACTATATTATTATATTACATCAATTTCGCATTCACAATGCCATACTGAAAAATATTCTCATGAAAAATATTCTGAATGAACCAAGTGGTTTTTATAAACATTTTTAAATAAGAATAAAAACGATATATCAAAAAAACCGTTAAAAAAAATACAATTTTTGACAATGTGAAAGATAGAAAAATAACCTTTTGATAGAAGATATGATAATATAAAAAACAAAATAAGAAAATCAGAAATATTATGCGAAAAACCATTTAGCCTGAAGCATCAAAGCCTTTAAATGATCCCACTGCTGAGGTACATGCTTTCCCTATGAATGTAATTGAATAGAATAGGCAATGACCCCATCACGTTTATCGACTGCAGATACAACCAGTTCTAACAGCTTAACGTGACTTTCGATATACGGAGGAACTCAAGATATTTTTTTATACTCACCCATCCTATGAGCGGCCCTACAAAAGTTACTTAACTTCTGATTGCAAACCGTAAATGCTAACCATTGTGCCATCTAATTCCTGTACCCAAAGTCAATCTTAATATGTTACAGAAAACGTATAAATAACATATCCCAATAAAGTTAAGGTTAACCTTCAACAAAATTCACTTACATTAAATCTAAACAAAACCAAATATCTTACCTTTTCGAAATTAAGTCGCCTTCAACCGATAGATATGCAAATTAAAGCTCATAATTGTTCATTATTGATAAACTCCATACCCTGTTCATGCACCACATTTAAGGTTGCCAGATAGCAAGACTAAAATATCTGGAAAAGATTTGAGAAGGTCGGGATTTTGGGATCACGGTCGGGACAAAAAAATACTAATAACAAAAACCAGTTTTTATTAATTAAATTTTAAAATAATAACAAGTATCTACTTTTTTGTAATTTTATAAGATCACATTATAAAAGCATAACATTTAAACAGCTAATATACTTACTTATTATATTTTTATGAAATGTGTGTTATTTATTTTTTACACTTGGAATACGATTTTACAGAATGTAATAATTTTGTCGGGACATATTTCTTATTTTCGGGACTGTGGACATCATACGAAATGTCTGGACAATCCAGACGAATCCCGACCATCTGGCAACCCTACACATTAGAACGAGCAACGACTATGTAATATTTGGGTATTAACATAGATTCTATAATGTCTTGGAAACACCAAACTGAAATACTTAGTAAAAGAATCCGCAAACTTATATTTGTATTCAAACGACTAAGAACTGCCGCCGACTTACATGTCTTAAAAATCACTTACCTCGCTTCATGTAACCTATTGCATTACATCTTGGGGTGGTACTTATAAAACGTATATGATGAAAATCGAAAGAGCTCAAAGGGCGGTACTCAAATTTATTATGTTCAAGCTCTATCGATACCCGACAGAGCAGCTTTACATAAAAGTGGGTGTACTCACAGTAAGAAAGTTATTTGATCTTAACACTATAGTTTATACTCATACCAACATTTGCTACAACCCAAAAATAGTTGTAAATACCAGAAGTAAAGATAGAGTTTTTAAAAATCATATAAAATATTCTTCTTTCGCTCAGCACCATCAACTCTTCATTGGTCCATTCATTTATAATAAAATAAATTGTATACTTGATATTTATTCAATGACTCGCTTCAAATGTAAAAAAGCAGTAACGGATTTTTTACGGTTAAAAACGTACGAGGAAATTGAAAATCTTATTAAATCCCCAATATAGGAAAAAATATTTCATTAATTAATTATTAAACACACCAATTCCCTATATAAATACACAGTTCAGTTTATGTTTGACGAACACACGCACTCACACACACACACGCACACTACATACACACATACATACATTACATACACACACAAACGCGCGCGGGTACATACGCACACACACGCACGCCTTTATATTGTTGCTCTTAAAATTATTAACAATTTACAAAATGTATACTAAATAATAACAAGTTAATGATTCAGTGGTGGGGGGCCAAAGCTATCAAACAGGGTATCCTAGTACAGGTTTCGCTCTCTCACGATGGCTACAACATTTATAAATTAGCTTTAAGTCTAATGAAATTACATGTTTGAAGATAGTATGTAGCTATTGTGACAGAAATAAAGTGATTATTATTATAATCAACCCACAAATTTCATTCCTTTAAATTATAAATAACCGACCATACGGGGAAACCCCCTAACTGAAAGAGATGAATTGAATTTTTTATAACTCGGAGCATACACCGCTTTGTAAACTCGGCTTTCAGAATTAAAAGAGCTGTGTTGAAATCAACGTTTAAATTAAATTATAAGGATGGAAAAGTTTTCTGTTCTGAGCCGTTTTAGACAAATTTTCATTAATCAAGTTAATTAATTATTTTCAGTGAGCTTTATTTTGAGGAAATGAAAAGTCCATCATAAGGAAATTATAAGATGCTATTTACTTCATGTCTTCATAAGTTTTGAGACGAAATAAAAGTGGCGTAACATTTTTAATAAATAACTTATATTTCTAAAATGTTCAGTAACCATTAAATAGATAATAATCAACAATAAAATATATATTTTATTCAAAATGACTGCCCTTGTTTTTAATACAGGCCCTTAGACGATTTGGCCAGTCATCAACGGCTTTTCTAGCAGAATTCGCTTTGCTTCTCGAACAAGGGTTCGCTTCAGTGACTCCAAGTTTGGGCGGGACTTTCGGCAGGCCCTGAGCTCTAATTCAGTCCATATAGAATAATCCAGCGGATTGAGGTCGGGGCTAGAGGAGGGCCACTCGTCCGCCACGATGAAGGCCGGCACATTCTCCCTCAACCAAGCTTGGGTGCTTTTTGCCTTATGGGATGGCGTCGAGTCTTGCTGAAAAACCCAAACCTTATTGTGATATAAAGTATCAGACAGGGGTTTCACCACGGGCTCTAAAATGTCACTTTGATAATTTTTTATTATCACCTTAACACCTTTTTGGCAGAAATGGAGCGAAATGACACCTTTATACAAAACTCCCCACCATAACATCACACTAGCCAGAAGATGAGTGCGCGAGACATTCTGTGCATAAGCTGGGACATCCTTGCTACTTTTAGCGTACACTTTATTGTTTTGTCGGTTGAACTTTTCTTCGGCAGTAAAAATTTTCTCGTCAGTGAAGAGTATCTTCCTGGCATCATGTCTCCTCAGCAGCAATGGACAACGTTCGTCTCGTAACTTACGAAGACGATCGTTTAAAAAGTGAACTTTTCTACGGCTAAAGGCCTTTACCTTAAGATCATATTTCAGTATCCTTTTCAAACGCGCGAAATATTAGTTTGCAGAGCGAGTTTCTTCTAAGTGCGACATGGGTTTCAGTGAAGTTGCTCGCGGATGATTTTGATGTTCGCAGGCGTCCTCACAGAGCGAGGCCGACCACTTCTTTGGCGATCTTGCAGATAACCCGTCTCTTTGTACCGCTGTATTGTGTAATAGACGAAGTTACGGCTTACAGGAAACCTTTTTAGTTCACGGGTCGGTTTTTTTCCCGCCTTAAATAGCGAAATGTCAGTTGCATGTAATTGTTTCGTTCCCTCCATCACGAGAAAATATAAACAAATAAATTCCCGATACAAATAAACTAAGAGAATTCTTAATGAAAAATTAAGAATATTTTCTGGATATTGATGAAAGTGCGTTTACTTGTAGCGAAAAAGAAATAAGTGCTTGAAAAATCCGTCAGTCCTGGTAGGTCTTGGGTGTTAGAGCAGTCGCCCGGTTTGCGAAAGGTCGTGGGTTCGAGTCCCATCTCAGAGTACCTGGGGTTTAGTGGATTTTTTAAGCATTTTTCATTAAGACTAAGAATTTTGAATTCATTTTAATTTAGCAATAGTTGTGTATAACTGCGACTGGTGACTGCGAATATGGGCTACATGATAGTGGAAAGTTACCAAAAGTTGAACAATATCCTAAAAAAAGGATAAAATTCCAACCTATATTATTCTTTATTAAAAAAAAATTAAATAAAAAAAAGCCAGGTGGAATATGAATGCAGATAACGGATTTGTGGGGATTTTCCAAATTTAAGTAAGTACAGTTTAAGAAAGAATTTAAATATTCCATAATAAGACTAGTTTTCCACATATGGTTAGGTAATTTCCTTTAATGTATAATTAAAATAACAACATATATCTGTAAAGACTTGCAATAATCGTCAAATAACTATCGCTATGAGTAAGCGATTGAACTCAGTAAGATTGCGATCGCAAACTGTCTAGACTGCAGCCTCGGCACGGGTTGATATGAGTACACATGAAAATTCAAAGCCGTAGAACTACATAACCAAATATGGTATAGAATAAGAGAGTTTTATTAAAATCAGCTTTGTGTTCGCATCACCTTTATGGCTTAGAAACAGACAGACACGAAATTCGCTAAGTGACTGTGTTTGACTCAATACGACATGGGTGTTTTCATAAGAGCAATAACACATATTTCGCGCTTTGAATGTTTTACAGAAACGTGAGTGTATTGAGACTAACCCTGTATAACTACAAAGCCGTAGAACTACATAACCAAATATGTTATAGAATAAGAGAATTTTATTAAAATCAGCTTTGTGTTCGCATCACCTCTATGGCTTAGAAACAGACAGACACGAAATTCGCTAAGTGACTGTGTTTGACTCAACATGACATGGGTGTTTTCATAAGAGCAATAACACAAATTTCGCATTTTGAATGTTTTACATTTTGAGACTAACCCTGTATATCTCTTTAAAACCAGTCCAATTGTAATTCTTGTGGTAAATTTTATAAATTCAATTTCATTACACATAGTGCATATATATAATATATACAGAAGTATGATATAGGTATGCATTTCCTGCACTTGGTTTATCATCCTTTACCTGACATATTCTATTTGTCGCCACACATTTTATCTGTACCTAATTCTCTGGTAGAGAACGAAATGTAATCTTACTTTCTTTTCTTTTTTTTCAAGCCTATTATGGCATTATTTCTTTCTACAAAACCAGTTGAAAGTCAGTGATTTTCGGGATCTTATTAAGGTTGACACTAAATATTACACAAAAAAAAATATTGCAATAAAAGCAAATACTTTGAAATACGTATGTATAAATATGCAGTGGTTCCTTAGATGAACCAGCCACTTTTTATGAAGGGAGCTGTAAAGCTATAAAATTCTGCGGTATTCCCAGTGGTGCACATTAAGGGATTCATGAGTCTTGTAATAAAATAGTTACTACCTCGGATTTCAGTAATTCAGGTGAAATAATTAGATATACACGAATTCATAAATTATCGTCAATTTCCTGAACCCGTCAACACACGAAGTCTCTGTGTTATATATTCCTTTATACAGATTCTTACGCTTGCGAATCCATTTTATTATAATAAATATTCACGGTCTTTTTCAGAGAATGTAATCTCTATCCTGTGCTTGAGATATGATAATAACTCATGTTACAAGTTTTAAGAGTGGTTCTATTTAGAATATTTGGGTAATCCGTATTTTTAAAGACACCGATTACAATACATAAAAATAAGTAGAGATAATATCAAGCAAAACGCAGCAGGTTCATGATATTTTTAACATAATCACATGTAATAAAACACACGAAAATACGTATTAAAAATATAAAAAGTATAGAAAAACTATAAAGGTTTTAAATAAGATCGTCGCCAACATTACGTAAAGTGCACTTTCTCTGAGAAATGAGTCTTGTGTTGTAGATACGATTTTCGGCATATTATGCGAAAAAAAAGATATAATTGAGATTCATTGAGAGAGCGAGGTCGGGAAGAGAAGGAATAACATGATACTGAAACTTTAAATTTTTTGAATAATTGGACATGATATGATAGAGCAGCCTCTATTAACTTGAAATGTAACGTTTTTTTTTTCGGCATTGTAATAAACCTTTTATCTATCTATCTATCAGCCCTAGCTGCTTCTCATACGAATCACAACAGAATAAAAGGTAGTTTTTGTGAAGTAAAACAGATCGTGATATAAATCCAATATATTAAGAAGATGGAGAATGATTAATAAGTGACAAGAGTGATAATAGTAAATAGAAACAAAATTCCTGGAAAGAAACAAGAGAACTAACTTCGGTACACGTCCATCTACCTCTAGATACTGTATCAATATGAACGCCAAAGTTTTCAAAACTGGTCTTGAATGGTATTTAAAAGTTAATAAATAGATGAGAACAAGTTGATATTAAGTTTATAAAGCAGTTTGATCCTTTTAATTGTTTATCAATAGCAAAATTTCAATCGATAGGTTCCATAGACTAACAGAAATATAATACAAAATTATACAAGAATATTGTCTTAAATTACTTACGTATATTATTTTTTGAAATAAAAAGAAGTATCCAATAGTTACTTTTTTAATACAAGCAGCGAGTTATAACGTACCTGGAATAAAAAAAACACAATATTAGTAAAAGTTCGATTAAAAAACCTAAACGAGTCGAAATTTGGGTTGCTTCTATTGGATAAAACAAAACATGTACAAAATGCACAAAAAGTTAAAAATTATGAAATCCAGTACAACGTAAACCAGTTGTAGATTATTTCAGTACATTTTTTCTGTGAGATCAGCTATCCAACCTTGTCATAGATTTAAAAAGATAAAAGCTATTATAAATGAATATATTTAAAATACTACACTGTTGTTAATGATACAAACTTCAAATCTATCTGGGGATCGATAATCCAAACGAAGCAGTAAATGATTCGAATCTTTGCATTAGTTCAGATGCAAATGATTCCGGTAATTAGAAGGATACGTTTTTCGAAGTACTTTTATAAATTTAACTTTTAAAATATAACTAAACCTAATTTATTTAAATTATCGTTTACCTGATAAATGTTTTCGTGGCCACCCTTGCAATTAAATTTATTATTTTAAAACAAACGAACAATATTTTATTGTGACTTTCATTTTTTCTCTAGGAATTGTATTTGGAAAATATTTATAACTAGTGGCCGCCAGCGTCTCGTCCGCGTTTTCCATTATTTCTTCGCTCCTAATAGTTGCAGCGTTATGTTATAAAACCTAAAGCCTTCGTCGATAAATGGTCTATTCAATACAAAAATAATTTTTCAATTCGACCCAGTAGTTCCTGAGATTAGCGCGTTCAAACAAACAAACAAACAAACTCTTCAGCTTTATAATATTAGTATAGGTAATTTAATTTTTTTTATCGAAAATAAGTATATAATTTATTTAAAAAATATTAAAACTTTCAAAATCAAATCACCGTATCTTTTATAGCTTCTTCTTCTTTTATGTTAATGGTGTTGTCCTTGTGAATTTCAT
This sequence comes from Diatraea saccharalis, assembly GCA_918026875.4. Taxonomy (NCBI): domain Eukaryota; kingdom Metazoa; phylum Arthropoda; class Insecta; order Lepidoptera; family Crambidae; genus Diatraea; species Diatraea saccharalis. The sequence goes on along the minus strand of OU893340.1, from coordinate 5,135,753 downwards.
TTTTTATTGATAAAATGTCGACAAGGAAAGTCATTAAGGTAAAAGTTGTAAATCTATGGGTTTCCAAAAACTTGTAACAACTTACATACATTGAGCCACGACTAACATTATACATCTCTTTTTAACACATTAACACGGATCGTAAGGAAAAAAAGACGAATACATCACTTCGCTTGGTTCTTAGCAAGGTATCCATATTTACTTTAGTCATTATTCTATGGTTCACTCTGTACATACACTACATAGATTTATATCAACAATTCAACTAGATAATGTCTCGCTTATTAAAACAGTACTCAAATACGGCACCATACACTGCGACAACTAAGGAACATAATACCACAGAAATTCTGTGATAATACTATTACAATTAGTAAAATATACGTGTAGTTATATAAGTTAATAATTTAGGGAGGTAGGGGGTTTTAATTTTAATAACAGTATGATTATAAAATCCATTATCTTTTCAAAAAATTATAATTTAAAATTTGAATTAAGTAAATAAATAAATAATGAAATTATAACTATTTATAATTAAGGACATAGCTACTTATTGGACACATTCACAATAGTAAAATTTATGGAAACGTTTGTATTAATTAAAGTTATAACTGTTATAAAATTATTAATTATTTAATTTACTGTTTTTTTATTTGCCCTCGATAACCATAAACTACCACGTGTTCAAAATTTGGAAGTGTTGTCTGAGAAGAACTGGCGAAACAAACTCCTGCAAGAAAGTGATTACTCCCTATAATTTTAATATTTACAGAAATAACTAATTGTAACTTTAGATTTTCTAGTGGTTTTTTTACTGGATCCGAAATCGATGGTATAGTTCAACCTTCATTTCTATTAAAAACTATATTAACATTCAATTACCAATTTAAGTAATTTTTTTATTCGTCACTTTCAGGGAATATATCGTTTATTTTAAATAATTTTGTTGTAAATAGATACTCAAAATACATACGAAACGCTCAGATCGATATAAACCTACATGTACATGCACGTGGCTTTGTAATCGAGAACACGAACCACTACAATAAGATGGTTTTCATTTAGTGTTCATATTTTTGGTAAAAAAAAAATGTAATAGTACACTACTACATGTATGTACTGTCTTAGAACATCGAATTTGGCCAAATATTTTTGAATGTTTGCCATTATTGAAAATACTTTGATTAATAAATAAATACATTAAAAAATCACATTTAAAACCCGGAAATGTGATATTCCAACAGATATATTTTTATTCCGATAGTTGTATTTGCAGCTTTTTTTAGTTTGTTTGAGACGGCAAACAAAATAAGACCGCTCTTTGAAGTGGGGCGTTATCTCTTCCGCCATTTTTGAGACTGTGACCGGGCATCTAGTTGTATTGTTCATCGAAGATGATTATATCCAAATATTTATTTTTATTTATTTACACTTTGAGAAAAATTATTTAACATGGTAATTAAACTAAGCCATGAAGAGAAACTGCATTATCTTAGGATCCCGTAGTTTTTGCTATGGTAAAAGTTTCTTAATAATAATTTTCAATTATGTATATTTAATCCGTTCTTTGGTAAATGTAAATGTTTTTATCATAGTGTTAAAAATCCTCTTTGCATAATTAAAATAACACAAAGTTACTAAGCAACACATTGACAAAATTTGAAGCCTGTGGGTCTGCTAGAAATAACTTTGATGATCTATGAGTCAGTCAGTGATAAAATTTAGGTGTTTTGAATTGCAATAATTCTTAAAGTATTGTACATACGGGTTCAAATTTTATGTAATTTGGAAATGTGCTTCTAGTTTACTTCTAGACTGCTAGTTTACTCGACAACACAGTTACAGGAGCAAAAATATCTCGAATGGCTTCGAGAAAAGGATGGTACGACCGTACCCTTTTTACTTTTTCGTTCGACTTGATGGGGGCACTTCCGTGCCCCCGGAACATTAATCCTAAAGACGGATTGTAATTCGGTATTTGCATTTATCAAAAGTAGGTAAATATTTATGTGACTAACAACCGATATTTAGGTCATTGTCACAATTTGAACGTTCTTGCGCATTGAACAAGGACGGAACTAGGTCGAGTGTGAGGGGGACGGTAAGTGGGATACACTAGATCGTGAAGGGGGATGTCAAGGATCTATCTGTTTTGTCAACGTGTTCATTCTATTGGGATTATGCATGTTGAACATGAAATAATAATATGAGAAAAAAAAAATAGAAAATAACGACGTACAACTATGAAATGCGGTTTCCAAATAACAAATAGTTCGCTAATGCCGATGCGACTTTAATGAACTGTATTAATAATTTACTTGTGTTTGTTATATTGTTGAAATAATATTTTAAACGTACAAGAAGACTTAAGAAAAAATTCTTTAACCTTTCAAAACATCGAAAATATGCAATGATACCTCATCTTGTCCGTAGTATTATAAATGCATTGTGATATTAAATTATCACTAATACTAGTAATATCATCATCAGCCCTTTTACGTCCCCACTGCAGGGGCTCGGGCCTTCCTTATGGATGGTTGAGTAGCTCGGTGGCGTAGTGGATTAGCGCCGCGGCCCGTGATCGTAGTCGTTAAGCAACTTTCACAAGGGTCGGTCACGGGATGGGTGACCAAAAAATTATTATCTCGAGCTACTCCGTGCTTCGGAAGGCACGTTAAGCCGTTGGTCCCGGCTGCATTTGCAGTCGTTAATACCTTCCAATCCGCATTGGGCCAGCGTGGAGGGTCATGGCCCATCCTCCTTAACTAGTAATATTGTTATAGTAAAATATAATAATATTTTTTTTATTTCTGTTGACTTTGGGGCCATATATAATGAGTATACTTCATTAATTTAATATAATCCTATGTAGTCGCGTCGAATCAAAATAGTTAATGCCGATGCAATAGTTAACGAGTCTTAGTCTTTTTTCAGCAATAAAAAGTTCAGAGAAAGTACTAAATAGTTGACCTGATTAACAGACGTGTGTAAGTACTCATGTGTACTTCAAAAGCGCTCAATCGCAGATGTGTTGGAATAGTTTCCGTATCGCTCTCGGTATATAGTCCGAGCTTTCGACAATTCAAAAGCTGGTGGATAGCGGCAACTGCAATTTACTACCAGTCTCGTTATGCCGAAAGTTTAATGGCTAGGTTGGTGCAATTCATAAGCGATAATTACTCGCGAAATATTTTTTAATAAGAAATATGAACAAAGAATAATGCTACTAATTCAATGACAAGTAGAGTGAAAATTGTATTTATTATTGTTATAATATGTACTGTTATGGTAATGACATGATTTATGTAAATATTGTTTTTCTTGTCAGCTAAAAGACGTCCGGAACGAGTTGTATGGGAAAAAAATTGACGATTCAAAAGTGCTCGTAACAAGCTTACTTGAATAAAGACTATTAAATTGAAATCCTATTAATATTATAAAGGCGAAAGTTTGTAAGTATGGATGTATGGATGTTTGTTACTCTTTCACGAAAAAACTACTGGACGGATTTGGATAAAACTTTACAGCAATATAGGTTATACATCAGAATAACACATAGGGTACTTTTTACTGGGAAAACTTCTCACTCCCACGGGATACCGACTTCCACGCGGACGAAGTCGCGGGCGTCCACTAGTTCATAATATATGTTAGTAAGTTTCACTAACTAACTAACATATATTAGGCATATTAAATGGCCAGATAACGTACATAAATTTATTGTGGCATATATTTAAGGTCAGAGTTAGATAAAAGAAAAAAGAAATTTTTGCTAACTATTGTGTAATCGAATATATCGAATGAAAGGGCATATTGTAAGAAACTTAAATAAATACATTATATTTTTTGGAATAAATATTTTTCAAGTTATTTTAGAAATAAACAAATATTTACTAATTATCCCCCGATCTCTGACCTAAATTTGTTAAAAAAAATACAGAAACTAGTTTCATAAACTTGTGCATATATTACAGGATTTTTAAATTTAAATCTAAATATCCTATGTACGCAGCGTACACATTAAATACTTATAACTAGTATTATTACTTCGAAATTAATTTTACGTATTCTTAATTACATTTTCACAGAATCCAAATTCAACGATATGCACACCAAGATATGTCTCAAGAAAGAAAAAAAATATGTTTTTTCGCACACCAAATGTTTTATAAGCAGAACCGGTAAAAGAAATTCACGCAACTAATGATTACAAGAAAAACCACAAAATAACATAGGCCTACCTAACTTAATTTGTTTACATGTATATAGGTCAGCGTGGGCGCTTTAATATCTTTATATCACAGGGGAAGGATAGTAACCTGCTGTGTGACGTAATAGCAAAGTTGGCAAAAGTATTTTTCTTTATAAATGTTACTATACTTTGACGATCCATTAGGATGATATATAGTTGTATTTTATGATATCTTACTTGTACCGGAACATCGTAAATTCGTTTCCGTACTCATAATAAATGTCTGATCTGTCAGAATTTAACACTCTATCATAAGATATACTTAACCTTCCTATATCCCCGCGTTGATCTCAAACGGTTGGATTACTTTTTTTAATCAACGGATAAAATGAGACCGTATTACTATTATTTCGTTCGTCCATCTGTCTGTCTGTCTGTATGTATGTTTGTTAGTATCTCATGAACCATGTCAGTCAGACAGTTAATGTATTTCTGTTACTATTCGATAACAACAAATACTAAAACTAGATTATATATGTCCAATACACCAAATAAGATTTTTCGTTTTCGGCATGGAACACTTCGTGCACGACTACAACTCGCATTTGGTCGGTTTATATGGCAACTGTTAAAGTGGTCTATCACATAGTATTTCGACAATGCCATAGATAAAGACAGAGGAAAACGAAATATTCGTCAAATATTTTTCTCATCAATTTAAAACTTACAAATTATATTTATGTCTTATATTTTCAAGCCAGTTGATCCTCTTTTCATTACTTTTAGATGTGACAGAACTATTAAAAATATGATGTTGTCTTCTCATTTGAAATTACAACTTATTTGGACGTGATTTTTGGTGTAGATGTCTTGAATGAAAAGCGTGAGTACTTTACTTTGACCACTAGATGTATAATTCGTGATTAGATTTAATGTTTAAGTGTTGTGTGAACGGGATTGCAAGCGGCAAGTATGCGAGTCCATCATCAGCAGCTTATAAATTTCTCCATTGTCGAGGCACCAGCATAATAGATTACACTGGAAGAAAATGGTGACTCCAAATAAGAAGGAGATAAAAATAGTGTCAAATAACAGTGAAGGACGTCATCTTGATATTGCAGATACAAAAATTGATTAATTTATATTATTATATTTTAATTTTTTTTTCACTTAGAAATAATACATCTAGTTTAATTTTTGATATGATACAAAATGTTGCCCTGTTTTTCTGGCTGTAAGGAAGGATCTAGAATAAAAGTCTACTGGTTGTAAATAAAATATGTATCTACTCATTTGATTATTAAAATACATATATGTAATAAAAAAACATTTTTCTTTTTCTTAAGCTTACATACCGCTTGAAATGGAAATTAACTATCATAATATTTTAAAATAGATTCAGCAGCAGCGGGAGAAAGAAACTGCAATTTCAGTAAATAAATTTTCAAATACTGTATCAATAAAAAATAAAAAAAATTAAGGAATCTTTTTTACTATCTATATTTAAATCAAAGTTATTATTTCGTGACATTACTTTCTCAGTTTCACTGTTTGTAATATTATAACGTTATTTTATATTTATTATTTTTGCAATCAAATAATTTTTATAGAATATTATTTACCTGTTTTTTTTATCAGTGAACAATGATCGTAACAACTTATGAGTTTTTATGAGGTAAGATGTTTATATCATATACCGTTCAGAAATGGCATAGTATATATAAATATTTACTAAGAATATCATAATACTAAATGATATTTGGGTACAATACATTTATAACCTCCTACTAAAAGTATGAGTCCTAAGGCCATTAATTGATTCTTACTCGTACAACTCAATACGGGCAAAGTACGCACCATAAATTGATATATCTGTCCGATCCTTTTCTAAATTATCTGAATCATTTCGTAAGATTTTTGCCACTTAATTTCCAAGAGGATTTCCTCGAGCTGCCTACCTGCTATCACTAAAAAGTTTGGACGGTAAATCTTGTCGAATTCTCGTGAAGGTGTGCTTCGGAGGCTTACTCACCCAGTTTCAAATTAGACGCTATATCTTCCAGAGGCGACAGTGGTAACTTAGTTTCTAACTTTCTCTTCCTAAATGGCAAGTTCCATTGCAGTTACTTGGGAAGTGTAAAGGAATTCTCAAGCAAGTATACGCTAATTTAATTAGAAATACTGTTAAAAGTTAAGTTACAGAAATTTTGAATCTTTTTTAGACATAAAGTAACAAATATTAGTTATAGAAACAAAAACTAGTAATAAATAAATAAAATGAAAGCTAACAAGCTTGACCTTAAATGTTATGTTTACCTTAAATACAAATTTGAAAAATCTACATTATAATGATTATGTACCTATAAAAAGTATAAAATAAAAATTAAAAACCCCTGACACAATAACTTGAGTTCCTTTTGGAGCGGTTCCTCAACGCGACGTATTTTTTATAGTTATTAATACATATTTAAATTCTTTAAGATTGACTTTCTTTTATTATTTGTTACTTTTTAAAGGGAATTTAGGTTTTTGTGTGCCGAGGGTTTTTTAAATTTTGAATGAAGAAAATAATAATTTAATGAAAAGAAGTAAATTTTACCAATTAATTTATTTTATGAGTAAAGGTGCTCGTCCACTGCCTCAACACGCACGCACCGGTGCGGCCGCAAAACACTCAACGCATTGCACGGAATTGACGAAGTCATACGTCCACTGTAGTCGCATTTTCATAGATGCTTCTATGATAAATGTGACTGTTAGTTTCGCCATCGGAATTATGCTGATGAGGACATACGAATTTTTAATATAATCCGTTGCATGTGATGAAGCCGGTGGGTGCGTGCTGACATATGAACGTTCACCTTTAGGGAGAAATACTCCACAAACATATGAAATATTCTAAGATACCCATTTCTACCTTCCGGCTCAGTCATAAAATTAGCTTCATTCTATAATTATAAAGCATCCTCATAAATATACAGCGTTCAAAATTTCAGATAAATCGAAAGCTGGGAAATGAGTCAAACATAGTTTGAAATATTTAACCTTCATATTAAATAAAAGCTGGTAAAAATGTTACCGTAATACATAGCTTGTTACCTGGTGAAATACTGGTATACCCATCAGGCGTCATCAACGGTGTTTCTCCTTCGCCGAACATTTTTATTTTACTCACAAACTACATATCATTTTATACACACTATTTTAAGCACACACTTAACCACCATAGTACTCGAAATAGTATTATTAATTTTAAAGTTATTTTTTTAATCTTAATGAATAATGCTTAAAACATCCACTTTGTCCCTAGTACACTGAGATGGAATAAAAATATTTTTCAGTATAGCATTGTTTATGCAAAATTGATCGAATATAACAGTTAATTTTCAAGTTAAAACGTTTCCTTCAAATACTTTACCGTTCATTCGAAGTTATTTTATATAAAATAATTTCCAATTAATATTCAAATTCCGTTGTCGCTTTGGTTTTTCCCATCACAATTTTCAGAACAAATAGTATGTAATATCTTAATATATAAACATCATTGTTAAAAGACTAACATTCTTCGAAGAAATGAGGGAATTTGCACGCAAATCGATATTATGCCGTAACTAAGAAAGGGTTTTGAAAAATTTGATCCTTCAATCGAGGGTCTAAGTGGGAGGAAAGCTTATTTAACATAAAACGCAATTACAAAAGTTCAACTAGTCACAAATTCTTGAGTTAAGCAGACTGGATAATGTTTTTACGTCCATCATTCTTTAAAATCCGAAATATCAATAGGTACAAGATATCATTTCTAATCAGTAGAACTAAATCACGAAATTTTTAGAATCCTTTTAAAAAAATACGATAAAATACTTAAAGTTTGTTGTTCATCCATTTCAGAATATATAGAAATATGGCCCTAGCAATTTCATTACAAGGGTATCCCTATGGGCTTCTCCATCATAAATCATGGAAGCGAGACGACAGTGTCTATTGAAAATTATTCTCTAACTTAATAATTCGTCTAATGAAAGTACACGAACGTATTTTATGTAAGCTTAGTCACGCCTCAAATTTTTTTAGGTTGTTCAAAATTTTATCAAATTTTATTTTTATAACGATATTACTTGTGACAAAATAGAATGTAAACTTTGTGAAGTTCTTCTTAAAAGGTAAGTGGTGTTTTAATTAACGTTTGCCGCGGAAAGTATAATTAATTAAATGGGCTTTTCAGATAAATTATTTAAATTCGTTTTCAGAGTAGCCGTTCGCAGATTAGTGGAGCACTTCATCTTTTTTTTTATACTCCAATTACGTATACGAACTTTCCAAACAGTATGTAAGTAGAAACACATATACGAACACTTAAGCTATTCATTGATAATCCATTTTCAAATTTTATACACAATCAATTTATGTTGCACCTTTTTCTTATTGGAATTTGTGGTATTTTATTTCATCCACCAAGTGGTGTTCGCGAAACCACCGCGCGTCAGCACTCGCGTGGTGGTAGAGCTCGACTACCACCCTTACCACCACCAACCCAAACAACAAAGAACGGTGAAATTGATTGGATTAGACACCTCGTAACCATCGTCATGATAAGTGATTAGATTTTTTAAAGGAAACCTATAACTGGTGGGTGATGACGTATATTTCTTCCGTTGTTGCAGATCGATCAAACAATTGTCTTCAGGCAAATTCAGAGGAGAAATTTCGAGTTAAATTCAGTAGGTTATTAAAGAGAGACTAATTTTATTTTAAGTGATAGGTGTATTTTATAAAATATCGAATAAGCGAGAACTCCCCTATTTTTTTAAATCGATTAACAAGAAAAATTATGAAAGTGTCTTATTTAATAGAAATATTGGCAGTACAAAATAACATTTACGTGTTTCACCGTGAGATTTTCCGTTACTTTCATCTAGTTGCCATAATATAATTTAACAATCTCTTTAAGTACTTACTAATAAGTGTTTAAAGCTGGTTGAATAGCTGGTGTTAAAAAATAATCCATTAATATGTGGTTGCAAGCTGATATACTCAATACGGATAATTACTCATTTCTGTTTGTTTGTCTTGTCCAACGGGTGGATTATCAAAGAATATTAAACAAGTATCATTTTATGTTTGTGTCATCAATAAATTAGTTGGAATATCGTATGATGACCTTTTTACATTTCCATCATTATTGCCATCACCCATCGCTATTGCTATAGGATAAAACACTATTTTAAACGGATTATTTTCTTGAGCATTAAATGAAATTTAATGTCTAACGCCGGTTTCTGAATTGAGAAAAGCGCAAAATCCTAACTGATTATTCTCAATGACTTAAGTTTTTACCTTTTATATGGCAGAAAGTCCTAGTTTTATCAAATTGCTATCAACTGATCATTAAAAAAAATATAAATCACTGATAAAAACCTGTTTAATTGACGTTTACAATGGCTTAAGCACGGTTTGAGACGTGCTCAACTTCAAAATTAATCTGGAAACCGGGTGTTAGTGATTACAATGCAAAAAAGTAATATTATTATCGTATATTTATCGCTCCTAAATTTCCATCGTAATGAGATTCCATGGTAGTGGTTTCTTTCAGCACCATTTTGTCGAGGTAAGGTGTAATTGTTGCTTCCGACTTCCTGGTTATTTTCAGAGATCATATTATTTATTATTTAAAGGTAAGGTCACGTCGCCTTCACGTTTCGTGGATCCAGGTGCCCACTTGCCCAGTAGTACACGTAATATGACCGTGACCGCCTAATGACCCCGTCCTTGCTTCACTACATATCGATTCTAGTTGTATCAGGGTTTATCTTTGTCAATGTTAACGTCAAATAAAGGTCTATGTCATCTGTAAGTAAATTTAATAATGATTAAAATTGCGATATTGGTATCGATGGTCACTGTTGACGAGTTGTCAGTCGTAAAAATTATTTATTGCCGGATACCAGCGGATACTGACGGACTTTTTGACTTCGAGACATCAGAATGAGGTTGGAATATACCACCGGCTTGGAATCCAGTAATTAGTCAAATAAAATCTCGACCCAGATCATACATTGGAAAACTAAAAGATACAGTTAGTTCATTCTGTAAATATTAAATCAAAGGGCAATTCACTTTTCTTGTCGGTATTTGTTTCACCAGTTCTTCTCAGACAAGACTGCCAAATTTGGAACTGGTGGTAGATAACGGTAGCCAGGGTTTACTCCTGGTTTTTTTTTCAATAATTCCATTTTTTTTAGTGTGAATGTGTCCAATAGTTTTGTTTTGAAGGTAGCTTTACTCTTAATTAAAAAGACAATCAACACCTTAGTCTTATGTGAACGCGGAACCTGTAAAGGATCCGAAACGTTGATGAAACTAAATAAAAATACGATGAAACCGTTTAAAAATTGTTTCATTTATGGATAGTGCACGCCTATAACAAAACAATAACCAAAACTATAATGAAATAACTAAGTGAATGTCAAAACGCATGATTTCGTCGTTTAATATTTCTTCTTATACTAAATTCTTAAATAAATTCAATCGTTGATCAGAAAAAAAAATAAAACAACACCGGTCGTGCCTCTAAATTCTAGAATATGGAAGGTGATTTGTAACTGAACCAATTAATGACTAATTTCTATTATCTTAATCCTTTTAACGAGTCATAAGATTATCAACGAATTAAGGAGTAATTTGATATTTCTTTATCTTACCATATTAAAAGCAATTTTATTGAACTTATCAAGTTTACTTTCTATGTAGGGCAGGAAGCGGGTATAGTTAGTGGCAGCACGCAATGCCTAACTATTTACAGCGGAGTTGACCTATATGCAACCTTTTTGCACTACTCCAATATCTATTCCAATATTTGAAACAGTACTATTACCAGGTTTCTGCCCGCAGTTTTACCATTACTTATTATCCAGTGTCTAAATGCAAAGTTTCATATTTTATATTTTCAGAAATGAAAACACCGCATACAAATTTTCATCCCTTATTTTAACCATTTTAAGCCTATTTCTCTCAATAAAAACTATCTTAAGTACATTTTAAAGTTCAGCTCTCTGTCTATCAAATTTTATAGAAAATGAATTCAGGCGTGAAAACATAACAGACATAAAGTTATGGATTATAAAGAAGTAAAGTTTCATCTTTGTTTGTTTGTTGGAGGTAATTTTGAACTGATTCGATTATAAACATTCTTAATACTACGTACACATTATACGCGGTTGATGTGAACAAATTTGCTCGACAGTATCAGTTGCTCAAGATGAGATGGCATCTGAGACTCAACATTTTAAAATTATTCTATAGTAATTATTAAATCTGTGATTTTGCAGCGTTATAACTATAATGTTACAAAATAAATCACAGTGTGTGGGTCGGGTGGTGGAAGAAAGAGATGTTTATTGTATTTATGTTTGTATTGTTTTTGTTAACTTAACTGTAATTGCTTATTACTTATTTTTTTCATGTTCTTTCTCCGAGTGTACTGCATGTGAGGTCAATAAAATCTTTTCTTTCTTTCTTTCTTATCCTAATAGATTTCAAGGTGTGGCCATCTCTGAGTTCCCGAATTCGATTTCCGATCGGCTCAATGAAGAAAAATTAATTCTATGTCTTTAAGGATCGTCTCCGGTCTCGGTGTTGTGTTGCCTTCACTAATTCTGATTATTTATAATACGAGAACTTTGGCTGATCTTGGAATTTAAGCAATGTAGAATAGGCCATTTTAAGAGTTAGTCAACTTCGATATGTCACATCAACATAAAGACCGTGTACTATAAATATATTTGCCAATGCGTTAGTTACAATGCCTTAAAGTCCCAAATGGCCAAAGGGCCACTGGCCAAAACCAGAACGTCTATTTGGTCCAGGCTCAAGCCCTGTTTGGTGACGTAAATTATGTTTAGTTTTATTTTACATGTATTATATTTTTCAGGTAATCTAACCGCTAACCTTTATATATACCGACCTTTTTTGTTTTTAAATAATTAAGAAAAAAAAGAAACTCGCCATGTTTCTTTTCTAAATTTAAAAATTTTCCACGTTTGATAACAATGTAAATATATGGAGTGCAAACCATTCCGCTGTACAGTTGCGATTGAATGTTGATGCAAATATGGGCTCGGAAGGCGCGCCCGCTGGATCAATACGCGAGCATGTCGCATGCACAAGCCCAGGTAACTTCGTTGCCATAAAACGAATGAATAACTTTTTTATTTCACCGCGATTATAGATATACTATCTTTCCAGGACTTCAAATAAAACAGGTGTGGGTTATTTCTGTCGTAAAATTGTCTTGTTGTTACTAATTTCGATATACGATGATTATTTACAAGTCATCGTATCTTCATTCTTCTTGAATTATCAAATAAAAAAAAAATTAAATCAAATGCAATTATTAGCGTCTTTTGCTGAAAGTAAAATACTACAAAATGGTTGCCTAAATTCAGCTTAAAATATGTGAATGGTTTAAAATTGACTTGCAAAGAAATTAAGTCATTTTGTTTCTTTTTTTTTTTAACTAAAATCTATAGTATTTTCATTAAAGAATCAACACGATAAGATACAAAATTCATACTGGAACTAATAACCAGAAATAAGGCTATTTAATGGGCAAATTTGTAGTCCATGTTTATATTATTGAAGTGATAATCTAGCATAACACGTTCAAATTTAAAATTTATTTACTACGCTATTAAATGCAAAAGATTGCCATCTGATATAAATACTGTCTGTACTAATTCATTCATTTGTATTATACAAATGAACGTAGTGAATAACAACCAATAAGATCAAACTATTTTTCCTGACCTTCGATAGTAACATAATAATGTCAATTTTCCTCACAAGACGTAGTTTTAAAGAAAAATGGGGCCAAGTCCCTTAATAATGTCTAATGTATTTTTAAGATGACATATTAATTTAATCAGAAAAGTTTAAAATGATCGTTATATACATTCCAAATAAACATCATAAATAATAATTACTATCTGAAACCAGGACCAAACACAATCCTTCAGCTTTAGTTATTCAGAGCAAAATTATTGAAATTTTATAATATCTATTTATTTATTTTTTTAATCTCTCATGGACAATATTATCTAGCTGCAATTGAAAGAAAGGTTTTGTCCATACGAGTATAGAGATCAAAGTACAAAAATGGTTTCATTTAGTAGTTAACATCAATTACGACACGATTTCCAAGAATGAAAACATAAGTTACTTGAAAAATACTACTTACAGATTTTTCTGTCTTTCACTCCAAAATGAAATGAACGAGCGATGTGATTATCTCCATGGAGATAGTCCAGATGTTCCTAGCGCATGACAAATAACTTTTCTATCTTTTATTTAGTTTTTATTTTTAATGGAAATTACTTTTAAATTCGTTGTTGAGAAAGTGTGTAAATATTATTATACTAATAGCAGCTACCCACTATGATTTTTTTTTTAAAACAGGATTATCTTTAAGTAATTAAAAATCATAATATTTATTTAGCTGACTTTACCGATGCACTACCGTGTACTCGAGTCATAATACAGCTTGTTTCATGATTTACTTGTGGAGAACAAGTGGAGTAGCATATAGTATTACTAACGTTTACCTAAGATAAGGAATTTTAATTATAATATTAGACATAGAATATTATGAATTTATTTGAGAAAAGAACGTCGTTAAGATGACTGAAAAATTTGTGGTGAAAAAAAAAAGTTATGAATTAGTTGCTCCAGATGGTGGTTGGGGTTATATGATATGCCTAGCTGCAGTTATTTTATTTGTAAGTATTCTTTTAATAATAATTTTTTTTTTCCTATAAAGCCTCATCAGAGCATAATAGTCATTTTAAATATATATTCGGCACGGTGTATTACGATAATTTTTAATAGAACTATATGTAGAGCGGAAGAAATAAATACAATACAGAGATTATAGACTTTGAATGAAATCTAATTAATTTTTAAGTGTGTGTGAAAAAGTTTGCCGTAAATATGCAAATGCAGACTATATATTTTGTGTTGTAGTTTTGCATATAGCTTAGCATATTAAATCCATTACATGTAGAAAGCCTTATTTCGAATGTATTATAAAACTATCTAAAATATGTTTCCGTGGAACTTCGGAATAATAGAAAATATGGTTAGATACGTTATGTAAGTTTTGATTTTTATAAAGTTGTGTAAAAATAAACAACATAGGGAATTTTAGATTTTGATTCAGATTTTTATTATATAGATTTTGGCTAACCCACTTGGATTCACTCGTATACTCTATAGAATAAAGCGGTGAAAAATACAAGGTGGTCCATCAATTTTCAACTATAACCATTATATTATCGATCGCTCGCTCGAATATCGACAGGCTACAAAAAAATTGTATATTTTAATATTTTCAAAGCAAATTTAATAAATACATAAAGAAATTAAAAATAATTGAATCTAAGAATAAACTTTGTATCGTCTAACTCAAGTTTCTTCATTAAGAAATATGATGAGTATTTCATGCACCCTGTTAACATCAGAATATTCGGTTTCAACCTTTTTATTAATAACGCTAATAAAAAGCTTGATTATTTGTGGCACTTGTAGGACTTTTCAAATATTTTTATACTGCTGCGTTCCTTCCGTACACCATTTAATTTGCCCCCATTTGTTTGGTGTTTCACCTGTCATCTTTTCCATGTGATCTTCTGTTTACACTTTTGTGGAATTTTTAAAGCTACGTTATGATATTTTATAGATATTACTTATATACGTGATGTAAATAAGATCTTTAATTACAATAATTTGGGTCATTAAATCGTGATAAGAAGCATATATTGAAAGGGCAGAATAAAAAAAGGCTTTCGTAGTAATAATATAACTCTATTAATTTTTCCTTGTTGATTATTCTACTTATCAATTCAGCGTTTAATTGTTAAAAAGCAAGCCATGGTCACATATTGCGTTGAAAGAAATAACGTCACACATTTATGTGAATATTCATGACCCATTCTGCATTACTATTAGAAATACGGCGTAGATAAAAATGTTGAAAGCGCATTTTTTTGTACTAGCTTTTGCCCGCGACTTCGTCCTCGTGGTATACATAGTTACTTTGGGAAACATATATTTTCCAAAAACGCTGTTCTTTTTCGAAGTGATGATGAAATTACCTTGATGTTTAAGTTCGAAGATACTACAACAAAAAAAATATCATTTACATTTTAGCACATTCATCTTTAAACTGAGACTTACGAAACTATTTTACCATATGACCACATACTCTTGACCATATTATGAAGAAGTCATACTATCAGTCACCCATATCGCTAAACGAAAATCATTTATTGATTTGGCCAGGCCACATTATGATGTGGGCAGCAAGATTTTTCCATTTCATGAAATACAAACATTTCATAAAATGGCTGGCCGCATCATGAATTGGTCAATTGTACGATCTGGCTACGACATATATACCTACTTCAACATTTTTATCCAAAATGTAATATTTACTCAAATAACAATTTTCATTGCTATAACAAACATTATGTAAAAAATATTAGGTAAATTTATAACAATGACAAATCAGATTGTAAACAATGGTTGCTATGGTAATATTTCGATTTTCTATAAAATCTTTCACTCTCATTTTTACCTTCTTAAGGTTATAAACTACCCATATATAAATTTTCATCGACATAGGTCCATAAACAAAGAAGCTTCATACCAACATTTTCAACCTTTTAGACACCCTTCTTGTTGGAATTTCCAAAAATCCGTTCTTAGATCACCTCTACGTATTAAGGGGAAAGTTCCCTCCATATTTCAAGTTTCTATGACAAGCGGTATAGGCTGTGCGTTGTCTGTCGGTCATTAAGTCAGGACATCTCCTTTTATATATTTCAAGTTTAGGACGTCTTTTGGCT
This sequence comes from Diatraea saccharalis, assembly GCA_918026875.4. NCBI lineage: Eukaryota > Metazoa > Arthropoda > Insecta > Lepidoptera > Crambidae > Diatraea > Diatraea saccharalis. The sequence continues at coordinate 5,119,664 of OU893340.1, read as the reverse complement.
GATAAGAACGATCAAGAAACCCTCCTCTCTATAGGAGCCCTCCTCTAATAGGAGTAATGACATTTACAAAAACAAAAACTGTTTTATTAAATAAGTTTTACATTAATAATGCGATAATACGTCTTTGTTTTTAAAGAAAAGCCCTTAAAAGTGCGAATGCTTGAGAATTCCATGGTCTCGTTATGCTGCATTTTAGACCTCTTAATTTCCAGAAGCACTTTATCTATGGATGGAATCAAGTCGAAAAGTAAGAATAGGCCAGCGGTCACTTTAGTGAATGTTGACTACTGCAGGCATGCAACCAGGACTAACGGTTTAACGTACCGTCCGAAACACGAAAGAGCTCGAGATAATTAATTTTTCGTCAGCCATCCTATGGCCGGCCTTTGCAAACGTTGCTTCTTCTTCTTTCGCATCGCAAATCGAACGCATTGACCACCTAAACTAACAAATCTATATTATTTTCACAGCTCCACTAGGTTCTAGTGTATATTGCCCTATTCCTCTAACCTTTCCCTTGACATTTCATACAACCGATTTCCAAAGATATTCCAATTTTGTGCAGGCTGTTCGGCTTTGTAACTTACTAATGGTAGCATAAAGAAAGGACCTTTGCTCACTAAGATTCTTCGTCTTAGAGATATAAAGATAGATATAAAGTTATGAACAACTTTATATCTATTATCCCTACCTTCATAATCTTTCATAAAAGTTGATATTCATTATATTAATTTAATTATTTAATTTTTTGTTTGTTTTTTATTTTACAGACAGCTACAATCACTTTTATGCCGTGTTTTGGATTACTCTACAATGATTTCCTGAATGAAATTGAAGCTGGATCGACCGATGTAACTGTGCTCAATGGGATCCAAGCCATATTTTTGGCACTTGGTGGTAACCGAATTTCACACCTCTTATTACTCGGTTTTTTTTAATTATAATAAATTATGCGCAATATTTTATTTAGGCAATCATATGGGAAAGTTTTTATTTTAAAAACTTACAATTAACATTATAGAATCCTTCAATGATTATCCTGATCAAGAACAAAATGTGTTGTGTATTTTGAATATAGAATAGACGAAATAATGAAAAAAATATAACTATCCCACCAATCCTGGGTTTGTAGTCTCGACAAAGTTTGCGATCGCAATCTTACCGAATTCGTTCGCTATGAGTTAGCAAACGTAATTTAACGATTATTGTAAGTTTCTACAGCTAAGAATACTTATTGTTATTTGTTTGGGATGAACCAAGCGATATTCGTTAATTTCCTAGCGATCAATTTTGGTTCAGTGAACTCTGCGATCGCTACTTAACGATCGCTACCAATGTCGAGACTGCATAATTTAAATGTACGATTTATGTTCGTTCGTTCTTTACAATTGATTTTTGCAATGATTTGATAACAACAAATTGTATGTTTCTTCTTCTTCTTTAATAAGATACATGTTAAGTTACTCTTAAGCTTTGGGTAGTGTTCACCAGGAAAGTATATGTACCCAATGAGAAAAAGTGCCTAATACTCTAAAGTGTTCGGTTTTAAAAATTTGAAGATACATGTCATTTACGGATTTAATGAACTCGAACTTAATAATATGTACAATAAAACTAAAACGATTGAATCTAGATGTACTGATTTATATTAAGTTTTAAAAATATTTCTCTCAAACCTAAAAATACAAATATGCAAACAGATGCGCAAATTAGTCGCAGACCTTAAAAAATATTATAGACCAAATTCAAATCTACTTAATAATAAACAGGTTGATTATACAATTTATTATCGTTCTGATGATCAATTAAAATAGACTATGGACTGCTCTTTAGTCGATTAAGCATTTTGTTATGTAAGGTTTTATAATTTATTATGACAGCGAGGTTTAAGAACAGAACAATCGGATGTACAGGACAACTAAAAACTTTATGGTGAAGATCATTTGGTATTTTACTCGAGATGGCGACACCTTGAAATGTGCGAGCCACTCCGTTACAGAGGTCGTCTAAATGCAAAAAGTAACGATAAAAGATGATTACAGATACATAATATAAAGCAAAATTGATTCCCGCTGTCTGTACGCCGAGATCTTTTAAACTATACAATGGATTTTTCGGCTTTTATCAATGTACAGAGTGTTTCGGGAGTACTTAAGGTTCGATGTACAATGTAGAACCACGCGGGAAAGCTACTGTCGAAACCGTATTCATATAAAAATACAAACACTAATGGCATCTATTTATGATTTTATTAAACACTAGCAGTTTATCATAAACAAGGTTTAGCGTTGAAGTAAATTTACGCTGAGACTGCACTTAGTATTAGTTAAATTTTATATTATTAAATAAAGACTTAGCAAAGTTAAATTTAGTACAAGGTTCGACGGGAATAACATTCACTATTCTATGTAAAATATGCATTTGGACTAAAACTAAAATTGCAATTTTAGCGTAATTTTACTATGACGCTAAACTTTGTTTATTAATAGCACTGTAGCTGTTTTCCCGCGACTTCGCCCGTGTAAACAATAGCCTATATTATCCGCGTATGATGTAGCTTCCCGTAGAAGAAAGAATTTTCATAATCAGATCAGTATTTCCGAAGATTACCTTCTACAAACAAACAAAGTTGGAAACTATCTCTTTATAATGTAAGTAACCTTCAAATTCCATCGCAGGTGACTATTATCTTAACCGATAACTGAATCTTTCGGCGGCTCAGTCCATCAGTGATAACATTTATATAGGTTACTGTTTTAAATATATATTTATTCAATATAATTATCATTCTATACTTTGTTATTTTTATCTTTCGTGAATAATCTCATTAATGTTGGAAACAATAATAAATATTCTTTGTTAGAAATAATTTCATGACTTATCATCATTAGAATTTGTTTTCCAAACATTGATTGTGTATCTAATCATAAATACATCAGAGAGAGACATTATCAAAACATTCGAAAATTAAAAGTATAGATTACATAATTATAAAATTTGGCACAAATAAAGCGTGACAACTAAATACTTCTTGACTAGAAATTAATTCATTTGCATAAAAAAAAAATTGATATTTTGGTTGAGTCCAAAAAAATAAAATAAAAATAAAGAACAGTCTTGAATACATAGAGTGGTATCAAGAGGAGACTTCTTTCACCAATGGAATTGGTTACTTTTTATTTTCTAACATGCTTATTCTAAACAGTAAACGGCAGCCATCACAGAACTGCGAAGCTGTGGAATTCGCTACCGGACTCGCTGTTTCCGGGCATATACAATCTGGGACTCTTCAATTCAAGAGTGAATCGGTTCCTTCTAGGCAAGCACGCTCCATCTTAGACCACTGCATTGCTTACCATCAGGTGATCGGTGGTCAAGTACTTGCCTATCAAGAATAAAAAAAAAATAAACAAAAACTTGTTCAATTCGACACTAAAATTATTAACAATTTCTAAGCTGAATATGCTACCTATCTCCTACCCTACCAAACACCTAGAATTACTAGGTAAATATTTATTTATTTATTAATCACTCTTACATCTAGTTTTACAGGTAATATCCAATACAATAAAGTAACTGAATTAAAAAAAAAAAAATTAACAATAACAGGTGACATATAATGCTTCTTTTATGAATTCACTCGGCAAACACGAGTAAAGGTCCATTTTCTCAGCTATATGCAGTGCACACGCCAGCGGAGTATTTGTTAAACCTCTAGGCACAATTCTGTTTGGCTCCCGAATCTGTCTGGGATACTAAATTTTATCATACCATATATTCGTGTGTTTATTATTTTTCCTTTAATTACTTTAAATGAATACGATGACAGGGCTACTTCCCTTCGCACTCTTAATTCGTTATATTCCACCATACTTATAACAAATAAAGTAGGATATATTAAAGGATAGAATGGAGACACCCCATATAATAGCAAGTACATTTTTTATCCAGTAAATTTATTATGTATTCGCTTCAACTGATTAGACAATATTAAGTTTCACTCGGAGCTCAGATAATTTGATATAAAATTTCAAATTGATTTATTTATTTGTCAAATTTTGGGTATATAAACATATGCAAAGGTGTTATAGCCAAGTCAAATTCCAACAAAAGTCTGCCTAGTTCAGCGTACAAATATTACATAAAATGTCAAATTAGATTAAATTGTCATGAATTCATAATAAATGTCAATAATTAAATTAAACAACACAAAATCAAAACAAGTGACAAAAAATGACAACTTTTTTGTCACTTGATTTGATTTTGTATAGCATACAGATAATTTATTTATTTTATTTATTTATTTGCATCATATAATTTATTATATGTAGATTCCAATGGCCTTGCAATTGTTGAGATGGGACATATAATCTAAAGTTATTTCGGCAAGTTCTTTTTATGTCGTCACAATTTCTTTTAAACAATTCTGGATTTTTCTGTATTTCTGTATAAAAATGCAGATTTCATAAATGTACAAACAAGGTGGCGGTAGTATAATTAATCTTTTAAATAAAGGTACACAGCTATCACGATACCCCGCAGAACACATAGACCTAATACACTTTTTTTTTGCACGAGAAAGGCCCTCTCTGCATCCTCCAAGAATTCCCACAGGCATACCATACCATATCCAAGGCATGAAGAAACGTATCCATGAAATGCTGCTAAAGTCGCCTGCATTGTTGTTGTTAGTCTGAGACAATATAGCATGTAAACGAATCTATCAAGTTCTGAGCACAATTTATTTACATGCAATTTCCAATTATTATAATGATCAAATTTTATGCTCAGAAATACAGTTTCTTCTACTTTGATGACAGCCCTATTCTCATATTGTAAATTTTTAAGGTTCTATTTACTATTATCGGTTCGAAGCTCGATGAAACTAGTCTTGTTTGAATTTATTGTAAGATTCCTTTCAAGTCAACTAATTATAACATGAAGAGCATTATTTGCCTGTTCAAGTGTAGTTAATTAATAAATAAATAAAAATTAAGTATAATAGTAAGATATGTTAGGTACATATTAAAAAATAAAGAAAAAACAATTTCGTTATGAAGTTCCAATGTAGTTGAGAACATTGCATGTTTTTTTTTTCATTTAAACGAGTTAATGTATGTAGGTTGCAAACATTTACATCTCTCTTCACTTGGTATAAATAAAACTAGATAGAAACATAGGGAGGAAACTTTTTTATATATTTTGCAGTAAAAATAGTATATTTGCTTAAGTCGCTATTAAAAGCTGAATACCATACTTTACTTTTAAAGGTTCTATACCAAACAAGGCTAAACGGAACATTTATAGGATCACTCGGTTTTTTGTCTGTTCATCTATTACAGCCGATTTTCTCCGAACCGATTGAATTGAAGCTGATGGAGGATGTGAATGAAACCGCGAAGATTGTGAATGAGAAAAAAAATACAAACGACTTCTAAAAAGCTTATTATACCGAATTTTTACCATTATCTGCCTTTAATACCTTGCAGCGGTTAATAACATAACCTCTGTCAGAAAAGAAACATGAATGATTTTCCATTTCTAGCCGACTTCAAAATCGCAAAGGAGGAGGTTATATGTTCGACGGCCATGTATGCTCATCGAGTTTCCATATTTTTTTTATTCTTTAGAAAAAAGACACCCACCAATCCATATTGGGACTGCGTGGTATGTTACAGCCAAATTTTTATTATTAGATTTCACCTCTAGCAAAATCCTTGCCCCAGCAGTACAGAAGAGACATTAATTGGCTGAATAACTAACCTTTTTGAAGACAGTTCTATTTTCATAATTAAAATGTTCACGATTTCGGTCCCATTCTTCGTCAGCTAAACAGTTTGAGAGATAATAATATTTAAAGGTTACGTAGAAAAAGTATGTCGTCTAAATAAAAAAGATAACCTAGAAAATAAAACAAATATAAATAAAGTTATTTTTTTGCAATTCCATTAAGGTAATTAAACATAAAGATACTCGTATTTTATATGAAGTGGATTCAGGGTCAGACATGCTTATGAGTAACAAAATATATTCTTTAAATATTTTTATGTGTAGCTAAAATTATCTGTATTTCATAAATAAACATTTCACTTATTCTACACTAATATTATAAAGAGCAAAATTTGATTGTTTGTATCGAGTAGACTCCGAAGCTACTTGAGCGATTTTAAAAATTCCTTCACTTACGTGATATACAGTAAGAGCCCCCAGACCTATTCTGTTTTAGCAAAGCTACAATTTTGAGGATTTCTAGTCTACTATTCAATTACGTTAAAATAGAAACGCTTATATTTAAATTTGTTTTAAGAAATTAACGTGGAAAAACAGATAGTTGATCTATTATTTTTTCTTCCCATAATTCGTGTTTTAAATATCTTGATTTAACGTTTTAATGATAAAAGACACTTTATCTGTTTATAATAATTTTCACTAGGTAGTAGCCCCTTTTTTTGACAGCTCAAGTGATTTTAAGTAATTCGCCTACATTTGGATCATAGTCTTTGGTTTCAAGATCGAGACATTATGGTTTCAAAACAATTTCTAATTTTATAATTAGTATTCAGATTTTTAATAACATTGGAACTTTTTAGGCGGTATTACCTAATAAATAGATTGATTATGGATATATTATATTCTAATACTCTGGACGTAGCTAAGAATTAAGATATATGTTTTTTTTTTATATATTTCAGCGTGCTTATCAAGTCCGTTGCTCAAAATTATGAGTTTACGTAAACTAGCTCTGGTGGGTGCCACTTTGTATAACAGTGGTGTGATCTTACTAGTGTTTACGAACTCAATAGAACCTTTTTTCATCTGCGTAGGACTGCTTCAGGTAATTATATAATTATTTTCTAAATTAGTCAACTAATTCTTAAATACCATAACGTGTTGAGTTTTGTAATGAACTTCTAATTTGGGATTAAAATTGGATGATGTTTATCTTGACACGAATATTATCTGTCAATAAAATACCTATTTTTCAAACAAATGCAAAAGAAAAATAAATTCTTATATCATCATCATCATCAGCCTATTAATATCCCGACTGCTAAGGTTCAGGCCTTCCATATGGATGAAATCGAATCAAATCGAATAGGGAAAATGGGCCCTGACCGGGGCCCAGTGTAGTTGTTAGGTGTTAATAACTGAAGATGCGGCCGGGGCCTCAAAGTGCCTTTCGGACTATATATGAGTTCGAGATAGTAAATATTGGTCCTTGTGAAAGTTGCTTAACTATATCGCAGACCGAGCACGCTAACCACACTGCCATTGAGAATTAGTAGTTGGAAAGAAAAATAAATCGTCAACTAGAATGTTATAACCATCTAATGTTATGTATTCACTAATGTTATCTATCGAAAATAACAAATTCCTTACAATATGTGTTTTAATTTAATCATTCACTTGGGCTTAACATAATATATACGATATTTGGTCGGTGACTTCCAAACATTTTGCTGACCTTGAAGACTAAAGCGTGAAAACAAATAATTTTAAGTGTGAAATACTATTTTATTGGAATAAATCATAATATTTCATGCTGCAATAAACCTGATGTGAAACATTGATTATAAATAAAAATATTGCATTTAAATATACGTTATAAGTAAGCAAGTCCAGAAATATGAGTTGAATATGAACTTTATCTTTTATGTTATTATAAGATTCATATTTTGGAAAGTTACAACAGAAAATATATTCCCCTGATGAAAGGATATAAATAATGATGATTTGTTTTAATGGATATTAACATTAAGCTAAAGAGAATACTGATTGTGTTCTATTAACTAACTTTTAGAAATTTGAAAATACAGATTGTTCAAAAGAAAGATTCTCGTTATAAATAACTTTTGTAATTATGTACAATTCATCAGTCACAAAGTTTAACATTAGATGAAACTAACGTCGGGGAAAATACATTTCCATTGGATTAATATATTCCACTTTTTCCTGAAAGTATTTGAAACGAGAAAAGTCTGGTATCAGAAATGATGTTTTTTTTTATTTTCTATAGGATTACGCTTTCCCGTTTTTTAAAATTCTGTCCTATGGTATAATATCTACGTTTGTGAATATCTACTTGAATAAACTAGTTTATCTTTATTTCACAGGGAGCCGGTATTGGTTTTATATATAATGTAACATACACAATACTCAATGAATATTTTGTACAAAAAAGACTATTTGCATTTTGTGTTATTCAAACTTTAACAGGTAAGCCTAGTTGCATAAGTATTAATTCTATATTTTAAAAAATATGATATGGAAAAAATTTCCATAAAATATACTAAGAGTTTTTAAACTAACAGTTATTTGATTGCATCAAAAAATAATGCGATGGGGTTAGAATTGTTACGCTGTCCGTCCTTGTTACTCCTGTGTGACGTTTACGTCTCTCTAGAGTTTTCCATCACAGTCTAGTGTCTTTTTATTCGTGTCTGATCTAATTTTTCTTTATGAAACTTTAACTTGTGTTTGAATTTAAGAACATGCATTGACGCTGAAAATATCATGCACATTCCTTATTTTAGCTGCACATCAGATTGTGAACTTAATACCGACCGCGCATCATATAGAACTTCCATACTAACAGAGGTCTGCTTACGGTGGCATGGCTAACGACCGTGCACATAATAACTCTCATTTGTACATTTTTTTATAAGATTAGTAAATAAAAAATTATACACAACAAAATGTTTTTTTATTGTCCAAAATACATAGATTTATATGCATAATTTGACATCATACAAACGCACACAAAAATATATTCTTGTTTATGCGTGGCTAGTTATTACCTAAGTTCAGTTACAAATAATCTATTCTAATAACATTTTTTAAAGTAAATAATGGTAGTTGCCTATACGTAATTAACTAAATATGAAGCATTATATAAACGTTCTATCTCTTTGAGTAATTCACTAGAGATACTTTGAGAAGTTATCATCATATCAGCCTGTTGCAGTCCACTGCTAGTACGTACGTAGGCTTACCCCAGAGTTCGCCACAAAACACGATCTCCCGCTGTCTTTATCCAACCAATTGAGAAGTTATTAATAACATTAAAAGCCCTTAATACCTGTATGTTATTACTATGTTTAGTACAAAATAGTCACATAGCGGGTTTACATTCAAACTTCTTGCTTGATTTCAAAGTCCAAAAGTTGTCCGTAAACCCAAAAACAAGGATGTTCCTAGAAACTTTAAGGTACTTAGCAAATATTTACTCCGACAACTGAAGTAGCTTCAGTTAATAGACAGTAAGATAACAATTGTTAATACAAAATTACAATAATCAAATAATTAATTATAGAATACAGACACTTAATAAGCATTCTGTATTAATATTTGACTTCCAGAAGATTTTGAGTAATTACAATTTATTCAAAACGGATATCATAGAGTACGATATCCATCGCTGAGAAGGCAATGCTGGTTTTCATGCTAGTTTCATGGTGTTTGATTCCCATTCGGGATGTATACCTTGCTGTCTCGGATCTAATGTTGTGGTAATATTTAGGATCTGAATAATAAATCAACATGATTTATTTTTATTATTTAGAGATCGTTTTATTATGAGTCTATACGAGTTACTACCACAGCGCCGCCAATCAGATATCAAATTGTATTACAAGGCACCCAGACGGTGGATCGTCCCTGCGAGGTAGCTTCGCTGGGGCACGGGTGGGGTGTCAGCCCTGTCCCGTCGACCCACAGGAGGGGATGCGTTTATATGCTATCCGGTCCTCCTTGCCGCCTTTGTTTGAGAGTGTCGCCCGGGCCTCCCACAACTTAATCCCACTTGGCGCCAGTCCGAACACTCTCGATTCGTTCAAGAAAATACAGTCTCTTGTCTGGTGCGATGTCAATAATCATGCTAATCTCGTCTCACATCCATTTTAGCAGTTAGTAGCTCTCGAATTCCGAGGCATAAAAGTGCTGCTTGTGCAGTTGTCCTGATAATAAATAAATGTTCAATAGTGGGCTCTGCTTATGCTTTACTGAGCTGAAGCCAGCTAGACTGAATACACCATAATACATTTATATTTCTTTTTTTTATTATTTTGTTTTATATTGTATTGTGTGTTGTTAACTAAGTACATATTCTATTCTATTCATATAGTCATAATTGTTTTATGTAAGGACCTGCGACTTCTTCCGCTTGGAAAATAGCCTAAGTTAATCTTCATTTTATTCATTTGTATAGATAGATAGATAACAATTATCAAAAAAAACTTTCTTAATTCCTGATAATTTCTTTTTAGCCGTTTTTGGGATGTTAGCGCCACAACTGATAAAATTTTCTTTAAATGAGTACGGGTATAGAGGCACGTTGTTGGTTGTATGTGCTGTCGGTATCCAAGCATTTGTGGGAGCAGCTCTATTCCAGCCAGTATCTAAACACATGAAGAAAGTTGAATTATCTAACGAAAAAGGTAACTAACTACTTCAGCATTATAAAATAGTTTAATAAGATTTTATTTTTTCTTTAGAACGAAAGAAATATTGCTGATTTGTCAAATATCAAAAGATTACACGGATTCACAAAATGAATCTTTTTTCTGATGAATGACTTTTATCATATGATGTTTACTAATTTGACCCCGCTGATTCTAAATATATCCTCATTTTTTTTGCTACAGCTCTTGTTTACGAGTTACAGCTTTCACTCGAAACTGACTGTTCTCTTATGTTATTTTGCTGATAATTTAAATAAATAGAAGTTTTCTTAATATAATTTGATATGGCATCGTCAAGTCGAGTTTGTGTAATGATCCGAACCATTTTTGTTTCATTTGCGGAGAGTATATGTTTAAAGAATGCCGTTTAAATGTGACAGCCTTCGTAAATGAGGCTTACAAAAATTACTTTGGTCACCCACTGGAAATGAAATATAACGCTTGGATTCCGCAAAAGGTATGCAAAACGTGCGTTGAGTTTCTACGTTTGTGGACAAATAAGAAAAGGGATAAATTTAGGCACCAAACCGCTATGGTATGGAAAGAACCATGAACCACCACGACGACTGTTATTTTTGTTTGGTGAACATTACTGGCATTAACCGAAACAATCGAGCTAAGTGGAATATCCTTGCATACGGTCGGCATATAGACGTGTTTTGAGCCCTAACATATCCCTGAACCTCAAGCTGGTGCACCACAGGATGAGCTTGTGCATTTAGAGTCAAATACACACAGTAGTGAGAGTGAGTTTGAATGTAACCTAGATACACCAAAACCATTCAACCAAGATGAATTAAGCGACCTTATCAGAGATTATGGACTGTCAAAGTCTGCTTCAGAGCTTTTGGCGTCTAGGCTAAAAGAACAAAACTTAGTAACAAAAGAAACTAAAATTTCTTATTACCGCACAAGAGAACAAAATCTCCTCAAATATTTTGCCGAAGAAGATGACTTCGTATTTTGTAAAGATGTACCTGGATTAATGGCTCGTATAATTTTGCCTCCCTTACATATAAAACTAGGATTAATAAACAATTTGTAAAAAGTCTTGACAAAAATGGAAATTGTTTCTTTTCCTATCAAAAAAGTTCCCAAAGTGTGAGTGCAGAAAAGATAAAGGCGGGCATTTTTGACGGTCCACTGATACGATCACTAATAAAAGACTCGAATTTGACGGACAACATGACAGAGAATGAGAAAAATGCATGGAATGAGTTTGTCTGGCTTGTTCAAAATTTTTTGGGAAATAAGAAAAGTTCTGACTATTCTCAACACGTTGACCAACTAATGAGTCACTTTCAAAGGCTTGGATGTAATATGAGCATCAAGTTACACTTTCTCCACAACCACCTGACTATTTTCCCGCCAATCTTGGGGATCTAAGTGAAGAGCAGGGTGAGCGATTCCACCAAGACATTCGTACGATGGAAGAACGCCATCAAGGCTACTGGAACGCATACATGATGGCTGACTATTGTTGGCGCATTCAGAACAGCTCTCTGCCATCACCTTCAAAAAGAAAATCAAATAAAAGGAAGTTTTTTCCAACTTAAGAACTAAATAAAATGGGACTATCTTTAAATAATTATGTAGTATTTTATTATAAAAACACCCATATGTTGTATTTTTTAAACAAGAGCTTATACAAAAATTTCAGTTACACATTTGGAATTGTCATAAAAAATTAGACATATATCATGTATCATAAGCCAATCATCAGGTATGCTGTTGTGCAGTGTTATTATTAAAAAAAAGCATCTACGCGTAATAAATGAAATTTCATGTAACTATCATTATGTTGAGACGGACGTTATTTCTTTCTTCAATACCTTTAAAGTTCGTGATTTTTGTAAACGCCCCCTTAAAGATTTTTACACCCGTGTTCACTAACCTAGAACTAGGCATAGCTTAACTAGGAAACGCTTAATCTTAGGAATCTACTAAATAAATTAGTTTATTAGTACAATACATGTCAAAACTTTATACAATTATAAGGCCTAGTCCAACCAGGCCAGGGCAAATATGACAAGGGTAAAAAGATAAATACCCGCTGACAGAGTGTTAAATCTTGACACCTAATAGTAAAAAGAAATAAACATAAGAAACAAAACAGCCTGACACAGCTTGGGTATAAAGAGATATAAAAAAAACCAGGCCAGGGTTCTTCCCATCCGCGTGAGGTGAACCGCGGCGGGTTTTGCCAGATAGGCGTTCCATATTAGCCTGCCCTCTTCAGGGCGGGGTAGTTTGATAGCATTGGTTTGTCTTAAGATCCATTTACAAACTTAATATTGTTCGTATTCTGGTGCTAAGTGTGGATAGTCCCAACTGGATCCCACGCCCTTCCCCCAAAAGTGAGGGTGCATCGGAGAGGGCTTAGTGTGTATGGCATCCACGTTTTGACAAGTGGGTCCGTGTGGATGGACAGACTTATATCCCCTATCGCCTGTCAAGCGGCAGGCACAGTATAAAAATCCCCCAGTGACACAAAAAGGTTGATCGTAGTCGTTGGTGAAATTCATTTTCACGTTAGGCGATTTCTAAATTAGGGGACAGATTTGGGCGACTCCTAAGTTAGTGAAAACGGGCATTAATGTTGTTGCAACCACTGCCTAGTTCAACGGTACGATCATAATAAAGGAAAAATACTTCACACATTAAAATTAAGTTTAAGTTCATATCGATGAAATTACTTGCCTAAAATTTAAGCAATCTAATATATATATTTATTTTTAATTAGTTGCAACTTTAAACATACCTATGTAAATATTATATCTTTGAAAGTTTTAGAGATGCAAACGTTTTTGATTAATGGAAATTCCGACACAAATATTCCTGTAATCAAACTGAGTGATTCAAAACTAGTAGAGGTGGAGAGGTGTTTTACAAATTCTAATTTCATTGACATCGAAGTGAATGATGCAGAAAAGTTCGGATTTATGTGAGTATTTGATTTAATGCTTTACACTAAAGTAAGTTATACGATGTGTAATTAGTCGTTTCTCTATTTCGATTAGACAATTCTAGTCTTAGTAAATTATATTACAATTTCTATGCTAATTTATAAAGTAGGTATTATTTATACCTTTTCCCAATTCTGCAAAACTTATTCATTGGTGCAGACGCCTTATACAACGAATATTGGTTTGACACAGAAAAACGATAGCAAGCCCTTTAAAAATCTTTTAACGTTGCTGAAATATCACGTGAACCCAAATTCAATTTATAAGGGACGTGACTCACAATATACTTTTTAGGACGTAAGAAGGTCCTGTCAATGCCGTGTTGTCGTGTTTGTTTGGGTAAATGATTGGTTCTGAATTTAGCTTTTGTTGGCATGCCAATTATTGTATTCATTGTGTTTTGGTCACCTTTTACCTGTTAGATTTTTTAATATTTAGTCTAGAGCGCATAACGAAAGCATAAGTCGTAGGTGCAAAATAATAAATGAAGTCGAGTAAGATTGAAATGTTTATTTATTCAAAGATATATAAGAAGACTATTAATTATAAATAAAAAAATGTATTTATGATTGGATCATGATTAAAAAGAAATACGCACATTTTCTACATCTAAAATGATCTTCTAATAATCATAATATATTAATCTGATACCAAAAGCCAGTTCCTGCACTAGGCACTACATCCTACCTACATCTCTGAGAGCTCTACCACAATATTCAGCATTTTAATTCACTCAGTTTTTAATCGATTTCCAATTCGAAAAGAAGGAGACTTTATGTTCGACGGCGATGTATATTTTTTTATGTATGTTCACCGATATTTTCGTGAATTGTTGACCGATTTGCAAAATTCCTCTTTTATTCGACAGTTTGATGGATCGAGGTAGGCCTATTTAAATTTTATTGAAATAGATTAAGTAGTTTTTCTTTTATATCAAAACAAATTACGAATTCCAACAGACATCACCTAAATATTAAGATGATATGTTATGATATGGCCCATTTCAGCTTAAAAAAACAAAAGATTGCGTATTTAGAAATCTAAAAGGAAGATTTTCTAAGTCCAACGAGTATGTTTACTTTACTATTTGATGTATATTGAAGCGAATGCTATTGAAGTCGAGCGCCTAGAATTAAATTAATAACCTACAGAAAACCTCCGCCCGAAGTTTTAAATTATTTTAACTCTTTTATTACAGGAAAGTGTTGAAAGAAGTATTTGACTTGTCTTCAGTTAAATTTGTATTAACATCTATTCCATCCTGGGTTATTTGTCTTACTGTATTTGTGGATATAACTTTTATGTTAATTATGCCCCAAGCCTTGTATTTTGCTAACTGGAATGACGTAAGTACCTAGTATCCATTTTATTATAAGAAACCTTATTTTTAGGTTATCAAAGACCAAAACCTAGATTTTAAATTTTCCATGTGATTTCGCTTAATATTTTGTGGTTTTTAGGAAGATGTGGCTCTAGTAATGTCTCTAGCTGGATTTGGTGATTTAGCTGCCAGAGCGTTTTTTATATTACTGAGTGGCTTCTTGAAAAAGATCGGCAACTCGGAGTTGTTTATTATTGGTATATTGATCTCGATTATAGGCAAAATTGGTAAGTTTCTAAATTTATAGAATTGTATTTACTTAGGAAAAAGGACATATGCTATACCATAATTTTTCTGTTAATTAAAATTAATAATGAATGTTCTTTACAGGCATGATATTTTCGACTGATGTCAATTTGGTATACGTATTTGTGGTGATAATTGGAATTGGTCGTTGCTTCTGGTCTTTACTCGTACCATTAGTGATGGCCGACCTCTGCCCTGACAATTTCACTAGTGTTATGGGAATTTGTTTTCTATTTATGGGAATTATAAATATAGGGATTGGTCCCATAATCGGTAAGCATGCCATTTATATTTCGGAAGATTTATTATTAACAATAAATCCTATTAATATTATAAAGGCGAAAGTTTGTAAGTATGGATGTATGGATGTTTGTTACTCTTTCACGAAAAAACTACTGGACGGATTTGGATAAAACTTTACAGCAATATAGGTTATACATCAGAATAACACATAGGGTACTTTTTACTGGGAAAACTTCTCACTCCCACGGGATACCGACTTCCACGCGGACGAAGTCGCGGGCGTCCACTAGTTATAGAATAAAAATTAATCAAAGATACAACAAATCATGATCTGTCTTAATATCCCGTGGAATCTGTTTCGATGTTATATTTTTATTCATGGCAGTATGATCCTATTTCCTTTACTAATTACATTTTATGATGGTGGGATCTCTCTTTGATTTAGAAAAGTTACTAATGAGGAAGTATTAAAAAAAGCATTAGTTCCCCAATTCAAATTTCGCTACAGTGCGTTCTTGATTTCTCCATGACAACTCTTCCGGTTTTCTTTCATGTTTAAAAGTAAATTAGTTTTCAAAACTAAATAAAAAGCTCATATTCTATTTTTACTTTTTAACTTTCGAACTTTTCAAATTTCAGTTTAATAATATGTTAGTTAAAAGGAACGGAAATGACTGTCTTTGGTCCATTCGTTTCCTGCAAAAATCAACTTTTGCTAGAGTCGCCATCTAGAGGTGGTGCTTTTTTAGTGCTTTCGTTTTTTTTTTAAATATTTCCTCATTAATTATAGACAATTGATATTGCTATTTTTTCCTACAGGCGCTATCCGAGACTACACTGATAGCTACATCATCACTTTTGTCTTCTTAATAGCAATAAATCCTATTTGCGTGATTGCTTGGTCCATGCAGTTGATTTGTCATGGGAGAAGAAAGAGAAATGTCAAAAATAAAACTAACGAAACATAGCCTGCGTTTATCATTATTTGTTATATTGTATGTCTACAATTTAAAATACCAACGCCATCGTTCATCTCTTTGGTTTGATTTTAAGTTTTAGCTTGACACTTCTGATAATAACATAAAACAATTGGTTTTACCATCTTTGGTTTATAAGAGTTTTATTTTTACGAATGTAACATACAAACTTAAGTTTTGAATGAATATCTGCAACCTTATTCAATAAAGTAATTTATAAGGAATCATAATTGTCAGTCCTTTGGTAAAAATGCATGTACATGAGCACACAGACGACGACGAGATCAATAGCGCAGTGGTTAGAGTGTTTGGTCGGATATGGAAGTTGAGAAACTTGTTCAAGAGTCGGTCGTAGGATGGTTATCTAAAAAAAATATCTTGAGATTTTCTGTGCTTTGAAAGCACGATAAACCGTTGGTGCCGGCTGATCTTGCATTCGCTAACACCCATCGATCCACATTGGGCCTGTTTCATGGCCCGTTTTTCCTATTCGATTAGTTTCCATCCACTGTTGGGGCGCAGGCCTTCCGTATGCCTGCGCCCCAACAGTAGATACATATTTGATAGGCTGATGATGCTGAACAGACAAACACTATGATTTCGAAATGTCATAATTATTATGACGCAGTATTATAGTTAGAAAACTGTGGTAGCCTAGTAATTAAATATAACGTGTCGTTCTATCAAAAAATATCTGAAATGTCAAGTTAATAGAAACTTACTTACCATCATAAACAAAACATTTTCTCAGATTACATGTAAGCCATCCATTTTCGGGTAAAAATACAGTGTAAGCGGTGCGGGTATCAGATTGCGCGAATGGGTAATGGGTATAGTGTACAAACACAAAAGCCGGAATCTATGTCGATGTCAAAATATCTTTATTGAAATAAACTAATTTATTTTTTGATTTTTAATTGGACTTGACAAGACGATGAAATCTTAAACCTTATGGCTGAAAAACTTGCGACATTGGTATGGGTTGAGTACCTACAAGATTCTTGTTCCGAGTAGAGAAACAAATAGAGCCCAGATGATGGGCAATCTCCGACAGGGACGGCACTAAATAAGAAGAAGAATAATTTTTTATCTATAATAATGGGCTCACTTCTGAGCTTATTCCAGCCTAAGGACATAAATGACATCTTCGGTGGGATTTAAATTAGTAATAATTTTATAGTACTTATGAATCGTAAATCATTTTTTTACCTACCACTTGTGAATAAGAACTGTAAATGAGACTCACCAGCTCTAATAAAAGTAAAGATCAAAACCAAATCGTTACCAAATCATATTAATCATATGAATTGATCATCACCCGGTTTCTGAATTGAGAATTCAAAGTTAAGTACGTCTCAAACCGTTCTTAAACCTTTTCAAACGTAACCGGCCGTATGTATATATAACAAACAAGTCACTTTCCATCTAATTCTCTACCGGCCCCTCCCAATGTTTTTGTTCACGTAGGTTCTTGGCGAGATAACATAATGTGAAAGGCGAAATCCACTACAGGTGGAGAAGGTACTTGCTCCTGCTGTCAGCGTCACTTCCACTGAGTTTGCACCCTTAAGTTTGCTATTCATTGTGATTGTAAAATTCGTTTCTGAATTGAAGTATTACGAGTATAAAACAACAACGCGTGAATAATTCAACTAGTAGCTTACTACAAGTTAGTGGTTTTTTTTAAGCCTTACATAATTATAGTACAATTAATGGCAAATTTACTGCCGTACTAAAGAGAGGTCCATTTAGTATTGTAACGATGATAATTTTTTTTTAATGTTTAGGTTACTGTATTTCAAATATTTCTTAAACAAATATGAAACTTATATAAAGTCTGCAATTAATTACAAGTCAACTCTAAAGTCTAGTATTTCATAGGCAATCCATGACGTTTCTCGTTGTCTCTAAATTTATTTTATTTTTATGTAAATATTATTGCACTTTCTATTTTTTATTTTATTCAACGATGAAGGGTTTTCATATAAATAATTTTATATTCAGTACGTGACGGCAGTGTTTCCGAATACTAATATGCGACCTACATTAACTATGCATTAATTAACTTTTGTGTTTTTTTCCATTACAACTCGTAAACCGTAAACAATCATTGACATTGGAGAATGTCAAATAAATAACCGTTATAGGTTTGTAATTTGTAATCTTCAAGATATTTCCTTTTTACTCATATTACAAAAAGAGGTGGCCATTAGTATAGCTAAGTTATGATTAGGTCCCATTCTTAGCAGACAAAAACTTATAAAACCTTAGGCGTTTTTTTTTTTAAACCTTATGCATTATGGACAAGTACTAAGCTCGTGTAAACTAGGCATAACATAGCAAATTACATGTAAATTAGAATGTTAGGCCGTACTAATATGAAAAGATACGAAAGTCAATGTGTCTCTGCTGGTTATCATGATAAATCATAGTTAATTTTAAGGTCAATGGTATTCAATTAAATCTGAATCCCCGCAACTTTTTTCGCTGTAAGGATTATGTATGAAATAGTATGTAGTATATTATATGAATTTTTATCATGACTATAATAAATCTTGGATTTCTAAAAGTATATTTTTATTTTCTAAAGCGCACAAAGTTAAAAAAAAAAATTCCTAGTCTTTTGCTTTATATCTGGTCAATAAACTGGTCTGGTCAATCACCGTTATGATTATTACTTAATATACAGTGATAAGAATTTTATGATCACATTACTAGCAAAGACGAACACAACTTGGCACTTGGAACAGCTTATATTACCAGTGGGGTAGATAGGAAACTGATACTTAGGTCACAGCCCAACGTGAAGTTGGACCAAACACTCAAATCTGCTCTTGTCAACGTAATGATAACATGTTAATGGCGTTTCAATAACAGCTTTTTTGACACAGTTCTGTCAACTATGTCACTAAATAATGAAACTATGTCACTAAATCACTAAATAACGAAATATGTCAAAATTTATTCATCAAGATGCTATTGCAATAATATTTGGAGTAAGGTGAATAGTGCAGTAGTATAATGTTATTATTGGAACGTTAATGAAGTACCATTTCGTTAACATTATCAGAATGAAGCTCCAGGGGTCTAATCATGAGCTATCATAGCAATGCTTTATCCATGCAGCGAGCGCATTGTTCCATTTAGCGATGTCCCACTCGCTGCACGGATTAAGCATTGCTATAAGAGGTGATGGTAGCCCCCCTGGTCTGCGCAACACTCGATACAAAACTGCATGACACACTCAAAATTGTCGACTGTAGGGGATCATGACCCCAAGCAATAAGAAAAAAAAGAGGAAATCCCAAATTTATCTTTATGCAAAGGATTTTTTTGTTTCAATCATTAATGCTAAGACTTGATAAAATTTTATAAACAGGTTCAAACTAGACTAATATAGCATATATTTTAATTAATTTTACGAACTAGTATCTTTTAATGTAGACAATATTAACTATTATTTAATGTGATTTTACTTAAATGGCACGATTCACGTGAAGTTTGAAGTGGTTTTTTTATCATTTGAATATAAATATGTCTCTATTTATATGGCTTTTTTTTCTTATATTTAAAATTAATTATTCCTATGTTATATACCAAATACATATTTTCTAATACATCGGCGTTTCCCGATGGCATACAACGCTGTATTCGAAGCTGCCTCTATGCTGTATTTTTAATTTGTTATCCAGAATAGCATTACATATGTGTGGCGGTTGTATATGTCATTCTTATCAACTGACCTCTTTGTTTTATATGAATGCAAAACGAAAATTTAGACGAATTGGTGGTGGTGGTCAAGTGCTTGCCTATCTAGAATAAAAAAAAAAAGAATAAATATGGTCTGTCAATTACCATGCTGTCAGACAAATAAAAGTATGTGTTATTTATCAAAATATTATTTTTTAAATGAAAAATGTGATATAATTTTCCATATTGGTGATCCCAGATTTTTAATATAAAGATACTGTTAAGTTACAACCATACATCTTATTAGCGTGCTTCGAAGTATCTAAGACAAGACATACTACATTTCAAATGGGTGAGAGAATTAATAAGAAGTCCATTACCATGTTCATTGACGACCACCGTTGCTAAAGTTAATGCTGTTTATGTGTCTTCAATATTTTAATCGTTGCGCAATGTTACAATGAGGAAATATATCTGTATAAATTATTGTTTCACCTTGATAATAATTAGGGCAAGTTCAAGGCACCAGATTTATTTATGTAAAGATTATAAAATAATTATTAGGGATAGCTAACAACTACACATTTTTCTTTAATAATGATACATTAAATTTGACATAAACATTTAATCATGTAGCTAAATACGCTACCGAGGACTTACTAGTTAATTTAAAGTAATTGCAAATTATAGTGTAATGCTCAGCAACAACCAATGATCACTCTCCTGCGCATAATGAGGAAGCATTAGGGAGAAAAAAGAAACTTGAATAACTAGTCAATAGATGGCAGCACTATAAGATATACTTCCATAAATCGTAGCTATTGTCAGTTAGGAAGTTAAACATTAAAATGAATAGAGCAAATATTGTTTGAAGTATCCGTCAATATCTATCGCAATCTCGAAATTTGCTCCCAAGCACCCCCCACCGCACTCCATAGACTGACTCATCCCTATGAAAAACATAGTAATAAATATAATATATCAAACATAAATATAAAGATTAAAATTTGCTATTATGCATAAAGATAAGTAGCTCGATGGCGTAGTGGATAAGTGCCGCGGCCCGCGATCGTTGTCGTTAAGCAACTTTCACTAGGGTCGGTCACGGGATGGGTGACCAAAAAATTATTATCTCATGTTAAGGCACGTGGTCCCGGCTGCATTTGCAGTCGTTAATACCCTCCAATCCGCATTGGGCCAGCGTGGAGGGTCATGGCCCATCCTCCTTAACCATCCATAAGGAAGGCCTGAGCACCTGCAGTGGGGACGTAAAAGGGCTGGTGATGTGATGTGATGATGATATGGATAAGTATGTATATATAAAAAAATAAATAAATAGAAACCGTAATTTTAAGTTGAAAATCTATAGTGAAATATAAAGCTTGTATGGATTTTTAATATTTATTAACAAATGCAGAATATGTACAAGATATTTTTGCGAGCATATGCAAACAAGCAGAAAAACAGTAATGATATAATTTTACAGAACAAAATGAAAAATGAATGGGAAATAAAAAAAAACTAACTTAAATATAACCCAAATATACCCTTAAATAATTTGTTATGTTGTGTTATTATCGTTGTAGGTGCCGACTATTCTTCGCATAGGTGAAGAAATTTCCTGCATTTTAACGACATTTACTATCGAAATCAACTTGCGAACAAGATTATTGCGCTTGTGAACGGTTCTAGGAACAATATAGCATAAACGGTTGATCAAATCAGAGATACAAATTTGTTATCGATGACACCATGTAGTACCATACATACAAGATGTTTACGTCTGGCCTGTAGTGTATATAATAAATAAGAACCAAAACACCGGTAGTGCATGGCCCTAAGGTATTTACGTTGTACGCTTTCCAACAAGTCTGTATATTTTTTGTACGGAGGGTTCCATATCGATATGGACGTACCAAGGCCTTGTAGAGGTATATATGAAGTAGGTTTCCTAAATTCTTTAGAGGATTTCATAATAAAACCAACTTTATGGTCATTAACGTTAGAGAAATAATTACTAGAGGGATTTGTGCCATCCTTAGTATAAGTTCGTTATTTCGGCACTGATGTAAGCTCCGTGATGCCTGAAGTGTCCCGGGTTAATATTTTCCGGACACAATCTTCGTCATTCCAGATGGCGAAACGATACTTATTTTGTGTTTTAAAAAAGTGTCATGGCGCTTGCAACAGTGCCGAAACAACGGGGGACTCGTAATACGGTAAATGACAAACATTTTTAAGGATTTCAAATGGAAAATTACTGGATATCTAAGAGAGGAAATCCTACCTAATCGTGATTCGTGTTACGAGGGTCAAACTGAAAGTTCTTAGAACTGGCCACTTATAAACAATATAATAAAAAAATAATTCTAAAATTTGAAAATATAACTCTTTGCCAATATTACTGAGTATATATTTCATTTATTTGTCATTTGTTTTACGATTTGGCGGCAAATTGAAAATTGTCTGTGTCACGTCATCATGAATTTAACACGAGAAAATTTTCGTGCAATGATTTTTTATGACTTTCGATGTCATTTAAGTCAACAAGAAAGTTATGATAGACTACGATTGGCCTTTCACGATGAAGCCCCATCTCGTGCGACTGTTTACAACTGGTTTAATGAGTTTAAACGTGGTCGCACTAATCTCACTGATGATTTACGTGAGGGACGGCCTTCTACGGCGACGACTGAAGATAACATCTGTGTTGTGCGGCGTATGATAGAGACTGACAAAAGAGTGACCTATCAACAGATTCGGACAAGCTTAGGCATCGGTATGAGTCAAGTGCACAAAATCCTCCACGAACATTTAGCGGTCAGGAAGCTTTGCGCCCGGTGGATACCTCATAATTTGACTGAGGCTCAAAAACTCCATCGTGTGGATTGGTGTCGTAAAATGATTGAAAGATTTAACGGAGGTGACTCAAATGCTGTGTTCGACATACTAACAGGTAACGAAAGCTGGATTTACTGTTATGATCCTAAACCAAAAGACAATCTGCTCAGTGGGTGTTTCCTTTCGAGGAGTTGCCAACTAAAGTGAAGAGAGATCGAAGTGCGGGAAAAAAAATGGTGGCCTCGTTCTTTGGAAGGATAGGTCATTTTGCAACAATTGTGTTAGAGGATCAAAAAACAGTTTCTGCAGAATGGTACACTACCAATTGTTTGCCACTTGTCTTGGAAAAAGTTCGAGAGAAACGACCTCGCAGTAGGATCCTCCTTCACCACGACAACGCCTCGTCGCACACCGCCAAGCGAACGATCGACTATTTGGCGACATCAAACGTTGAATTACTGGGTCACCCGCCGTATAGCCCCGACCTCGCGCCTTGTGATTTTTATTTATTTCCAAAAATTAAAGAAAAACTTAAAAGAAAGCGGTTTATGAATGCTGAAGAAGCGGTGGCTGCGTATCGCGATGCCATTGAAGAGACCCCTAAGGACGAGTGGGCAAAGTGCTTTTCCCAGTGGTTCCATCGCATGCAGCGGTGTATTGACGTGAATGGACAATATTTTGAAAAGATATAATAAAACTAATAACTGGCTAATGTAATCAGTTTTTGATTTTCTAAGAACTTTCAGTTTGACCCTCGTATGATAGGAACGAAACGTCGGGTAAGGTTGGGAACAGGGTTACGTTTGGAATAAATATAATTTTTTTTCAAGTTGAAACGTGTTACGTGTTAGGCCCTGATCCTATATATATATACAAAAATCAAAAATATACAAAAATTATAATAAACAAAAATCTTTACTCTACCAATAGATAGATAACAATGATGGAGACACTTGAGGAAGTTGTTCAACAAATCAAGAGAGGAAAATTGACATCATATTTATTTATTATTTTATTAATTAATTAGTTTTGTCATTTATACGGTCAGTTGCACAAACGTCCATTAAGGTTTAATGGCGCCTTTAGGCTCTAATGAATATCATATTTGTATGGATAATGTCGCTTTAAACTAATGACATTTTTAATGGGTGTTTGTGCAACTGGCTTATAATACTGTAATTAATACAATGTTATTAAATACTTTTATGCTAATGTACTATAGCTGAATAGGTGTTACTAGATTTTTAGATTCTACCTTGTTCAAACACAAATAAATAATTCTAGTCTATTATATTCTTATTATCAATCAGTTTTATACTGATAATAAATTAAGGTTCAAACTTAGTTGGAATAACAATTTTGAATGGAGGTTAATTATAACCAATGTTATTTACAAAGAGATTCTTTGAATTTTCAGTCATCGGTTAATTATTTCATGATGTCCATGTGGACGAAGTCGCGGACACCAGCTACTTTTGAATAACTTAGTATTTTGTTGATTGATAAAACACTAAGTGACACAGTAATTTAATATGATGCAACTCCTTAATTACAAATTTTTAAAGTAAATAAACGTATCAATTGTCTTAGCAATTAACTAAGGAACTGACTATTTGATTTTTTAACTGTGAGTCGTTAAAATCTAATTTAAATCTGACGTAAAAAGCGAGTAAAATATTGATTATACCAGGGAATGTTACCAATGCTCTTTCTTCATAGTAATAATTACCTGTTATAATTATAATAACCTAAAACAATGACTTATGGGCGTGGTTCATAAAAGAAACACACCTGTATCATACAGGCTGTATGCTATTGTGACAATATTAAGTCCATTACAAACCTCTTTGGATTGTCCAAACAATCAAACCTCTACTCTTTATAATCTATATAATATAAAAGGAGATGTACTAACTTACTGACTGACAGACTACGCACAGACCAAACCGCTGGTCGTAGAAACTTGAAATTTGGAGAGAACATTCCCCTTAATACGAAGTAAGCTTAATTCTGATTAAAAAATATATTATCTCGAGCTACTCGGTGCTTCTAAAGGCACGTTAAGCCGTTGGTTCTGGGTGCATTTGCAGTCATTAATACCCTCCAATCCGCATTGGGCTAGCGTGGAGGGTCATGGCCCATCCTCCTTAACCATCCATAAGAAAGGCCTGAGCCCTTGCAATGGGGACGTAAAAGGGCTGATTATGAAATTTAAAAATTTATAATTGTGTTCGTATCGTGATTTAACCAGTTAACTAGTATATGTATAAACTGCAAAAGGATTCCAAATTCGTAAAAGCTTAGTCTAATAAAACAACGGCAGACGATAGAAGACCAACACAGCTATTCTTATGTAACTTATAAATATTAAATAGCCTAATGTAAATAAAATGTACATTTTTAAATAACGACTCGGGGTAATTATGTGGTTTTTTATCGAACCATTTATTTGTAATTCACGCTTTTATCTTTATTGATCATAAATTTTACGTTAAAAATAGTCAGTGATAAAATTAAATAAAAACTTGCGCAACATTTGCTGAAAATTGACAAGCCAAAGTATACCACGAGACTACAATAGCGATAATGGGTGAATGTTTGTTGATAGATCAATTAATTATAGACCTTATTATTCCCGAGAAAATAATGTCACGACCATAGGAGGTCCTGCTAACGTTAATTGATTACATCGCACAAATCAGTGCGGTCGAAGAAGTTTCTAGAATAACCTCAGAAATATTCAGGTCACAAATGACAATTCGTATAATTTGAAACCATAATAAACTCAGTTATGTTAAAGGAACATTAAAAAGTTGTTGTTTTAATTAATAAACTTCTCTTTATTGTGACTCATTAGTTGTACCAAAACTATACAATCGGTCAGTTGCACAAACATCCATTAGGTTTAATGATGCCTTTAAGCTCTAATGTCAATTTTGTATGGCCAATATCGCTTTAAACTTATTAAAATTTAAATGTATATTTGTGCAACTTGCTGTGTGCATTTTACAATTTGCTATGTACTTTTACCAATAACGAAAAAGAAAAAAATCTAGAACCCCATAAAAGCACCCCGCCATGCTTACGAGGCATACTCTTTGCAAATAATTTTAGTCTACCACGCATGCATGTTGCACTTACATCTAGAAGATTATAATCCAGATTATTTTCTGTAAAAATTTTATATTTTATATTTTTGATTGTAATCAGTTTTGTAAGACGAAATAAAATAAAAATAATAATAATATTAAAGCTTATTAGACAATAGGAGACCTTAAAAATTTTGCAATTTTCAGCGTACTTTGACCTATTATATGAAATAAATGTACTAGTTGGATGGATGATGGATGGAATATAGCTTCAATTAAGACTCACAAAAGTTTAATTTTGGCCTATAAAATCAATTTAAATTAGTTTATATTTAATGAGATGTCAAAACAACAAATATAGGAATTAATTAATTTGAACATAATTTATATGAGAGATGAATGAAAATTTTCATTGATGAAACTTTGTGCCATGATTAATTTGAAGGTTAATTAATGTTTAATGTCAACATCTTATATAAGCCAAAAATAGCTATTCAACAAATCGGGTATGATAATCGATATATTGCTGTACATTTTGTAAGGTGCTTAATTAAGCTACATTGGTGATGGTAAAAAAAAATACATTTTAATTGCGACTTTACAGGCTAATTGATTAATTTTAAAATCTATCACAACCCCTTTCAATTTGACATTTGAGAGATATTCGCAAACTTTATGCTAAAAAAATTTTACATGTGATTTTGAAATATGAAGGACATTTAATGAACGATTTCTTTAATGCTATTAGCAAGCGTTAGACGCAAATATATTTTAAAATTGAGATATAAGTTTTTATTATGCTTCTTGATCATTCAAATCATCATTTGTTTTAAAAGATATTACGACTTTATAGGTGCTCGTCCACTGCCTCAAGAAACACGCATATTGATAAGTCCATTGCAGTCGCTTCTATGAAAAATGCGACTGTCAGTTTTGACGTCGGAATTCTGCTTATGCGGTCAAAACAATTTTAATATAAACCGTTGCGTGTTGTGCGGTCTGTCAATGTGAGAGTGTTGACAGATGGACGTTCACCTTAAAAGCAATATAACTTCACTAATCGCTATACCTTTGAATGGGGCTTGTAAAAAAATTTAAAATTATATAATTAGCCGCCAATAAGGCAATTTGCAATCCCCACTCACCATTCTTTTAGCGATTATTTGCTGGTTCGAATCCAGTATATAACTCGATCCGGTTGCTATTCTGAATGTTTTTCTTATATGAAAGGTAAATCAAAATTCACTAAAAAATAATAAAAAAATCATTTTTGTTTCAATCGAACAACTTATAAAATATTTCCTTAGCCCGAAATAATATAATGGAAAGCTATCGCAACTCTGCTAGCAGCGAAATAGAACTTAAACTTTGTTAAGTACCCTTGTTAGAATATCTAAGCACGAACGCAAATAAAAAGTTTTGATTACAATCAAATAGAATTAATGTAGGTAGTTCTTTGCTCCCGACAATAGAAAGTTAAGCCATGGTATGGAACCTACATCGTGGTATGGAGTATAGGTATAAGTAGCTCGGTGGCGTAGTGGTTAAGCACAGCGACCCGCGATCGTTCTTGCTAAGCAACTTTCGTAAGGGTCTGTCACGGCATGGATAGGCAAAAAAAAAAAAAAATATATATATATATATATATATATATATATATATTTTATCTTGAGTTACCCCGTGCTTTGGAAGGCACGTTAAGCCGGCTTAACCGCCGGGCGACTGCTCTGAACAGTAAGCTACCCAGGATCAAACAAGACTGATGAATTTTTAAAACAATTTGTCGTTACTACAGAGCGTATTTTCATAAATGTTCAAGCAATCAACCGCAGAAATATTTTTTTACAAATATTTAAACTTTGGAAAAAGATGAAAATTTTGTTCAAATTATTATATTTGATCAAAATTACTGAAAATTAATTTACTGAAAAATAATAAAATTATAATTTTGAAAAAATACAAAATTATACTGAAATATATTCCTATTAGGTTCTGGATAGCTTAATGGTTAGAGCAGCCGCCCGGATTGGAAAAGGTCATGGGTTCGAATCCCATCACAAAGTGCCAGAGGCAAAATGGATTTTTAATTTTTCAAAAATAATATTTTTCAGTATAGCATTGTGAATACAAAAAAAAGGTATCAAAATTTTTTAATAAAAACACGGAGTGCATTATGCATTATTCATTCATTCTGCCTAAAGAAACATTACCTAATCAAATTAAAAAGTCATGTAATATACAAAATAGATAATCAACGACAGCATTTCCATAATGGGGGAATAAATATTAGTTGTATAAGTCATTACTGAGTAAAACCGGAGTTTGAAAAGTTTTATTGCCACATAAGTTAATTAGTTCATCATCTGCTTAATTAATGGCCGATAGTCCGAGTTTCGAACCTACTTCGACCAATAAAACAGATTAAGTAGTTCAGCTGCTTTCGGTCAGTCTGGTGACATCGACGTGTGAGATAATAAAAAAAAAAAACTAATTTAAAACGAAACATCGACGATCGCTTACCGAATAAAAAAAAAGAAAATAGTACTCTGTGGTGAATCAATCAAAAATATTTACGCTCATATCAACAAAAACAAGTCTAAAACGTTTCCATTGTATATTTAAATTACAATTATTTTGCAAGTTTCATATCACATGTTTGTCGATAGTGTTTATGGAAAATCCAATTCCTCTATTTGTATATTATAATAGATTAAACATAATTAAACAACTATAAAATATATAATTCCTAAATAAATACTTTCTGAATAGTATGCGATAAAATGGGTTTTATTAGACCACCTGTGGTGTATATAGGAATAGAATGATAGAAATATTGCAGTGGTAGGTCTGACAAAGGAAATTTGATGCAAAGAAAAATCTGTGACAGTATGTGTGATAGTGAACAAGAAAAATATGAATATGTGCCTCCAGAAGGTGGTTGGGGATACCTCATCTGTATTGGACTCTCACTTATTTTTGTAAGTTTAAATATCTTGATAAAATTTATATATACTAATGTTATAGAAACGTAAGATTTGATTTTGTTTGCATTCAATAGAAATTAAAAATTGATTCACATATTTATGTAGGCTGAGTAACGAGAACAGCTAGTTTCTAATAAAATTTCATATGAATTAAAAAAAATATATATTAAAAAAACTATATTTAATTATCATTTTTATAGTAAGAGAAACATCGATATAAGATCGTAATAATAAAATAATAAAACCATTTTTTAATAAAACAAATGAATTACCTACCGGATATAGATGTCTGTTACTATGTGTTACTATTGTAGACCACTAATGTTACAATATGAATGGAATAGAAGTACTACTTATGACTGCATATTCAACAAAAAAACTGTTGATATATTCGAAAAATGAATTTCATGAATCATGATAAAGGTACTTAAAAAATACGAACTAATCTGTGCAAGCGACTGCAGTTCTATAATTATTATAAAATACAAAAGCTTAAATTTTTTAATTTTATTGTAGCGCGTTATTAATTTTACGCACTCACAGTGTTCTTTTACATATGAAGGAATTTTTGTTAGGTCTTAGAAATAGGATAAATTGACTAGGCCGATGATCGGATCTGGGACCTCAGGGATGGCAAGAATTTTATTTCTAGACTTGAACAATTTATAGACGTTGGTTGATAGGATTTCTTTAACTTGGAATTCTTTTTACAAAGAAAAGAAAGTGGAAGGAAGTCAAAGCCGAGGAAGGCCACGAGACATCTTTTACGATCAACCATAAAAAAATATGAAATAAGGATATTAAGAAAAAGGGGACATAACTGGAAATATAATACAGTGTACATCGAAAGTCCTGTTATAAATTATATGGACCGATGAATTCAGTCAATATTTATATGTGAACATCAATCAAAATATTCTTTTACATATTTTATCATGTTGAACTTTAACTTTAAATAAAGTTATAGATAAAAACTCTGTATTTGCCTCAACAAACAAACGTGTTAAATCTGTCATTCAAAGAGATAATTTATGCATATTTCATCGTACTGAAAAAATCTGCTATAGTATCCAATGTTTTGGATATTTCGCCTCGTGTTACTTATTCATACAATTATATAATAATAATAATAATAATAATAATAATAACTTTATTGTCATATAAATATACATCATCAAGGCAGTGTGAAGTCTCTGACCTCTGTGCCAGGTATAACTATAGAATATAATAAAAGATACCCCAGAAATATAGAAGTACAATAAAAGATACCCTAGAATAGTGCTCTTTGAAAAAGGTTACATTTTTATAGAGAAGAACTATCCTGCCGGTATGCTTTATTTTTAGGGTTCCACGCTTCAAAAGGGAAAAAAATGGAAAAAATGTAGAAACACTGGGTCGTCTCTCTGTCCGTCCATCTGACATAGCTGGTTTACCTGAACTAGTACATGCGGGCCCTAGTTCCGAGAGTACAACTCCTGGCTGTTCTTTTAAATATCGTTAAATTGAAAGGTTGACGTGAATCAACACGTCGAAATCTGAAATGAAACAATTTCGAAATATATGCTATGATGTTGTATTGGAGCGCAACCAGTCAACTTTATTACTACTAATATTGATTTACAAAACATGCATCCTGCGACTTCGCCTGCATAAATTACAGCTGATCTCACCAGCATATGATATCGCTTGCAGTAGCTGGGAGTTTTTAAAATTGGTCCAGTTATTTCGAAGTCTATTCGATGCATAACAAACAAACAATCAGATTTTTCCTCGTTATAATATAACGTCGACAGTTAAATATTTTTTTATATTAAGGCTTAAAATTCAATTAGCATTTAAATTTTCGTTTATGAATTCAGATAATAATAAAAGTTTAAAATTGTATTTTGATCTTTTGTAACCTGATGTGCTAGTCACATAGGTAGACACTATATTTGCATTCAGTATTTCAGGGTGCTCTTTGGCTCTCAGGGTGCTCTTTGGATTCACATTTCACTTGTTTAAATAATTCCTTGATTTATTCAGTCGCTTTCAATGTTTGACATCTGAACCAACATGCAAAATCAAATTTCCCTTTTCAGATTGCTGGAACAGCACATCAGCCGGTATTTGGATTTATTTATAATGAATTTCTGGACGACTTGGGCGTTGGAACGGGGGCAGTTACAGTTGTTTATGGAGTGTTTCAAGTGACCTTGGCCATTGCTGGTAAGAATTACATACATATGGTATCTATACCTCTAATCGACCTTCGCGCTCGAGGCCGATTCTTTCGAATTGGATCAATGTATTTCGTTTTCAGATACAAAAGTAAGTAAGTAATATATTAAGTGCAGGTTATTCCTTTAATAGAGAGCTAAAATTAAAGTCACTAACACACACTCTTGTCATTACTAATTAAAAAAATAAAATATTGTTATTCGTATTCGTATAGTAATTTCTATTGTTTCTAAGTATAGGCTCTTAACTTTTTGTTAGGGCATATGACCTAGCCATTTCGGAACATTGTCTAATTTAAAATAATAATCTAGTTTTGCCCATTTTAAGAGTTACGAGTGAATTTTGGCACATGAGAGCTCTTAACGGTAATAGTTTTAACATATGGCCTATTTAGTAATGCCTATTTAGAAGTTCCAAGTGCAGAAAAGGGGACAGTGCCTAAAAGTCAGGTCTATTACCCTAAGAGATGGCGCTTACTCATTTTTTGTTCAAAATAACTGTGTCTAGTTCTCAATCTTTTCACTAATTTAAGTCATGATCTGCTTAAATGTGATAGCAATGATAGGGCAATAGTTATCATCGCTATCCCATTTAAATACCCCCATTTAAATCCTAATATTTATCGTTCTAAATTAATCAAAATATTGTCATCACCCAAAGGGATTATACATGTTTTGGTTGTAAGTATGTTATGTACCGCCTGTAGAAATAAAAATCAGCCCTTGGTGAATCTCTTGCTGGTTCTTCTCAGTACAAGATCTCCCACCGGTAAAAAGATGCAGAGGTCTATTGACACGTTCCAATTTCAGTTTCTACCTGCACAGGTATACCTCTCCGGTAGACCATAACGTGTGCAATCCATCGTCACCATCATCATCATTAGCCGTTCGACGCCTACTGCTGGGCATAGGCCTTCCCCATGGATCTCCACGACGAATGGTCTTGCGCTGCCTGCATGACCGAAAGTCGCTGTTCCGCGACTTTTATTACATCGTCGGGTTCGGGGTCTACCCGCCACCCGGGATATGGTCGCCATTCGAAAACTTTTTCGCCCAACGGCCATCAGTTCTTCTCGTTATGTGTCTCGCCCACTGCCACTTCAGCTGAGCAGTTTTTCGAGCAATGTAATTACGTTAGCTCTCCTACGGAAATCCACGTTTCATATTCGATCACGCAGGGATACACCAAGCATTGCTCTCTCCATTGCCCGCTGGGTGATCTTTAGCCTTTATAGATGCTAAATTTAATAATGGTATAGAAAATAAACAGTATATTTTTGTTGCAGGTTTCTCGGCGAATATAGCTTTAAAAAGGTTGTCTTTAAGACAAGTGGGCCTCATAGGAGCTTCTATTTATACACTAGCATCATTTCTAGCAATATTTGTTGTGTCGACGACACAACTAATCATAACGAATGGTTTCCTCCAAGGGTTAGGAATGGGTCTTCTCATTCCAGTATCCTATACAAGTTTTAACAGCTATTTCACAAAGAAAAAGGTGCTTTATTTAAGTTTGTGTAAAGCCTCTATTGGATTGATAACGATGATTTACCCACTATTCATTAAATTCACAATGACCGAATATGGATTTAGAGGAACTTTGGCAATACTCTGTGCCATATCAGCGCACAGTATATTTGGTGCTGTTGTCATGCATCCCGTCAAATGGCATATGATCAAACAGCCCAAGCCAGTGGAAAAGATTATACGTAAGTTTTTATTTTTTATAAGCAATTTCTTTAGGTAAAATTATATGGTTTTTATAGCTAGGACATAAATATTCCTCATCAATCCTGTAACGTCCAATACGGAATGGAGGGTTTCGACTGCAAATGCAGCAGGGACACAATGCCGGATCGTGCCAAAGCACGGACTAGCTCGAGACTAATCGATGACTAATTTTTATTTGTTTGTCTTATTTATAAGTGGAGTTTTATTATTAATACTTAAGGAAAATATTTCATAAAGAGTGGAATGAGCAATTATTATAAGCGTAAATTTTATATTTGTAAATAAATTAAAATTATAAGCAGATAAAAACTTATTAATTATATTCCTAATAGTTTTTTTTTTTGTTATATAATGGTATAAAAATATATTTTATACGATAAGGAAATTTTGTAAATATTAGTTAAGTCGATGTAATAATTACTCGTAATAATAAAAAGTTAGCGAGAAACTTGTATATATAAAAAAATAAAATTCGTTACGAGCTCTCCATCTAATATACTTTGAAAGCAAACTATAGATTTTTCTTTTTGCGTCTTTTGCCAGACTAATTGCCAGGTTATTCTGATATTACTTTTAAAAGTATAATTTGCGGAACATTTTAGAGTGGCAAATGGCTTGGCACACGAGATAATGTTTAATCCCCCCCCCCTCCATTCTTAATTACTTTATGGTACTCGGCACATAACATTTTACGACAAAGGCGGTCTAAACAGCGAATTATTAAATGGGATAAGCACACAAATGGTTCCATTGTTACATTACATCGTAGGTTTAGGCTCATAGAAAAGTGAATACTGTGAATAATTTACACTTACTTAGGTATAAACTTTTGTACCTATACATCAAAATAATAAATTCAAAGATTCCTATAATTCAAAGATATGAAAAATAAACGTAAATGAACCCATAGTCATAGATCAGTACATTTCTGTTTAAACCTTTGAAATAGAAAGGAATATGTTCCTTTCAATCCTACTCAAATTTATAATTAGTAGGATTGATTTGTTTAGGACATTGAGGTTGGTTATTCTGTGTAAAAGAAAAAATAAATTACTAGCTATACGACGCTTATGTAATGCTATATCTAATCTAATAACTTTACATGTAGGTAAACATTATTGTTAACGTTTCAACAGTTAACGTCATAAATTATTTATGATTTTCCAGTGATACCACCCACACCAGCCGTGGAGGTGCCAACGGATACTTTCAATTTCGCCAAAAACGATATCGGAGTCAGCGTGGCGGATAACGGGAGATCAGTAGAAAATTTGTGTTCGACCGATCGCACGGGAAATCGGAAAGGCTCCGAATTGCTTTTAGCGCCTAAATTAGACTCCAGGTAGGGCTGGCGCGTTGAAAATTTATTATTACAGATTGTACCTAAAGTTTTTCAGATTTGTTACTCTCTCATTTATCAGCAGGTTTTTCTAGCTGTTTACCCGCTTACTCGCGTATGAATATTTTTTTAAAATCGATCCTGTATATTTATAACTTATTCATTGCAAACAATAAAAAAAATATATGAATTTAGATAACACTACTTGTATTAGTACAAACTTACCCCATGTCTGTTAAGCGACGTTGATTCATTTTTAACGTTTTCCTGTTTTAAAAGTGCTATTATAAGTGCTGATAAATTATTAAATTAAATTGAGCGTTGCGTACTATTTTTCAGTGGTACTGAAGTATGAAGTTGGCGCTCCCGTGTTTTATTTTTTTGATTACTAGCTCAACCCACATGACTCTAACTTAAGTTGTTAACTATATTTAATATAATTTTACCTACATTAATACCGAACATATTCCCCTGTATTCTGTTATTTCTTGTCGTGCAATATCAAGTATTTTATTTTATATTTCAGGAGATTAAGCATCCCTATAGTATTAATTCCTGCTGATAAAGTAGAAAGCAAATTCAATTCAACCGATTCAGTGTATCTTGAGAATCTTTACAAGGCAGCTTCTGTGTCAAGCCTCGGAAATTTCGGTAATATTGTTGCTGAACCAATGCCCATTATCAAAAATAAGGAAGGAAAATGGTAAGAATTAATAATTTATTACAAGATTGGCACTTCGTAAAAAATTTTTTTTTTCTCTCATATTTAATAAAATCATATTAGTTTTCGGTAGTCTATTGTAGTTACTGTAATTTGTTAGCTCCATAAATATTGTATTTGCAAGATACTGTAAGATACTGTATGCGCCACATACAAATATACGTTCTCAAATCTTGTTATCTCTAGCAAATGTCTCGGTATTAACCATATATTTAGTTAGAAACACTGAAATAATATCAGACTGGAGGTTTAGTTACTATCTTTAGAGATTTTACGAATATTGGGATGCGAATCATTCAATCGATTTTTATTGTGAAGATAATGTATCTTATAATGTAAATGATATCGTATACTTATAAATAGTTTAGATATTAAAAAACAAATTATTTCCCGATAAAATTTTCATTCATAAGGCTTTTCTTCAAGGCAAGGCCTTTCTTGAAATCAGAAATTAAACTGAAGTAGATAAGATATCCTTAGTTATATTTTCTTTAAAATACATGCCACACGTGAAATCATTTGAGACAAGTGACAAGTAATTTCTTATAAAAAAGATAGAATTTAAAAATACCTATCAGGGGCTGTATGATCTGTAGAGACTTTTGCACTGCATTTTGGTAATTGTGGTAGGGCCATGATTCAACTTATCACCAGTATGATATGCATAGAGTACAGGGCACTACGATGTTACGCCATGTCGTGATAATAAAGGGTCAAGTACGGTTTCTATAGGTATTTATGTTTATCAGGTTGTATCGTTGTTTGTACAATTTGTTACAAATTAACAGTGACATACCAGTGGGTCAAAATAATTATTTTTGATTGATATGATATAAATCATGTAATATTAACCATTTCAAATATTAATTAGTTAATAGCTTTTAAAATATATTTGCAAACGTTAGATATCTATTTTATAAGAATATTAATAGGAAAAAAAAAACAACTATACAAGTTATAAAAGCTATATCTAAGCTATATAAAAGATCAAACATTGTCTCATAAAGATCTCATCATCATCAGCCCTTTTACGTCCCCACTGCAGGGGCTCAGGCCTTCCTTATGAATGGTTAAGGAGGATGGGCCATGATCCTCTGGCCCAATGCGGATTGGTGGGTATTAACGACTGCAAATGCATCCGGGACCAACAGCTTAAAGTGTCTTTCGAAGCACGGAGTAACTCGAGATAATAATTGTTTGGTCACCCATCCCGTGACCGACCCTAGCGAATGTTGCTTAACGACTAATATCGCAAGCCGCGGTACTTATCCACTACGCTACCGAGCTACTCAGGTCTACTAATATAATATTATTATTGTTTATGTTAATTAATATTGTTATTGTGCAGCATATCGTTTGTACAACACGTTTCTGAATATTAACCCATCGATATAATGGAACTATTATAAGCGTGTAAGGTGTGATTTTGGGGGAGATTGAAAAGATTATGTACAAAACCGAAAACCAATGAAGAGGTACTGTTATTAGTGAACTAAAAAATAATCTGAAACAACTTTTAAATGGTTTCATCGCGTTTGTATTTAGTTTTATTGACGTTTCGGACCCTGTACAGGTTCGTAGTTTACATAAGATTCCGAAACATCAAGTTGATTCATTTATGGATAGTGTGCGGGAAAATCTAAGCAATCGATATAAAAAAATAGCTCTTTTATAAAATAGACGTAGAGAAGGTAAATGAGATGCGAAAAAACTTCAGTGCAACTATTTGAATTAAATAAGAGAAAAGGTTAACATTATACAGTGCAAAGAGGTCGGATCTATCGCGAGAATGAGAGCAATGGGTTTTATTTAACCCTCAAGAATCTTTACAATAATGAAATAATGCTAATGCTAAAATACCTAACAATTAAAGTTGACTATTCTTTTGTTAGAAATTTATGACTATACCGTTGACTGTAAATTTTAGAAGATGTGGTTTTTGAATGATGTAAAATATCCTAAACATATTTAAGAACCTGTTTAGAAGATACTTTATAATATGTGTCATATTCTCAATCGTAAGGATTATTATGATATTTTTAATAATGTTTGTTACAGGCAAACAGTTGCTGAATTCTTGGATTTGACACTACTTAAGGACTGGGTATACGACAATATAATATTCGGAATGGCGTTAGCATTCTTTGCGGATTTAACATTTTTCACTCTCGAGCCATTGTTCTTGGATAAAAACCATCTTAACAGGGTAAGTTTATATAATCGATACAGTTAAATTAGATACATTATTAAAGATCAATTACATAAATTATAATTATGATGGCTTCATATCTATGTAGTATGTTATATTTCCTCAATAAATATAAGACTAAGTTTATTTCTGAAAGATGTTATCAACACTGAATCAACACAAGAAGTTACAAACAAATATTATGA
This sequence comes from Diatraea saccharalis, assembly GCA_918026875.4. NCBI lineage: Eukaryota > Metazoa > Arthropoda > Insecta > Lepidoptera > Crambidae > Diatraea > Diatraea saccharalis. The sequence goes on along the minus strand of OU893340.1, from coordinate 5,082,383 downwards.
CGTAAAAGTAGGGTATTAAACACCACAATTATACTTAAAGTTATTAGAAAATTACTTAAGAGCCGTTAACACATGTATAACTGTCTCTTTTAGAATAACTTTTCTTTTATTAAAAAGATATTTCGAAAAAGAAAAATAATTTGCGTAATTATCTTTTACTTTTGCGTAAATTATTTATTTGATTTTATTTTTGTTATATATTTTCATAGTAGGGTTGCCAATCGAACATTCGAAAAGTAGGACGTAAAATTGGAAATCCAGTGCAATTCAAATTCTACCCCACCGCGCATTGAAAAACCACCACTTGAAATTACTTGAAATTACCTAACGAGTATCAAGGCACCTTATAAAATCTAGGACGTTCTATTAAAAAGATTGTCATAACAGGCCGGTTGGCAACTCTAGTTAAATATTAAATTATGATTTTTTACAGGCCCAGATAGCAAATGTCATTGCAATCGGCGGAGCTACTGATATGTCAGCGAGACTTTTACTAGGCGTATCTGGACAATTTTTTAAAATAAATAGTCGGCACATGTTTTTCACGGGTGCTCTTCTCACCGCTGTGTTTAGAATAGGCAAGTGTTTGTTGTCTCAATTTTTATAGCTATTTCTGTGGTTAATTCATTTCAGTGTGAATGTAGTTTTACTACTTGAGGTGGTAAAATAAAATACCCAGCCATTAATAGCAAAATTTATAAGCTAAAAGCTTAAACACTGAAAAATAATGTTTGCTTTTATCATATTTATGATTCCATATGTGCTTGAACAGATATAAACTAGTCTAACGCCGTTACTGGCGAGTGCTGTTAGGTACCATAGATTTGCCAAAGGTCTTTATTTAGAAGAACATATCCTGGTTTTTGGGATTTCTAGCGTCCTGGTCGGGTTGTATTTTAAAATTCACGTATACGTAACAGACGATACATGAGTATTTTGTATCACTTGATGAGATCGTATTTTAATATTTTTTTTTTAATAAAGGAAGAAATAATAGTTATTTATAAGTAAACTAAGCTATTGTTTTCTTTTTTAATTATTTTACTTATTCTTCCTAAAATCATCTTCTTTGTCTGGTCATAATTTATTTGGGATTCATCATCATCATCATCATCAGCCCTTTTACGTCCCCACTGCAGGGGCTCAGGCCTTCCTTATGGATGGTTAAGGAGGATGGGCCATGACCCTCCACGCTGGCCCAATGCGGATTGGAGGGTATTTACGACTGCAAATGCAGCTGGGACCAACGGCTTAACGTGCCTTCCGAAGCAGAGTAGCTCGAGAAAATAATTTTTTTGGTCACCCATCCCGTGACCGATCCTTGCGAAAGTTGCTTAACGGCTACAATCGCGGGCCGCGGCGCTAATCCATTACGCCACCGAGCTACAACTACAGTTATTTGGGATTAGCGCAGTAGTATTCACTTCATCCATTTTGCTTTGTTAGCTGTCATCTCATTCTTCACTCCCATTGCTTTCATAACATTCCTCACATAGCCTATCCATATTTTCTGTGATCTTCGTTTACCCTTCTATCTATTAACTTCCAGGTCCATCAAATATGTCCACACCAAGCCAAACGCTTTCCTATCAGCTTTTCTATGCTACTTTCAAACTTCTTCACATATATTAATTATTAATTTTGTTACAGTGTTCGTGTCATTCACAACTTACACGCCTTTGTTGATACTGACTGGTATACTTGGATCGTTAAGGTCCCTGGTGCACATTGCACAACCTATAGTGATGGCGGAACATGTCCCGATAGAGAGATATCCACCAGCTTATGGATTGTATATGTTGTTAGCTGGAGCTCTCAGCCTATCAGTGGGACCTATGATAGGTAAAAACTTATCATTCTTTAATTGTAAATATTAATTCCTTAAGTTCTTTCATTTATTTATCATTAAGATGACCAAAGTTTTTATAATCTTGAGTACTAAACCAACTGTCATATGTTTCAATTGCTGTTCTTTGGTCTACTAACTAGTAGAGAAATTGGATCTTGTAATGACACATGTCTGATATTTTTATGACGAATAAGCTTCACCATTATCGTCCTGTTAATACTCCCGAAAGGGCACAGGATTTTCCTGTGATTGAAATCAAATAGGAAGCATAAGCTATAACCATAACCCCTTACGCGGGCCTAGAGCTATTTGATGGATTTAAACGACACATGCTATTGAGATTAACGACTTAACACGCCTTTCAAAGCTTGGAGGAGCTGAAGACAATAATCTTTACTTTTAGTATATACTTTTAAGTATGTGCTAAATACTTTCAAGGCTATTTTTACCTTTCAAGGCTATTTGTTGTTTGTTATATATCTTGTTCCCGTGTTATAATGAATACCTAAATGAAATATAGCTTAATACGTAGCTAAAATGTAGGTTATATTGATCGGTGATAATGTGACTTTGATATTCGTGTAACTATTTTCAAATTGGTTCATTAGCTTTTAAGTATGAAATTATAAACACAAAATAATTCTTCTTGTTTTTTAATATCATTATAAATGTACATATATACCTGCCAATATCTATTTATGAATCGAACTGTTTCTGAATTTCAGGTTTCATAAGAGATTACACAGGCAGTTATGTGATAGCCTTCAATATGCTGACAGTGTGCAATCTTTGCTGTGTCATACCTTGGTCCATAGAAGGTATCTGGGTGTTTGTGAACAGAAGAAAAAATAAGATCTTGGAGACGTGATGAAAAACCTTTACACCGAATTGTGATATAAACATTGTGTAGTTAAATTTGATGTTTCGTCAGTGATTCTCAATCTATTAAGTCATAATTTGAAGATTTAAAAGGATTTGAGTCCTAAAGCGAGTTTGATTAAACTACAAACTAACGTTTTAATATCAAAGACTTTCAGTCGGTTTCTGAATTGAAAAAAGTACAAAATCTCAACTGATTATTCTCAATAACTTAAGCTTTTTATGTTTCACAGTCGAAATCATCATAGTTTTATCAAACTGCTATAGAATGAAAACAGAAACGAAAACTATTTAAGTGACGTTTAAGTGCAGTTTAAGTGCAGTTTAAGTGCAGTTTAAGACGTTCTATCTTTAAATTCTCAATTTAGAAACCGATCGTTTGGATCCTGTTAAGAATAAAAATAATATCAAACCTCTTGAAATGCAATTCGAGATTGATCAATTCAATTAGTAGTATCTATGCAAAAAAGTATGATATATATAAATAATAATCAAAGTTTATTTTTATGCAAATGATGTATCAGTAACATAAATTGGATTTTTTATATTTAAATCATCTAATAACACTACTGTTGAACAAGACATTTATTAAAAGATCAATTATTTTATGATTATTTATTTTTGGTTTCACTAAGTTATTTATGAGTAAATTGACATAAAAAAGATTACTAGATAACAAATGTACATCTGGTAAATATACCCAACATTAAGCTGTTCGTTTGAGCTGTTTACCGAAAAAAGGATAATTTCTATCTTTTTTTTCGGTATTAATATTTTCATTTAGAACACTTGAAATAGACTTTGATAGCACCTACTTGTCTGGTTTCAAATGTCGAAATACTGTAAATTTCAAATATCATATCAAAATAATATTTTATGAATGTAGAATATATATAAGAAAGCGGAGAATCTCTTAATCTGTTTTTTTTTTATATAATAAAACACATGTTAAAGAAAATTTGCTAAATTAATCAAAATAAATGTTTTACAGTATCATGGATTTATTTTATTTGAAATAACTTTAAGTTTAAGCTTTTCAAAGGTGCTGTAAATAAATCTAGGGCCACGGTTGTGATCTGCCAAGACGAGTGAAACACTTCTTGAAGCGCTTCATCCATTTCATGAACCGTCATTTTTTCAACTTGGGATCTAATATATCAGATAAACATAATTCTTGGAATAAAAACTTAATAATAGACTTATTGTTTCAATTGCATAGTTCTTGGAATTGAGAAATTTGTTGATATCCATGTTGAGATGTATATAAAACTGTCAATTTTGCCCACTTAATGTTAAACCTTAATCCCTTTTATATATAGGTCAAAATACAATACTGTAATTTGACATAAACAACAGAAAAATTATAATACAAGGTACCCCCTTAAACTAGAACGAGTGTTTGTGTGAGACTTCCGTAAATTTTTATGTTAGAGGTCTAAAAATTGAAATAGGGCCTCCTAAATAATATAATAAAATACATATTTCAGAATTTTTAATAAATCACTCCCCACCTTTAAATATTTTTTTCATGTTAGTAACTTGAAAATTATACACATACTCACCCACAGTTCTTCTAGACCCGATCACCAGCCCATATCAGTCACCAAAGCTATGTTAAAGGGTTTAGCCGGATACGTATGACGAGTCGGCCCCCAAATGGGAATCGATATTGAAACTTATGTTTTAATATCGACTTGATGTTCAAACACGATTTATGTACTTTTCGCGACCGACTTCCGCTTTGACCTTGAGATAGAGAGCAAAATATCCGTATGCTTGACTATTACTGAATGTGATATATCTCTAAAGCTAATTAAGATAAAGAAGTGAAACTAACGCGAGGTGTTAGGTTACATTACAGAGTATATCACATATATTTTTTTATAATTTTTAGAATAAAAAATTACATTAAAAAAATAAAAAATAAAAAAATCATGTTTTTTTTCTGAGTTCTCTGTGACTTACAATCACGAAATTAATATATATTATGCTCCTTTGTGTGCTCTATTACCCATAAAAATTGCGTGAAAAAAAAGTTGGTGCAACACAACGAAAAAAAATTATATGTGATTTCTGTCTTATGGTATACCCCTGTATTATAAGGTTTTCACATTACATCATTGTTTTTTTTTTCGAAATTTCACATCAGCTTGTTTTAAAACATAAGTAACTAGTCTTAAGAGATGGGATAATAGTTAAAAAAGAAATGAAAAAAAAAACAGCCAGTGTTCAATACTTATTATTATTACTTTTTCGTGTCTATCAAAATACAAGAAACAAAATATTAATCATCGTCACTGTTGTAATTAATTACAATCGGAACACTTTGAGTCGCAAATAACTTAGTTAGGACCTCAGCAGGACGTACGATTTTGGACAAATATCATCCATATGATAGATAATAAATAATAGCTGCTACATGAGAACAGCATCCCACTGTACGTTTGCCATTGGGGCAAGAACAGCAATAACGAAGAATACTATTGTAGTTATTACCTTCGGAAATATAGTGAATGTAAATTCGATAGACTTTTCTATTTATATGTCTTGATTTTACTTCTGCTTTGATGATATTAGGTGCTGATTTCACATATTGTACTGAGAGATTATTTTGATCGTCCATTATTTCGGCCAAGTTAAATGCTGCACATTTAGAAGTAGAAGCTTTTTTGTTAATATATGGGATAAGTCGACACTTCTTACAAAAAATATCATTAACTATTACGATTTTATTCAAACAGTCACTAAACACTTTAGCTTCTTCTTCATTCTTTATATTTTTTTTATAACCAGGAATCTTACACAGGTACTTGTTACAATTTTTACACTTTCTCGACATAATTCTTAATAATGATTTGGTTCGATAGTTAATAATTTCAAAATGCTGATACAAAATACCTATGACAGAATTTGAGTCCCAAACTGCCTTCTTGTGTAATACAAATGACTGCTACTTTAGCTAAACAAACGATGCAGTAAACAGCTCGATAACAAGTTCGAACTTGTTTGTTTATACACTCACACTACAAGGCGCGAATCACATATAATTTTTTTTCGTTGTGTTGCACCAACTTTTTTTTCACGCAATTTTTATGGGTGATAGAGCACACAAAGGAGCATAACATATATTAATTTCGTGATTGTAAGTCACAGAGAACTCAGAAAAAAAAGCATGTTTTTTTTTATTTTATTTTTTTAATGTCATTTTTTATTCTAAAAATTATAAAAAAATATATGTGATATACTCTGTAATGTAACCTAACACCTCGCGTTAGTTTCACTTCTTTATCTTAATTAGCTTCAGAGATATATCACATTCAGTAATAGTCAAGCATACGGATATTTTGCTCTCTATCTCAAGGTCAAAGCGGAAGTCGGTCGCGAAAAGTACATAAATCGTGTTTGAACATCAAGTCTATATTAAAACATAAGTTTCAATATCGATTCCCATTTGGGGGCCGACTCGTCATACGTATCCGGCTAAACCCTTTCAATGAAATATTATATGTAGGACAGTTGTTTACGTAGTTGTCCAATATACAGTACGTCATATTGAAATAATAATAAAAGACAGACATTAAAAATAATTTAATAGTTTTTCAAATATTTTTTTTATAGTAAGACAGCATAACATTAATATTGAACAAGCTAGAATTTTATATTCGTTCGTTTCAATACTAAACAAAAGACAGCGAATTAATTTTTTAAATAGTTTTTCGAAAAGACAATGCAACTTTTAGTATATCCGATTTTATCGTACAAGGAAAATTAAATTTACTACTTACATTCAAAAAGGTTTATAGAAAAACACGACCCGCACAATTATTCTCATCAAACGGACTTACTTATAGAGAATTAACGATATTAGTTTGAAGAAAAATCATAAACATTAATAGAGAGTATAATATAAAGAAGAGTTTATTAAATACGATACTTACTTTTTTTGTGAAAAGATTCGACATTTTTCTTTTAGATTTCCAAGTCCATGAAGGCATTAAAACGCTAGCTTACCTGTAATCAAAAACAAAATGATTTAAATACAATAAAATTAATTTATTTTTGATTTATCATGGCACTATAATTGTAAAATTTAATTGACTTCCGATTTTGTTTGAGCCATCAAGATAACTTATGACAAGGATGAATAACAATATACCTATAAATTATTTAAGCGTTTGATCTAATAGATCTAAAGATAAAATTATGAGCTGTATTTTCCCGTACAAAAAATAATATATAAACAACAAAATAAAAACATTCAATTTCACATTATAACCGATAGCTATCTGCAGTCAGCTGGCAAATTATCAGAGGCTAAAACACAGGCCGTTATCATTTCTACTATTCAGATAATAAAGACAACGATATCATTGCATAAAGGTGCGCACATATCTACATAAGTAAACATAAAAGATATGCGGACTAAGCCGAGTCCTGTCGCAGTATCAATAAATACGGCTCTGAACAAAGTAGTATTGTTGTTTAATGGAATAAATCGTTCATTGCTAATAGACAATCTTATATATATAGGATTTCCGCTCTGTGACCCTTCATATACAATCCAGTTTAGTGTCCGCTACTACTTAGTTCAGTTCATATATCATACAATGGAGAAAGATAAAGGATATAAAGTGCCCGAAGGAGGCTGGGGATACGTGGTTTGTTTCGGCGTCATCATTACATTTGTAAGTATATTGTTTATTTAGACCTTTTTGGAATTACGCTGGAAAAGTTGTGTTATTAATGCTTTTATTACTAAAAATATATATCATACATATTGATTCATTTGTCATCCTGTATAATAAACATCACATGCACGGCCAAAGCGTCTAAAAATACTGGTCGATTAATAAGAGTATTAATAGATGTTGTGGCAGTGGAGGCGATGTTAATAATATACGGAGAGATTAGGAAGTGCAATAAAATATTTTCACGTAAATACTCTTTTAACAATAAATAAGTGTAAGAGTTTCCGATTCTATAAATCTGTGCCCCATAATTGCATTGTAGTAAATCTCTTTATCATATTAGGATATTAGAAAAATTAAACGATAATAATATCAGTTTCACGATGGAAACACATGTTGTTATTTGTAAAAGCAATATAGGTACTTCTGTAATGGATGTTTGGTAATTTAATTAACTATAAGATCCTCCGTATGGCCAACGGCTACAGATTGACTCAGAAATTCATAAATTATCACTATAGTAAAGAAGTAAAATTTCGAATTGAAAGGAAACACGTAAATAACAGCCGTAACTATTCCATCGAAAAAAACCATTCGGTGGCCTTTCTTAATCAGACTAAGTATCATAATAATTTCCTTTTTCAATTACGGCTTACACTCATAAGAAGATATTCAATCATGTGTTTTATTTTCCCATCATAAGAAATTATCTTTTGTGTGGAGACCAAACATGTCAGATACAGTAAGATACATTTATTTGGAATCGGTTTTGATTCTTTCACAGTAAAACTTCCTAGATATCAAAAGAAATGTCAATAAAGTAAATCGGTTACATTATGTTATAATAATAGTACTATATTAAGAAGAATTTAAAAAGCGAAATATAAGCTACAAATTAAGTCTTTGAAATGGAGATAAGTAAAAATTTAATATGTCTCTAAAATTTACGACCAACTACTAAGTACTAAGATATTTGTTTAATATTTATTAAACTAATATTTTGGGCAGAAGTTATTTAAAATTGGTACCTTTTTTAAATTTAGAAACGTGAATAAAGATAAAGTTTCGTAATTTTCAGATAGCCGGTATCGGTCATATCAATTCATTCGGTTTGATATACAATGATTTCATGATCGAAACTAAATCAACAGCTAAGTCCTTGACGACAGCTCATGGAGTTTTTGGAATGATGTTAGCTATCGGAGGTAAGTTCTGTTAACATATGCTAATGTCAGGTTTTAAAAGTCATTGATTTATCAATTGGATACGTTCTTTAATAATAATTATTATAATTATTAGAAGGCAGGAAATTATCTTTATTCGGTATACAATGATAACTTAAGTATTATTCTTCAGTGATGCCTTGGTGTCCTCATATTCTTTTACTTTAATAATTTTTATTCCCTTCTTTCCTTCAGGGTTGATTCTCAATGTTATATCGAAAAAATATCCACTGAGAACAGGTGGGTTTATTGGAGCTTCGATTTTCTGCATCGGATCATTCTCCACAATATTTATCAACAATACAAATATACTACCTTTAACGTTTGGTTTACTACAGGGAATAGGTTTTGGGATAATGGTCCCAGTTTTGTATTCAACGCTCAATCATTATTTTGTTACGAAAAGAACTACTGTCATGAGCGCGTGCAAATCAGGACAAGGAATAATTTTGATGTGGTACCCACAACTAATGAAGAGGATTATTACAATGTATGGTTTCAGAGGCACTCTGTTAATTATAAGTGCAATATCCCTACATACTTTCCCTGGAATCGCTGTTATGAAAACTAGATCTAATAAATCTGCAGAAATAAGATCAGCAAGTATAAGTTCAGTCTTTTAACTAGTCGGTTTTGACTGTGGAAATGGAATTAGTCGAAATGCAATAGATTCGATATTTACAGATACGATAGAAAGAGGTACTATTGATAAAGCCGAGGAAAATATTGATTTGCTGAAACATATTGATAACAATAACTGTAATGAAACACATAAAGTTGAGAAACTCAGGTCAGTTTATACTTTTTTTAACATAAACCTCATTCCTGATATCGGAAGCTAATGAACTTCTTTATCTTTACAGATACTGGCTGAATGAGATTTTGTGTTTAAAACTGTTGAAAGATCCTGTCTACATCAATATCTGTATGGGTCAAAGTTTTATGAACTTCTCTGATCTAACATTCTTCATTATCCAACCAATGTTATTATTCCAATATGGATATAACCCGGTTAGGATTACACTTGTTTGTCTCTTTGCTGGGCCATATTTATATATAGGTATTAATATATATTTTATCATTTTAGACTGAAGTTGCGACGTGCATATCAGTTGGAGTTGCGGCTGACGTAGTAGGTCGATGTGCTCTAACGATTATTAGTAGTTTTACATCAGTAAACACAAGATTATTGTACTATGTTGGTACTGTTTTAACCTTCATCTTTAGAATAGGTTTGTGAATATTATCTTTCAGTACATTATTTTATAGTACTTATTTTACAATTGTTATATAGAAAGTAGTCGCTGTTAGCGTAAATTATACATTGTTTTACCCAATAATCAATAGTCAGGAATTAAAATTTACCCATTGCTAAGAGCTTGTCCAGAATGAACATAATCAGATGCGGTGTCAAGTTCAAGACTGCAAACGTTTGATTAATTTGAAACACTATTCTTACCAACGTATGTAATGTAATAATGAATCGCGTGTAACCGCACGTAGTTCTGGATGAAAGTAATTTGAATACTTCTTATCGAATGCATCATATTAACTAGGTATTTCTTATTTTTAATCATATTATTTAATTATTTATTTTTATCGCAGTAATACTTCAAGTCGATCAACTTATATGGATAGTTTCTTCAATTACTGTACTTGGTGTATTAAGATCATGGTTACACATCGCCAGCCCTCTAGTGATCTCCAATTATGTGCCCCACGATGATTTCCCTGCTGCTTATTCCATGTTCATGTTAACCAGTGGACTGGTCAACCTAATGGCTTCACCTTTAATAGGTACCGTTTCCAATTATAGTTTCCAAGTAAAATGTTGAACAATTTTTTTTAATGAAGTATTTACAGAAAATAAAGATAATATGCGTAAAAAAGTGGCTAAAAAAAGTCATTAAATTTAGTCTGTCAGTCAGATAATATAAAAATATTAGAGAAGTATTTTTTTGCTTCAATATAACAAGAAATGGCAAAGATAATAAATAGGCATGAAAGTTTAGAAGTGGAAGCTTGCTACGTTACAACATTGTAGAAAATGGACAAAGCTGTAACGTCATGACCATTTCAACGTATTGCCGTTATGTATTGATTTGGCCAAAAATTTATCCCTTTTTTTTACGCTTCCAATTTTATGATCTGGGGGCACGAAACTGTCCGCCAAGTCGAGCACGCATATTTGTACATGTTATGTTTTTGATGAGATAAAATTTAAAAAAAGTATGGCAGTAGCGATGACGAAAATAAATCTCTCAATAATGTATACGATTTAAAAATAACTAAATATATTCACTATCTTACAAACACAATTCAATAAAATTTATATATACACTTTTTCTAGCTTTCAGTCTTAAAAATATAATATTGAAACAAATTCAGAAAATTATTCGAATAGAGAGTATATATCAATTTATGTATATTCTTTTTATTATTACTCTTTTTGTAATTGCCAGTGTTTCAATAATCTATGATCATGAACTCTTTACGTGAACGTGAAATGTCTATGTTTATGTTAGTGGTGAATATATATAAATAAATATGAAATGTTGTATGTACATATAGTGGGTTCCTCGCAAAAGAATCATAATAACTGTTTTTGTTTTGTTTCTAGGTTTAATAAAAGACGAATGCCAAGATTACGTGCCGGCTTTCTACGCGTTGTCTACGTGCTGTTTGCCATGTATTATTTTATGGCCAGTTGAATATATTTGGAGACGTAACCCGGCATAATAATAAAATAGCGTATCTCATCCAGTATGGAGAGTAATCATAATTCATTTCGATTTAAACAAAGTTTTGATTCTCTAAAATTTTGGATGTACTGCTCGCTCGATCTTCACAGTTCTTACTTGAAGATAGTAACATGTCATTATAGAGTATAAATACGTAAAATTAATGAATAGGTATGATACACAATATTAAACAGATACGCAATTAATCTTTGCTGAAAACAATATAACCGGCAGGTGTTTAACAATGGCTTCTATTTATTTGTCTGATTACATCATAACTGAAGCACTGATAATGAATATAATATTCACTGGTCTATATAAATTAAATACTATTTTTAATCACTAAATTACGTTTTAATTAATACACCCAGCTTCTGAATTGAATTTTAAATTGAATCACGTTTCACACTGTACTACAATTTCGTCTCTGGTTTTAGTTATTTTAATAATCAGTTGATAACGGTTCGATAAAACTAGGACTTTTTGATTTGTGAAACGTAAAAAACTTAAGAGAATATTCGTTCAGATTATGTACTTTTCTCATTTCAGAACTCGGCCGTATGTGCATTAATACCATAGAAACAGAAAATTACTTTTTCAGTACCGAGTGAGCCGTTAAAATTTCACCCTCTAGTGAATTCTTCAGTAGACATTGCTCATCATTTTTTACCCTAAGCCTATTGCGTAAAAAAAACTTTCTGGGTGAAAAATATCCAACGCTTTTCCAAGGGAAACACAACTGTGTAATGATTCTATAAACATTTGCTTGTTATATGTTTAACTAGCTTTCCGCTAGCGGCTTTGCCCGCGTGGTCTCAGGGAATTGTTTATTTGGATATCAATTCATATCATAACACGGATATAATTATAATGATAAAACGTATAGTAAACAATGCTTACTATAGCAACGTTTTAATTCATATGTTTCCTCTTCATAATATTAGTATAGATATGCATACACAGTAACCGACATATTATATAATCATATCCAATTACAACATACCACATTTCCTATATCAATTTACTTATTATCTATACTAATAATAAAGCTGATGAGTTTGTTTGTTTTTATTGAACTTTATAATCGCAGGAAGTATTGGTTCGAATTTAATTATTATTTTCCTTTCGGGGTTGAATTGTCAATTTATCAAGGATAGGCTATAAAATATCCTATGACTAATAGGAGTAGAGCAGCAATGAACTATGTCGCAAAAGGGGAGAATATTTTACTTTTTGAGAGCTTTCCTTATGTGCGCTGGGAAAACGGTGAAAGATACGTAAAAATCATATATTATATGAATTTCTAAAAGAAAGTCCGTAACAGCATAGGTCTATCTTATATCTATAAGACGACGTCCGTAGCCGAGTGGTTCGCACGCCGGTTTCAAGGTGTCGCCATCTCTGAGGTCCCGGGTTCGATTCACGGTCGGGTCGATGTAGAAAATGAACTTTTCTATATTGTCTCGGGTCTGGGTGTTGTGGTACCTTTGTTGTCTCGGATACTCCGGGGGCTTTAGCTAACATCTTGGAATATGAGCAATGTATGTGATGTTGCGCTTACCCGGTTTATTTTTAATAATACGTACATGTTATTGGAGAAATATTCATCAGACGATAATATAATATATGGGGTGACTATTAAAAAATCTCGTGTTTTAATATTTACCAAGTGGCATTATATTTTCGGTAAAATGTACTAAACCACCGGATAATTATAAATGACTAAAAATCATAAAATACTTGAAATGAGCTACTAATGGTAAGATTTTTTTTTTTAAGTATCAGAATTAAATAATAGTTTGGACGAAAAAAATACTGAGGGACTAAACTAGATTCGTTTGATACCTATAAATTGAAGAGACGGCAGAATATCCGTTGGCAAAATTTTATTTACCGTCACACACTAAAATCTTTGAAAATGCTGATTTGAGAAAGTAAGAACAAGCTGACCGTCAAGTTGCTATAAGGATCAGGCGTAGAATCTTGCACAAATAAAGCATCAGGTTGTTTTAAACCCTTATAATGAAGGTTTTTATATGAAAGTCCAGAATAAGCACAGTAGGTAGTCAAATATATAGTCAAATAATTAGATTTAAGCAAAATAACGAAGTATTTATTCCATAAACTAAAAATTCTATAAAATGACTATTTAAAAATAAAAATTTGTTTGTACTTTTTGCAAAAGAAGAGCAAACTGGACTATTATATGAAGACGTGCGCATTATACACGAATATAGCGGTAGATTTACCTTAATCGGTTCCAGCTATTGGACCACGCCTATGCCCCAGCAGTGGGGACGTTAATAAGCTTATGATGATGATATCAGAGTCAATGACAGATTTTTAATTAAAGATTAACTTAAGTCTCCATTTTAGCAGGCCAGTGTATACACAATATTCCCGGATCACGTGGGCGAAGCCGCGGGTTACAGTTTGTATACAGCTTGTCTAGTACATCAAGAAACCATACCTCCTTCTAACTTCAATAAAAGTTTGCTGCACAAAATTGTCCGTCAACTCCAATTACAATGTTGAATTTGCCAATGAAAAATGCTATTTCAAAACGCCAGTTCCAGCTTGACAAGCGAGGCCTAATTTTATATTTATCGTTAGAAGTTTCGGCAGTTCTTAACTTTAAAACTTTATTATTTACAGTACAATTTTGAGGGAAATACTGAAGCAGGGAAAAAAATATTTACAGTTTTAAATTGTATTTTAGATTTATTTCTCTAATTAGATGAGTCAAATTGATCACTCCCAGTAAAATTTGGAATCAGTATGAATTAAAAAGCCCGTTTTCAATTTAAGGTGACCATAATATGTCTACTTTTTTCTGTAATTATATTTCCATACGAAGATAAACAAAAAGAATTAAGATATAGAGAATAGCAATCGAATGTGGATTTTGAAACTACAAAATAAAATATATAACGCAAAAAAGTCTAAAATAAATAAACTTGATTTGGAAACCAATTATTTAAAATTCAAAACAAATATTTTTTACAAATATATTTGAAGAGATTAAAAATTAATTGTTCAGAAGCTATTAATGTGAGAATGTATATTTGTTCCATAAAGTTTTATTCAGCATACAGATATCATTTTTATATTAGGTCATATTTCTCATACCGTATCGCTTCAAAACATAAAATGCTTTTAGGATATTAAGACTGTGACTGCAACTGCAGACGATTTTATTTGTTTTTTTATGAGTATAATTTTAAAATTTACATAAATCTAGCTGTTTTCCCGCGACTTGGCCCGCATATATTTTAATTTAGCTTTTCGTAAGTTTTAAAAATCGCTTTTGTAGATTCGGAGCCTATTCGAAGCATACAAACAAATAAATTAACAATTAAATCTTTTTCCTTTATAATATTAGGATCATTAATATGTTAGAAAATAAACGGAGACATATAATAGGGTTCTACTGTAGTGATGTGAATAGTCACTCAAGCAAAAAAAACGCCAAAACTGGATTCACTCGAGTTGCAAGTTTGCAATTCGAATGAGATTTCTATATGTAAGCAATTTTATACAATATATTAAAATAGTATAATTGTCATGAATAGAGTAATATGAAATAAAATGGGTACACATAAAAAAAATTACGAGGTTTTACATATAATTTATTTAAGTAATCACCGAAGTTAAAAAATAATGTGGTTTAGTTAAGTAAAATAGAGACTGTTGAAATATTTTTTAATCGAGTACAAGTTTGATAAATTCACTTGAGCTAATCGAGTAAATCACGGCTTCCCATCACTATTCTACAGTAGACGAGTCACATCACTATTCTACTGCATTTTTCACGACAAAACAATGTTTAGCCTCAGAAAATAAACTAAATCAACTGGTAATATGTTTCATGTTTGGTAATAGACACGTCAGAATGAATGAAGAATATTCTGAGTCTCATCAGCATATACTGTTGTAAATGAACAAAGCTATATAAATATTGGTGTTGAATTGATTGTGGTTGACCTACTTTTAAAATGTCGGGTTTCTATTGTTATTAATAATCAGTCTACACATTGGTAGGGTACGAGTGATTATCTAATAAATAATACTAATTTAAATACCTATTATTTCATTCCTAATGTTGCAGTCATATTATTCGTTGATGAACGAATGAGTCTTTACCTCGCAAATAGCGTGAATGTTTATTGCAATATAAAAAAAGTTTGTATTACATTTTTTACTATTGCAAAAAAATGTCGGTACAAAGAATGTTTTTGAACTTAGAATAAATACTTTTTTAAGCATTTATCAACACTGCAATTGAATTATTTTGTTTCTTTAAAGTATATTATTTCAATGACCCTTTGCGTGCTGCAATCAAGTCAGTCATATAAATTTCGTTGATATTTTCAAGTTAGAATACCAAGTTGAAACAAAAACATTTATCAACAGATCATAGAGACAGATACACTTTTTACAAGGGTCATAAACTTGCAAACAGCAAAATACACCAGCAAATATGAGAAAGCATTAGTAATTTAACGGCACGTAAATTGATGTTTTATAACTAAATGCATAAGATTTATTTTCGTTTACCTCGGTAACAAATGCGAGGTAGGTATGGCTGGAGCGGCGAATCTAGCCCGGGTAGGCTCAATCGACCCGCCTGGATTCTGTACTGATGGCAACGTGTTAAATGAGACATTTCGTTGTAAAGAGTTCTGACAATTGTCGGAGAATAATTTTGCTTGGAATTTATTTATTACAAATTTATGGAAAGTGATTTAGTAATAGGAGACACATAAATGAAGATGTATTTGGTAAACTCTTTTGTTACGAATATATAGTTTGTTATTATTAGGCTTAAAAAAAATATGTTATAAAATTAACATACATAAATAACTGGAAGAGCAGTTAGCACATTCAACAGGCTTTTCTAAATCAAGCAAATGCATGTTTTCATTTATCATGTAGCACCGATTGAATTTGGTGATCGCAATCAACTCTTATAGCAATTTAAGTTTTCTGAAAAAGAAAACAATTCCACTTTGACTTTGTTTAACAAGTTAAATTTTCTAATGGCTGATAACATTTTTTAAGCTTACAAAAACCTACTAAACGGTTTAAAAACAAAATTTTCACTAAACTACTATATAACTAACGAAATTAGGAGAGGACCTAAGAGGTATTACTAAGAGGTATAAAAATATGTAACAACCTATTCTCAGACCTATTGAATATACTTAAAAAATAGTATAGTGATTTTTAGATTTTGCATAAAACCTTTTCTAACCAAAAAGGAATCATTGAGGATTATTCAAATAATATGATGGAAGAATTCCAATTCCTTTTTCAAACTATCTTTCATAATTTTATTCAAATGTGATTCTTTGTCTAAATAGGTGACTGCAGGGAAACCTGATTAAGTGGAACATTAAGGGACTTGCAAATTTGTCTCACTTAAAGAGGTATTCTACTTACCCTGGATTTCAGATATACAGACACTCGTAAAAATAAAGTTCGGTGCGAAAATTACCGTTGCTAATGCTCATATTGAGCATGATTGTGCAACTTCTGTGTAAACCTGTGACGAATAGGTATCAACAAAGGAAAGGCAATAATACGACATTCATAGCATACTTAAAAATCTCTGTAATAGCATTGTCTAGAATTCAGTGGTATATTTGTTTAATTTCTTAATCTCTTTCAAAGATGTAGCGATGTAAAAGTTACATAATTCAGTAGAATAATGTAACTTTTACAATGTATTAATAAACAGGGTTTAGCGTAAATTTACGCTGAGACTGTATAGTATACTACACTGTATTAGTATAAGTCAAAATTCATATTATATAACAGGTACTTAACAAAGGTTAGCCCAGTACGAAGTTCTAAGGGAGTAATATCTACTCCTAGAAGATAAGTTTGGACTAACACTAAAATTGCTTTTCTACGGAACGAATGGTGATTTGAAACAATAAAATTTAGTAACTTTCATTCAATAACTTACAGAAAATTGCGGTCGCAATCAGTATCACCTATCAAATACTTGTAGTGTAAAGTTCGTAGATATTTTTTAAATATCAAATTGAAAGTGCCTTTGATTACCGCTAGGTGCAAGAGAGCTACGGGCCAGTTATCCTAATGTTTATACATAATAATTGAATCTCAATAGAATCTGAACTACTTGCTTTTGACATCGTGCTATCTACCTGAAGTCCAACATTATTATTCATCTGTCACCATTGATGTGGGATTAAGACATTGCTCTTATAATGTTGGACTCTAGGTAAATATTACAATTGCATTCAAATAGTTGAGATTCTAATGAGATTAGCATCTAATTTAAACGTTATAATAGCTTATAGCGTTAGCTATTAGCAGAATCGGTCTGCAAATCACGCTTCCCCTGGGAGTTACAAACTATTACTAAATACTTTTACTATCGACCGCTGTGAGCTGGCGAGCTGAGAGCACGCTTGAAATGCGACTTTAAAATATGACAACTAGATATCGCGGGCGGCGGAAGGTTTGTATGACATACGATTTAATAGTCAGATTAATCGCTGGATTGAAACGTAACCGTGTAAGTGTTCTTTGACCTTTATTCTCCAGTTGAAATGGGTTGTCATAATTCTTTTCTACTATGGGATCTGTTTGCGACATCTTTTTTTCTGTACATAGAATTTTGATTTCCCTCCGCCCTATGGGGATAGTTCTCGGTGAAATGGAGGACGACTGAGGGTAAAACGGCGCCTGATTATGATGAATGTGACATTTATAGTAACTAAAAGAAATAAGTGACATTCTGTTATATATTTTAAGTTAACGCAAAATTGTTTTATGAATTCTGTGAAAAATGGAATTGATATCTAGTTTTCGTACAGTCCAAAGAACACAAATATGTAATTGCAATAATGACAAAATAGAAACTAAGGAATAAATTGTAAATTGTGCCGTTCTTCATTACATGGCTTTAAGATAGGATATATGCATCTAGATATCTCTTAATATTTATAATAAATTATTCATTTCAAATTCAGAAACGTCACTTACGAAGTCAAAAGGATTTTGACACTTTAGTGTATTAATTTTAGTAAGCAACATTCTATGTAAATTCTCGCTGTTGCAACAATATTGGTAGGAAATCATGATGCATTTACCTTCATATGGATAAGACAATTTATAATAAACTAAGGTTTAAATACAATACCTTCGTCATAATCAGCCCTTTTAGGTCCCCACAGCAATGGCTCAGGCTTTCTTTGTGGACAAAACAGCTGGTTAAGGAGGTCATGACCTTCCACGTTAGCCCGATAGGAATGACGATCAATTTTTATTTATTTGTCCATCATTGAAGAATATTATATACGATTTTTATTTTTTATTTTTTGCGTAATCAACAAATCACGGCGAAACATTGAGTTGAAACATCGCATGGCGGCACGCTTTTGTACATTTTCTACAAAACTGTGACGTGGCGAGCCTCAACTTCAATGCCTATTATCAAAGCCATTTCATGTTTAAATTGAAGCAAAGTAAACATACTTATCTACTATTATCTAACTGATGGACTTAACAGAATTTGATTTTTTTTTACCGTCCGTATTCGGAATGGAGAGTACTAACGACTGTAAACCAAGATCGTCGGCTTTTTACACCTTCCTAAGTACGGAGTAGCTTGAGATAATACTTTTTGGTCAGCCATCCCGTGACCAACCCTTGCGAAAGTCGCTTAACAACAACGATCGTCAGAGTCAATTTACGGTAAAATTGCATTTTTAGTATTAGTCTAAATTCATATTATACGGAGAATAAGCGAACGTACTACCTTCTAGGGGTAAATATTACTCCCCTAGAACCTCAGGCTAACCTTTGTTAAGTACCTGTTTAATAATATGAATTTTGACCAATACTAAGTACAGTCTCAGCGTAAATTAATTCGAACGCTTAACCTTGTTTATTAATAACACGTTAAAAGTTACATAATTTAATAAATCGCTACGTCTTTAAGAGATTAAGAAATTAAAACGAATATACCACTGAATTCTAGACAAAGCTGAACTATTACAGAGCCTTTTAAATATAACCTTTGCTAACTCTCTGTTTAATAATATGGATTTTGACTAATACTAAGTGCAGTCTCAACGTAAATTTACTCCAACTCTAAACCTTGTTTATTAATAACACTGTCAGAGTGTACGTGACAGCATGCATCTAAGACAAACATTAAGCCTCTTATGAGCACCAACCCTACAATCCACCAAAATTATTTTTGTAAAATAACGATCAACCAAAATCATAAATTTATATTCCTGTTTATTAAAATACTTTCGCCAGCGGCTTCGCCCGCGTGGACCCTAGGGAAATGTTAAGTGGGATAAAAAGTATCCTATTATCTGTATACCAAATTTCATCAAAATCCGTTCAGTAGTTTCGGCATGATTGACCGACAAACATCCAAACAAAGAAACTTTCACATTTATAATATTAATAGAATGTATATGTACCTAAAAGATAAATTAGAAACGAATCTCAGCATTCCACTTTAGTTATACTATCCCATATTTGTTTACATTATTATTATTGCAAAAATAAGTGTGCACTTTATTTGTGGGGCCAGTGTGTTATGCAATCTGTGCCATATGACTATCAGAAAATACATATCAAGAAGTTAAATATAATCTTGCCACTTCGAAGCCGGTAGCTAAAACTTCCTTATTCGGTTCGATTGAAATCTAAAAACGGCATAAGCTAAGCGATGTTATTCATAGAACAAAAGAAATGATGGACGACGTACGAGAAATTAGCGCTGATTAAGTACAAACTGTCAGCGTGCTACAAAGTAAAAAATACTACTGCCATCAATTGCCCTAAATCTTTCGAATATAAATGGGTGGAAATAAAAGCGCCCTTAAAATGGTAGTATCAGCGTTGGCTGACCTAAATACATGGATTGCTTTTAAGAGCCTACCCTTTAGATGGTGGCGTGAATCACAAACATTATTAAAGGGATCGAATAAAGATTTTTTTAATTCTTTATTCGATCCCTTTTTATTCTTTCCTTTAACGATTGGCTTTAAAATTAGAAAAAGTTTCAATTTTCCCTATAACAATTGGATTTGAATACAAAAAGGTTCAATAACCATTTTTTTCATCATAGTAATCTCATTGTTCTAATTGATAATATATTTGCTTGTAACTTTAATGATGTTATAAATGCTATAAGTAATATACCTAAGTTTTTAAATAGGTTTTAGCAACAAACAACTGCATAGAAAAAACACACTTACGTGTGTAAATCTTTCTTTATTTTGTGATTTTATACTTTTGTCTACCTAGAGCTCTCGAGGCTGCTTTGTGATTTTTTTTTTATGAATAATGATGAAACTAGATTAATTCTATGAAATCAGAATTCGTAGCTAGGCAAATAAAGCTATGGATTTCAAGAAATCTTAGACAATTAATGGGACTTGTATACGAATCGGTCAATTTGATCATTTATTCATGTCATCAAGCAACTTTTACAACAAATTTTCTCACTCTGCACAATTAATTGAAAAGGAGAAATGGTTGTAGGTATTGATCAAATTCAAAATATTAAAATATTCTATGCTTAAACTAAATATTTGACAAACTACTAGTAGCGCCATCTACACTTCTTATTGTTGGTTAAGGTAGTTCCCTCTTGCGGCGCTTATATTATTTACATGAAAACTTGAAGGAAAAGGTTTGCTCAAAATTTCCGAGCTTTCGCGAGCACCTTGACAATCTAGTTCATAAGTGATGGAAGAGATGGCGCTTTACAGGGAATATACCATACTTTTCATAAAAAATCCTATAATATGAATTTATTTTTTAAATGCCGCCTGACTTCAATTTTTTTTTAAATTCACGGTTTTAGATATGTATTATTTTTAACTTTTATAAATTTGAAGTCGGTTCCATTTTTTTTATTTTTATTTCATGCATTTTAAAGTGAATATATGTTTTAAGTGATATTTTGAGTTTTGGGGTAACAAACATCAAGCACAGCTTATGCAAATTTCAGACTTATATGGTTTTCTCATAGGCACCATTGCCAAATGTGATTTTTTTTATTATGTCTTAAAAATAATGTCATAAAAATAACAAACCAACACAAACTATAGAATATATTCCTTAACTGACACGTTTGAAGCCATTTGAATGACAAGAGATGACGCTAGTGTCCCAATTTGTATTTTTTATGAATCAAAACGTCTATATTTTTTTATTGATATACTGAACTATTTATTTGGTTAAAAAAGGCCCTTTATTCTATATTGTCTTACACTCGTATCTGGTCGACTAGAAGTAATTACTTGAGTCTGTTGTAATTACACAAGCAATTTTTTTTCCAATAGACGAGAATATTAATTAAATTAGAAATTTTAATAGCTAATAATATTAGTATTATAACTATTAATATTTTTTACTACATTGTTATAGTTGATCAATTGAATACCAATAGATCTTTAAAAAAATAATTTGACATCTTAAATTCATAATTCAGTTAATTACATCTCGCAATTACATTCTTTTAGTATAAGTACCAACTTACCCTAGACATAGCTACCCTATCCTTCCTTAGACATAGCTGTTTAAGTTATGATACACCTACATATTTTTTGTGTTTAATTGTTGCTTGTTTGGACTATTGCTTACTTGTTTTGGGATAACATGACACGATTGATGTAAATGTCGGTGCTTCTGATAAAGAGCTGGTAAATTTTGTGTCTCTTTATGAAAGACGTTCTGAAGGAGTGGTATAAAAAATTTTTGGACGTTTAAAAGTTCAATAATGTCAAATAATGAGCTAATATGAATTATTTTTCGTTTTTTCTTTATTTTTACTGTTAGGATGCATGAAAGTATTGTGTATTCTTTGTTTTAAAGTGTTTTTGATGTAAGTAAAATCTTAAAAAAAATGGAACCTACTTCAAATTTAAAAAGTGAAACTAATATATTTTTTAAGAAATATTGAAGTCGGGCTGAGATTTTTTGTAGTTAAATAAATATTAACCGCCTGAATTCAATGTTTCTTAAAAAATTATCCGCTTTTGAGGTAAGAATTATTTTCACTTTTTTTAAATTTGAAGTCGTTTCCATTTTTTTTTAAGTTTTTATTTCATGCATTTTAGTGATATTTTGAGTTTTGGGGTAACAAACATTATGCGTGATGTTTGTTACCCCAAAACTCTTAATGCAAATTTAAGGTTTATATGGTTTTCTCATAGATACTATGCTAAATCTGGACCAAATCTGGACAAAAAATGGGACCAACCGGCAAGCACTAAGTTTCAAATTATGAAAGAATCATCAAAATCAGTCCACCCAGTGAAAAGTTATGAGGAAACAAACAGAATAATAATACAGTCGAATTATAAACCTCCTGCTTTTTTGAAGTCGGTTAAAAACTCACTATTTTTTTTG
Source organism: Diatraea saccharalis (assembly GCA_918026875.4). Taxonomy (NCBI): domain Eukaryota; kingdom Metazoa; phylum Arthropoda; class Insecta; order Lepidoptera; family Crambidae; genus Diatraea; species Diatraea saccharalis. The sequence goes on along the minus strand of OU893340.1, from coordinate 5,059,588 downwards.
TGTTTCTTTGAAATATATCGTTCTGTTTCTTTTTCTTTATTTTATTTATATTTTGTCGAGCATTCTTTGTCTGTGTTGTCCCTGCTGGCTTCAGCAGAATGCTAGGGGAATGGGCAATACCCATTGTTTACATTGAGCCGAGACCAGTTTTGACAACTCACAACATTACACTTAATCTCTGTAGGCACTTAACAGTTAATTAATTGTCTTGTCTGTTTTATACTGTGTGGTGTGTTGACAAAAGTAATGCTTTATTATTTATTACTGTAATAAATATTTTTTTCAGTTACATACAAATTTTAATCGATATGTCTATTTTTATAAACTACATCTATTTGTGTACTCGTGTAATTAATATTTCTTCATTCATCTATAAAAATATGTTGAGGCTAATTACTCTTCTTAATGGATGTTTATAAGCATGTCTTTTGCAGACCGTTTCACAAACAATGACAATGAACAAAAGGCAAACTTATAAAGGAAAATTATTATCTCAGCTATTGAGTATGGCCGCAATTAGAATTTCTAATGATGGCATTTTTCGTTTAAGTGAAATTTTAATAGATGTTTTATGATTTCTAATGTGAGAGTTATAAAATGTTTGATCACCCGTTCGACTTTGTCCTTTGTATAAGTTGAGTTAGAGTGTTGTTATATAAAAATTGCTGTTATAATCAAATTGCTGTTATATAGTCTATAATCTAAAATAATAAAAGAACGTAGTACGAGTATGTATAAAACACGCACATTTTAAACCATATTTTGCTAAGCACAAAATTTTAACTTTACTGGTGTATACATCTTAGAATTTTTTAAAGAAATAACCAGAGTTCTTTAATAGGCCAGAGGAAATAACTTCCAGATACACTCTGAGAGATCGTAACAAATTAAAATTGCCGGGTTTACGCATGCAGCTCTACCACTCTGGCCTACTAGTATTGTCAGCCAGACTATTTAACAAATTGCCAAGAAAATTGCCCATTAGTATGATCCAAGCAAAAAGATTCATAAAACTTGTTAAAAATTTGTTAGCGACAAAATATGATTGTACAAATTTAATTAATTAAATAAACAATAATGATGCCATAGTAATAGATAATAAACAATCAATAATTAAATGTATAAATATGAACCTATAATTTGGTGACTACATCTCTAAGCTATGTCTTAATTATACTAAATAAAAAACTAATTCTTTTGTCGAGGTAGAAACCTGCCTTCTCATCACAGGACATGTCAAAAAGTTTCTTTTTTAACTCTTGATAAAGACGATGCCCATCTCCATGGGGCCCATCGTTTCGACCTCAAATAGCTCAAATATATAGGTATTACTTATACCTGAATAATAATAATGATAAACTTTATTGCACAACAAAGGAGAACATACAAGATTCACAAAAATAGAAAAGCAAATGGCAGCCTTATCGCTTAAAAGCGATCTCTTCCAGGCAACCGCAAAAAGGAAATTAAATAGATACGGAGAACAATTTAGAGCAGTGCATTTGAGCAAGAGTTTAACTTAAACATATAAATACACAATGCAATTAATTCACACACACACACGGACACACACGCACACATGCACACACACACACACCATGCACACAAACACAAAAATTTAACTTACAAAATTTTAATATTATCTACAATAAATATTATTTGGATGTACAGCACGTGAGAGATAGTATTCTGTAACTAAATTTTTAAAAACATTTAAAGACTGAGCACGCCTCGCAGCATACGGCAACTCGTTCCACAGACGAGCGGCGTGTACAGTAAAGGACCTGTCAAACACTCTAGAGGAATGCATAGGCATCGCGAGTCTCGGATTATCCGATGATCTCAAGAGACGGGAGTGGGTGTCAGAAAGAAATTTGAAACGCTTTTTAAGATAAGCAGGAGAAGCAGGATTATATAGGACATATAACGAAGAAACAATGTGAGCATTCCGGCGAAGTCAAATAGGCAACCATTTGAGCTCTTGACGATATTTTGATACTTACCTACTTATCATATTTACGTAATCCAAATATGAATCTTATTGCGAAGTTCTGAAGTCGCTCAAGTTTATTTAGTTGCTCTTCAGTGAGATCAAGATAGCTCACGTCAGCATAATCTAAAATTGGTAAGAGGAGAGACTGCGCTAGCGTGATTTTAGTAGCAATAGGTAAAAAATTCCTAAGTCTCCTCAAGGACGCCTCCGAAGCAAACAGTGCGACTTACTTCCTGAATGTGTGGTACCCAGGAGAGATTCTTGTCAAGAAGCACTCCCAGATTTTTAACACATTCACTATACGATAATCTCACACCGCCGAATGTAATAGGCGGTAATTGCGACCATTGTATTTTTGATGCCAAACTAGGAGCACCCACCACAATTGCCTGTGTTTATAAAGGATTTATTTTTAAACCATAAGACACACTCCAATCACCGATTAAAGTTAAATCTGAGTTTGTATTATCAACTGCCGAAGCCAAATTATCCAGAGAAGCTTGGGAATAAATTTGTAAGTCATCTGCATAAAGGTGGTATGATGAAAATAGTTTATTGGAGACAGAATTAATAAATATGGCAAATAGTAAAGGAGATAAGACGCCACCCTGTGGTACACCATCACAACTGTCGCACCAGGAGGAAAGAATCTTCAATGCAGACACGTTGACGGCGGCCAATCAGGTAACTATGAAACCAGTCAATCACCGTTGGAGATGTGTTAATAGAGCGCAGTATGCCAAGCAGAATATCAAAGTCGACAATATTAAATGCATTGCTTAAATCTAGTAGTGAGAGAACTGTTAATATCCCTTCCTCCATGCCCAGTCTAAAGTCATCTGTGATCTGAACCAAAGCCGTAGTAGTACTATGACCTGGACGTAAACCTGATTGAAAAGGGTTTAGAAGTTAGGGTTATAATAGTTTCGCCGTTTGAGACATTCTGCAGCAGCGCCGGCTACACCCGCTTCGAAACATGTTCGTGAAAGATGAGTTGGCGCCAAAGTATCAACGCAAGTGGCATCCCATACTAGGGGTCGACCCATCCTCCAAGGTACAAATAATTGAACACTTAATACCTATTTCATGATACTATACAAAAATAACCAGTCCGCCATCTTGGACCGTCGGCCATATTAGTTTTAAAATGGTATATCTTACGTAACAATACATGGCCATCTAAACTAAACTTGTATACAAAACACCAGAATCGGTTGAGAAAAACTGATTTGAAATTCAGTTGCAAGATTTGCCGAATATATATACTTACTTCATTCATCTTAGACCTATATATAAATATTACTAATGTTTCCACTGCTGAGGTGCAGGCCCTCCCTATTGATAGAGTTGTGTACGACGCTCAATATTAATTTTTATCCATAGGTCGTTTCTTAAGTTCACTGTAGTAATTAATAAAAAAAAACATCGCACTTGTGCCAATAAGAGAAAATTTTATTTTTACACACTTAGTGTTACATTAATTTGTTAATTTATAATAACGTAATATTTAGCAGTAAAGACTACTTAAAGAGCAATTTTTTTAATATCTGTGGATATAGCCCACACGCGTCTCAAAATCAAGAAGTTCAAGAAGACCGCCAAAACGGCAAACTTTTTAAATCAATTTTTTGCTATGCAAAGCATTTGTGTTCATTCTGCATTGAACAGATATAGTTAAATCGAATTGAATAATGTGTACTACGCAAGCCTAGTATGGCTTATTTGGGTGTTAATAAACGTATTTTCTGAAACACAAAGAAGCTCGAGATATAAATTTTTTATCACCCATCTTATAACAGTCCCTTCCTTATGTTGCTTAATCGCCGCATCGCAGACTGAACGCTAACCACTTTGCCATGGAGCTCTTCGTAATATATTGTCAGTTAAGTTAAAAAGAAAAACAAAAAACCCGACTGCGTAGAAACGAATTTTAAAAAATACATGATAAAATTAACTTAAATAAAAACTAAAAAGAAAGAAACAAGCCCAGTAGTTTAGAATTCTGTTAAGTTATATTAAATAAATACACAATTAAAATAGTTTTATAATCGATACACACATAAAACAAATCATAAATTCTAATGCAGAACAGAACGACTCACAGTCGGGGCCCATTCAAATTTTACCAATCAAATCTTCCCAAGGGGACTATGAGTCGTTCTGTTCTGTTCAGACAGTCGAGTAAAAAGAAATAATATCCAAGACATTCAAACAGTTCTAAAAATATGGCAGATTTTCTGAATATTACAAATTATTAACAGTACAATAAGCATATCTAATTGGGTACGATAGGTACTTAAATAAACTTCGGCAATAAAAAAGTCCTGAGGGCAAATATATTGAATACCGACTTTTACCTTTAACATCATTTGCATGAGAATCTTAAAAAGGGAGACAAATTATTACGCCTAAGTATTAATTCTAGGAAATTGGATACATAAATATATTCTATTTTTATTGAAAGTGAGTATATTTCTTTCTGTAGATATTGATTAATTAAACCGTTAATACATTCATTAACGCTTTTTACCCTTTGACGTAAAAGGGACACCACTGTCCCTTAAATATAATTTGTGTTTATTTCTGAAAAAAGCATTATTCGGACCTAATTTAAACGCATGCTTATTGTTTCCGAACGTATTTTGTTTTTTTTCTGTGGCTGGTAGCTCTGCGCGCGAAAAAATAAAACAAAAACGTCACATTACTTTTGAGTAGTTTGCCGCGCTTCTGTGACTTTTTTTCTGAAGTAATAAAAATACATTTTTGCTGCATTCAGTGACTGTTTAGTGAATAATTTATAAGAATGGTAAGTATTAATTATGTTTGTATTAGTAGTTATCGTAATTAGTAACATTTTAGTTACTAAAATATGAAATTATAAGTAGGGGACGCCATTGTCCCAATATGCGTAAAAGGCCAATTTTATTAATATTTTACCCTAACGTTTTATGCATGTTCTGTGATTGTACATACGGTCTAAACACTCAATTTATTTGTTTTAGGCACGCAAAGGAAATAGGATTTTCCGTTTGACTGATTGCTAAGTCGAGGAATATCTTATGGCTGAAACTAGTGACACTGAAGATGCACTCACTTTAGATGACGAAGACCAGTCATTTTTATTAGAGGACATGCAAGCTGGATTTTCTGAAGCTATAATTGAGCCACCTGGTTCAATAGGATCTACTCAAAATCCAGGTCTGTCTTCAGACTCATCATCTACTATCCCCTTTTATTCATCAGGTGATCCGATTCCCGAGTTCAAGTGGAAAAATTATATCTATCGCTCGTATATTTTTTCTGACACTGATTATGAATTTGGTAAGGTAAACATTTCTCAAGAAATACAGTCTTTGAAACCTATTGATATATTTGAGACAGTTACAAACATTAAATTATTGATTGAGGATTAATAATACCAGAGTCTTTACGTTATGCTCATCAAAACGGTTCGGTGTTTACTACAGATATCCAAGAAATAACAGTTTTTATTGGCATGAATTATGTCATGAGCTACCACGTATTACCCACAATACGAAGCTACTGGTCCACAGAACCTGACATGAGTGTGCCTTATATAGCTAGAGTAATGCCTTTATCACGATTTGAAGAATTAGAAGAAACTTGCACTTCTGTGACAATGCATCCCGACCATCTCCGACATCGTCATTATTTGATAGAGCCTACTAAAATAAGATTAGTAATGAACCGTTTCAATTCAAGTTTCCAATCAGCAATGAATAACACAAAAACGCAAGCAATTGATGAACATATGGTAAAGTTCAAAGGTCACAATATCATGCGACAGTACATGCAAAATAAGCCAATAAAAAGAGGATTTAAAATGTGGTGTCGTGCCGATTCGAGTACCGGATATTTATTCCAGTTCGATTTATATACTGGAAAAAAGAACGCAGGACCCGAAATAGGACTGGGAGAATCCGTTGTCCTTGATCTTACACAAGCTTTGGTGGGTGTTGGATGTGAAATATATTTCGACAATTTTTTAACTCTCCCATGCTGCAATATAAACTTGCTAAACAAAATTTAAAGGCATGTGGCACTGTTCGAACACAGCGTAAAAATAATCCTAAAAACTTGCCTTTAGATAAAGAGATGAAGAGAAGCGATATCTATGCTACTAGCTTCGAAGGAATTTCTTTTATCAAGTGGATGGATAATAAAGCTGTGCATCTCCTCACCAACTTTTTGTCACCGGTACCTACTCTAAAAGTCAAACGTAAACAAGTAGGATCAGCACAATGTCTAGAGATCACATGTCCTGACATCGTCCATAAATACAACAAAAATATGGGTGGAGTAGATCTCATGGACCAAAAGAAGGTCACATACGAAGTTGATAGGAAATCCAAAATCAAATATTATCTGCGGCTTTCCTTTGATTTACTGGACATCGCCATGAACAATTCCTACATTGTTTATGAAAAACTGCATGCGCAACATCGCATAGAAGGGCATTTGCTCTCATCACTTGAATACCGACAAGTTGTGGCTAGGGCTATGATTGGCAATTTTTCTATCCGTAAACATGCCTTGCCATCCACTTCCATGACCAAAAAGCGGATACAAAATATAGGACACAAACAGTCTTTACCTTCACACGTAATGATGAAGGGGCCTTCGCGTAAACGATGTGTGCAATGTGCGAAGAGTGGAATTGAAAATCGTACCAGCAATATATGTGACATTTGTGATGTAAATCTGTGTTTCACAGCAACAAGAAATTGTTTTGCTGGGTTCCATTCATAAAATGTTTAATTAAATTGTTATTTTTTTACTGAATTTTGTTTTTTATTATCAGAAAAAACTTGATTTTGCTGTAATAGTTAGCACCTCAGAAAATTATAAATAATGCCCTTTGTCGCATATTGGGACACATTTGTCCCAAGTAATTTCCTAAAATCTATAATATTTTTTTATTTTTCATCCTGCACATACTTAAATTACCTTGTAAAAGACTAAATAACGTAGTCATAAATATAAAAACGTATGTGTACTTATTTTGTGCGTCAAAGGGTTAAGTTATAGAAGCAGAATAATATGAACTTTTTATGAAACTCATTATTTCTACAAAATATATTTTTAACCTAATGTATTGCAAAAATAAATTATCCATAGTCGAATGGCAAGCTGTCGCCATCTCTGAAATCCGATTCGATTCTCAGACGGGTTGTAGAAAATGAACTTATCTATGTATGAGGTCTGGGTGTTGTTGGTACTCTCACTGTTTCGATACTTCATAAGACGAAGGTTTTTATTATTTATTATTGTGATGCTTTATAATATATTATTTTTATATTCGAGTATTTAAACTGGAATGTTTCTTCCGAACCGTAGTGTGACGAGGGGTATGTGACGTCATCAACTAGTCATCAATCTTGACCACGTCACACCCTTGCCGACATTAAACACAAAACTTTCTTGCATGCCACCAATCATAAGAAAGCTATTACCTCCA